>OY743158.1:18390044-19014488 GCA_963555695.1 Dasypolia templi
ACCCACCTTCTCTCTTCTCCCATCTGGATACCTCTATCTGTCGGCTCGGCATGACTGGTCATCAACCGATCACCATCATCTCTGCTTATATTCCACCAGACAATGGTCCGGAGGATCCCATCTCTCTCCAAAAGGACTTCACCGCCCTCTTCGGTATGAGTGACTCCGTCATATTGGCGGGGGATCTTAATGCCAAACACCCGGCGTGGAATAGTAGCACGACTTCTACCAGAGGTCGGATCATTTCCAAGTTAGGCGAATCCCTTAACTTTGACGTCATCGCTCCAATGAGCCCGACTCACTTCCCAGGTAATCCTAATCACCTTCCCGATGTTCTCGATGTAGCGCTGCTCAAGAATGTGAACCTCCGTTTGCAATCGATAGAGACGTTCCACGAGCTAAACTCTGACCACCGCCCTGTAGTCATGCATCTTGCACCCTACTCGGGCCCGATCGACCCCAACCGCCCCCCTCAGACCCAGACGATAACCGACTGGAGGAAAGTAAGCGAAAGACTGAAATCCACCACGTCGCCTCACTTAGACACCATCCCCGATCACTTAGTGTCAGTCGCCGACACGACGGCCGCAATCGACTCGTTTACAGAGCACGTACAATCCGTATTGACGGATTGTTCACGGGAAGTTCCGGTGATGGAAGACCATCGCTGGAAACTACCTACTGACGTACGTGACCTGATAACCGAGAAGAACGCGGCCATCCGTGCCCACGACTCCTTCCCTTGTGACGCGAACAAAGCCCACATGCGCCATTTACAGCGTGCTGTAAAGAAACGCATAGGGGAGGTTCGCTCTGAGGGCTGGAACAAGATGCTCAGCGAACTCGAGCCCACTCATCAAGCCTTCTGGCAATTACAGAGGAAATTGCGTTCCTCAGAAGAGGTCTCTATGCCTCCTCTCATCCGCCCCGACAATAGTGTCGCTTTCGACAGTCCCGATAAGGCTGAATGTCTTGCCGACAGCCTAGAGTCCCAATGTTCTCCCAGCTCCCAACCAGTAGACCAAGCTCACCTGAACAAGGTCGACGCTGAAGTCGAACGAAGAGCCTCCCTCCCTCCCGTCGAAGACCCTGATGATCCTCTGCCTCCCGTCACTCCAGACGAAGTGCACGACATCATTAAAGGGCTCCACGCTCGTAAGGCCCCCGGTTCGGATCGTATTACCAATAAGGTATACAAACTTCTTCCTGCCCCGCTAATAATGCTTATGACCGCCATCTTCAATGGCGCCTTGAGCAACAACATCTTCCCACAAGCATGGAAAGAAGCCACCGTCATCGGTATCCCAAAGCCAGGCAAGCCAAAGTCTGAGCCCTCCAGCTACCGCCCTATTAGCTTACTCAATGTCCTCGGCAAAATCTACGAGAGGCTTATTTATAAGCGTCTCAAAGACTACGCCGAAGCAAGGAGCCTCATACCCAACGAGCAGTTTGGATTCCGTAGCCAACACTCGGGCACCCAACAGGTCCACCGTATCGTAGAGCACTTATGCGCTGGTCTGCAGCGTAACGCGACGACGGGTGTGCTATTCTTCGACATAGCGAAGGCCTTCGACAAAGTCTGGCACAACGGCTTGATATACAAGCTCTACCAACTAGGAGTGCCAGATCGTCTCGTGCTCATCTTACGAGACTTTTTGTCGAACCGGACCTTTCGCTATCGCGTCGAGGGAGCACTCTCGTCCCCTCGTCCTATTCGCGCCGGTGTCCCTCAGGGTTCCGTACTATCTCCTCTCGCCTTCACGCTGTTCACTAGCGATATCCCAAAAAGTAAAAAGGCTCAGTTGGCTCTCTTCGCCGACGACACTGCCGTTTACTATACCGGTCACTGTCCCAACGCTATAGCTCGTACTCTCCAAACCTCCGCAAACGTCTTAGGCGCTTGGTTCCGGAAATGGAGAATCGAGGTCAACCCCGATAAGAGTCAGGCGGTTCTCTTCTCGAGACGTCGTCGACTCCCTCCCCCACTTCCCAGCCCGATCACTATGTACGGCAAGCCAATCCCTTGGGAGAAGCAAGCCAAATACCTAGGCGTGATCCTCGATGAGAACCTTACCTTTAAGGCTCAAATTAAGGCGGTTCGCGAGCGCGCCTCCTTCGCTCTTAGCAGGCTCCAATTCGTACTGACAGCCCGTAGTAAACTGTCCCTCAAATGCAAGCTCCGCATCTATACCGCAGTCATCCGTCCCATCATGACCTATGCCTGCGTTGTATTTGCGCACGCTCACCCACGTCATCTCCATAAGATGCAGACCCTCCAAAACCGTTTCCTCAGAAGGGTCACGGGTGCCCCCTTCTATGTCCGTAATATAGATCTTCACGTCGACCTCAAAATGCCAACCATAAAACAGTTCATGAAACGCTTATCAAAGCGTTTCTTCGACTGCGGCATTAAACATTCAAACCCCCTGATTACAGCGGCCGCCCGCTACACTCCCTCTCGCATTAGCAGTATTCGCCGACCAAGGCATACTTTAATCGACCCCGACGACGCCACTACCCTCCTCCAGGAGAGTAGTAAGGCCACTAGCACGCTACATAAGCCCAAAACCCGATCGCCGTCCTACCGCCCTCGCCGCCGAGGCCCGCCGCGACGCCCAAATCGACGCCCCTCCCGACCCTTGCTCGAGCCAGCCCGCGCCGCTGAGCCTGTAACTTTGAATTCGTCCGTAAATAATATCAATCCTGATCCAGCTAGTCATTTGCTGCCCTCTTCCAGCGACGCCCTAAGCCGAGGTTCGTACCCCACAGGGGGTGCCCTTAGCGTTGTCGCTTAGTTTTAGTTAGTATATAAGTTTAAGTCCTGGCTGGAGGCCTTAATTTATTAGGGAATCCACAGGCAAGTCCGCTTAAGCAGACGACAACCGCATAGGTTGACCTGCGAGATGCCAAACAAACAAACAAAGCAGGTATGGTAGATACATAATAACTTTATTTATTCACAAAATAACAACAATGTCTTAACAACCCAGTTCTGGAGTGGCAGTCTTTAAATTTTGCAGCAAGTGCAAAGTTTTAATTGTACCATGAAAATTAACTTGGGATCAAGTTAGGCACTCCCATTTGTTTAAAGCCTTTCATACAGATTTATTTTTTATTTTAAATGATTTTTCGTGCATAACGTCATGTACATTTGTACACGTACAATTGGTTTAATTTGGATATAATAAAAATTTACCAAAAAACAAAACGCTTTCTTACCTCCTTGTACGTTGTATAACAAATGCCGTGGTTTGTCGTATTGGTCCTTGAAACTCATTATTTTTGGCCTTATTGCAAGTGATATATTTGGCGTGACTATTTTTTCTGTAAACCACTCAAAAAAATAAAAAAATCGTGTTAAGTCAAACACGAATTTTTAACCTATTTTTTTTGAGGTGTTTACAGAAAAAAAATGTGGCATATAAAACTGAAAAACGAATTATTTATTTATTTAAACTTTCGAACCCAAAGAGGTACAAAGGCGGACTTAATGCCTTAGGCATTCTCTACCAGTCAACCAAGGGTGGTGAAGAGATTAGATGGCAGGAGCTTTAATTGAAGGGAAAAATTATGAAAAAAAAAAACTTAAAAAATATAAAAATTGTGATGCGTGATGTAAAATAGATATTGTGTAACTAATAATACACATACATACATATTAAAAACATACTTACAATATAAATATACATAATTACTTACACCAAGAGGATTAGCCATAAATATACATAATTACTTACACCAAGAGAGCAGTGGTGGCCCAGTGGTAACGGTCCCGACTTACGAGTTGTAGGTCGTGAGTTCGAACCCAAGCAGGCGCTTTACTTTGTGTAAATAATTTAATCACCACTGCTCTCAAAACGGTGAAGGAAAACATCGTGAGGAAACCGGCATGTCCTAGAACCAAAAATTCGAAGACATGTGACATCTACCAACCCGCACTGAGCCCGCGTGGTGGATTACGGCTCACTACCTCTCATTGAGAGGAGGCCTGTGTCCCAGCAGTGGGAACGTTATAGGCTGATTATGCTAAGAGGATTAGCCTGTAGTTACTTCCTCATTTGTGATAATGTCAATAATTAATTCAATACCTCTGTGAAGAATGGCGGCGGTATCATCATACCCATACTGGTGGATTAAAATAATGGTGATACTGAAAATAGTAAAGATCAAATTTTCTTTTAATTTCACGTAACGTTCAGAACCAATGGAAATAAAAAGCAACTTACGAGGAACCATAGAAGCTGCATTTAAAAACATTTACACCACAATCACGAAACCGAAAAAGTTTCTCGCAATCATAACGCACTCAATTAGGCGAAGTAAGAAAGACAAACAGTTTTCACTACCCTTAGCTGAGCGACACACGAAAAAGAAAATATGGTGGCTTTGGCTTAGGAATACAAAGCCTTAACCGCTTGTCATCTCTTGCAAATTGTACTAGTTAATCGAGAGGGGCTTTTATGCTTTCTGAGTGATGAGTTAGGAGACGCAGTTACAGAAAATTGTTTTAACACCACGCGCAAATTGAACCATGAATTCAGCACATGATGCTAGACCCCGTAGCGTAGTTATTTTCGTTGGTAATAATAAAACTATTGTTTCATAGAAATAAACAAGATGTATACGCGGTCAAAATGTGTGTCCATTGTTAGTTCATTAAGTCTTAGCATATACTACTATACAACCTGTCTCTATGTATAAATTTTTGGATCAATAAACTTATTATTATTATAAATATGTGGAACAGCAATTATTTTTTAAATTCTGGGGGGTAATATACCTACTGAATCCACAGTAATTATAAAAGATTGCGCGCCAATGTCCCTGTCACCCTGTAATTATAATCTGCTTGATGGTGTTTTCAGCACTTGTAAATAAATTATTTAAGGTGTTATATGAAGATACACTCGAATAATTATAACACGAGAAGTTGTAAGTTGTTTATATTTACAATTTAGTTGAATGTCAAGGAGCTAACGAAAAACAAGCCACGTGCGTAATTGCACTCTAATATAACAAAGTTTCCGAAAAATCACTACTAAAATAACTATAGAGCTATCTAATAACCTTGCACAAACATTGTTTACAGCTAAAGGGCCACTAGTTTACAAATATTTAATCAGATTTCAGCAAAGTACACAAACATTCGTTTTCAAAACAACATTCTTCAAAACAAATTGATTTAAGATTTTAATTTAGGGGCCGTCGAGACAACAATTGTAGCTGATTTATTGCGACCAAGGCAAATTGACAATCGTTACTGTCACCTCTTTGCTAACTCGTGCAGAAGAAAAATAAATTGAAAATATACAATTCAATGGATCTCATACTTCATAGTCAAAATAGTCGGAGCTCGTATAATGTTAATGTGAATGTCAAACTGCTTTAACTAGCATAATGTCAGACAGAAACGCCAAATTGAGAAGAAGAAAAAACCATAATATTTTATTTTTACACAAAAACCCGGCTTTGTTTACAACGATACTCACAAACGCATCGGTCTGTAAAAAAAAAAAAATGAGTCCACCACTACAATTTCGCTGTATTTTTCCCGAACGTTATTATCGTTGCAATGGTGAAGTAGGAAATATTGCAATATTTTAGTGCAACCTTTAGGTGTGCGCGTTTGTAGGGTGCACAGGTTTAATGACTCCCATAAAGTTCTTCTGGTTATGTGAATTAAGGTTTGTTTATGTTTTGTTTTCATTAATGATGCTGATTCTGTTATGCGTAATATGGGCAGAAATAATAGTAGCGATTGCTACTACAACTACTAGTGACATATACATTGAGAATGGGATGGTGAGTGTTTAAAACAATCGAAACTAGCTTAAGTGCCGATTGCACCAATGAAATTGAACGCGATCATCGCATCTAAAACGCATTCAACAGCTGTCAGTTTCAATATTCCATAGAAAATAATGACACTGACAGCCCTTAAGCCTAGTTTATGTGCTGATCGCGTTCAATTTCTTTGGTAAAATCAGCCCTTAGTCACTTTAATTTTGAAGGACTATACTCGTGTAGTATGTTATCGTTCGTGCATCTATGTAATCTTTGCAATACAAACCTGTTATTTAGTTTTATTTCGGAAACAGTAGCATAGCTGTTTTCGATTTAAAATAAAATGGATTTGGATGATTGACCCCATGAAAGTTTCATAAGATCATTCATATTGTTCTTTTAATGATCAATATAAAATTTTGATGACTTTAATACTACGAAACATCGGAAGAGAAACAGAAAAACTAAAATAACCTATCAAAAATGAATGCTTTATATTCTAAACTAGTGCTTTAGCATTTAAGTCAATATGTAACGTGTCATCCACATAGCAACTCTTTGTACTTAAACATAATGTCGAAATTATTTTCCCCAAAGTATTTTAAGGTTCAAAAAGTGGTCCTTGATAAGTTTCAACTTAGTTTTAATATCAAGCGTGGGAGTAATTCTTTTATAATGTTATTATGAATTGATTTATGTAGACGCATCCCACGTTGATGTTGTTGGTTGTGTATAATACAAGATAATTGATTTTGCTGGCTTTTATCGGGAGTTTCGTGCGTAAGGAATATTGCATATATAGCCATTGAAATAGTTTTATTAAACACATAGACAACAAATGAATTTTTGTCGATACATCATCTGGTGATGCGGTGATATGTCAGAACACATATTAGCAAAATATTGACGTGCCTTATAAACCTTTTGAAATAGATCTAAAAATACAACGCGGTCACAAAGACAGACAAAATTAAAAAACTACTATGTTTAAAAAAATTGCAGATTTGTCCATCAAAACACTTGAATATACCTATACAATATCATAGGATGATAGTTGAGTACAAAGCAGAACTACGAAGGAAAACTTCGACTATGAATTTTATCGAACACTTATCATAATCGGTAGAAAACAGATTTGTTTCAATAACGGTCCGCAATTTATAGGAACCCGTTACTCATCAAATATAACTTCATACACAGATGGCTCTAAAACGCGTTAGGTATGATTTTTCCCTCTGTGATAAAAAGCAAGTGATTTTTCACGCCAATCCCTTCATACGTTTCTTACAGCGAGTGAAGCTGATGAATGACTACGATATATTTCAGTATCACCCTGTGAACGAGATTTAATCAATTACAAATGGAAGACATTGGTTCCGGAATTTCCAATTGGGTATGTGATTAAAGACGTAATGCTAATTCCATTCATATTTACATTCGATTTTAAATAACTTTTAATAGTGGTAATGTTTAGGTTTCCAGTAACAATTAGCCTATGATTACCAAATGTTTTTAAAACGTCATTCTGTCTCCATTGTCTTTCCAGAAAGCGGGTCTAAGAATATAAAACACTTCTCGTGAAAAAGAATTAACCTAAAACCTATTCAGGTGTTTAAACATGAGTTATACGGTCTCCTTACTGCCCTTATAGTCTTGAAAGTGTAAGTAAACATTTTAAATATTAAATTCGTTTGCAACGGCGCGAGCGATTCCAAATATCCTAAATCTTTTTAAAACAAAGTCGGACACTAAATCAAGTTACTAGTTATTATTCCAGTGATCATGCACTTAACCGAGGTACCTCACAACTAGCTTTCCAAGCCAATTGGACACGTTGAAAGTGACATTACTGACAAACCCGAACCCTGTGTTATGTGGTTCATCTGAATACCATGAGCTGTGGGCTAGTAATGTAGAGGAATTTGTTATTGGTGTTAGGGTATATTCATAAATAGTTTGAGGAGTACAAGTGCTTAAACTACATAAAAGTACGCACTTTCAGTTGATTTATACCCAGCTTTACATGTTTCCCTATTCTGACCCCATTTCCCATTATTTTGAACCTCCGATTTCATAAGCAGTGAGAAGGCAAGTCTAATATCTCTATGAGAAGCATTGTTTGCCCCGCTGTATAATAATTACAGTCTTAACGTCACCTCTGAAGTATGAAGCATATAAATATCTGAAATTCACTAGCACCCATACTTAATTAACTGTAAATCCACAACGTTGCTTGTAAAATAAGCATTATATTTGAAAATTAATCTCATAAGAAATTCGAATGCAGATCTTATATCTTTATACCACAAATAATAACCAACTAATCCACGAAAAAAACCAGAAAAACAGAGAGCATTTCCAATGAGTTTCTCCTCAAGCTGTCGAAAAAACTATGCACCAAAAAAAACACATTCACGCACTCATATGAAATTAAATAAATAAAATCACATCCATTCCCCTAGTCCGCGGGCCAGTCGCCCCGCCAGCCCTATGGCTTGCCCACCCGCTCCTACCGCGAGGAAGCAAAAGCGACCACCAGCTCGACATCCTCCTCATACAGGAAACCTTCTTAAAGCCTCATCACCGCAACCCGAACATTGCCAACTACAAACTAGTTCGCAATGACAGGTCTCGATGCCACAAGGGCGGCACCCTGATCTACTTTAGGAAAACTTTGTACTGCATACCCATTGACCCACCTCCTCTTTTCTCCCATCTGGAGACCTCTATCTGTCGGCTCGGCATGACCGGCCACCAACCAATCACCATCATCTCCGCTTATATCCCACCCGACAATGGTCCGGAGGATCCCATCTCGCTCCAAAAGGACTTCACTGCCCTCTTCGGTATGAGTGACTCCGTCATCTTGGCGGGGGATCTTAATGCCAAGCACCCGGCGTGGAATAGTAGCACAACTTCAACCAGAGGTAGGTTAGTTTTCAAGTTAGGCGAATCCGTTAACTTTGACGTCAGTGAGCCCGACTCACTTCCCAGGTAATTCTAATCACCTTCCCGATGTTCTCGATGTAGCGCTGCTCAAGAATGTGAACCTCCGTTTGCAATCGATAGAGACGTTCCACGAGCTAAACTCTGACCACCGCCCTGTAGTCATGCATCTTGCACCCTACTCGGGCCCGATCGACCCCAACCGCCCCCCTCAGACCCAGACGATAACCGACTGGAGGAAAGTAAGCGAAAGACTGAAATCCACCACGTCGCCTCACTTAGACACCATCCCCGATCACTTAGTGTCAGTCGCCGACACGACGGCCGCAATCGACTCGTTTACAGAGCACGTACAATCCGTATTGACGGATTGTTCACGGGAAGTTCCGGTGATGGAAGACCATCGCTGGAAACTACCTACTGACGTACGTGACCTGATAACCGAGAAGAACGCGGCCATCCGTGCCTACGACTCCTTCCCTTATGACGCGAACAAAGCCCAGATGCGCCATTTACAGCGTGCTGTAAAGAAACGCATAGGGGAGGTTCGCTCTGAGGGCTGGAACAAGATGCTCAGTGAACTCGAGCCCACTCATCAAGCCTTCTGGCAACTACAGAGGAAATTGCGCTCCTCAGAAGAGGTCTCTATGCCTCCTCTCATCCGCCCCTACAATAGTGTCGCTTTCGACAGTCCCGATAAGGCTGAATGTCTTGCCGACAGCCTAGAGTCCCAATGTTCTCCCAGCTCCCAACCAGTAGACCAAGCTCACCTGAACAAGGTCGACGCTGAAGTCGAACGAAGAGCCTCCCTCCCTCCCGTCGAAGACCCTGATGATCCTCTGCCTCCCGTCACTCCAGACGAAGTGCACGACATCATTAAAGGGCTCCACGCTCGCAAGGCCCCCGGTTCGGATGGTATTACCAATAAGGTATACAAACTCCTTCCTGCCCCGCTAATAATGCTTATGACCGCCATCTTCAATGGCGCCTTGAGCAACAACATCTTCCCACAAGCATGGAAAGAAGCCACCGTCATCGGTATCCCAAAGCCAGGCAAGCCAAAGTCTGAGCCCTCCAGCTACCGCCCTATTAGCTTACTCAATGTCCTCGGCAAAATCTACGAGAGGCTTATTTATAAGCGTCTCAAAGACTACGCCGAAGCAAAGAGCCTCATACCCAACGAGCAGTTTGGATTCCGTAGCCAACACTCGGGCACCCAACAGGTCCACCGTATCGTAGAGCATTTATGCGCTGGTCTGCAGCGTAACGCGACGACGGGTGTGCTATTCTTCGACATAGCAAAAGCCTTCGACAAAGTCTGGCACAACGGCTTGATATACAAGCTCTACCAACTAGGAGTTCCAGATCGTCTCGTGCTCATCTTACGAGACTTTTTGTCGAATCGCACCTTTCGCTATCGCATCGAGGGAGCACTCTCGTCCCCTCATCCTATTCGCGCCGGTGTCCCTCAGGGTTCCGTACTATCTCCTCTCGCCTTCACGCTGTTCACTAGCGATATCCCAGAAAGTAAAAAGGCTCAGTTGGCTCTCTTCGCCGACGACACTGCCGTTTACTATACCGGTCACTGTCCCAACGCTATAGCTCGTACTCTCCAAACCTCCGCAAACGTCTTAGGCGCTTGGTTCCGGAAATGGAGAATCGAGGTCAACCCTGATAAAAGTCAGGCGGTTCTCTTCTCGAGACGTCGTCGATTCCCTCCTCCACTTCCCAGCCCGATCACTATGTACGGTAAGCCGATCCCCTGGGAGAAGCAAGCCAAATACCTAGGCGTGATCCTCGATGAAAACCTTACCTTTAAGGCTCATATCAAGGCGGTTCGCGCGCGCGCCTCCTTCGCCCTTAGCAGGCTCCAATTCGTACTGACAGCCCGTAGTAAACTGTCCCTTAAATGCAAGCTCCGCATTTATACCGCAGTCATCCGTCCCATCATGACCTATGCCTGCGTCGTTTTTGCGCATGCTCACCCACGTCATCTTTATAAGATGCAGACCCTCCAAAACCGTTTCCTCAGAAGGGTTACGGGTGCCCCTTACTACGTCCGGAATATAGATCTTCACGTCGACCTTAGAATGCCAACCATAAAACAGTTCATGAAACGCTTATTAAAGCGTTTCTTCGACTGCGGCATCAAACATTCTAACCCCCTGATTACAGCGGCCGCCCGCTACACTCCCTCTCGCATTAGCAGTATTCGCCGACCAAGGCATACTTTAATCGACCCCGACGACGCCACTACCCTCCACCAGAAGAGTAGTAAGGCCACTAGCACGCTACATAAGCCCAAAACCCGATCGCCGTCCTACCGTCCTCGCCGCCGAGGCCCGCCGCGACGCCCAAATCGACGCCCCTCCCGACCCTTGCTCGAGCCAGCCCGCGCCGCTGAGCCTGTAGCTTTAAATTCGTCCCTAAATAATACCAATCCTGATCCAGCTAGTCATTTGCTGCCCTCTTCCAGCGACGCCCTAAGCCGAGGTTCGTACCCCACGGGGGGTGCCCTTAGCGTTGTCGCTTAGTTTTTAGTTAGTATTTAAGTCCTGGCTGGAGGCCTTAATTTATTAGGGCAACCACAGGCAAGTCCGCTTAAGCAGACGACAACCGCATAGGTTGACCTGCGAGATGCCAAACACACAAAAAAAGAAAACACATCCATTCCGTTTTATATACGAAAGCATTCGTAGGTTATATACGAAAGCAATTCAGAAACCATTTGAACTCAAAAGCGGTGTTTTTCATACAGCAACTTATGTATAGTATATTTTGTAAAAGAATCTCTCTTAGCCAGTGATAAAAGCGCAGTAGGCAAAGATTGGAAGACATTTTGTTTTCGAGTGGGAGCCGCGTCGTCATCAGCTGCCTAGCTACCCGCAACCAAGTGTGCGCTGCTTGAGAGGGTGCAAAATTATGTGCATCGCATCATGTGAAACGAATGTTGTAATTCGTTAAGCTATAGTATGAAAATGCAAATGCACATTTTCTTCTTATTGTAATAGTGCTTCTCTAACTAAAGAAGGTTGGCAGACAGATTTTCATTGTTTACTGGTTTTACCCAGTTTGCTGGGTGGATCTGTTGAGGGTGTCATGATAACCCAAAGTTCACTAGTCCACGTTAAGCGTTAAGAATGATTGTTTCATAGATGAACGCTTGGTCGAATAAACGATTTCCCGAAGAAAGTTCCCGCGAATGAACGATTTTCCGATGAACTTTCCCGAAAAATAGGTTTGCTTTACAGTAGAGCTCGGGACTTTTTAGGATACAGAAGTCACAGCGTTTGGCAGTCAGTGATGGCAGGCCAATTATGCCTATAATCGGTATGGTCTACTAAATAACAAATAAAATACTTCTATCACTTCACTTCAATTCTACAAATGAGGAATGCAAAAACGTCTTTGCATTCTTTGATCAGTTTTAAAGTTTGATTAATTCATTAAACAACCAGCTTGTCACGTACAAACACGATCTTCCTATATCCACAATGTACACGCCTCACTGAGGCATGATCCACAAAGGCACAATACACCGCATCCTATCTATGTTCCGAATAAAGTCACTTCATGCATTTTAATGAACAGAGATGCAAACAGACTGAATACGTTGCCCTACTGTTTTGTGTAGTTTTTTTACACTGGGTGTTTTTTTTTTTCGGTGGCGACTACGAATTTGTATAGTAATGAGGGTTCTTATGGTTTACTATTTTTATTTGAAAAGTGTGGAGGAGGCCTAGTTTGCGTTTTCTTAATTTGCTTTCGCTTGTCGTAATTTTGTAAATAATGTTGTGAGTTTGATTTTTCTATTAAAGTGTTGAGAATATCTTACTTATTTTAAAGATAAGCTCGCAGTTAAGAAGCTGTTAAGATTGCAAGTAATGTACTTAAAATAAACTCTACCCTCACTATTCTAAAGACAGCCACCGAAAACGCTCAAACCTCACGTATTACTTGAGTTTCTCAAAAAAAACACTAATCACTTTTCTTGTCTCGTTATATTTGTACCTATCTCTTAAAGTTACAGTTCTGCCTACATTTGCGAAAATGAGTATGCCTGTCTTCTTAGAGAACGACCAAAACTAAAATATCCATTTTCTGCAATAAAAAGTTTAGTTCCGGCTGAGAAATACTTATCTTTCCACAATATTGTACTTTAAGTTTCAAATCCATGTAATAAACTTAATATTATTTTGTATAGTCTGTTCCGACAGACAAACCGTAAAAACGTTTGAAAAGAAGTTTTAAGTAAATACAAGACTTTTTCAAACTTTTTATAAATAGAAAAATAACGTAACATGTATCTCAGAGTCACCGAGTGGAAGTGGCTCACGCATTAATTTAACCATATCAAACGAACTTAGAGACACCTCACGAAAATAGCTTCAATTCTTTCAACAAACAACAATGACTTACTTAGCAATAAGTCCTTTAATTCGGATTATAACAAAATTGCTTGTTACGCCTTGTTAATCCCCTGCCAAGTGTGCTTTGTGTTCTTGCGACCATCCCGCAAACTACAAAGGGTGCCAAGTCTACAAAGAGATCCTGGCCAGGAAAACCAACAGACCAGGTCCCCACCATACAATAAACAGTGAGCACAAAAGTAAAACATCGCCTCTTGTATTTGACTTCAACAATAGACCAGAGCAACCCATATCAACAAATAACTGTGATAGATCCTACTGTAATATTACCTACAATCGTAAAAATACCGATCGAGCAGATGATCTAGATTCTCCCTTTTCTCAACGATCTTCGATCGAGGCTATTTTAACTAAACAATCTGAGAACATAGATTTACTCCTTCAACAAATAGGGACATTGTTAAACCTATTGACAACCGTAATCCAAAATGAACTCATAATGACATCCTTGCGCATTGCAACTTGGAACATAAACGGATTGTCATCCAAACACACTAGAACTTGAAGCAATCCTTTACAAAAATAAACTAGATGTAATGCTTATATCAGAATCTCATGCAACAATAAGAAGCTCGTATTGCTATAACATCTATGCTACGCCTCAACCAGATGGTGGCGCTCACGCAGGAACAGCACTCGTTATAAAATCAAACATAAAGCACTCCGTCTTGTAAGCACACTCAATAGCCTATCTACAAGCCACCACAGTCAGTTTAGAGGATCGAGCTGGTCCAATCATCGTGTCAGCAATTTACTGTCCGCCAAAACATAAAATAAGCGAAGGCATGTTCACAATTTTTTCCAGACTCTTGGACATCGGTTTATTGCTGGGGGAGATTGGAACGCCAAGCACACATTTTGGGGCTCACGAGGCACGGTAACCAGAGGCCTAGTGCTGAAAAACTCAGTGGATAAAAACAATTTGAAACCCTGGTCAGATGGTAATCCTACCTATTGGCCTTCTGATCCAAAGAAAGTTCCCGACCTCTTGGACTTTTTTATTTCTATTTTAATGAGTGATCAATACTTGTTTGTTGAGTCATGCCTGGACGGATCATCCGATCACACTCCCGTGATACTCAACATTAGCAGTAACATTATCACCACAAGGAAACCTGAATCCTTGCACAACTACAAAACGGACTGGGAAGGTTTTAGAGGTTACATTGAAGACAACCTAAACCTAAATATAGCGCTTAAGTTACCAGATGACATCGATGATGCATGCTTATATAATATATCACCAACTTAATTCAAGTGGCCTGCTGGATTAATTCACCTGAGTTAAAAATATCATGCAAACTTCCTTCACAACCTCTTGGCATTAAACGAGATATCGAAGAAAAACGTTACCTCAGAAGAGCTTGGCATCTTTCCCATCATTCGTCGGACAAGACTAACTTCAACCGTGCCGCGAAGAAACTAAAAGCCATGCTAAAGGATACTGCAAATATGTCAATGCAAGAGCAAATTTCCACACACTTATCCCTGTTCACCAGTTTGGATTTCGAAAGTCACATTCAACTACCAAACAGGCCCACCGAGTCTACCATGTAATACGCCAGGGCTTTGAGAAGACGGAATACACCTCTGCGGCATTTCTAGACGTGCAACAGGCCTTTGATCGTGTCTGGCACAGGGGCTTACTGTCCAAAATAATGGAAAAGCTTCCCCACTCAGTGTTCCCCTTCATAGCTTCATATTTAGATGGCAGGCAATTCCAAGTAAAAAAGGAGACGAAAGATCTAGTCTGTATAATATCGAAGCTGGAGTTCCACAAGGATCGGTTCTGGACCCTATTTATATAATATTTTCACATCAGATCTTCCAACTACTAAAGATGTAACGGTAGCTACTTACGCAGACGACGTTGCTTACCTGGCGAGCGCCAAAGAACCGGATATCGCCAGTAACAAATTGCAAATAGTCCTGGATAAAATGAACACTATGCCTGCAAAAGTGGCGTATCTGCGCCAGTGCTCAAAAATCAAATCACATTACCTTCACCCTTTTTTTTTAGGGTGGGAAATCATCAAATGACTTCTCACGATGTGGGTGGAGCAGGAGGGCGTGTCAGACTTTTACTGACTAAAACCCACCCGTGTTCCTTCAGTTGCCTGTGCCAGGGCCACGGTTTTCTCTTTAGAATTACCCGCGAGCCTGAGGCGTCGGCCCTATCGGACCCTGTCACTTTCGAATCTGCAGGTAACTCCCGACGCCCAGGGCGTCTCCTGCGGCGGCTAGTGGAAGCGTGAGGGCGCAAGCTCTCTCCCTCACGCGCTCCGCCTTCTCCTTCGCGAGCATTACTGCTTCGCAGAAGGAGTTTCCAAGAGGGCTTTCCATTCCCTCTCGCTCCGTACCATGGCCTGGACCAGGGCCGGACGCGAGAGATCGCCGCCGCCGATCGCCTCCGCGAGGACACTGCGGTGCTCCGCCCAAGCTGGGAAGACCTCCACCGTATGCTCCACCGTGTCCTCCGGGTGATCCACACAATGGTGAAACCCGGGCGTTTCCTCCCGCCTTATTCGAAACAGGAACCTCCCGAAACAACCTTGTCCGGTGAGGACCTGTGTCAGGCGGAAGGTGAGGACGCCGTGGCGCCTATCCAACCTCTCCTCAAAGAGGGGACTTACCGCCGCTATTGTGGCCTTCACCCTGAGAAGAGGCGACTGTCCCACAGTAACATTGGGGAACACAACGCTGCCACACACAGATTGTGTTAAGTATCTCGGTTTTCACCTGGACAAAAGGCTCACCTGCAAGACGCATAAAAAAAAGAGATCAACTAAACGCTAAATATAAATTACTTATATTGGTTGATGGGTCGTAACTCAGTCCTATCATAGGACAAAAAACTCCTGCTGTACAACTCTCTATTGAAACCTATATGGTCATATGGCATCCAACTATGGGAGTGGCCAGCAAAAGTCACATAATGGGCCTCCAAAGAGCTCAAAATGCTATCTTGGGGAATATTGTCATTGCAACATGGTTCACACGGAATTATGAAATCCATGATTATCTCAACACTCCTAATATTCCTGAGGAAATAAACAGACATAAAAAGCGTTATGCTGATAGTCTAGCCATCCACCCAAATCCTCTGGCTGTTAAATTGCTGGACAGCAGCGAATCCGACAATCGGCTTAAGAGAGGTCAAGTATTATAAAGAGGTAGCCGTGGCAATGGCCCCTGTACCTGTAACGTCAACTGTATTCTAGCAACCGAACTGATAATAGTCCAGAAAGGCCTGATGGCAGTTATTGAAAAAAAAAAAACGCTTTGTTGGTTGTGAGGTAATGAAATACTCGTACTATGACCTTCAAATGAGATTTCTGAAAATATAGATTATCGTTGAGCTTTTTAGGAGTTTTGAAGAAAAGAGTTTGGAGATTTTAGCTAGTTTTGAAACGTTTTTTCTTAATTATTAATTCGAACTATGTATTATGTTTGAAAAAACCTTAAACTTTTCTCACGTATTTATTTCGTGTTTTTTAAACTAGTTTCAAACTCGAATGAAGCTCTTATACATGAGATCATTGTCAAATCAGTAACAAACCCAAAACCTGCGAAAATGCTTTATGCATTTACCTTCTGGAATCTATTACATTTATAAAAGAACTGACTAGAGTTGTTTAACAAAAGTATAAAATTAACGTCATATTCGATTAAAGCATCAAACTTTAAATTTCGCCCAACACAGACTGGTCTTATGTTTCAAGTTACTTTGGCTACATAATGTACACAGTATCATCAGTAACAAAGCAACAACAACGATCGTCAGTTTACAAAGTGACATAAACAACAAATCATTCTCCATATAACATTTTCAACTTTTCCAGTTTTAACAACCGGGTGACCTTTGTGCACTCAGATTTTTTTTTTGTTTAGCCTGCAAGACTGAAGTCAATACCACTATCTTTATATAACGGTATTTTATTTGTTTGCAGATGCGTTGCTTGTCCCCAAAACACATAACTTGTCCAATGTCGACGCAGCGGGTACGAAATATCGTCTCAACACGTAAGTTTGATTTCGACCTTGTTTTTAGATCATAAGGTACAATTTAGAAGAGGAAAGTGCAGGATTCAGCCCTGGGCTTGTGGTTTTTCTTGCAAGCAACTCTTAGTTGAATTTCAGCTCTATCAATACACGGTAAAGGTCCTATTTCGCTTTTGTGACAATGTTTTAATGAGAATGTGAAGTGAATTAAAAAGTTTTGTGGTTTCATGTGAATGGTTTTGTATGAATTTAAAAACTCATCTGTTATTTTTTCCTGACGGAGATGAATAATTTCGTCTCTGAGTATTTTCAATTATAGGATTGGGAATTAATGCATAATGCATTTGATTTTGAAGTGTCGGATTCGGTTGTGAGTCGTCGTAACGACGTAGCGGGTGTCTCGGCTGTATTCAGACAAAACAAAAAAAAACCTGCACGACAGGTGCGCCAACCCTGCGCCTAGTTTTGGACAACGGAGTGATAAGTTTATAACAATTGATGGTGTGCCCTGTGTCGCGAAATAAATTTATTTGGAAATGTGCACGTACCTCCAATGCATGCGAGGAACTGAGTGCCTGCTAAAGGATCCTGAGCTTCGAATTTGGTGAGATCAATCCATTCTATGGTTCAGTAAATTTAAGGAAATTTAAAAGTACAAAGATTTGGTTATTGTTTTAATGTAGAGCAAATCGTTTAAGGCTTCAATATGCAACCAGAACAAGCTCGAAGGCAATGAACAACTTGCGTAAAGAGCTTAAAAGTGAGGAAAGCCTCGATCTGTTGTGATCTATTTGCATTTTCCGCTTTAACTGTTTTTTTAATGCCAAAACGGCTAAGTAAGCCAATCGGAGTGAGTTTTGATTTTCAGCTGTAATCTTATTGTGGTGGGGCCTAGCGATCGAGCTCATCTATCTCGGGAACGAATGATAACAAAATATGTAACCGCGCAGTTCAATCAGGCGTTCTGGGGAGGGGAAGACATCCTAATTGCCACCTCAGAGTTCTACCTTGTGAACGTGTTTGTTCACACGAATAACACGAATAGCGGGAACACACTGGTATATTCACCTACTGGCGAGGCAGTACCAGGTAACTTACACATTTTCCACAATGAACAGCACTATGAAAGCTGGGTGCTAATTGACGACGACTAGTATAACAGTAACCAGCAAATTCTAACACAGTAATCAACCAACGCTAGGACATAACAACATATTGTGGCAAGCGGGTTTCTCGGGTAGATATATAGGAATGAAACCAAGAGGTCGCTTAACACATTTATTAAACAAGAGATTTCAGGGTAGTGAGTTCTAAGGTCTCTGAGTACTGGTTCTGGTCACTGAAGTTAGTAGAGAAGAGAAAGTTACTGCCCTGGGCTTGGCTACGCCGCAGCACGAGGTCCGGCGTGAGGTCTCAGGGCAGGCAGCAGAATTGGGCGGCGACTTCAAAGGTCGCTCGACGTGGGCAGCACCACGCTTGGGTGCACGACCGCGTGTAGGCACGGTCGTGCTAAGGCAGGGCCTCAACACGTGGCGGGCGTGGGGTCTCGGCACCCACGACCCACGTGGATGGCAGGTTAGGCGGCGGTAGCGGCCGCGTGTTCAGTACGCGTGACTGCCGTCTCTCCAGCGGTAGGGCGGAGGCAGCGAGGACGTCAGTCAGCGGTAGGCAGGATAGAAGTTGTGTAGCCCAATACTGGAACCCTGGAATCAGCGCGAGGCGGGTGCTTCCGTAAGCGATGTGCCAGGACTGCAAACCTCCGCCGATGTGTGCGTCTCCCAGGCGTAAGCCCAAAGCAAGGTGGATGGAGGAAGACTCACCCATCGTGGCGGCTTACAATTTTAGGTTATGTCGTGCGCATGCCGCGGGCATTCTCGGAGGTCCCTCGCCGCGTGGCCAGGCGATTTAAGCGAACAGCAAGGCGCAGCGCGGCGAGACAAGCAAAGCGGAGAATGCGAGAAGCATGCGCACGCATTCACAGAGGTGCAGTAAAGGTGACAAGTGATGTGGCAGAAGCCACTACAGGTAAATAGCTTTCTCGACAGTCATAGGGAGGCTGCCGAGAACAATTACATTAGCTGCCAGACCGCGCAGACAGAAATACATAGAGAATGCGATCTGGCAGGACACAATTAAGAATAGAAGCAATCACACTGAGCACTTACCCGTTTATCTCGGGGTTATTTAGACTTACAACTTGATCTGCTTGATGCGAAGGAAAGGGAACGTTAGGCGTCAAGCAGGGATATTTATAGCCTTAACCATACCACGACACCGAGTGACGTGGTGGGAACTTGTAAGATTTAGGGATGTCATTCTTTTAAACCGTAACTAGTGATGTGCGTTTTAGTTGATCTGTAGGAAATCGACTACAACGCCACAATATTGACAATTCAAGTAACCAGTACAAGCTCTTTAAATAGTGTTGGCATGTCGGGTCACCCTCTAGTTTCCTAGGTCTTGTCTTTTTGTTGGGTCCATCGCATCTCATTTCACATCCACTCATAAACGCTTATTATGAACGAACATGCATCAAATGGTGTGGCCAACAAAGCAACTGGACCATCAAGAGAAAAGAAGTCAAAGAAGGTTGCCCTCAGTCCCTTCGCCTGTTTACACTGGTCATGGATGATCCTTGATGATGTCCTCAGAACCCTTGAATATGAAACGCAATTAATTAAACTGGACCAAGATTATGAAATCTCTCTCTCCCCTGGTATTACCATTTGCGGACGATCTTATCTTCATTACAGAAGACCTAGAAAGGCTTGAAGGTATCGTTTACCATATTAAACCCTTATTGTCCAGTGTCGGCCTCCAAATAAACGAAACAAAAACAAAAATACCACTACTAAAATAATAATAAGGGAGCTTTACAGAAAACTACCTACGTGACCATTAATGGGGTCAATTTACCTACCATGAAATTAAATATCTAGGCACATAAATAACATCTGCTATAAGCAGGAAGACCACAGATTAAAAAAGCCACAAGAAACGCGAAGTCACTAAATACCATTTATAATAAACTCAAAGATGGACTGGATTAGCCAGACTCATGTATCAAATGGTGACGAACCTTGTATGATACACGGTCTGAAAGTATTGGCACTCACTAAAGCCAACAGGTCTAGACAGAGAAAATATGAAAGAGTTATCATGAGAGACCTGATTAAACACGCTAAGAATAAACCAAGACAAAAGAAAATGCATGCCATTTTAAACAGAAGAACCGTAACTAAACGCATCAAGAACCATAGGATGTGTCATCTCGTACATGTCCACAGACGACGAAAACCACACCTGCTACATGCAGCAATGCAGTACAAGGCCAAATCCAAAAAAGTCGGCCGACCTATTTACACTTTGCAACCTCAAACAGGACATGACTTACTTCGACGAGGAAATCAACTTCTGGATGGACACGGCTCAAGAACGAGATAAGATCAAAAAGGCACTAGCGACCTATACAAGAAACCTGAAACGGATAGTAGCGAGACCTCAGACGAAGATATTGGAACAACACAGCATAGCAGAGATCGGCTGCGACGTCGTTAAAAGATGCCCTCCAATAGACAAACATTACCCGTCTCTCCACTAGTCCAATGCTAATAATGGAGTGTGAGAGCCAATCGAGTAATGCACCCTGCATTACTCGATTGGCTCTCACACTCCGTCCTATCCTAAGGGCACCTCCTCCCTACCATTAAAGCGCCCCCGGTCTATTCCTTGATATGCAATGGTTTTTGTAGCACCATGAAGCGTGAGGCTTCAGGAGCTAGTGCAAGAGGTTCATTCGAGTAATCGAGTCCGGTCAAACCACGCTGGAGTCCGTGCATTTCATTAATTCAATCATTCATAATGCATTTGATTGCGGTGTCGGTTAAACTGGGGTTACCGATACCTACAGTCATTACACTAAACTGGTGGTGGTAAGAAATAAAACGTTTAATAATTTATACGCACAGACCGACACACATTAGCATGTCTCTCTGGCTGTGTGCTTGTGGGTTGTGTAAGTCGGATAGGCATTAACTCCAAGTAAAATATTGAAATTCAGCTTAATCTGATTAGACTAAAAGCTGACCCCAACATGGTTGGGAGAAAGCTAAGCAGATGGTGATGAAACAGACCATTAGACATACAGAGAGCAGTTATATAATCATCACATTTTTTGAAGTATTAAATGTCTGCTTTGCCAGTAAAGATTAAATTTGTGGGTTTGTTATAAAGTAAACCAAGAATTAACAATAGCAATTCGACACTCGTCTGTGTAAAGATTTAAGCTGAACACACAACTAGCGAGCGCACAGTGTGGGCAAACTTACAGATGTAGAAGAAAGCGGTGGAAGAAAATTTATTCTGTAAAAAATGCAGCTGTGAGCCAAGCTCTATTCTCGTTAAAGTTCTTGTATGATAAGCTAAACTGACAAACAAAATATGAATGCTGCAGTACTTTTGAAATGTTTACTAATACGAGTATATTGAGACGTCAATAAATAATGTTATTTTCACATTTACGGTACGAATTTACTTCTCACGAAAAAACGAGTTAGAAAATTAGAAAAACAACTACTTAAAAAAACTCTTGTATCACAGACTTGTAAGGTACGAATTTACTTCTCACGAGAAAACGAGTTAGAAAATTAGAAAAACAACTACTTAAAAAAACTCTTGTATCACAGAAGGCAAAGAGAGCCTCATATCATGGCCAAATGATTCACCAATCGACGAATGCATTTCAATTGCATACTAAAGCTCCACAAAAAAACCACAACTAAAAGAAACGCATTTCCAATAATACCCTGAAAACTGTCAGCTGAACATTTAAAGCCTGCAATGGACTATAAAACAGACCACTTTTCTATACAACAGTAACAGCCTGTAAGCCGAGAAAAAATTGCAAACACGAGTTTTCTGTTACGATTTACCTAGTTTCTAAATCAAATGTTGTGATTCCTTACTCTTTTTTAAGACTTCGGACTTATTGACAGGAAGTAATACCGTTTTAGATAGACGTTGGTAATTTATTCCGTTTATTTATTTCTAATAAAATCGCAACTCGCTTGTATTCCAAAAAGTGTATGGTACGGTCCCCGAATGTGGTTGAATGAGTCCACATCGTAATTAGTCCCGCACTGAGAATTAAATTAATAATGCCAGCCTATTATTGGTACAATGCAGGGTAAAGGCCTCTTTTAATACAGATAATGCAGGAGCGTTGAACACCATGCTTGCACAAGGTGGACTGCCACTTACAGACTTATATTAATTAAGTCCATGTTCCCTCACGATGTTTTATTTAACAGTTGTCAGTAATGTTCAAGATAACCTTAGACAGTACATAATAAAAGTTACTTTGGTACTTGCCTGGATTTGAACCTCGAATATGAGGCGAGGCCTTAACACAATAACACTTTGAGTCGTATTTGTTTTTGGATCAGCTTAACCCTTCGTGGAAAACAGGCGTGATGTATGAAGTTATGAAGAAACAATGAGGGGATTTTGTGTCAATATCTCTCGAGAAGTTCTTTAGGTCTTTAGAAAGCGTTTAATTATTTTCTAACAAAGAGTTAATTCTTCTGTTTTCAGATTGAGAAGCCGAAAATTAGATCACAGTGGTAAGTCCATATTTTAATTTGTTTTATGGATTTCGTAGCTTCAGTTTCTGGCTTTCGTATTTGTTTTATACCTATCGTAGCATTAACTGCTACTTTCAAAAAATATTTATTTAAATTGCAACTTGTTTGGGCAGATTGGCTGTCTTTTTTTGTATTTTATAATTCGGTTTTGTCCAAAATATGTAAAACTAATTCTCTCACTGTTGTTTCTTTGCTAACTTATAATCATAATCATTTATTTGTCAGAATATGGTATATTATGTTCTTAAGATTAGTCAATGATAACATCACATTCTGCCAAGTGTGGCATGCAAATATTAAGTACATACATTACAAAACAGAGATTATTCGGTTAGTTGTCACATTAATTATATTAATATCTTAGTTACGTATTACAATTACAATTATCGTATTTACGATATTTCGGTTAGAAATAATAAGACACAATTTATTTAGGATGTCAAAAAAATAATTTTGATAAATGATAAATGATTTTATTTTCTGCAAATAGGTTTGTACAAACACTTTGACATGTCAATCATATTTTAAAAACTAGGTGAGATCGGCATTTCCTATATGACTACTCTGAGAAGAAACGCCGAAACAAACTCAGAGGTCACAGTCTCTTTTAAAGTCCAGACGTAATCTTGGTCAGGTCATGTGAAGACCATGTGGATTGATATCTGAAATGGTCTTTTAAGGAAAGTACCACACAGAATGAGTGGACCTGTCCAGTCAGTGCACGCATTTGTCAGTTGTCATGCAGCTCAACACAGAACTAAAGGAGCTAAACGATTCGACGAACATTACCAAAGAAAGGACATTTGGGTAGGCCGCATAAATTACTCAAACTGCCAGACCATGATTAAAACTAATAATAAATAAAAATGCATTAAAAAAAACAACAAATCCACAATGTCTTCACATTCACAATAATTAAAATAGTATAATCCTTTACAAAGTAAATGTCATTGCATATATAAAGTGCATCAATGTCAAAGTGTAAATAAAATATGAAAATAATCTTGGTCATATCATGTGAGGATTATGTAGACTGGTGTCTGAAATGGTCTTTTGAGGAAAGAACCACACGGATTTGAGTGGACCTGTCCAGTCAGTGCACGCATTTGTCAATCATCGTGCAGCTCAACTCAGAACTAAGGAGCTCAAAGATCCGACGAACAATACAAAAGAAAGGACATTTGGGGAGGCCGCGTAAAGTACTCAAACAGCCAGACCATCATCATTAAAAGAAGAAAAAAAAATGCAATGACCCACATAGTCCTCATATTCACAAAAATTAAAACAATATTATACTTTATACAGTAAATATATACATGTCATTGTTTAGATAAAAAGGTACGTATATAGAAAAAAAAAACATTAAAAGAAAAAAAAGTTAAAATAGCAAATTACACATCAATTATGTCTGTGTAAACTTATTGGAGCAGCTCAATCCGAAGCCTTCTTGTCCTCAATATAGTCCTTGACAGTATAATAGGCTTTCTGGCATAATTTCCGCTTTATAAAAGATTTACATTTATTAAGGCTTAGTTCTTGAATGTGGCTAGGAAGTTTATTATAAAAACGTATACATTGACATTTAAACGAGCCACCTATTTTCTTGAGCCTGGTAGTGGGAACAACAAATTTGTGTTTATTCCTAGTATTTTTGTTATGGATATCACTGTATTTTTTAAACAGATTAATATTTTTATGTGCATATAATGTGCAGATTAATATTTTTTATGTGCATTAAATGTCAGAGTATCAAAAAATTAAATTTCAAAGTATGAAAGATTACAAGTAGGATGTCAAAGTATCAATCAAATAGTTGTTTATATTATAATAACATTGTTTACCTAACAAATCTTTAAGTTTATTTTTAAATTCATTTAAATTTAACTCTTTGATAGATTTTGGAAATTTGTTATAAACTGCGAGGCTATGCAGAATATGCTTTTCCACATTAGGGCTGTTTGGCTCTCCGTCCTACGCGGACATATCTGCTCTCATTCCGCCTGCTATATTCTATAATTTAATATTAAAATGTAACCGTATATGTTTATCAAATCTGTCCTCTGTCGCTGTAATACAGTGAATATTTTCATATGGTTTTGGACGATTGGTACGTATTATGTCAATTTCCTAATTCTTCTGATCCTTTTATAGATTCTTGCTCACTCTATCAAAGATTCTGCTTTTATCTTTGGTTTGATAGTCTAAGTGATATTTTATTTATAGATTAACGTCTGTTTAAAACAAGTAGCGAAGCCTATTCTTTTTTATTTCTACACTATGTTCTAACGAAAGATGAAATCCATCCATCGTCGGCCTTAAGATCGGATTCAAGATCGGTTTTTTAAGAAGCCACTCATATGCTGAGATCTATATTTATTACTTAGCACGTGCTTTGACTTAGATATGTTCTCGTCTCTATCCTGCACTTGTTGTGACATTTGTGCAACAGTATCAGGATTAACTCTTAGCCGAAATACGTTCAAAGTAACTTTTATAGGTTTCGGCCTCAGTGCAATGATTGAGACTAGACAAAACATGAACAGAAACAAACGCTTTCTTTAAGTTGATCTCGACATTGCCAAGTAATCGAATTCAAAATACCATAAACTGAGAAAAAAATGTAAGAAATTTTCTAGTATTTATACACATACATACACTCACGCCTTCTTCCCATGGGGGTAGGCAGAAACCACAGAACATCACCTCCTATGATCCTTACACATTCCTTTTGCCTCGTTTACGTTCATACATATTGCACGCCGGTTGCGAGTGCTACGCACCTGACCTTTCTGAAGAACATCACCAATATGGTCACTATATGTCCTCCTAGGGCGTCCCCTCCCGCCGTTTCCACTCACATGTGCCCTGCATAATTAAAAGGAAAAATATGATTTTCAACCTAACACTGTCTGAGTTACGAGTAAGTTATTCCGTACAAAGGCAAAAAAAAACTTTGAAGAATTCATACAAAAAATCTTATGTCAAAAGTTTAGAAGTTCTCTTCATATCTATTCTTTTATATCTATTGGTACTTCACGTGAAGTAACACAAAACAAAAGAAAATTGTGGAAAATATCCTTGAATTACAATGAAGCATTGTGTTTTAAGAGAACTTTACTTGTTTGATAGCTGGAACAAAATAACCAAGCAATTGTGTGGAGGCGAAAGTTAAAAAAAACTTTCTTGGGACGACGCAATATTGTTTACAGTAATGGTATTACGATACTTCAATGTTCGTCTGTCGCATCCTGGGCAGTCAGCCTCACTACCACCTAGTTTTCGGTTTGGCTGATATTGAGTGTTTTTGAAGCTGGACTTACAATAAACACACACATAAGGAGGCTTTTTAAATATTATTATAGAGGTATGAGGAACAGGGTGTAAAGTTCACTCATCTTCCATAGAAAAGGGTGGATCCTACAACTAGACGGGTGTTATGTCTTATGGGCAACTGCCCTACGATTGATATCGGAATGTTGCATATATAATAGTTCTGCGGTAAACTCTGCTTGCGCGATGCAGAATTTTATGTAACGTCAGTGTGATGCGTAGTTCACATGTGGCGGTGTCGATTATTATAATAATTAACCACCACACCGCCAAATTATAGTAATTTTAAGAAAATTTATACAAGTGTAAATTGATGCTTTCACAACGTGAAAATCATTTATTTCGTAACAAAATTTACTAGATATAAAATATCATAAGATAACCCGCAACGCAACGCATCACATTTTTCACCCAAGCAACATTTCATACCAAATTCGTCTTGGGCTTTTATTGACAAAAAATACACTATACTGTTTTTCATGTACAACTAGCTGCTGCCCCGGACTTCGTCTGCGATCCAGGTCATGGTCAGGTCATGGTCTATCTGAGTCCCAAATTTCATCCGAATTCGTTCCGCCGTTTTGGCGTGAAAGCGTAAGGGTGTGTCCACATCTGGCGAATGCGTCACTTGCGAGCTGTGTGCACGCATCTCAAGTTTACCCGCTGTTGAACGAAACTGAAACTCGCGCGCAGCTCGCGCTCACTGTGCAAGCCTTGCGTGTGTTGCGCTATAGAACGGCGCATTCGTGGCGCATTCGCCAGATGTAGACACACCCTAAAAAACATACCAACATACCTTTGTATTTATCATATTAGTTTGGATTAGGATAAAAACTTATTTTGACAAAAGCACAAATTCATAACATCACGCCTTGGTTCCCCGAAGGGTTGGGCAGAGGTGTACCTATGGTACACCCACATTTCGCCAGTTATGTTTAAGTCCCATGTAATTCAGACTATAAAAATTTCATTATCTCCTGAACAACAAAACTTCTTAAAGTTTTGGTTGCTCTTAGTACAGAATTATGTCTAAGTCAAAATTATAAAGACTGTTCACAATCTCACATTCTTTAATTAAGTTTTTATCGTTACTTGGCATCAATAGGCATGTACATGCATAGCCGCACATTTTAATACCCTTGAGTATGTAAATTCTAATTATAAAAATAGAATAATTAATATAGAAAATTAAAAAGAATGCGTTTACGTGCGTCAAAATAAAATAAAAACGAAATTGGAACGTGTTTTGTTTTAAATTGCAACAGTGTATCGTTAGGAAGTGGCTTCGTTAAACTCAGGGTTATGAGGACGACTATGTATTTTAATAGCTTTTAAAATACCTAGATAAAACAGTCTTACCAAAAAAACAAGAAAGATGAGCTTATGGAGATCAACATAAAACTTCAACAATTCAGCCGTTGATCTACCTTTGAATCCGCATTAGCATTTCTTCCGTATCAAGTCTGAAGCCAGTTTTAGCTGCATAAATTTGGATAGATCTAGCGATCTACGAATGACGAAGTTTATGGCGTCCTGAAAGGAGTTATTTTCAATTGTTTTTTGTTTTTTTGGAACGTAAAACAAATGCAGGTGCTAAATCTTTTGTTTATTTGGAAGATACATTAAGAGGTTGTGTTTGAAGCAGTTAAAGGAAATAATTTACCGACGCTGGAATTGTAAAATAATTTGTAATTCATAGAATTACTCTTTCTAACAGAGTCAAAATCCTTGTCAAAAAATTAATAATCGATGAATGTAAGTAATGGAAAAGCTAAATTTGTATTCTACCGTGTAAAAGAAAACTACTAGTTTCAAGAGTATCGAGGTGGGGGTTCACTTAAGTGACACAGAACTTATTTAGCCTTAACAACATTATTAGTTCAAAATTTAGTGAACATAAGTTTAATTAATATCTTTCCAAGAAACAAAAAAGCGGACCAATTAACTTACGAATAAAGTAAATAGAATAATATATATATATATATATATAAACCATTATACCTAATAAGAGAGTTACTGCAAAAAAAGGACTTAATAAAAGTCAAAGCTATCGAAAAACTGGTTTAATTAACACAAAAAATGAATATCCTGTGGGTATTCATTTTGTGTGTTTTTGTTAAAGCATTAGGCTTTTATTAATTCATAAATTGCACTCAAGTTAAAAAAACGTTCGTGAAATATTCAACGTAGCATGATAATGGATACATCTAGCACGGCTAATTCTCAAATTCATGTAGGACTGCATATATCTGGATAAAAACCGCTCTGGACCGGATTTCGTTGCTCGCTACCGGAAAACGGCCAATCAGAGAACGCTAATTCAGTTAGCAAAAGCCTTATGTTATTGCCGGAAACGCTTGGCATTTAATCAAATAGTGGTAATTGCGGGATGACCGTAAATATAAGTGTTGTTCTCGTTCCGTTTACGTGACGTCTCTCGTGATCGCTCAGACTACAACGATCTCAGATCACGAAATTGATTCTGTGCAAAAAAGGCACTTTTTGATTTTTTGATTTGCACAGAATCAATTGTTTTCCCGCTCTGAACGCGAGAAAGCAAAGACTGTCCCCCTCTGTACATTCAGGATCAGTCTGTGCAAATCAAAAAGTGACTTTTTGATTTACCCAGAATCAATTGTTCTCCCGCTCTGAACGCGAAAAGCAAAGACCGTCCCCCTCTGTACATTCAGGATAAGTCCAAATGGACTGAAATCTCAAAAATTTGTGTTAGTCGAAATATCAACTACAAATGCCTGATCCACCCTCCAGGGGATCAAGTTACTAACAGACACCTCGTCTTTGGACTTTAGGGATCTCTCTCGTGCCCTGAGTGAAAGGAACTACTCCTTTCACTCACACTCCCTCCCGGAGGACACTCCCACTCGCGTCGTCATTAGGCGCGTTCCCAAAGAGATCTCCACGGAGGAGATCAAAAGCGACCTTGTATTGCAAGGCGTTCCGGTTTCCGCCGTCCATCACTTGCACAAAGCGAGACAGGGCCTCGTCTACAACATGGTCCTCGTTGTCTGCGACCCCACTGAAGACCGCCACCTGATCTTCAAGGTGAAGTCAAACGGTTCACTTTCGGGCATCTTTATTTATTTATTCACATAGGGACAACAAACAGCAGTGTACTAATAGGTAAATATAGATTAGTTGTTAATGGGAGTAACAAACACACTACTCACAACGTTATCCAGAGATTAAAAAACAGATCAACTAGTCACCCGTCACCCCAGACGAAGTGCACGACATCATTCAAGGCTGCCACGCACGGAAAGCCCCTGGTTCGGACGGTCTTACCAATAAGGTGTACAAACTCTTCCTGACCCTCTAGTGATGCTTATGCTGCACCACGAGCAACAACATCTTCCCACAAGCGTCGAAAGAAGCAACCGTTATCGGTGTCCCAAAGCCAGGCAAGCCAAAGTCTAAGCCCTCTAGGTACTGCCCGATTAAATTACTCAATGTTCTCGGCAAAATCTACGAGAGGCTTATTTATGGGCGTCTCAAAGACTATGCCGAAGCAAAGAGCCTCATACACAACGAGCAGTTTGGTTTCCGAACCCAACACTCGGGTATCCACCAGGCCCACCGTATCGTAGAGCAATTATGCGTTGGTCTTCAGCGAAACGCAGCGACGTTCGCGACGATGACGACGAAAGCATTCGACAAAGTCTGGCACAATGGCTTGTTATACAAGCTTTATCAACTCGGAGTGCCAGATCGTCTCGTGCTCATCTTACGAGATTTTTTGTCGAATCGCACCTTCCGCCATCGCATCGAGGGTGCACTCTCGTCCCCGCACCCTATTCGCGCCTGTATCCATAATATCTCCCCTAGTCTTCACGATGTTCACCAGCGAAATCACAAAGAGTAAAAAGTTGGCTCTCTTCGCCGACGACACTGCCGTTTACTACACCGGTCACTGTCCCAAAGCTATGGCTTATACTATCCAAACCTCCGCAAACGTCATAGGCGCTTGGTCCCGGAAATGGAGAATTAAGTTCAACCCCGATAAGAGTCAGGCGGTTCTCTTCTCAAGAAGTCGTCGATTCTTGAGAAGAGAACCGCCTGACTCCCCTTCACAGCGGCAAGCTGATTTCTTGGGAGAAGCAAGCTAAATACCTAGGCGTGATCCTTAATCAACACCTCACCTACAACACAAAAACGTTTCGCGGTAGGCTGCAATTTATATTGACAGCCCGTTGCAAACTGTCACTTAAATGCAAACTGCGCATCTATACCGCAGTCATCCGTCCCATCATCCGCAGTCATCCCGTTCCTGCGTTGTATTTGCACACGCTAACCCACTTCTTCTCAACAAGATGCAGAACATCCAGAACCGTTTTCAGAAAGGTCACGGGAGGCCCCTAATATGTCCGTTCGATCTATACGTTGACCTTAAAATGCCCACCATAAACTAGTTCATGAAACGCTCATCAAAGCGTTTCTTCGACTGTGGCATTAAACAGCCCAACCCCCTGATTGCATCGGCAGCCCGCTAAACTCCCTCCCGCATAAGCAGTATTCGCCATCCAAAGCATACCCTAATCATCCCCGATGACGCCATTACCCTCCTCCAGGAGAGTAATAAGGCCACCAGCACATTACTTCATACATTAAGCCCAAAACCCGATCGCCGTCCTACCGTCCTCGCCGCCGAGGCCTGTCGCGATGCCCAAATTCACGCCCTCCCCGACCCTTGCTCGAGCCAGCCCGCACCGCTAAGCCTGTATCTTTAAATTCGTTCCAAAATAACACCAATCCTGATCCAGCTTACCCCTTGCTGGCCCCACAGGCGGTGCCCTTAGTGTGTAATAGCTTAGTTTTAAGTTTTTATGTTTTTTTAGCCTGGCTGGAGCCTTTAATTATTAAGGCAACCACAGGCAAGCCCGGTTAAACAGACGTGGAGGAACCTCCGAGGTTGACCTGCGAGAAGCCAAACAACAAAAAAACACAGCGTTAGTTGTATGTTCATTCACAAAACTTTCCTCACGACATTTTCCTCATCCATCCCCCCCACATGCCCATTATGATTCCGATTCGTACACATTTCAGTCACAGATGCCACTTTCAGACTTTCTGTTGTAAAAATATTGCAATTTTCTCTCATACCTAGCTCTTCGAGAACAACACCAATTGTTCTCAAGTGTAAACAAGCCAATTATCGTACCCAACATGCGAAGTATAACATTATCTTTGTGAACATCATAAAATGTCAAATGTGTTGACAGTAATCTTCTATTTTCTAAACACCTTCTTTACTCTTTAACTTTGTATCGTATATAGAAAAGGAATTAGGCAAATACAATCGGATTTAGTCGGCCGATTCTGTGCACTTCAGCTGTGCACCTTGCAATAGCTAGATACTTGTAAAATCTGTAGGGATGTTGGTTTAACTTTTGTGGCTGTAAACTGTATACAGGATGGTTCGTTTAGATGGGTCAGTAGGCATAGGTCTTAGCTTAAATCTATGTGAAATAAATTGTTTCACAAACGTCACTCCCTTCATTCTTCGTGGGGTTAGAAAAAAGTGTGTTTCATTCACTTTGGTATAAACTTATAGTTACGGCTAAGTAACAGCCGCACGCGTCGACCTATCAAGGCTACGCTAGCCGAGGTCGGTCCGTGGATGGGTAAACATGCATTTCATACCGAGACCCCTACGTGCCGCGGAAAGCACGTTTAGCTCTCGGTATCAGCTGTCATTTAGAGATCTTTGACAGCCGTTACGGGTAGTCAGCCGAAAATTTGACAACCAGGCTATGTAAGGGCTACCGTTTTACCCAATAGAGTGGAGTGGTGTGGTGGTCAGATAGGCAGTAATTTCATGTTAAATATTGGTATCCAACTACTGCAGTAAACCATTAATGTTGAGTCTTAATAAATACGGGACGAGCCTACTGCTTCCAAACATGCACATATCTAGTTTTTAAAGACAGACTGCTACACAATTAGGAAGGTATTTGTTTGCCAATGTGATTGTGTGAAAATTTTCCTTTTAACCATATTCTCGGTATCGAATTAAACAAAATACGTTTTATTCAAATAAACTATTGGCTGTGCGGATAATGGTAAACCTCTGCCTAACCCTTCTGGGATTACAGGCGTGATGTTGTGTTATGTATGTTGTGCGTATATTTAATTATATTTTTTCCCAATTCCCAATTTGTACACTTTTCAGAATGAGCATTCCGAAAAGTGTATAACTTTTTGGAATATTTAAATTCCACTTTTACATTTAATTTGTTTGTCGCTTACGTACATAATGGTTTTCATTTCATTTATTTTTCGACTAATTGAAAATACCGCCGTTATGTAAAATGATAAATAAATTCGTGTGAGATGGTTCGACAGATTTCCATTTCTAATTTACTTATGTAAATTAAAATAATGTTATTTACTTATAATAATTAAACCTGATCCGCCGACGGATAAAGAGCCTTTTTTAATGAAATCAATATGTTACGTGCCCTCCCCCCACCACCTGAAATAAATTGAGATAAGTGAAGGAGAAAAATGTTGATGATGAGCAAGATTTCAATTAAAAAGATAAAACCAAGTTTTTTTTTTACTTCATTAGATAACATCACGTCTGTTTTCCTGAAGTGTATATTAGTACTTACACCCACATTGAACAATAATGTAGTTGGTAGGAACTTCCCCGGACGAGCTCCTTTACAAAGGGATCTTTGTAAAGGAGACTACTTTTAGTTCGTACCAAAAATATCTAACTCTTAGTTGTGAATATTAGGTGGGACGACAGGTCCTGAGTGACGGCATACATAATATTGTTTTAGCAAACGTGTACATGTATGTACTAAGTTAACATTCTTTAATTTGTGTTATGCGAGAGAGCGCTAATATTTAAATAAAGTTCAAAGTTTAGGAAATCTTCGTTTTCCTTGTAATAAAACGAAATGTCTTTCTGTTTGTCTGTCTGTTCGGTAGGGTTTAAGTTATGATATCCCAATCATAACTTGGGAATCATGTAGTATGTGATTTTTGTTTTTGTTAAAAGCTATAATATATGTTGACATAGAATCTAAAAAAAAGTTCTGCTGTATAATTATTTCTGTCTTCTCTGCCACACATAGCTGTGTCTTTTTGCAAAGCTCGACGTTTCAAGGCCCAGGTTCTGTAAGTAACAGTAATTGTACATAACGTGACGCCTGTAATACCTGAGAGGTCAGGCAGAGTTGTAGCTATAGTACATCCATATTTCTGCTGTAATGAGAAATTCTTGATGAAAAAACACAATAACAATTTGCTAGACCTCATTTTTTTTTTTGTGGGAAATCGTCAAATTACTTCTCCCGCTCTGGGTGGAGCGAAAGGGCGTGTCAGACTTTTACTGACTAAAACCCACCTGTGTACCTTCAATTGCCTGTGCCAGGACCACGGTTACTCTATCGAATTACCCGCGACCCTGAGGCGTCGGCCCTATCGGACCCTGTCATTTCGTGCTGACATCTCTTTGAGGCGCGCGTGGAACACGACGCGCCGTCGACCCGGGCCTGGTCCCTACCGGACGGCGAGCTACCCATTGCTCGCCGTCCGGTAGGGACCAGGCCAACGGTGGCCGGGAATCTGCAGGTGACTCCCGACGCCCAGGGCGTCTCCTGCGGCGACTAGGGGCGTGAGGGTGCAAGGCTCTCTCCCTCACGCGCTCCGCCACCTCCTTCGCAAGCATTACTGCTTCGCAGAAGGAGGTGACGGCTTTCCATTTCCTCTCGCTCCGTACCATGGCCTGGACCAGGGCCGGACGCGAGAGATCGCCGCCGCCGATCGCCTCCGCGAGGACACTACGGTGCTCCGCCCAAGCTGGGCAGACATCCACCGTATGCTCCACCGTGTCCTCCGGGCGATCCACACAATGGTGGCACCCGGGCGTTTCCTCCCGCCCTATGCGAAACAGGAACCCTCAATGAGGAGTGCCTCAATGAGGAGTGCCTCAATGAGGGGACTTACCGCCGCTATTGTGGCGTGCCCAACTTTGCTAGACCTGGGAATCGAATCTTCTTTTCGTTTAAACTCACCGAATGTTAAGACGTGTACCTTACAGTCACGTGCAAAATAGGACAAGGTATAGACAGTTATTTAGAATATACTTGACTAACGATATGTCCATACTTCGCAAAGGTTTTGAGACGTGACAAAAACACAAAGATTTTTTTATTATACTCAACTTAAAATATCAAAATATTATTAGTTCACATAAACTAAAAATAAATTCTCTTAATGATGATGAGAACTGCATCAGATTCCGAAGCGAAATTATAAGAACTTTTAAACCAATACAGAACATTAAAGTTTCCTCATAAATAGTTTTTCATGGTTTTTTCATTAAAAAACAAAAACATAACATCTTATAATTATTTTTCATTCGAGAAAAAAGAATAACAAATACGGTTATTTATTAAAAGCGTGTACGTACACCGAAAAACCAATTAACACAAGACTTCGACTCAAACAACCCAATTTAATATTAAACATTAAACATGATCGGTAGAAAATTCTGGTGAACGAAACTTAATTTATGTATCAAACATTTATTTTTGTATTGTATGGTGTAAGTATATAATATGGTAAAGGCAATTAGCCTTTCTGTAAATTTATACCCCACGTCAATTCGCTGCATTATAGCCATTTCTTGCAACTATCAGAGAATGACTGTTGTGATTTGGATACACGGACAACTATTTAAGTTGGTAGTCAAATTCCTTAAAAATTTAATTTCTGTGACTTAACAAATTACCAAAGGTCAGCTTATTCTGAAGGTAACTCTAGTCTTATTTATTTGATAATACCATTTGTATTATTTGTAATCAGTGGTACAAATTAAAAAATTACTTTAATTATAAAAGCATTAAAAACAGAGTATCAACACCACATTTCCATCCACCTACCCATTTTCATTTATAATCTAAAACACACCTTTCACGAAATAATAACAACAAATCGCACTGAATACATCACGAACACAAGTTTGATATATCACAATTATTCGGCTGCACTAACGTTCATTAGTAGAATGGTGGATCGCAAATAAATATTCAACAACGTTCTAATACATTAGGCGGTAGACGTTCTCCTGCATTATGTATTAGTCGGTGGTTTGAAGGTTTGGGCACTTGTTGTCTAACGTATGGAGCACGATATAAAACTGACTTTTATAGTAGGAGTGTTTTTTGTTTTGAGATACTTTTCTGTGATTAGAGAAAGAGAAATCCCGCATCTCATCTCAGCGAAAATCGTCAAAATGTCAAAAATGTAGGTTTTGTTTGTTTGTTTGTTTGGCATCTCGCAGGTCAACCTATGCGGTTGTCGTCTGCTTAAGCGGACTTGCCTGTGGATTCCCTAATAAATTAAGGCCTCCAGCCAGGACTTAAACTTATATACTAACTAAAACTAAGCGACAACGCTAAGGGCACCCCCTGTGGGGTACGAACCTCGGCTTAGGGCGTCGCTGGAAGAGGGCAGCAAATGACTAGCTGGATCAGGATTGGTATTAATTAGGGACGAATTTAAAGCTACAGGCTCACCGGCGCGGGCTGGCTCGAGCAAGGGTCGGGAGGGGCATCGATTTGGGCGTCGCGGCGGGCCTCGGCGGCGAGGGCGGTAGGACGGCGATCGGGTTTTGGGCTTATGTAGCGTGCTAGTGGCCTTACTACTCTCCTGGAGGAGGGTAGTGGCGTCGTCGGGGTCGATTAAAGTATGCCTTGGTCGGCGAATACTGCTAATGCGAGAGGGAGTGTAGCGGGCGGCCGCTGTAATCAGGGGGTTAGAATGTTTGATGCCGCAGTCGAAGAAACGCTTTGATAAGCGTTTCATGAACTGTTTTATGGTTGGCATTTTGAGGTCGACGTGAAGATCGATATTACGGACATAGAAGGGGGCACCCGTGACCCTTCTGAGGAAACGGTTTTGGAGGGTCTGCATCTTATGGAGATGACGTGGGTGAGCGTGCGCAAATACAACGCAGGCATAGGTCATGATGGGACGGATGACTGCGGTATAGATGCGGAGCTTGCATTTGAGGGACAGTTTGCTACGGGCTGTCAGTACGAATTGGAGCCTGCTAAGAGCGAAGGAGGCGCGCGCGCGAACCGCCTTAATATGAGCCTTAAAGGTAAGGTTCTCATCGAGGATCACGCCTAGGTATTTGGCTTGCTTCTCCCAAGGGATTGGCTTGCCGTACATAGTGATCGGGCTGGGAAGTGGGGGAGGGAATCGACGACGTCTCGAGAAGAGAACCGCCTGACTCTTATCGGGGTTGACCTCGATTCTCCATTTCCGGAACCAAGCGCCTAAGACGTTTGCGGAGGTTTGGAGAGTACGAGCTATAGCGTTGGGACAGTGACCGGTATAGTAAACGGCAGTGTCGTCGGCGAAGAGAGCCAACTGAGCCTTTTTACTTTTTGGGATATCGCTAGTGAACAGCGTGAAGGCGAGAGGAGATAGTACGGAACCCTGAGGGACACCGGCGCGAATAGGATGAGGGGACGAGAGTGCTCCCTCGACGCGATAGCGAAAGGTCCGGTTCGACAAAAAGTCTCGTAAGATGAGCACGAGACGATCTGGCACTCCTAGTTGGTAGAGCTTGTATATCAAGCCGTTGTGCCAGACTTTGTCGAAGGCTTTCGCTATGTCGAAGAATAGCACACCCGTCGTCGCGTTGCGCTGCAGACCAGCGCATAAGTGCTCTACGATACGGTGGACCTGTTGGGTGCCCGAGTGTTGGCTACGCAATCCAAACTGCTCGTTGGTCAAAAATTTAGGGAAAATAAAGTTATTTTTAACAAATTGAGGCAAAAATTAGAACACAAACGTACCTACTTTAAAATACAGGAATGGACCCTCTGGACGTTTTTAACTTCCACCACACTTCACTCGCTGCCTTTTAAAAGATATACGTTTATTTCCCAGTAAGTAAAACATTCTGGCTGAATGTGATTTCAAAATTGGTTCACTGCAAATAATTTAGTACTAAATGGAAAACAAACTAAGTGCAAAAAAAAATCTTAGGGAAATGTCAAGGGGTAGTGATTGTGAGGTAGTATTTAATCAAGAGAAACTAGAATTCGTCGATAAAACTGTTTCCCTGGGAGTGATTCCCAAGGTCACAGGTCGACACAAGGCTACATGGGGTCCTCATTTAACATCTCGTGCAGGACGGTGAACTTAGCCGTCCTGCAAGAGCTTTTCTGACAGCGAAACACTATCAGAAAAATCTGTCAATTTACTGATGTAGATACCGCGTGGCTGGTCTATTTTAGTTACTTTCATAGTATTATGTCTTACGGTATTTAACTTTGCGGACGGCACATCGAGTCTATTTTTATTCTGAGGAAAAGAGCCATCAGAGCCATTTATAATCTCCACAGGCGCGATTCTCTAAGGGAACGATTTAAGGATGGTAACATCATGACGGTACCTTGTCAATACATATATGTAAACATAATATACGTAAGAACAAATTGAGGTGAAAGTCATAATTATAGTACAAAAAATCGGGACCTTTAAGTTTAAATAGGTTCCAGACTGGTTAAAGTAGACTCATCTTTCATGGGGTACTGTTTAAAATGTTACTATAAAATACCTCCCCACATAATTCAACTTAATGAGACGAAATTCAAAGCTTTTGGATAATGCACACGATGCAGACAGGCATATTATAAGTTAGGGGATTACATCGCTAACAAAAATGCGTTGCTCAATGCTGGTCCTGCTCCACACCACAACTTATTAATTAACACTTGAAATACTTTTGGAACTGCTGAAGATTGTAAGAATATATTTGCAATGTATAAACACAATCTCCTTTATATTATAAAGGGTGTCCAGTAAATAGCACGACATTTTGCAGGGGGTGATAGCTTGTGTCAATACCAACTAAAACAACATAATATATGTTCAGCAAAATCTCACGGATTTACAGTTTTACAAATAAAAATTCCGAAGTATCGAAAAATCTCTACCTTGAAACAGATTTTTAATCATCTCGTAATGAAAAATACTTTTACCAATTTATTACATCAAATTATTCGTGAATAGTTACTTTACTCGTTGATAAGTCTTTTTTCTATCAAATACAAGAGTGTTTTCAAGAAATTGTTTTTCAGTTTAAAGGACAATGCCAGAAACTCTATAGAACTTTGCCCCACTGAAACCAAAAAATCATATACAAGCCTGCAATATGCAGCATCTTATATCTTATTTGTTACTGTTAACTAATCATTTGTCCTAATGCCAGTAGAACTTGCGGTTTCTGTTAAAATCTTAAAACAATGATGACATTAATTATAGGTTAGGTGCAGTTTATAATTGTTAAAAAGCGATTTAAACAATCCGTTCCGCATTATCATAATTATTATAATCGTAATATGAGTTTTCGTTTTGCAGGTATTTTTATTTTTATTATTTTTGTGTATCATGCGCAATATGTAACGCAATAGGAAATTCAGGGGTTGAATTCCTTTTATCATTGATTTGTTATCGGCAAGTTCTACTGAAAAACAATGTGTTATGAAAGGTCCTTTAATCATTACAATTATTTTCATTAATTTACATTTCCTGTAAATAGCTGGGGCAGGATCTGGCATTGTCATTTTCACAGAACGATTTTCTTTTCGCATAACTTTATCCTAGTGGTGAAAAAAAGTATGTGGCAGTTTTGTACAATAAACTTAAAATGTCTGTTTAATGGTGATTTTGGAAAGATACAATACTACTGCATTTTCATTAAAAAAAATACAAAAAAATGCTATTCTAGTTCGAGAGTAGCTGATTTTGTTTAAAATTTAATAAACGTAATTTTGTCAAAAACCACTACGAGAATACATAGCTGCTCATTTACGCGAATTATTATAAAACAAGTTGTGACATGTAAAATGCGACATGCGCGCGATATGATAAAGGTTTTTACCTACTCGCCGAACGACCCGACCCGACCGGTTTCAGTCTAACAAAAGAAGCGCATGGGTTATCCCGCTCTTTCTTGTATTATGATTTGTGTCACACTCTCTCAACCTTATTTGCGACGCTTGCCAGTACGCCACCTTAAGCCGTGCGCAACACGTCTCTATTCACAAATTATTGTTTCGTACTGACGACTGCTTTGTGCCTTGGACCCCGGACTTTGTTTGCCTTACGATTTGGTTTTCCTTTTGTGATCACTACGACGACTTGGCGACCACCTGGACTTTTGCGCGTACATGGCCAACCGCCGCATTTTTCAGAGTTACAAACAGCGAGAGTATGCTGAGGTGCATCTTATTTACGGAGAGCTTTGCAGCTCTGGAACTTTGTCCACTCTCTACAGGGAAAGGTTTCCCGGTAGGAGACATCCACACCACGAAATGTTTACCTGAGTGCATAACTCCTACATGGAAGGTAGAATCCCTGGTCAACGTAGCGGTGGATGGCCTCAAGTTGTTGACGAAGACTTAGTGCTTCAGGAACGAGAACAAGACCCAGGGATACCGAAGTCCACTGTTCATTTAGTGCTCAAGAGGTATGGATACCATCCATTTCACGTACGATGCGTGCAGGTTTTTTTAACTAGAGACTACGTGCCGAGAGTTCAATTCTGCCGCCGCATGCTTGAAATGCATCGAGAGGACCCAATCTTTTTTAATAAGGTGCTATGGAGTGATGAGTCAGCCTGCAGAAAGGACGGCTACTTGACTTTGCATAATCTACATAGTTGGCAATTAGAAAATCCGTATGTGTCAAGAGAAGACAGGTCCCAGTACCAATTCATAATAAATTTATGGTGTAGGATTTTTAATGGCCAGATTGTAGGTCCCGTCGAGCTTCCACCTACATTAAATGTCAATAATTACTTATAGTTTTTACGAGAAACCCTACCCACGCTCCTTGAAAATGTTCCGAGTGAGCTAAGAGAGGTGATGTGACTTCAAAATGATGGGTTCCCTGCTCATTATGGCCGGCAAGTAAGAGCCTACTTAGACTACTTACGTCTATCAAGCGGAGTGTGTGGGCATCATACAAGCGGTGTATGCCATAGAAGCCAGAAGAGTTACGGGCACCCACATACGTATACTCTCCGACAGCGCCTCAGTCCTCAAATCATTAGGGAAAGAAAATATTACTCGAGTCTAACACTAGAATGTCACAATGCTCTAGAACGAATAACGGTCTCTAACCGCAACAAGGTGACACTTCAATGGATAAAAGGACACAGCGGATCGCTGGGCAACGACGCAGCTGACGAATTAGCCAGGAGAGCATCCAGCACATCGGCTTGCGGGCCTGAACCCGTCATACCCATCCCCTTCAACCAGATACGCAGGTGGCTGCGGGAATCCACCCACACACAAGCCGAGAGGTGGTGGACCTCGACACCAGGCTGCAGGCAGTCCAAGGAAGCTTTGCCATCCTTAAATGGCAGGCTAACCAGACGGTTATTACGCCTGGACATAAATGGCCTGCGCCTGGTGACGGGGACCATCACAGGACACTGCTCGCAAAACAAACACCTTCACACAATAGGCATTACGGATAGTCTACTGTGCAGAATTTGCATGGAGTCGGACGAAACCGTTGCGCATGTGCTCTTTAAGTGCACAGGCGTTACCCAGATAAGAACAGAAACCCTCGGGACACCCGGATCTTTCACAGATGTTCTCGATAGACCAGAAGCTTTGATCGGCTTCTGGAGGGAGGTGGGCTGGTTGGAATATTAACAACCGACGGCCGCCATGGCCCACGCACAATGGTCCACATGAAGGACTAAGCGCGGAAACCAAACCCTCTAACATAGAACATAGAACATCATTACGTAATCGCTGCAGTCATCTGTGTCAAGACGCTTAGCTATTTCCGCGACCAACTCAATAACCGTAGTCTTTCCGATGTATGGAAATTTCTCAAATCTGTAGGCATCGGCAAATCACCTACAACCAATGTAAGGATGTGAACCTCAATGATCTCAACAAACATGTCTCTACCCTTCCCTTTTCTCTTGATCCGATTGTCAAAGCTGCGACACTAGAGAGTCTTGCTAGCTTGCCGTTACCGCAATGTTCTCAATTTATGTTTAGCGATGTTACTGAGGATGACGTTAAGAAGTCTATACTTACGATTACTTCTTCAGCAGTCGGGAATGATAAGTTGTGTTCGAGAATGATAATTCTTATCCTTTCCTCGTTACTTCCTGTTCTCACTCACATCTTCAACCACTCATTCTCCTCTTGCTCCTTTCCTTCAGTTATTACAGATTATGCTGACGCCTGCTGCTGGATCCTGCTGAGGAGCAACTAAACAAGCTTGAGCGCTTCCAAAACCTGTCCATTCGCTTTGTATGTGTAAGTATGACCATGTTCCTCACCTTCGCAAGGAACTCAAGTGGCTCCCAATCCGTCTTCGCAGGAACACTCGGATTTTATGTCCCCTTTTCAATATCTTACACAACCCGTCTTATCCTTCCTACCTGCGTGAGCGCTTTTTTTTTACGCTCGCTCCAGCGTTGCACCGTGTAGATCGCACCTTAGATCCCACCTCAAATCTCATCCTCACAAAACAAGCTACTATTCTTATTCCTTCTCTGTCCATGCTGTAAGATTGTGGAACTCACTTCCACCTAGCATTCGTGATTTAAAAAGTATTTCTCTATTTAAATGTCGATTAAAAGAGCATTATATTTCCTTTGTATGGAGTAATCTATCCGATGTAATTATTAGTTACATTAAAAACATATATGTAACTAAATTAAATTACTAAATAACTTACTACGTGAAACGTGAAACGTGCCCAGAAGACTGGCAGCATTGCCACGCTGAATGGCAATGCTAATTCTTTGGCCAAAGAACAATCCAGCCCTCTGGTCACGTGAAGTGTCGACTAGTCGGTGAGAAATTTGTTTTAAAAGGAGACGCGCACTCGGGCCCCATGACCCGAGAGTTTCGACCAGATATATCATTTCTCATCCTTTATATTGTATATAAATAGATTTAAATATAGGTATATGTTTCTTATTTTTTTGTTTTCACACACTATTGTCTACATTTCTTTTTCACTTCTCCTTTCGCAGGTCTGCTGGAAGAAATTTCTTAAGAAATAAGCAGTACCTTTGTACTCAAATTTTAATTATGTCGTATATCTTTGTATTTTTCTTTGTACATAAATAAATAAATAGTATTGTATCTTTCTAAAATCACCATTGAACAGGCTATCTTTTTTGTTCAAAACAGTTTTTTGTTCAAAACAGCCACATACTTTTTTATTTCTAACCGGAATACCTAACCGGAAAAAGATCATAAAACCATGGCTTACTCCGGGCCTTCTACGATGTGTCCGACATAGAGATAATGTACACAAAAAAAATTAAAGTCATCTGATAATGAAATTTTAAAAACATCCCCTATTAGATACAGGAAATACTGCAACAAACTTTTGAAAACTTTGAGAGGAACGAAATAAGCGATGCTGGTAATTACATCAAAAACTCTGGGAAGCAATAAACACAATTACAAACAGAATAAAAATGAAAGACGACACATCAGATTTACTTAAGTTATGTTCTACTCCTCAGGAGTCGGTTAACTTAGCCAATAAATTCTTCCCAGAAATCGGCAAAAATCTCGCGGAAAAGACAGCTTCTCTCGGTGGATCTTCTGACAATGCGCATAATACCATCACAATCTAAGATTTTTTTACCCACTGATGAGGATGAAGTTGCCAAACTGATAATGTCCCTTCATAGCGACACTGCCGCGGGGTGGGACAGAATATCAAGTGGTCTACTAAAAAAACACATGGACATTATTGTACCACCCCTCACGTATATCTGCAACCATCTGATCTCATCTACTTTTAAAATAGTATTGACGTGTAAAAGTGTTTGTAAAAACCTACTTACAGAAATAAAATCATTTATCATTTAACCTTGCACTCTCATCGGGGCAATATCCCAAATCTTTTAAAAAAGCCATAATACACATAACTTTTAAGGGTTTGGACAGAGGCCCTGTCAACAAACAGTAGACCCTACTAAAGTACTTGCTACTCTATCCAAAATACTGGAGCGGATCATGAACAGTAGGCTCGTGGATTACCTGAAGAAATTTAACATCCTCTCACCCTCACCTTTTGGATTCAGGGCCGGCAAATCCAAGGCCGATGCGGTTCATGAACTGACCAATTATGTCATCACACACTTGGACAAAGAAAGTTTTGGGCATTATCCTGGATCTCGCCAAAGCTTTTGACACGGTGTCTGTCCCTACCCTAATTCGTAGGATGGAAAACATAGGAATCAGGTCCATCAATCATGGTCATCGGTCATGTCGGTTGTAATAGGCAGCATGGCCTAAATACCTTCAACCACTCACTCGATTCGTTTGCTTCCTTGGTCGCTATCTTCATAATAAAATAAATAGGATACTCCCATTTTATAACCTCATCAAAACCAAATGCAAAATAAGCTAAGCAATTGGCTCCGGGAGTTAAATTATGAAGGAACAAATAAATTACTTGCTGTCCCAAAATAGCCAATTCTATTCATTATATCCCTCCCCCTCACTACCCCCACACATTCACCCTCACATACACCTTACTCACTCACAGATACACATTCATACCTACTAACACCAAGCAACAATAATTGATACCATTTTCTTAATTTTTATTTTATTTTCTAAAAGGTTATGTCTTTAGAAGTTCTTACCGCGCCAAATATTGTAGACAAAAATTTAAATGTAAGAATTACCCAAGGGGTGGAGACCTGTACCCTAATTGCGTAATACACCATCAATCGGAATCTGAATAGTTTTGAAACAGATTGCTTATCCAATGCTTCATAGGTTCGATAAAAAAATCTGCTCAACAATGTAAATAACGCAATGAATATCGTTGAACTGTCAAAATAAAACAGATTAGTCGTAATCGTTTACGAAAATGTGTTACGCAATTAGACTGCTGGTGTCCTGAAATACAGACCTCACGTCTAGTTTAGGCATCAGTCTCCCACAGTATAATTATTGTTGTTATGAACTTTTAATTGATACCTCTCTAATGTACCTATATTGTGGTGAGAAATAAACGATAATTGTTTGTTCACCACTGTAGGACAAAGTTATGAGAAAAGAAAATCGTTCTTTGTTTTTGATAGAAAAAAGACTTGCCAATGAGTAGAGTAACTTTTCACGAATAATTAGATGTGAAAAAAAACTAGGAAAGGAATTTTTCATTACAAGATGCTTAAAAATCTGTTTCAAGGTAGAGATTTTTCGATATTTCAGAAATTTTTGCAGACCTGTAAATCCGTAAGATTTTGCTGAACATATATTGTGTTGTTTTAATAGGTATTGACTCAAGCTATCACCCCCTGCAGTATGTCGTGCTATTTACTGGACATCCTGTATAAATGCATTGCACAGGTGTGAGTACTTTGTACTATGGAGCTACTATTAACCGGGTAATGTCTTACATTGAATTGAACGTGCCCTGAGGGCTGATAGTATTTCATGTTCACTCAAATATCTCACTGAAGGTGGCGCATGTGTTGGATCATCTAGCTCTCTTCAAAATGGTTGAGCTGAATGGTGCTGGTCCATGCGCCATGTTCGTGAACGGGCGCCGTCTATTGGGACTGGTCATCTCTTAGCTGCCACGGCTTATTTTAATAATTAAGTTTTTGGATTGTTTTTAGCTACTTTTTTGTTGCACTCTGGACGCTTTTAACGTGTACGGTTTTTGTATACTGTTCTCACCTAAAGGATCAACATTAATGATTTAACTAATATATTTAAAAGAGTGTCCATGGAGGTTCTTGCACTTTCTTCTCCACAGTACTACGCTTTGAAATGGGCAATTACCTTCATATTTCTGACTGACCCACTCCTTGACAATTCAAAAGTGCCTGTGAATGGTTTCATTGAAATAAATGGTTTGAGTTTAAAAGTACTCTCCACAAGCCTATACACAAAGTTTCATGCGCCTGAACCAGTTTTCGAAACACTTTTTCCAGTTCTCGACGAAAATTGCATACCTTTGAGCAGTTTATTTTTTTCGGGAGTCAAATAATCTCACACGAGGGTGACTTAGTCCAGACAGTCCCTCGTTTTGAGCGTGGTGTCATGGTCGAGCAGCAGCCCGCGGAGCCCTGTGTTTGGTCGCTTGTTGCTCACAACAGAGGAAACTTGTGCTAAGCACTTGGTATACCATTCACCGTTGATGCTTCATTGGTTCCGTAAAAGAATTGACACCAAGTAGCCAGTCAAATTGAAAAAGCTCGCAATCAAAAACTTCCCCCCGCTTGTAGATCGCTGACCACCCAAACCTTCGACTGGCGCTTCGTTTCCGAATCGTCTTGATAAATCCAAGACTCATCACCTGTAATGTTGTCTTAAACATACCGAGACAAGCCTGCGTCGAATTTGTTTATCATATTATATATATCACGGCACTATTCCACCTGGGCCTGCTTCTCAGCATCAATGAGGTTGTGCGGCACTTAGCGTGAAACTATCCTCCTCACGCGAATCCACCTGTAGAATTTCGTGAAGACTTCCCGATCCAACCTGCAGTATGTGCTAAATCTCTTGATACGTAACTCACCTATTGACTTGGATTACATTTTCCACTGCTAGCACGTTGTCTTCCGTAACAGCCGTCAAAGGGCGACCACTTCTCTCTTCATCCTCCAAAGTAAGTCAACCGCGCTTTAATTCGTTATACCAACGATACACGGTTGCCTTAGAAGGGCCTTCATACATAAATGCCATTTGAAGTCTATCGTACTATTCGTCCGGTTTCAGGCGACACTAGAAATCGTAAAAATCATAGCTCGAAAATGTTCCAGTTGGGTGCAAAACCTTTTATTAATGAGACACGATAATTTAAATTAGCTGGCAAACAATACGGAGGGAAATTTTGAAACCGGAACGTTCCTGTTTTTACTTACAAATAATCATATTTTCAAAATAGACTATAACTGGCCAGTCATACAAAAAAAACCTTAATTCGCAATACTTTTTGAGTGGGTACTTACTAAAACAAGAATAAAATAATGTCAACACAACGGTCGACATCAAATCATCAGAAAAATAAAACATAATCCACAATCACCAAAAACAGAAATCAAACTCAATTCCGAGCAACCAACCAATCGCAGTACCTATAAGAAAAATGATTTTCCAGGAGCAAAATTCCCGGAGGCGTCCATAGTCCGAATCCCGCGACAGCAATAAAACATATTGGCGTACAGTATTGACAATATAATCCGTGTAATTCCGCAGCAGTCCTATATATCAGCTTAGTTGGACATCCGGCTTACCCCGCGTTACTTTGAATTGTAAGTATTCTGACATGTGTCGCTTTAACGTGAATTGTGTCGAAAATAATTGTGGCTTATTTTTGCTGAATTATTTTCTTGATTGACAGGTTGGCGAAATGGTTCAACAGACCACCTGTTGTAAAAGAAGACGTCCTTATGGGGCCGCTGATGGTAAACACTTGTGCAATTGTTTTGTGTAATGTATTGATAAAACAAGATGGCAGCGTTGGTTCCGATTTTGGCTTTGTGCCGAAATATTCTTGTTTAGCAACATTTATGTACCCGGATGTTATGTTGGGAGACAGGGACATAGCATTCAAACACGGTGGTTGTTCAAGCGCAACAGAGAACGATGTTAAAGATTGGTAGCCTATACATAGCTATTCATATATACTTACCTATGCATGTATTTACAGTTCACATTACTCTAAATTAGCCTGTGAGAAATAAACTGTCAAACAGTCCACACGAAGTTTTTATTCCGAGTGATTACAAAAGCAATAATCTACCTTATCGCCGTGTACATTTGGTCCTAATTCGAGCGGATGCTTGCAGCTAACCGGCTGTGGACGAGCGCGTCGCGAGAACAATAGAAAGCGATAAGGATTCTTTTGTAGTATTTTATTGCCCATATTAGTGAATGCAAAACTATTGTGAACTCGTGATTTTATTTACAGTATTAAAACACGAACATAACTAAGTACTTATATTATTCTGTGTGAGTGATCGGATTACGAGTTTTATAGACGACAAATAAGTGCCTAGTTAGTAAAAAGTGCAACATACCCTCTACGTGTGGACATTGTGAACATTTGGTTTCTAATGACGAAATCCGTTGACTATTCAAGTTTTGTTGTTCTGTGAAGCATATCTTTGTGAATATTACCATGGAAGACCTTCTGGTTTATCAATATGAACTATTAGAAAATTTAAAGGCTGCAGAAAAGAACTTTAAAAAATCACCAAAAGATAGGATTAGAAAACCATACTTGGAAACGAGGCTAGAATTGCTAGAAGAGATTTGGAAGAACTTTAAGGACGGACACAAAAGCATTATTTTGAGTATAACTAAAGATGAAGAAAGAAAGGATCCGTACTTTAAAGACAAGACATACGATATATTCCAAGAATTGTATGTACTATATAAGTCAGCTGTAAAGGAAGCTCTTCAGCCGTTTCTCGATTCAACGGTTCAAGCTTCAATGATTTGTGCTGCTGAAGGTCGAAGTTCATCAGACAGTAACGAAATTCAATTACCTAAAATTAAAATACCCACCTTCAGCGGAAAATATGAGGAATGGCAGACATTTTTTGACTTGTTTTCTTCCTTGATTCATAAAAATATGAAATTGTTACCAGTACAGAAGCTACACTATTTAAAAAGCAGTTTATCAGGAGAACCAGAAGTAATATTGCGTAATTTTACTACTACAGATGCGAATTATGATGACGCCTGGAACGAATTAGTGAAGCGGTACAACAACAAGAGGTTTAATTGTAACGCAATATTGAGAATTCTTTTTACACAAAAGTCAGTATATACTGAGTCTGCGGGTTCGATTAAGCACCTGGTAGATACGACTTCAACCTGTTTGAAAGCCTTGAAAAATTTAGGTGTTGAGTCTGACAAATGGGACATGATCATCAACTACTTAGTTGTGTCCAAGCTGGATCCAGAATCAATGAAGCAGTGGGAGCAACAACTTAGTAAGAACAGTTGCGACTTGCCCACTTGGCAAGATCTGAGAGATTTTCTGGAGTCAAGGTTTAGATCGCTGGAAATGATCGAAAGTAACAACATAAAATCTTCTCAACCGAAACCAGCCTTTAAACCTAAGGTTTTTCACTCTAGTGTCAACAAGGATGGAAAGGAACGCGAAATTAAGTGTGCAATTTGTAACAGCGAGCACTTTATCTACCATTGCAAAACATTCGCCGATATGTCTACCAAAGAAAGACAGGAGTACGTTCAGAAGAATAAACTGTGTTTCAACTGTCTTGCGCCATCACACTCGGTGAAGAAATGTCGACAGTCAGCGTGCTGCAAAAGGTGCGGAAGGCGACATCACTCCCTTCTCCACTTCGAGAGAGAGCAAAATATGGAGAAGTCAAAAGAAGAGGGAAACACAGCTACAGGTACCGTTAGTGAAGATTTTAGGGGTAAGTCCACTCCTTCAAGTGATGCTATTATTTCTTGTCATTGTGAACATATACAAACAAATTCTGTGTTATTAGCTACGGCTAAAGTGTTAGTTAGCAGCAAGAACGGTTACAAACATATCATTAGGGCATTGTTAGACCAGGGGTCGCAAGCGTCATTTATATCTGAGGCGACCGTTCAGTTGTTAAACCTTAAACGTAAATCAGTGAGTGGTTGGGTGTCCGGAGTGGGAGAGGGGCAAACGAGGATTAAACACATGGTTTCACTTTGCGTGAAAGCACGCCACAATCCCAGAGAGTCAGTTGAAATAAATGCGTATGTATTGCATACACTAACAACGCTGCTACCAACCATTAATCTTAAAATGCCTGATTGGTCCAAACTCAAAGAACTGGAGTTGGCTGATCCAGGATTTACAACACCAGGTAGAATAGATATTCTACTTGGAGCTGAGGCTTACGGCGACATTTTGTTAGATGGCGTTATTAAGCACCCCATGGGAAATCTATTGGCCCAAAACACAATCCTAGGGTGGGTGATATCGGGGAGGATGTTACAAGCAGCTACCTCAGCAGCGAGACACGTCACAACCCTACACTCTCAAGTTAGAGAAGACGAGCTACTACGACAATTTTGGGAGATAGAAAAGGAACAAAATAGCATACGAAAGAAATTTTCAAAGGAAGAAGAAAGGTGCGAAAAATATTATGAAGACACAACAGTTAGAGATGAAGAAGGAAGATTCGTGGTAAGGTTACCGTTTCAAACTGAAGATCCAAAATGTCAATATGGTAGGTCGAAGGAAATAGCAGCTAAAAGATTTAATTTTTTAGAGAAAAAGTTGTCAAAAGATCCTAAGCTTCGGGAAGAATACCATAAAGTTATGGAGGAATATATAAACCTAAATCATATGGTACAAGTTAATTCTTCAGAGATTGATAACTCAAAGGCTGTCTATCTTCCTCACCATGCCGTAGTTCGAGAAGATAAGACTACCACAAAGCTTCGTGTAGTTTTCGACGCTTCGTGCAAGGGTTTCAATAACTTTTCTTTAAATGACGACTTGTGTGTTGGTCCTCAGCTACAACAGGAACTACGTCATACATTAATGAGATGGAGAACACACAAAATCTGTATTACAGCAGACATCGTTAAAATGTACAGAATGGTTCGTGTAGCTGAAGAGGATACGGACTACCAGAGATTATTATGGAGATCTGCACCTCATGAGCAAATAAAGCACTTTAAACTTTTGAGGTTGACTTTTGGTACAGCATGTGGACCGTATCTTGCTGTAAAATCACTACAGACACTTGCCACCAACGAAAGGTTTAGGTATCCTATTGCTGCAAATATTACTGAAACTGATTACTATGTCGACGATCTCCTCACTGGTTGCGAGACAGAGAAAGATGCTGCCGATATTTATAACGAGATGAATAACCTTATGAACTCAGGAGGATTTCAACTACAAAAATGGAGCAGTAACAGTGAGGCTTTGTTACAGTACATTGGAGAAAATAAGCGGGATGATAATGAGTTGCATATTAAGATTAACAGTGTTGTTAAAGTATTGGGTTTGAGCTGGAAAAGGGAAGCCGACAGCTTTGAATATACTGTCAACCTGCCAGAACCTAAGGAGCCCATAACCAAACGCCATATTCTTTCCGAAATAGCAAAACTTTATGACCCTTTAGGATGGATAGCTCCAGTTGTGGTAATAGCGAAGATGATCATGCAGAAGTTGTGGAAGACAGGTCTAGATTGGGATGAGCCTATTGATGGTGCTTTACAGGCAGAGTGGCTACGATATCGAGAGAACTTGATACACCTCAATGGCCTAATTATACCACGATGGTTGTACTACACACGTCTATTAAGAGTTGAGTTGCATGTCTTCGCAGATGCATCACAAGCCGCATACGGAGCAGCAGTATACCTGCGAGTCATCAGTAAAGAGCGAGTCTACGTTAGCCTAATATCCTCCAAAACAAAAGTGGCTCCAATCGAGAAGCAAGTTTCAATCCCTAGATTGGAACTTTGTGGTGCCGCATTGGCAGCCAAACTAATGTCGGAGACGTCTCAAGTGTTAGGAATACCTAAAGATTGCTTATTTGCGTGGACCGATTCCACTATTGTGTTGGCGTGGTTGAGAGGTGGACCAAGCCGATGGAGCACATTCGTGAGCAACCGAGTATCAGACATACTAAACATTATCGATTACGAGCAGTGGGGGCACGTGTCTACAGATACGAACCCAGCTGACTGTGCGTCACGGGGCTTACAAGGCTCAGAGTTGTCAAACCATTCATTATGGTGGAGTGGACCGGTTTGGTTGTCTAGCTTAAACATAAGTATTAGTACTCCTAATATCGAAGATACACAAGAAGAAGGCCGTGTGAGATCTCTGGCTGCTATAAGTGATATTAAGGAGGAGTTTGTTTGGACTAAGTATTCTACTTTATCAAAAATGTTAAGAGTCATTGCATATTGCAGACGATTTATTAATTTAAAATTACCTAAAGATAAACGTGAATGTCACTCTAAATTAATAACGCCAAAGGAAATAAAGGAAACTCTAAACAATTGCATTAAACAAGTACAATCTATTGATTTCAAAGAGGAGATAAAGCAATTAAATTCGCAAGGCTTTGTACAAAAAAAAAGTAAGCTTCGCAATCTTTGCCCCATTATTGATAATAACGGGATTATAAGAGTTGGTGGGCGCATCCAAAAATCTCAAACAGCCTATGATATTCAGCATCCTATAATTTTACCCGCTACGAGCCATCTTAGCGGACTAATAATTCATGATGCTCATCATAGGACATTGCATGGTGGTCCTCAAGTGATGCTGAGTTATTTGAGAACAAAATACTGGATTTTACGAGCCAAAGATCTAACAAAGAAAACTTATCGAGAATGTGTTACGTGTATTAGGTATTCAAAACATAATACCAGGCAACTGATGGGGCAGCTGCCAGAAGTGCGAGTAAAACCCGACCGAGCCTTTAAATCAGCTGGTGTGGACTACGCAGGTCCCATCAACATCCGTTTTTCACCGGGTAGAGGAGCTAAATCGTACAAGGGCTACATATGTCTGTTTATCTGCATGATAACGCGTGCCATACATCTGGAAGCTGTCACCGACATGACTTCGAAAGGGTTCATCGCAGCCTTCCGGCGATTCACTGCGAGACGAGGTCATTGTGGGGATATTTATAGTGACAATGGCACTAACTTCGTGGGAGCAGACAAGCAACTCAGAGACATGTTCCACAGTGCCAAATCTTTGATTCCTGGTGAAATAGCAGAGTTGTTAGTTCTGGAACATACCACATGGCATTTCATACCCCCTCATGCACCCAATTTTGGGGGTTTACGGGAGGCTAGAGTGCGCAGCACCAAAACTCACCTTAAAAAAGTAATTGGCGATGCTACCCTCACTTATGAGGAACTAGCCACAGTATTCGCACAAGTCGAAGCGTGTTTGAATTCCCGACCCATAACTGTGTTAAGTGACGACCCTAATGACCCTCTTCCACTAACACCGGGCCATTTTCTGATTGGTGAGCCTTTGTTAAACCTAACTGACGAAAACTTTACAAATTGTAATATTTCTAGTTTAGATAGATGGCGGCTAACACAAAAAATGGTCAACGATTTCTGGAAGAGATGGTATAAGGAATATCTTGTAAATCTGAACCAAAGATTGTAACGTACAACTCGACCCTAACTACATAAAAGGATGCAAGTTGACTTGTTACATATACTTTAATAAATGGAATATAAAATACAGGTCGGAATATAAAAATAACACAATACGGTTCACGCGACACTGAAGTTAATAGGCTTGAATTGAAGTCCGGAGGAGGAGGTGGAGAAAAAAAGTCTTCAGGCGTCGAAGGGACACTTTAGAGTGCCAGTCTCCTTCGACAAAGCTCGACGTAAAATCTCCAGGCAGATGGTTACTCAGCAGAGTGCAGATGTAGAATTGATAGGTGTTTGTTGATAAAACCCGGACGCCGTATCCTCAGGCAGATGGTTAGTGAAACGGGTCCCGACGCAGAATCTGAGGCAGATGGTTAGTGAAATAGGTCCAGACGCGGAATCTGAGGCAGATGGTTAGTGAAATAGGTCCAGACGCGGAATCCCCATCAGGTGCTTCAGACTTTTCTTTCATAGGAAAATATTCCTTTTCCATAATTAATTTTAGATGATTTTTGAAGTTTCAAAATTGTTTTTATTCATTCTGACATCTCATCTGCCAGTCATAAAACCAGCCAGTGTGTTCAGCCAAGACGTATTAAAACCTCCACGATCGAGTATGAGCGTGTCCTTATTAATTACTGTATATGTCGAAATTCAGTTAGTAATCGGTATTTATATAGAAAATACAATATTTCAGCTAAACCTATTGATAAAAATAATTCAAGTTATATAAACCAAAAAGTAATCTTCATAGATTAAAAGAGAAAATTTAATGACAGTTTGACAATTGACTTGTGTCACAACAATGGAAAATGTAAACAATGAACGATTTTTTAAAGATATTATAAAAGAAATCGTTTTAGAACCATTCGTAAAATGCTAGCAAATAAAAGGATATGATACGGGACATGAATGAATGAATGATGAACAATGTTGTAAGTATAAGTAGCATATACTATATTTCCCCAACGACCCCGAGAAAATTTTTGGCCTAGAACAAAAATTTTGCTAAGGTTAAGATATTACAGCATTCAAAAAATCTTACATAACTCACACAAACATACCGACATCTTACGAAGTTAGGTCAGATAGGATTCACATTCAATGATCACTACGCAACCTGATAAGTCAATAACTTTAAGGCTTATTTTCGGAGTTGTAATCCGCTCTCGTCTAAAACCACTAATATGATGAAATAAAGATTTTTAACTTTAAGGCTTATTTTCAGAGTTGTAATCCGCTCTTTAGAACATATATGAAAATAGATACGATAGTTTAGTAGATAGGCTTGTTTAGGGAGTCACCAGCCGCTCCTGCATGGGCTTGTTTAGAGAGTTGCAAGCCGCTCTGTAGGGTGTAATAGATAGTACATATATGTATAGGTTTGGTTGCTTAGTTACCAATGGTTTAGAGCCTATTGGTAAAGCTTCCAATGATCAATGGGGTAGACCATAGTGATCAATACAACTAGGGCTGTAGAGCCGTTAGTTGATAGAAGGGTGGTGATGAATGGGGTAAAGCCATCATCAGTTTTACAACTATGGCTGTAGAGCCTATAGTCACGGTAGTAGTAAAAGATGGTGACAAATTAATCATACTAACTTGAAGAGAGCACTTCTTAGTATAATCTGATAAGAACAGATATAAAGAAAAAAATAAAGATAAACTTGATAGTGTAAGAACCAATGAAAGAATTGGAAAATTAATAGAGTTAATAAGCCGAAAATAACTCTATTATTAGAAGGGAAAAGATAGGGATGAGTCATGAGTATAATAAGTTCTTTATATTAAAAAAAATTAAAAACCATTTAGCTTGGTTGCCATTAGGATCCTCAAGTATATAAACTAATGGGGATAGTCTCTACAACACAGTGGACCTCACATATTCAGCCTTGATTAAAAGTTCTAAGAAAATTATATGATTTAAAAAAATAAAGATAAAGACGATAAAAATTAATTTGGGATTAAAAGAGGGTGGGTTAATGAGTGCAAAAGACAACTCTGCATAAGTCGAAAAAAAAATAGTTAAAGAGCCCACGATACTAGACCTATTCTGATCAGACTCATGATAATGAAAATAATAAAAGTATATTATATAAATGTGCAAGAGGACAGTGCAGTAATTGTAGTGAGTGTAACGTAGTGTTTAGGGTTTGTATAAACGTCCACAGAATATTCTTCTGTATCAGTCGTGAAGTGTCCCAGCAACCAACTTGGGAGTGTCCACGAGTGGATTTAAACACACCAAGCGACTACTGGGTACGATTACCAGAGGGTAAACGTAGTGTTGTGCAAGTCTGTGGGATGCAGTGTAGAAATGTTTTGGTAGAGAGTTAAGTATATAAGATTAACGATTATGGGATATTGTCCAATAGCCGTCGTAGTGTGAGCCAAACCCCAACTTGCAAGAGACCCCGAAAGGTTTTAAGAACACTTACAAGTGAAGAATGGATGCCAATTACCAGTGGGTAAAAGGAATGTATGTAGGGGTGTAGTGTATAATGATGTTGAGTATGAAGGATGAGTAAGGAAGTCTTCAATAGGAGGGCTGAGGAGGAAAAATAGGTTAATTAAATAAAGTCAAAATAAGAAACCAAAAGGAAATAGAACTAGTTGATAGTTTTTTGAGAGGGGGTGAAATGGGTTCGAATTGATGAGTGGGGCGCCAAATGTAACGTACAACTCGACCCTAACTACATAAAATATGAAATTATACTTGTTACATATAGTTTATTAAATGAAATATAAAATACAGGTCGGAATATAAAAATAACACAATACGGTTCACGCGACACTGAAGTTAATAGGCTTGAATTGAAGTCCGGAGGAGGAGGTGGAGAAAAAAAGTCTTCAGGCGTCGAAGGGACACTTTAGAGTGCCAGTCTCCTTCGACAAAGCTCGACGTAAAATCTCCAGGCAGATGGTTACTCAGCAGAGTGCAGATGTAGAATTGATAGGTGTTTGTTGATAAAACCCGGACGCCGTATCCTCAGGCAGATGGTTAGTGAAACGGGTCCCGACGCAGAATCTGAGGCAGATGGTTAGTGAAATAGGTCCAGACGCGGAATCTGAGGCAGATGGTTAGTGAAATAGGTCCAGACGCGGAATCCCCATCAGGTGCTTCAGACTTTTCTTTTATAGGAAAATATTCCTTTTCCATAATTAATTTTAGATGATTTTTGAAGTTTCAAAATTGTTTTTATTCATTCTGACATCTCATCTGCCAGTCATAAAACCAGCCAGTGTGTTCAGCCAAGACGTATTAAAACCTCCACGATCGAGTATGAGCGTGTCCTTATTAATTACTGTATATGTCGAAATTCAGTTAGTAATCGGTATTTATATAGAAAATACAATATTTCAGCTAAACCTATTGATAAAAATAATTCAAGTTATATAAACCAAAAAGTAATCTTCATAGATTAAAAGAGAAAATTTAATGACAGTTTGACAATTGACTTGTGTCACAACAATGGAAAATGTAAACAATGAACGATTTTTTAAAGATATTATAAAAGAAATCGTTTTAGAACCATTCGTAAAATGCTAGCAAATAAAAGGATATGATACGGGACATGAATGAATGAATGATGAACAATGTTGTAAGTATAAGTAGCATATACTATATTTCCCCAACGACCCCGAGAAAATTTTTGGCCTAGAACAAAAATTTTGCTAAGGTTAAGATATTACAGCATTCAAAAAATCTTACATAACTCACACAAACATACCGACATCTTACGAAGTTAGGTCAGATAGGATTCACATTCAATGATCACTACGCAACCTGATAAGTCAATAACTTTAAGGCTTATTTTCGGAGTTGTAATCCGCTCTCGTCTAAAACCACTAATATGATGAAATAAAGATTTTTAACTTTAAGGCTTATTTTCAGAGTTGTAATCCGCTCTTTAGAACATATATGAAAATAGATACGATAGTTTAGTAGATAGGCTTGTTTAGGGAGTCACCAGCCGCTCCTGCATGGGCTTGTTTAGAGAGTTGCAAGCCGCTCTGTAGGGTGTAATAGATAGTACATATATGTATAGGTTTGGTTGCTTAGTTACCAATGGTTTAGAGCCTATTGGTAAAGCTTCCAATGATCAATGGGGTAGACCATAGTGATCAATACAACTAGGGCTGTAGAGCCGTTAGTTGATAGAAGGGTGGTGATGAATGGGGTAAAGCCATCATCAGTTTTACAACTATGGCTGTAGAGCCTATAGTCACGGTAGTAGTAAAAGATGGTGACAAATTAATCATACTAACTTGAAGAGAGCACTTCTTAGTATAATCTGATAAGAACAGATATAAAGAAAAAAATAAAGATAAACTTGATAGTGTAAGAACCAATGAAAGAATTGGAAAATTAATAGAGTTAATAAGCCGAAAATAACTCTATTATTAGAAGGGAAAAGATAGGGATGAGTCATGAGTATAATAAGTTCTTTATATTAAAAAAAATTAAAAACCATTTAGCTTGGTTGCCATTAGGATCCTCAAGTATATAAACTAATGGGGATAGTCTCTACAACACAGTGGACCTCACATATTCAGCCTTGATTAAAAGTTCTAAGAAAATTATATGATTTAAAAAAATAAAGATAAAGACGATAAAAATTAATTTGGGATTAAAAGAGGGTGGGTTAATGAGTGCAAAAGACAACTCTGCATAAGTCGAAAAAAAAATAGTTAAAGAGCCCACGATACTAGACCTATTCTGATCAGACTCATGATAATGAAAATAATAAAAGTATATTATATAAATGTGCAAGAGGACAGTGCAGTAATTGTAGTGAGTGTAACGTAGTGTTTAGGGTTTGTATAAACGTCCACAGAATATTCTTCTGTATCAGTCGTGAAGTGTCCCAGCAACCAACTTGGGAGTGTCCACGAGTGGATTTAAACACACCAAGCGACTACTGGGTACGATTACCAGAGGGTAAACGTAGTGTTGTGCAAGTCTGTGGGATGCAGTGTAGAAATGTTTTGGTAGAGAGTTAAGTATATAAGATTAACGATTATGGGATATTGTCCAATAGCCGTCGTAGTGTGAGCCAAACCCCAACTTGCAAGAGACCCCGAAAGGTTTTAAGAACACTTACAAGTGAAGAATGGATGCCAATTACCAGTGGGTAAAAGGAATGTATGTAGGGGTGTAGTGTATAATGATGTTGAGTATGAAGGATGAGTAAGGAAGTCTTCAATAGGAGGGCTGAGGAGGAAAAATAGGTTAATTAAATAAAGTCAAAATAAGAAACCAAAAGGAAATAGAACTAGTTGATAGTTTTTTGAGAGGGGGTGAAATGGGTTCGAATTGATGAGTGGGGCGCCAAATGTAACGTACAACTCGACCCTAACTACATAAAATATGAAATTATACTTGTTACATATAGTTTATTAAATGAAATATAAAATACAGGTCGGAATATAAAAATAACACAATACGGTTCACGCGACACTGAAGTTAATAGGCTTGAATTGAAGTCCGGAGGAGGAGGTGGAGAAAAAAAGTCTTCAGGCGTCGAAGGGACACTTTAGAGTGCCAGTCTCCTTCGACAAAGCTCGACGTAAAATCTCCAGGCAGATGGTTACTCAGCAGAGTGCAGATGTAGAATTGATAGGTGTTTGTTGATAAAACCCGGACGCCGTATCCTCAGGCAGATGGTTAGTGAAACGGGTCCCGACGCAGAATCTGAGGCAGATGGTTAGTGAAATAGGTCCAGACGCGGAATCTGAGGCAGATGGTTAGTGAAATAGGTCCAGACGCGGAATCCCCATCAGGTGCTTCAGACTTTTCTTTTATAGGAAAATATTCCTTTTCCATAATTAATTTTAGATGATTTTTGAAGTTTCAAAATTGTTTTTATTCATTCTGACATCTCATCTGCCAGTCATAAAACCAGCCAGTGTGTTCAGCCAAGACGTATTAAAACCTCCACGATCGAGTATGAGCGTGTCCTTATTAATTACTGTATATGTCGAAATTCAGTTAGTAATCGGTATTTATATAGAAAATACAATATTTCAGCTAAACCTATTGATAAAAATAATTCAAGTTATATAAACCAAAAAGTAATCTTCATAGATTAAAAGAGAAAATTTAATGACAGTTTGACAATTGACTTGTGTCACAACAATCGAAAATGTAAACAATGAACGATTTTTTAAAGATATTATAAAAGAAATCGTTTTAGAACCATTCGTAAAATGCTAGCAAATAAAAGGATATGATACGGGACATGAATGAATGAATGATGAACAATGTTGTAAGTATAAGTAGCATATACTATAAGATATAAGTGGAATACCAAAACCACTGAGCCAGAAATCGATGACGTAGTAATTTTAAAGGAGGACAATATTCCTCCAAGTAAATGTATGTAAAAACAGTGTTTTTAAACGACCTACGAGTAAATTATGTGTCCTACCTAAACAAAGTCCTAGTAACAAACTTAATTGTTAATTTTAACCTATTCTTGTCTGCCTATTTACGTACTTAGTTAATTTATAGCGTAGCATATTACAACTTATTGTTTTTTTTTTTAATCATATGCTTACTTACCTTATGTATACCTACCTACGTATTTTAGGAACTTACCTGTTTACCTTGCTTACCTAGTGTTGTTATAATGTATAACGTAGATAGTGAATAATCCTAGATGGGTATTTCTAACTTCATTCAACTTACCTACCTGTACTCGTGTATTACTTCGTTACAAACAAATAATCAAACTAAATTGTAACGGTGGGCGGTAAGAAGTTAGTACTGCAACAACCTATGTACTTACCTACTAATTTGAAAAAAAATATCTGTGTTTGTGTTAAGCTATGTTGTTTTTAATTACATAACTACTATCTCTAATTGCATAGCGTAGCGCTGATGTATGTACCTAGACCTAAGATATTATCCTAATAATGCTTACCTACTTACGTTTAGTTACTCACCTTTCATAATCCTTTATATTAAGGGAATTGTAGTGACAAAAGTTACATTGTTTTGTATTCTTTTGTTGTTCAATTAACATTGTGTAGTATTTTATTTAAATTGTGTTCATTTCTTTATTGAAAGGATAGACCCTTTGGTGGGCGGTATGTTCAAGCGCAACAGCGAACGATGTTAAAGATTGGTAGCCTATACATAGCTATTCATATATACTTACCTATGCATGTATTTACAGTCCACATTACTCTAAATTAGCCTGTGAGAAATAAACTGTCAAACAGTCCACACGAAGTTTTTATTCCGAGTGATTACAAAAGCAATAATCTACCTTATCGCCGTGTACAGTGGTTAAGGAAAGAATACTTTAATGTACTTCGTTCACATCTATTTCTCCTGCCTACGTTCACATGCATTATTATAATATTGAACAACCATTCCTCATTTACTTATACCTAGACTGGAAAACGGACATTGACGTTCAGTAGGTAAAAAAAACTTGTAGGTATAGCTAAAACTAGAAACCAAAATTACTTTCAAGGATTGAATCCATACTATTTACTATTTCATATTATAAAATTCGGAAGTAAAAAAATATGCCATTTAGCATATCGCATTTGGCTACGCTGTATAAGTTGAAGTAATGTAATCGTTTGTACTTTCTTTGTGTTAGTAAATACCTACGTCAATCGGTTCAGCATGAAATTCAAAGATCATCTGCCCAATGTAATTTGGTTAACTTCCATTCTTTCCAGTCCGGCTGAATATTTTACACAGAACAACTGCCGTCTAACCCCCATAGCCCAACTATTGACCAGTGCTTGGCCACACACATTTCTGAAACTAAACTTATTAACGAAAATCATCGCGGACTCACAACGAGACGCCGTTTGGGTTTTAAAATGAAGCAAAAGATGGGTAACTAAATAAAAGTATTGCCATATTATGGTATTTTGCGCTTTTAGTTACACGTCTTCAGAATGGCGCGTCGTCGGGATATTTCGGCCACATGCACTCAGTTTTACGCTAGTAGTTCGCTGATGCCAGTTTGGCGTATCTTGTGTAATACGATACGCGCATAATACGTCAGTTTCGTGCCAGCTTTTCTTGCTTCTGACTACTTTTATAGTTTTAATAGATATTTGTATGTCACTGGCGATTGACGACTGTCTTTGAAGCTCAATATTAAATACCGATCGCAAATGCGTCTTCGTGGATAATTGTGGTGATACATTTTGTACATGCATACATGCGTACATTATAACTATACAGAGAAGTTAAGTGGATTCGCTATGACACTTCTATATAACTTAATCCTGCAGCTTTGAATAAATAATAGGTGTAGATATTTTTGGCAAAGTAACCTGCTTTGCTCGTTACGATGATCCTCAAATGATCTGACCAAGATTATTTCCGGATTTTTACATACACAATGACATTGATGGATTTTATAAATATACAATGACATGAAAGTTTACATTGTAAAGTATTATATTACTTTAATAATTGTGAATGTGAAGACAATGTTTTTTAAAAATGTTTTTGTCTTTTTTTTCAGTTAGTTTTAATCATGCTCTGGCAGTTTGAGTAGTCTATACCCAAATGTCCTTTATTTGGTAATGTTCATCTAATCGTTGAGTTCCTTAAGTTCTGAGTTGAGCTGCATAACTACTGACAAATACATGCACTGACTGGACAGGTCCGCTCAATCTGTGTGGTTTTTCCTCAAAAGACCGTTTCAGGCACAAATATACATGGTCTTCACATGATCTGACAAAGATTATGTCTGTACTTTAAAAGAGACTGACCTCTGAGTATGATTCGGCCTATCTTCTCAGATTAGTCAGATTGAAAACGCCTGTTCCTGCAGTGGTTGGTAAGAGATGATGATAAACTGCACTTCCCGCGGTGGTTTGTAAGATATGATGATGAACTTCCTTTTCTCTCCCCTCGGTGGTTGGTAAGAGATATAGATGAACCTCCTTTGCCCTTCTCACGGTGATTGGTAAGATATTTATATGAACCTCCTTTGAGCCTTCGTGTTCAGACAAAAATACAATATCGCGTCTAACAAATCTTAACAATACTTTATACAAGTTTAATTGTTGCAGGTACAACTTTATTACACTATGAAGATGCAGTGAGATTTGCGACGCAACATTTAGAAAAGTAAGTTATATGCTTCTATATTTATAGAGTATCGGTTATAAGGCAAAATATGTAATTATGCAAACTCACATTCACATCAAAATAATAATTATTTGTGAGAAGTTTGAGATTACCATCCACAAATTTCAATTATTGATCCATTAAAATAATTATCAGTTGCATTGTACTCCTTAACATGACGATCAATTCAAGAGTTGAAAGTAAGAGAATACACAGCATCATACACTTTCGACATAATTTTTAAGGACTTATACTTTATGATTCACCCACAATCTTAAATCATTCATTCCTCAAACACAGTCGCATTTAACTCTCCTCAATATATCAGTTTTCATCAATACAGGAAACTGCCTCGCAGATTTGAGTTAACACTTGCACCAGAATAGTCAATATGCCTTTATACGGAATACCTCAGAGGGATCTTAGTGCTAGGTCTAGATCTAGTCGCTAGGTGACAGACGAGAACTAGGCTTTATTTCATACTTATTCGAAAATGATTTGGGCTGTCTGTTTGATCCACGCTACGAATGAATACGTGGGTACAAGTAGCAAACAAATAAATCGCGCAGCTAATTATTATAGCGAATTTGTACAGGAAAATCAAATTACTCGCTATTTATACAAAATCAAAACATTTTCCCAAACCCCTATTAGCAATAAACTACAACCCTAACCACACACACACACATACTAAAACCCTAATCAACACGTAATACGTGTTATCAAGATTAAACTAACCAAATGTTTCCGATAGCTGTTGAAACTATTTTGAAAGGCACCCTTTGAATCATGGCAAAGGGCCTGTAAGTTGATGAAGGGACAGTTTTAATAGTGATAGTATTCCATTTACGCGTAGCTGGGTCAACAAGGGACATGTATGTCCCTTGTTGACCTTGGACCTTGGACCATGGACATGATAATTTATGATCACATATTATTTTTCGCCTTTTGCGTTCTTCTGCAGGGCAAAGGCTTCCTTTCCCTCCATTAACTAAGAGAGAATTTCACAAATGTAACTGAACGCGATCAGTACTTCTAAACCACGTTCAACTTTCGTTTGATACACATTCACCACCATTCACATACACACGCACCGACATTCATCTTCACATTTTGGTTTCCAATCACCTACAAAATCACCAACATTCACCTTCATATTCACACACACCCTGTGACGGCTTGTTATGTTTTTTATTTTTTTACTCCTCATTTATTTTTTTCGTTTTTATTGTTTGGTAGAAAAACTTGTTACCAGCCTGTTAATTTATGATGCCACTAAGTGGGGTCTGGTGACATGTAATACAGGTTTTTATAAAACCTAATTCAGGCACCAGCTCTCAAAATGTGACATAGATTGTTAAAAAACTTTTAACGACTACAAAACCATTGTGAGAGAAAATAAATAAAAACGTATTATTTTAACTAAGTGTCATCACTGTTGTGGAAAATTGACACTGACAACTGATGAACGCGGTTTTGTTGTGCTGATAGTGTTCAGTCATTGGTAATCTTTGCCCTTAACGAACATCATCCATGATGACATGATAAAAGTACCATTAAAAATCATGTTTAAAATCGCCTACGTTGAAAAATTCTAGTCTTAGTTTGTTGGGAAAAAAAGGTTTTTAAAAATATAATTCTACGTATATCTAATCGCATTGAAAACTACTTATTGTGAAATTATTGTAATAACATTCACAAAGTGTGTCTCTTGCTAAAGCGACTGTAATGAGCTAATACATAACCTTTGATTTATATGGCAGGGAGGCAAGTTTCGGTTACCCTTCATATGTACTTCAAACGGAGTAGGACATGCAAGAATGCGAGTGTCAACAATTTTGGCAAGTAGAATAATATTTCGATCCTAATAATTGCATATTTGGGGCAAAAATGAATATTAATATGTCCTTCGTTTAAATAGGAACAATGTACATGTACTCGGGTATTTTTAATTATGTAAGGCACCTTTTGTCGGGAGAAGTGGCTAATGGATAGGTACATGGTAAGGTTTTTTGCTGTGTCCATGATAATGTTACACCAAATACTCGGAGGAATACAATTTAAGTAGTATCTGATTGCTTTCTATTAATATGGTAATGGAGAATTACGAGCTTGCATGTAATTTGAGACCCATTGACAGGGGTGGCGTATGTTATGGAAACATATGAATAGTTAAAGAACGACATAAGACAAACAAAAAAGCAAATGGTAAGTAGTGTGACTGTCATAAGTCATTTATTAATTTGTTTAGCATAGGTACAAGAAGATGGTATAAAAATATAATAAAGAGTGCGCTATGTTATGCCAGAGGGCGTAAAAATGTTTATAAAAAAACGGTGATGTGATCCAGCCAGCCAAGTCTCAATGATAAAATAATAAAAACAAAAGCTGGACAGTAAACAAATAGCAAAACTAAGCAATAGAATCAATTTCATTAAAATAGAAAAACAACAATACAAAAATAAGAAGAGGTCCAATACATTGCATGTCAACACATAGACTGAAAACAAATATTAAGACTATACACAATACTAATGTCAATAAACAATACTGGTGTCAATAACAATACAGCTAGTGTCAATTTACAAAACCTATGTTAAGGACGAAAATACATAATTATAAATATGTTATTAGCTTTATATAAACATTCTGTCGTAATTTATTTGTCTGTTATAAATTCCGAACTGTCTGTCACTTATTCCTATTTAATGGCAAAATATAATTTTTATTTTAAAACCATACACATGGTTCGGCCCACTTTAAATCTTAGTTTTATGATATGACAGCTTGACGCGTTACCCTAATTAGTAACAAAATATCCTAATTCTATACACTTGTAAAACAATATTGAACCTCTTAGAGACCCAGTCCATTTCTATTTAATGGCACACAAATGGGCACAAATGATCACATCTGGGAATCGTAAAACCCGTCAGGCGGTTGAGAAACAATTAAGAAGTAGAAAAATATGTTTTAAGTCGATTTTACAAAAACAAAAGCATGATAAAGGACCGGAGCCCCGATTTTGCAGGCTGGCGGGAGTGGTGAGGGATGACAGTTAGTTTTAGGACACGATAGACGACAGTCGATTTAGACTCAAGAGGACAGGCTAGTTAAGTTAGGAGATTGGTGACTGTTGTGAGCTAAGAGGAGCTGTGTTCGAGGTGAAATTGCATTTCGTTAATGTATCTTTGAATGATGGACCCATTTCAGTAAGACGGGGAACCGTTTTACAACGTTTGTCTCATTGTACGTGTTTTTACTAAATATAACGCACTCAACCTCTGAAGGCAAAATACGATTTTAGCAGAACACGTTTCCTAAGCACTATATAAATATCTTACCTAGACACAGTGCACTACGAAACCCAAGTGCCATTGAGTATAAACATAATAGAGACAAGTGTTGAGTATAACATTCTAAACGCGTATTAATGTTAATAACACCTTTACGGCAGCCTAGCCCCATTTTTTACTAAAATAACAGAAACTATCGCACAAGCGTACCGTAGACTCAGTCTGTAGCAAAACTCAATGCGATCGTACTCGGTGTCTGCCGAGGTGGTATTTCGTCACCTCACATCTCGTTAAACTTTCCCATTTCTAGGATAAAGTGCGGCTGTCAATGGCAAAGCGTCCAAATTGTCGTGTTTCGATAAATAGTGTCGGTCAGTAAATATCACTTACGTTTGATTGTTTTATAATGCTTATTATGCATAATATGTTTTATAATTTAGATCGGCTTTATATTATGTTTTGATATAAATGAACTGTTAGTATTTACGGTTCTGCCTTCCTTAAGTGGTGCGCAAGTAGTGGGTCAAGGTCGTCAAAGGTCGAGCATCAGTTCTCAGTGTCAAATAAAGTGGAAGGCCTTCTCCTTTTCCCTATAATCAAACGCAAATGATAAATATCTGTCAGGGTACGGATTAGGAGATGGACACGTAATACACGAGAAAATACCGTTAATTAATATCGTAATTTCGCTATGTTGGAATAAATGATCATTAATAGTTCTGCAGCGATATTATCTAACTGTTACCTATAAATCGTAATACAAATCAACCTACAAGAATAGTATAATGGAAAAGTCACAATATTAGTAAAGATTTTAACACTTACCAATGATCTCTTTGGAGGGAATTAGATTACTACTCACGGAATGCAGCACGCACTACCAATTTCACCTCGAACACAGCTCCTCACAGCTCACAACACTCACCTACCTCCTTTTTTTTTTTTTTTTTTGTTCCCGGGGTGGAAAATCCTCATGGATGTCCTCCGCCCTGGGGCGGGCGGAGGGGTCTGTCAGACTCTTACTGACTAAAAACCACCCCGGTGTTCCATCTCACACCTACGCCGGGGTCGCGGGAACACATTATTCTTCCACAACCCCGGCTGGTGCCGGCCCGCTTGCGCGGGCCACGTCTCGGGCGGGGGGAGTGAGGTGTACTCCCCCCGCAACGTCTGTGAGCGGCGCACGCGGAACACTACGCGCGCCGCCTTCTCGGGTCCTGATGTTGGGGAGCGACGGATGTCCCCGAATCCGTCGCCCCTGGACCCATTTAGGGGGGCCGGAAGAGGGCGTTGTCCGCCCTCCTCCGACGCCCGGTGCGTCTGCTGCGGGCCGGGTCGAGAGTCGAGATCTCTCTCTCCCTTTCCGCAGCCTCCTTCTGCGAGATGACCGTTTCGCAAAAGGAGACCACTGCGTCCCAGGACTCTGCGCCGCCGACCATCGCGTTCAAGACGGCCGGCAGCGACAGGTCATTGCCTACTTCAGTTATGAGGGCACGTCGCGGCTCCTCCCAAGCGGCACACTCTGCCAGCGTGTGCCACGCCGTGTCCTCCCGGCAGTCGACGCAGTGGTGACACCGGGCGTCCGGCTCCCTGTTTATGCGACACAGGTACTTCCCGAAGCAACCATGCCCCGAGAGCACCTGCGTCGCCCGAAACGTCAGGGAGCCGTGCCTTCTCACTCACCTACCTCCTAAGTTAACTAGCCTACCGTCTTGTGTCTATCGACCGACCCCTATCGCGAACTAATACCAACTGTCCTTCCTCACCACTGTGAGAACGGGAGTGGTGAGGAATGGTAGAAGAGTTGTATCGCTGGTATTTTAGTTATTATTATATAACTAGGTATACTTATTTTTGTCTTTATTCAAACTCATACACCTAAGCACAAATATACATAGTTGCCGTCTTATTGATGATTCATAAAACTACTAATATACGTCTGCAGGGATTAGGAAGCTCTATGTACTCTAATTATGGTGGTCAGATTAAACTAAGCTGAAAAAGCAGAGAAAACTTCTTCAATTAACGGCAAAGCTCCTTTAGTACACTTACTACTCATTATTGCGAGTCTTTTCTTTGGTTTTGGTCGAAATACGCCTACTGGTTTTTTTAGGTAACATTACCCAGGTGTGAAGTTGGTGTCAGGTTTTGTTTTTGCGCCAATGTGTCATGAGTCATCTCTGGAGTTTGCGTTTCTTTGTTGCGAGTGTCGACTTTTATCTTCTTGCAATAATTGATTGAGTGCGCGCTGAGTGTATTTTTCATGCTTTCCGACAAAACAAACGCAGACTGCGTTTGTTTCGTTTTTGTACGGGCAGTGTTCTTATTTGGTGTTTGGACTTTGGTTGGACTACTGGCAATTACCTTGTATGTTTTATTTTTTGCCAATAAAACAGCATTTCTTTGCTTCAAGTCATTATTTTCTAGAGATAATAGGTCTATTTCTTTGTGTGCAATTTGTAATTGAGTTTTGAGATTATCTATCTCTTTCCTGTAAATGTTTATTTGGCTTTCATCTTCTTCTTCAGACATTTCTGGCACAGTGTTTGACGTTAAGTCCATTGTTTGCGATATTATGTCGCTGTTATCAGCATCCGATTGCGTGCGTGTTCTTCGGAAAGTAATGTTTTCTAAGAAATTCATAAGTATATATAAAATTTAAGAATTAAAATTATACGTAGATTATCACTTTGTGGGAATAGAACTCTCGTCGCCCAGATTATGTCAGCGAGAGTATTCACTCGTAGCCACCAGGCCAGTCGTGTGTACACATAGGTGGCGAAATTTTGTATCTGTTTAAAGCTTGATCGATGTTAGATTGTGTTTCAACCGATAGATGTCGGTTTTGGTAAACCGATGGTAAAATAACTTAAACTGATAACACTGATGATAGCTTAGCGACACAGATTGGCATGGTACTTTCTGCGGTTTGTCATAGATGGTGTTGCACTTGTCCTAACATTTGAATAAAAAACGACTTTTGACAGACACAGTTTGAATAAGAATCACATCGAATCAATATTGTATAAGTTACACATATGTTTTAAGTGGCTTTAACTGGATTCCACAATTATATATGCGTTAGTTGTCATACTTACGCAAATATAATTGTGGAATCCGTAACTCACTGAGGGTCTCACTGAGGGTAATAGTAATAAGTCACTGTTCTTCAAAGTCACTGCTAAAGTTTCTTGAATTTTGTATTTTTGGATAGTCTGACACTAAAAAACGTCAATAACACTGTCACTGTTGGTTCGTATGACCGGCTTCACTTTTTTAAACTATTAGTAGCGTAAAACTTATTATTTTAATTTTGTCTTGCAATTTTATACGAGTACGTACGATTTCAATGTTTACTTGACAGCGCCATCTTGTGCCTTTTTTTTATAATGAATTTAAAATTACGAAATTGATGTTAGCTTTGGAAGCCGGCCAACTTGTTGAGTTTAGTTATGGTCAATTATTTAAAAGTGTATTTTAATGAGTTCACACATTCTATTTAAATTTAGGTTTTACAAAATGAAAGAGTCTAATCAATACGAGCCATTGGCACATCTAGTTTTCAATAAAACGTCCGGTCAAGATTGAACGCTTAAGTTCTATTTGACCGGAAAACAGGTTAAAAACATTTTGAACGTTTACGGGACAATAAGTTTTTATGTAACCCTGTTGTAAAAGAAAATTTAAAATTAAAACCTCTTTTGCTCTTTACAGATTCGAGTCGAGAGACCTAAAAGACATAGCTATAGGTAAGTGCATATAATAAGAAAAACATTATAGATGTGACATTTAAGTCTGGGAAATTAATTGTATACCAAATTGACTAACGACTTAAATTAATGTTGTATGTAATGGCAAATAGTAAAACTAGGGCGTCGTAGAGCGTCATCTCTGTCACTTATTGACAGTCTCTCTCTAACCTCGGTGTGTCATTATGAACGCAAAGTTGCTGTACTTTTCTTTGTGTTTCGCCGTAGTCACCACCCGCGCTTACCCACGTTAAAACAAGACTGTACATAGGCGATATGTTTGAGAGCAGGGGTGACCCAGTGGTAACGGCCGCGACCTACAAGTTGTAGGTCGTAGGTTCGAACCCAGACAGGCACTTTACTCTGTGTAAACAATTTCATCACCACTGCTCTCAAAACGGTGAAGTAAAACATCGTGAAGAAACCGGCATGTCTTAGAACCAAACTTAGACATCCAACCGGCACTGGGCCCGCGTGGTGGATTACGGCACACTCTCCTCTCTCAAAGAAGACGCCATCAGTGGGAACATAATAGGCTGATTATGCATGTATCTTCATATTGCTCAGAGTACACAACCATGATTGAAATGAACGTTTAAAGGATATTCCAGCGACGTAGGACCTTCGCTGGAAGTTGCCGCACGATGACGGCCGCATTCTTCTCATTCAACAGTTCACGACTGTTGAATGAGAAGAATGCGGCCGTCCGTGCCTACAGCAACTTCCCCTGCAACGCGAAGAAAGCCCATATGGCATATGGGCTTTGTTAGTAACGCATATGGCAAATGCGTTACTTACAGCGTACTGTAAGGACACGCATAGAGGAGCCGCGTACCGCCGGCTGGGACAAGATGCTGGGCGAACTAGAGCTTACACACCTGGCTTTCTGGGAACTCCAGAGGGTACTTAGATCAGTGCCCCCCCTGATCCGCCCTGACAAGACCATCGCTTTCGATGATGTTGACAAGGCTGAATGCCTAGCCGACAGTCTTGAAGCCCAATGCTCGCCAAGCTCTCAACCAGTAGACCAAGCTCACCTTTCTGAGGTCGACGCTGAAGTCGAACATAGAGAAACCCTCCCTCCCGTCAAAGACCCTGAGTATCCTCTGCCCCCCGTTACGCCAGACAAAGTGCACGATCTCATCAAGGGTCTTGAGGCTCACAAAGCCCACGGCTCAGATGGAATCATCAATAGGGTATTCCAACTTTTCCCTGCCCACCTGATAATGCTAATGACCACCATCTTCAATGATAATTAATTAATTAATTCTTTTTACCAATTGTGGTATAGTATTTTTATTATTGGTGCATCGTCTTCACTTAAAGAAAAATAACTAAAGTATACAAAATATTGTAAAACATTTTAAAAGAGTAACGGTGGAGTTTCTTGCCACTTCTTCTCCATACGAAACTACTTTTTGGAAGTGGCGCCTAGAATCAGTTCTATTTTTAATGTACATTTTGACGACCATGATTGAAATGAACGTTTAAAAAAAAGTGCATTCGAAGCAAGTTTTTTTCTATTTATAAGAGTTTCGCTTCCATGTATTCTTAGTATAAATATGGTAAGTGGTATTTTATCAATGTAAGTTTTAGATGATATTATTTGTGTAAGTCGATTAGTACAAACACTTTTACAAGTCAATCATATTTTAAAAACTAGGTGAAATCGGCGTTTCCTAACTGACTATTCTACGGCTATCACTAACTTGTCAAACTATTTTAGCATTACCCAATCAAGGTATTGATATGTATTTGAAGCAGGCGAAATAATAAAAAACATCATGTTTATAAAAACATAACATTTTCTTGTGCTACATTGCACCTTAAGTAATGCTAAAACAGATATGTCAAATTCTCTATTCAGAAACCGGGCGTCTGTCATGTATTTTATCGGGATCGCTTGACTTGTTTCGGGCTCAACCAGAGCTATGCTTTCCTGATAAAAATACGCTCGAATGAAAATGAGACTAGCATTGCCCTTCATACTCGTAAAAGGCCAAGCCACATGGCTTTTATTTATCACAATGGCTCACAGTTACTGAAATCAGAAAAGTTAGTGTTGTCGCATTCAGCAAGTTAACTTCCTAAAACTGATCTAAATAGAAAGATAAAAAGGTAAGGTTTTGTCACAACAACAGCGAACGAAAAAAAAACCCCGAAATAAGGGAATTTGAACCCCAACTGTTCTCACAGTAATGAAATACAACTGTTCTCCCAGGAATAAATGAATGTTTGAGAAGGGCTTTCAAAATGTTTTGGACCCATTGTCACCTTAGATATCTTTGATAGCAGAATGAAATCCGAAGGCAACATCAAAGGAGTTTGAAGGTCAATTCGCCAAATTCTGGCTCCCGAAATGCCTTTGACCGAGATCAGAAACACCTGTAAAATTGTTTTCTAAAGGACGTTATGGCTCGAAAAATTGAAGTGTTAGAGAGAGGAAAGTTTAGGATATTTTCTAAACGGCGTAATGTGTTTGTGACACAACATAAAAATTTTCATAATTTTTCGATTTTGAATTATACTATAGCAATTTGAACGAAATAATTAATTGAATAAATATTTTTTTTAACAGTGGCAGTGGACCTTGGTGACTCCAGAGTCATAAGTAATATTTTAACTGATATGCCCAATGTGGCACTGATCCGCTCACGCCAAGCTGTTAGACACTGCCCTAACTGCATCACTACCTGCCGTAAGAAGGGATATTGCATGTGCTGTAAAAACAAGATCCAGAAACCATTTTCCGACATTGCATCCCCACTACGACTACACGAGTACTCCGGGTAGGCCAAAAAGTCGCAAGAGCTTGTTACTTTCCAAGCAGGCAATCCAAACCTAAAGAGCGCAGTAAGTCGAGGGAAGAGAGGTATTTACAACCTCAAGACTTCGTCAAGTCCAAAGAGTGGCCTCTGTCGCGTACTGTAGTGCGGTGCTCCTGAATAGAATATGCCCCATCTGCTAAAGAGTCCCAAATATCCGTTCACCTGCACCTTTAACGATCTGAACAAGGCCTCTCATGCCGCAATAAATGTGGCCTGAACAATATAAGAAACATAGATGTATCGACGAAACGAAAGGAGGAAGAAGTCATATTTTTGATCTCCTAAGGTTCTATATTATGACGCACTAAAAACTTTGTGAAACGTCACCTGTTGGATTGGAAATTTTCTTCAGAATGCTTTGGACATGTAAATTAAAATGCATCCAGACGTCTAGATGCTACGAGAGAATAATGAATCCTACATTAAATAGGGAATAACTATACATATTTATGCCATATGTATGTAGAGTTCTTTATTCTTCTATATATTGTTCTTAAACATAAAAGCTCAGTGCTGCGTATCGCTTCATTCAACATCATGAATGTTTTGTTGTGATTTCTTGTGATTTGTTCAAAAATTCTTGGACTATGGATCTTTGCATGCAGTTTTCTTCGGCTGCAACAACAATATCTATAACTCGCATCTCGGACCACTTTATTTTCCCGGTTTCCAACGGAGATCCAACGTTCTAAAAACGATCAAGTATTACGACGAATAAAAGTATCTAGGACTTTGATACACTATAATAGCTTCATAATACATTTTGTTTTATTTGTGTACATTTCTGGGCCAAGTTTATATGGAACCGTTATCCATCTCTTTTAGGTCCCTAAAAAAAAAAAGCGAACCGTTCGATTCCCCTTTTTACGTAACACGTCCCCATAAATTGGGTAGAAAAACAAAAAACATCTAACTTTCGAAGGCGCAGGAGAGTCGAACATAACTTGTTAAGGGTTTAACCTATTGTCCTATCTGACGAACGAAAAGCGATACTATGCCACGAAAATCGGCAACAGCGACTCATTTTTCCAAGTCAATTGTAATTTTAGATACAACTGCCTTGTTCTTAGCAAGGGCGATTGCTAAGTGGGGTCCTAGATAATTTACCTAAAACCGGAAAATTACTGTAAAATGGTTGATCTATTAGAAAATTCTTATTGACAATTTATAGAAAGTCAGGATTTGTGCTTGTTAGATGACAATAGGTTCAAGACGAGATTCATAAACGATACTTAGCACGTACTCAGGTAAAGCGTTATTCCAGTTTCTGTCCACAACTGTTAAACCACAAGTGCTAGACTAGAGAGTCAATGCACGTTTTAGCTACGGTTAAAGATAAGGTAATATCACCGGAGAAGTCAACTAACAAACTTACACCTTTCATTTAAAACTAGCAAAAGTTGGGTGTATTATTTTTAGTGTGAAGTGTCTAAAAATATTAGTGCGTAGTGTGTTGTAAATTTACTATTCCCTTTATACACCTATGCCTACTCTTTCATAGAATATAGTAGTGAATGCAGTCGTTTGGCCCACCCTGGACAGTCAGTCATGCTACCCATCTGCTGACTGGTTTATGTTGTGCCACGGCATGAACCAAAATTCAAACTAACATAGCTAGCATTTCAAAGGAAGTAAATTACTAGCTTCCTCTATCCGAATTTCATCGCCTCGTCTAGGACATCAAATAAAACAATCGTTCAAAACATACCTTTTATTATTCGTAGGCCACTTTCAGATCAATTTTATTGTTCAAACTTAGCTTATTTCCTATGGGAAATTCTGGTGACACAGGTAAATTGATTCTGTAGAAGACGAGGGTTCTATGTATAGTTTGATGTTGTTTTTTTTTTTTTTTGTATTTAGTGTTTAGGTAGATGGTTAACAGCATAAGTTTGGTGAAGTGTTTGAGCTTCTTTTCTGGTGTGATTGCGATTTTGAAATTGACTGATATTTTTACGGCAAGGTTTGGCAACGGGCAGTTTTCCCGGTTACTGTAGTATATTAAGTAGTCTGACGGTATGTCAACATGTGATAATTGTAAGTGAGGGTGTGTGTAAATAAATCAGTGTTTAACCAACCAGCGTGTGTTTCATTACATGGTGACAGCGGTGTGCCTTTTTAACAATTTTGCGAGTTAAAACGGTCTTGAACCTATAAAATATTTGTGTGCCGCATCGTATTTGTAAATAAAACGGAAAAAAAAAAATGGAGCACGCACGTCCTCCAGCGGAATTATCGCTCGACGGTGGTCCAGCTGCGCGATCGGACGCGTGGCACAAATGGCGGAAGCTGTTCGAAGTTTTTCTTAAAGCATCTGGAGTGAGCAGAGAGCCTAAAGAAGTCCAGGCTAGTTTGTTGGTTAACCTCATTGGATCAGCTGGTTATGAGGCTTATACAACGTTCACGTTTGATGAAGGTGAATGTGAAAACGACATAAATTGTGTATTGAAAAAGTTTGACAAGTATTTCGGCACAAAACCAAATATCACAGTGAGGCGGTTTAAGTTTTTCACACGCAATCAAGAGGACGGCGAAAACATCGACCAATACGTAACAGCATTGAGGGTATTGAGTCAGCAGTGCGAGTTCAGTGGATTACACGAGAGCTTGTTGCGAGATAAGATCGTGTGTGGTATTGTCAACAATACTGTGAGAGACAGACTTCTCCGCACAGATGATTTATCATTAGCAAAGGCGATACAAATCTGCCAGGCGGCAGAGATGTCCAAAGAGGAAAGTAAGTTCATCGACAGCACATCAGCGGGTGTGCAAGTGAATGCAGTTCAAGCCGGTAGCAGCGCAAAAGGCGGACGGCGTGTAAGAGGACGGCGCGGCGGCGGCGGCGGCGCCGCTGGGCCGCGGCCGGCGCACACGCAGCGCAGCGCCTGCGAGCTGTGCGGCAGCGGGCGGTGTCTAGGCGGTGAGCGCTGTCCGGCACGGAACGCCATGTGTTATGTTTGTGAAAAGAAAGGTCACTTCTCGCGCGTGTGTGAGCAAAAGAAAGCAATACGCAAAGTATTAAATCTCAGTGTAGAAACCGTAAATAGTAACAGTGATGATAATGATAGCGGTAAGGAAATGTTTTATATTAATACACTCGAAGAGGACACACAGCAATGTAAGTCATCAACGGAATGGATAGAAGTTGTTAAATGCAAAGGTAAAAACATTTCATTAAAAATAGATACAGGATCAATGATTAATGTTATCTCTAAAATTACCTATTTAAACTTAGGATTATTGATAACAGATCTTATGCCATTCACAAAACGCGTACATTCCTTTACAGGTAATCAATTACCAATTATAGGCATTGGTAATATACCGTTTGTTTATAATAAAACACGTTACGTGTTGTCATTTGTTGTTACGGATTTAAACTGTCAGAATGTACTAGGTTTGGACGGTTGTATTGCATTGGGAATAATAAGTCAAATTAACACAATAAATATTGATCACTACTGTGATTTGTTTCAAGGACTGGGCAAATTACCCGGTAAATATAGTATTGTAGTGGATAAAAATGTACAGCCCGTTGTTTGCCCAACTAGGAAAATTCCTTTGGGACTTAAGGATAAATTGTTGGATGAGATACATAGAATGGAAGAGTTGGGCGTAGTTAGAAAGGTTACACATCCTACCTCTTGGGTTAATGCAATTGTTTTGGTCGCGAAAAAAGATGGCAGCATTCGTGTTTGTTTAGATCCACGACCTCTAAATCGCGCGGTGCGGCGTGCGCATTACTCGTTACCGACAGTGCCCGAGCTGGCATCGCGCTTGCGCGGTGCTACTGTGTTCAGTGTGCTGGACGCTCGCTGCGGTTTCTGGATGGTTCAGATAGATGACGCAAGTGCCGACCTTTGCACGTTCAGCACACCGTTTGGTCGGTACCAATTTCTACGTTTACCTTACGGTATAAACTGTGCACCAGAGGTATTTCATGCGAAGCTTCGGCAGCATTTAGAAGATTTAGAAGGCGTAGAATCTTTTATTGATGACGTTATAATATGGGGGCGCACTATGGATGAGCACGACCGGAGATTAGAGTGCCTCTTGAGACGTGCTAAGGATATCGGTGTAAAATTTAATCGAGAAAAATGTAAATTTGGTGTATCTGAAATTACATACTTGGGTCACAAGTTTGATGCGAAAGGAATGCGCGCAGACGAGTCAAAAGTCAAAGCTATCATAGAGATGCCTTATCCGACCGATAGAAAGGCTCTGGAGAGATTTTTAGGCATGGTCAATTATTTGGCAAAATTTATACAAAATTACTCTGAGAGTGTGAACGTACTTAGGTCGCTGTTAAAAAAGGAAACGGAGTGGTCTTGGGAATCCCAACATTCAGAGGCTGTGGACAGGCTAAAAGCAAAGCTTAGCAGCCCACCGGTGCTGGCGCTGTACAGCGACAGCGAGCCGGTAGTGCTGTCGGTGGACGCGTCCAGCGTCGCATTGGGCGCCGTGCTGCTGCAGAGTGGCCGTCCGGTGGAGTTCGCCTCGCTCACGCTCACCGACACCCAGACCAGGTATGCACATATAGAAAAAGAAATGCTGGCTATTGTGTTTGGGGTCGAGCGGTTCAGGCAGTACATTTATGGCAGGTCTGATATCACCGTGCATACTGACCATAAGCCACTGGAAGCCTTATTTAGTAAGCCATTAGTTTCGGTTCCAGCCCGGTTACAACGAATGATGATGAGAGTGCAAGGATACGACTTTAAGGTGGTGTACACGCCGGGCAAATATATGTATATAGCGGACACGCTATCGCGGGCTCCTCTAAAGGAAATTATGCATGACCGAGTGTCTGCAGAAGTTGAAGTACAAACTTGTTTTATGTTGGAGAATGTGCCATTCAGCCAACCAATTCAGAAATCTATAAAAAAAGAAACAGAGTTAGATAGTGACGGCAGATGGTTAATTAGGTATATTACTATAGGCTGGCCTAAAAATAGGCGTGATGTGATTGAGAGAGTTAATGTTTTCTGGCCATATCGCGAACAGCTACATTGCGTTGACGGTATAGTTTTCAAGGAGGAGTGTGTGTTTATTCCGCGTGCTTTACGAGAAAACATGCTGTCACGAGTCCATGAAGGACATTTAGGGATAGAAAGATGCAAGCGGCGCGCGCGCGAAGTAATGTTTTGGCCAGGAATGTGCGAGGACGTGGAGCGTGCGGTGCGGTCGTGCGCGGCATGCGCGCTGCATGCGCCCCGCCCGCGGCGCCAGCCGCTGCTGCAGCACAGTGTCCCGGCACTGCCCTGGCACAAACTAGCTTCGGACACGTTCGAATATAAAAAAAAAAATTACATTGTCTTGGTCGATTACTTTTCTAACTATGTTGAGGTCGGGCAGTTGTCGAGTATTACCTCTAGACAGGTTATTACTTTTATGAAAGAGCAGTTCTCGCGGCACGGTATACCAGCGGAGCTGGTGAGTGATAATGGACCGGCTTATAGCTCACAGGAGTTTAAAAAGTTTATGTGCGAATGGGAAATACGGCATGAGACGTCATCACCGCATTATCCACAGTCAAACGGTAAAAGCGAAAGAACTGTACAGACCGTAAAAAATTTGCTAAAGAAGTGTGTGGATTCGGGACAGGATTTTTACTTGGCACTGTTAAATTTTAGAGCTACACCACGCCATGATATAGACTCACCCGCACAGATTTTAATGGGAAGACGTCTTAAAACTAGGTTACCAGTTAGTACAAAGTTGCTAACGGAGAAGGTAGATAACGACCAGAACTACAAATTAATAATGACAAACAGACAACAAATTAAAATAAATTACGACAAAACGGCAAACACACTTAAAAGCCTATCATCAGGTGATAAGGCCACTTTAATCAGTAACGGCGACAGGAAACCGGTAACAATAGTAGCACGTGCATCGCAACCGCGCTCGTATATGGTAGAAGATGAACGCGGTGGCCGATATCGGAGAACACGAAGTCAGTTGGTCATGCGTACGGCAGGCTCATCGGAAAGAGTTGGGAAGTCAGCGAGACCATCAACAGACGGTGTAGGCAGTAGCAAGACGTCAAGTGTGGTGATTGCGACAGGTGTCCGTAGACGTAGACAAAGGGCACAGGCTGAAGTCTCAACCCAAGCGCAAACAAGTACAGCTGGCAACAATCAGTCGTCTCGGTTCGACGAGAGTGATGTACATGAAAGTCCAGCTGGTACTCGCGATCATTCGTCTACTCCTTCGCCACCAGTGGTTTCTATTGAAAGGTCTAAGGAAAGAACCGTACGAATGCTGACCGATCTTTTCTTAGGTCGTGAATAGGAAGGGTTACAAATGGCTAGGTAACAATCATATAGAAAATAAGTGTAAATGTAATTGATAATTAACTACAGCTATTTCAACAAAAAAAAAAAAAAAAAAAAAACTAACTGTCAAAATATTGTGTAAGTGAACATAGCGTTTGTAATCATTAATGTTATGGTTATTAATACGAAATAGATTGTATGTTCAGCAAACAACATTAATGTAATCGTTAGTTCTTTAATATTATTTTTTTGGCATTGTTTCTTAGAAGGGAAGAGATGTAGTATATTAAGTAGTCTGACGGTATGTCAACATGTGATAATTGTAAGTGAGGGTGTGTGTAAATAAATCAGTGTTTAACCAACCAGCGTGTGTTTCATTACAGTTACCAATTTTGCTTGCTACAGCCAATATTTTTACTACGCTATGGGCTACCATCCAAAAAAAAATCTATTGTCCAAAGTTCGTACCATCAAAAACTAAGACTATTGTTAAATACTAACTAATCAATTGTTAATTATTTTTTCAGACAAATATGAAAGGAAGGGATTTACCCTGCGGTGAGATAACATAGTTTAGGTTTGGCAGATGTGTACCTGTAAAACTCACACATTTCGCCACTTTAAACGTTAGTGTTTAGGTACACGGTTCTTGGTCACTTACTAAAGAGAAAAGCCGGCAATAAACTCCAGTTTATTGCCAGCTTTTCTCCTTAATAAACGACTTTTGTTATCGTTAAAAAAAAAAAACGTGGACGGTTACTTTTTTTTTTACGATATTAAAAGTATTGTTACTTTCCTTAATATCCTAGATAGGTACCTAGTATACCACAAACATAATTACTTTCCTTCCAATAGTTGCCACTACTGCTACCTTTCCGCAATTAATATTTCGAAAAATGTAAACCAATGCACACCGCGCCATACAGATTTCTCAAGATATTGTACTTATGTGTAACGTTAACTAACAGACACTGAGTGGTGCGGGGTACTCTTAATAAGTAAAGTTTTGGACAGCGGTCACCTAATATCGCAAAGGGTCAGACAACGAGTAGGTAGGTAGGTACTGGTGTTGTAAGCATTCATATGTAAGGTGTTTGCTGCGTGTGTTTGAAGTTTTCAGTTTGAGGCTTTTAAGCCGAAGGTTTTTCTTGATAATATATTTTGTCTTACAAGCCAGGTTTTGACACCTAATGTCAATTTTGTTCATATGCACACTCGTCTAATTAACAGTCGAATCTTGTGATTGATTAGTCACCCATTTTCTGACATTCAATCAATCGAAACTCACACACACACACTAACTTGCTTACTTAAAAAACTAACTTGAAGTTTTACCTCAAGTTTAAACGTTGTGGTGATGGTTTGTCGTCATTCTGAAAAGGTATTTTAACACATTGGAAATGGACTGCCTCGTTGGTGTAGACTAGTGGTCCCAAGAGCTACTGCTGAACATGAGGTCATGGGTTCGATTCCCAGGTCAGGCAAAGTGTTATTGGGTTTTTCAACTAGAATTTCTCAGTAGCAGCCCGGAGTCAGGATTTGTGCCCGGTTGATGGAAAAAACAAATCCGTGGTTCCAATGCACAGTAACACAAGACGTTCACCCCTATTACGGTTTTGACAATCACAAGTAACTCACGGATAGACAAGAAGTTGCCAAGCTAAATTCACAAAGCAAGTCTCATTTGCTAAAATATGCTTTGTATGTGTTGGAAACAGCATACTTGTTAGAAATGAAGTTATTTTCCAGAGGTGTGACAAATTTCACTTCTAAGAATATTTTAATAACCAGCTTTCATGAATTGTAATTATTACACATTCTTAGTAAACTTTGTCAAAAATTTTTTTTTACAAAAGTTTGTAAGTTTTTTTTTAAATAATGCTTTTAACTGTCTGTTGGAAACTCAAATATTCGATTTAATTGTTAAAAAATTAAAATGAATTACTGGATATGCAATGCATTATAATGCAAGACAGATCTAAATAATTTCTTTCACATAATTGGAAAAAAATTGTGTTGCTTATAATTTGAATGACGGCCTCCGTTATACGAATATATCCGTGAGTTACTTGTGATTGTAAAACCGTAATAGGGGTGAACGTCTTGTGTTACTGCGCATTGGAACCACGGATTTATTTTTTCCATCAACCGGGCACAAATCCAGACTCCGGGCTGCTACTGAGAAATTCTAGTTAGAAATCCTAGTTTAAAAAACATTAACCTCTTTTCTTCTTCTTTATGTCAAACGTTATAAACAAAATGTCTTCAAATTCCACGACATATAATTTAAAATTGAACATTGATGTATGAACGTAAACTGACTATATAAGGATCGTAACAAGTGGCGTTCTGTGGTTTCTACCTATCCCCATGGGAAGAAGGCATGAGTGTGTGTGTGTGTGTGTGAAAAAAAATTACCTACCTACATAAATAGTATTTTTTTAAAATATTACCTGCATAAAACTTCTCCTTTTATATTTCCCGTAATATCTTTACGCAAATTAACACAATATCCCAGGGAAACCGAAGTACTCAACATATATTAATTCTGATATTACAGGATTACAGTTTAAAAGTACTGTTGACTTAGTTCTAGTTTCGGAACGATTCTGTTGAAAATTAAATGCATACTATCAAAGGGTTGGACCGTAAATCCGAAAAGGTTTTGGAAAAGACTTTACAGGAGATTATAATATGTGGAGGTACTTTTTTATTACACTAGTAATGGATTAGTGAACTAACCAGGAGTATGATAGAAACTTAGGGCCACATTTGACACCATTTTTTTAGCATCGACAATTTTGCAACTGCATCAATGCTGCATCGCGTTATTTTGCCTACAGATTTGTTCAACGATTGGCACGTGTGATACAAAAAATCGAGTAAATGTGAGCAACAGGTCATCAACATCGTATTATTTATCGTTCATCACTGTGGATTGCTTTTGTCGATGGATAAATTAACAAGTGATGAATACCGATTTTAACCTTGATATTTATCAATCATTAAAAGGCGACAGTACGATCGATAAAATCGAGTAAATCTGTAAGAAGCTGAAGGGTCGTATTGATCGTCAAAACACAACATTTTAAGCATTACAAGCTGCGAGCAAATCTGTAGGCGATTGATTGCGGTAAAAAAGTGATCATCTATCTTCCAAAAAGTGACAACGCTAATGAGACATTTCTTTCATCGGCTAGCATAGGCTATTACCGTATTTGTAAGAATTACCTACACGTATAGTGCACCAACATTTTACCACACATTTTGTTACAAGTTACATGCGATATGGGCGAGCCTGTTGTCACTAACTGAGCTCATACCTATTCTTCACGCTTGTAGGCAGCTACTGAATGCCAATGGCTAGACTAAGTAGGCTCAATACAGCCAAAAATTATACTTAAAACAAATGATTGTAAAATAATACATTCACAGGTTTGCAAAACATACAACAAACTTTCATATTAATACAGTAGGCACAGAGTTTATTAACAAAACTTTTTAAAAAACCTGAACAATTGAGTATGGAGCAAAAACCACGACGAAACGGGCGTTTGCTGTGAATAAATTGTGTTGTGAAAATTTCAGAAATGAATAGAATTTTTAGTGTGGTCTAATGTGAAATGGCTTAAATAAAATGGCTGAATATATTCCTCGTCATTAATTTAGAAACTTAGGACTTTAATACACTACTTGTAGGTAATAGTTATAATGTAAAAAAAAGATGAATATATTTTTTGACACCAACATTTTTGTTGATAAGCTAAGGACGACTAGGGATACTGTGTATCTGCCGATTACTTTTAGATGTCAAATAGCTAGGCTATTAGCTTTTAATATTAACCCAGACATAAGTAGTATGTCGAAGTCACCTATACATAGCACCACAATTAGTAATAGTACTTAATGTTGAGGTGGTTAGCTCAGATAATTATTTAAAACTAGTTTGTAAAACAACAGAAGGTACCACTAATAGTATAATAATAGTAACTTTAAAACAAAAAGGTATTTTCTGGCACTAAAATAGTTAACTGTAGAAGAGGGGCTAAGCAGAAATCCTTGAAATTATTTCATCAAAATATTCAAGGTTTTAACTCCAATAAAAAAAAAACGTGACCAGCAAAAAATTACTTTAAAAAACAATGTACAAGTTTGACTTCGCTATGATATTATTACATGTATAAATATTCCCTAAATAAATATTCCAAAGTAGAAACCTTCCGATAGGTATTTGAAGGTTCTTAATAACTATTGACAAAATACCATCAAAACAGAAGAGTTTCCTGTTGAAAAAGGACTAGACCTTAAAAACACTACAGTACATTCTTCTGATTTCCTATACGATAAGTGAAAATAGAGCAGTGGTGGCCCAGAGTGGTAACGGCCCCGACTTACGAGATGTAGTTCGTGGGTTCGAACCCAGAAAGGTGCTTTACTTTATGTGTATTCTGTGGTTTCGAGCAAGACGCGCCGATAATTTGCTCCCTCGTTTTAAGTCATTAACAAAATGTTGCAATAAAATGTATGTTTAACTTTTCTTGACCAACCTTCGTCTCGTGTAAATTTCTTATCCTCCTTGGAAAAAATCCTTGAAAACCTTACACCCTCTTACAGTCATACAATCATCATGGGCGATTTCAATACTTGCATACTGAAAATCGATTCCCGATCTTCTTCTCTTCGATCAATAGTTCAGTCGTCTAGCTTATCAATTCTTCCTTTAAATGCCACACACCACTTTCCAAACTGTAATCCCTCACTTTTAGACCTTCTCATTGTTTTCTCTCCTCAACATGCCAGCAAGCATGGTCAATGCTCAGCTGACATGTTTTCTTACCATGACCTAATATTCCTTTCCTACAAAATTCGCCCTCCTAAGGCAAAACCGAAAATTCTCTTGCAGCGCAACTTTGGTGGCATGAATACAGATGATCTCCTCTGTCGATTGACGATAAAGTGAACCTGCTAACAGACAATCTTGTGCAGCTGCATGACGTTCACGCTCCCATTCGTGCTGTAAAAATTAAACATCTTCTGGCACCATGGCTTACAGGCGATATTAAAAGTAGCATGCACAGGAAGGCTGTAACTAAAACTAAATTTAAATGTCGACCCTCGCCTTCTCTTGTGAATGCTCGTAATCGCTGCAATATGGTGTGTAGAGATGCACAACGACGCCATATCCACACCTCAGTTGAAAACGGAGATCCAGCTAAAGTCTGGAAATTTCTTAAATCCTTGGGAGTTGGGAAGTCGCGCCAAGAATCGATTCCTAAAAACATAAATATTGATCTACTGAATCAACACTTCTCATCTTCGACCCACTGTAATGGGACCATGAAGGCAGCTACAATAAACTATCTTTCAAACCTTTCAACTCCGGACCATCCCCCATTTATTTTTAGTCAATTCTCTGATTGTGATGTTAAGAAGAGCGTAGTTTCAATCACATCTAACGCAGTTGGTAGTGATTGTGTAAGTCGGAAAATGTTACTTCCTGTCCTCAACGAAATCCTTCCTATCCTATGCTATATCCTAAACTACTCTATATCCTATGGTGTTTTTCCATCGATGTGGAAAGAGTCAAAAATCACTCCTTTACCCAAAAAATGTAATCCTACTTCTTTTTCCGAATATCGTCCTATGTCCATTTTGCCTTTCCTCTCTAAAGTCTTTGAACGCCTTGTCCATAATCAGCTTAGTGCTTTTCTTTGTAAGAATAGTCTGCTGAATCCATTTCAATCCGGTTTTCGTCCTGGTCACAGCACCGCTACAGCCTTAGTTAACGTCACTGATGACATACGGTTAGGCATGGAAGCAGGAAAATTTACGGTTCTTTGCTTACTGGATTTTAGTAACGCGTTTAATACTGTCTATTTCGATATACTGCTTGGTATGCTTTGCTCACTTAACATATCTCCAACGGCGATTGACTGGTTTCGTAGTTACCTGTATGGCCGCCGGCAACGTATTTGCATAGAAGAGTCTTGGTCTTTGCCGGTGTACCTCAGGGTGGCGTTTTATCTCCTTTACTCTTTGTAATATTTATAAACGCTATTTCCAAAAAACTTCTTTCTTCTTACCACCTTTATGCAGATGATTTACAAATATATACACAAGCAACCATTTTGGATTTGGCTGATGCCATTAATGTCATAAATAAGGATTTAGATACAATTTGCGAGTGGAGTGAGGCACATGTGTTGCAGGTTAATCCATCGAAGACTCAGGTCATTGTTGTCGGCAGCTCAAGGATGAACCCCAAGATAAACTGGTCGCAGCTTCCCCAAGTTCAGTTTAACGGAACTGCTATTCCAGTCAGCGAAAAGGTTAAGAACCTTGGGGTTTGGATCGACAAACATCTTTCTTGGGGTCCCCAGTTACAGGAAGTAAGTCGCAAAATTTTTGCATCTGGTAAATCCCTGAGACGATTGCGGAACTTTCTTCCAACTGCCACTAAAACTGCGCTTGCACAATCCCTTTTACTTCCCATCCTTGACTACGCTGATGTCAGTTATCTCGATCTCACTGAGGCACAACTAGATAAACTTGAGCGACTTCAATTTTTTTTCATAAGATTTATATTTGGCCTGCGCAAATATGATCACATTTCTGAATTTCGTACAAAGCTCAAGTGGCTTCCCATACGTCTTCGCCGGAATTCTCATATCTTATTTCAGCTCTACAGTATTCTGTTCAACCCTACAACCCTCTCTTATCTTAAAAAACGTTTCAAGTTCCTTCATGGCACACATAACAGATATCTGAGGTCATCGGAAAACTTAAGACTAGAGATGCCGATGCATTCCACCAGTTTTTATGACAAGTCTTTTACAGTTCAAGCAGTACGGTTATGGAATGCCTTGCCTATGTCGATAAGGCGTGCTCAATCACTGTCCACTTTTAAATTTCTAGTAAAAAAACACTTCCTCACTCCTTAATCATTATTACATATAGTTTCCTGAGTCTTGTTTCGTGTTTATTATTGTATATATATGTGTAGATAAATGTATGTATGTATTTAATGAATATGTATATGGTACACCACTGACTACCTGCCGTATTGTATCTCCTTCTACCTGTAATCCTTCCAAAGGTTGTCTGTAAAAGATCGCTTTTAGCGATAAGACCGCCCATTGTGTCACCCAATGTAAAATTTCTACATCAATGTCTGTAATTTTTAAGGTGTACATAATAAAGAGTATTCTATTATATTAAATTCTATTTTATTTGAGATATAATCGTAAAGACATTTAAAGTATGAGGAGATTTGAGAATTGAAATGGAGAGATTGCGCCAACAATTTGTTTCGTATAATAATGCATAACGGAAATTCCATGATCTTTGTATAATTTTTATAAACTGGCGGATAAGAGGTTTGCCTCGTGTTTTTTGGAAGACGTTAATATTGTGTGATAAACTTAAAATTCCTCCGATCAGTAAGTAGAAAAAACTGTGGAATGTTATAAATTAATTTCAAAACGTTTTATTTTTAAAGTTTTATTTCAAAGGACGAGGCAATCAAAGCATCGTCTGAAGTTATATTGCAGATCTCGCAATGGGGCTTCTGATGCTGATGGAAAATAGAGCACAATTTCTAAAAGTGGATGCACGTTACATGGCCCTGAAAAAGTCACTTTTTAAAAAGACGCTCTGGTGGCATCTTTAGCACCACATAAAAAGAAAACGTCCTCCAGATCAAATTTCAGCGATTGCACCTAATCTCTGCGGAGGCTAGATAACTACGCGGGAGATTTTTCAGTACACAACTGTAAATATATACATGGGTGCGCTCACTCATCCCTCACTCTCATAGGTAATAGGTAATAGGTAATACGGGCTGGTGTCCGCAACTCCACGTCAATGCGCGTATTTTGCGTACGGTGGGAAAATCGATCATTCGATCCACCCCAGCTCCTCGAGGAAGGCCAGCAACGCCTTGATGTTACTGACAGCCTCGCGTAGGGTACCTGGGTTACCGAAGTGCTTTGCCCTGTATGTGGCGACCACCGGGCAGTTTAGAAGCAAATGAGCTGCTGTCTCGTCCTCCTCCATGCAGGCCCTGCACAACGGACTGTCTGTGACTCCTATGACAAAGAGGTGTTTGTTAAATGACCCGTGGCCAGTCAAGGCTGCCGTAGCTATGCGCAGCTGTTGCTTAGTTAGTCGGAGAACTTGTTTCGTGAGGCGGCTATCAATTGCAGGGAGTGCTTCCCTAGCCTGCCTGCACTCACCTTGTTCCAACCATTGTTTGTGATGTTGTTCCCTGGTGCGTTTCCTTACCAGAGTGCGTAGATATCCGAAGGGGAGTGGCACGATGGGTTCTGGTCCCACTGCTGTCTCACTCGACCCCCTTCTGGCAAGTTCGTCGGCTGCATCGTTGCCCAGCGAACCGCTGTGTCCTTTGATCCATTGAATGGTTATTTTATTGAGTCTACCCACCTGGTTAAGGCGCTGGTGACACTCGTATATTAGCCCAGATTCAACTGTGTAGCTGTTTAGCGATTGCAGAACAGCCATGCTGTCTGAGAGTATACGGATCGAGTGGTCCTTAACCTCCCTGGCCATGATGGCCGAAGCAGCCAGAGAAATACCCATGCATTCGGCCTGGAACACTGTGTTATGGACCCCCAATGGTGTGGCTATACGTATGTTGAGGTCCTCCGAGAAGACTCCAGCACCTGTGCCCTTACCTGTTTTGGAACCGTCTGTAAAGATGCGCAGCTCTGCTGGGCACAAACCCTCGCATCTGCGATCCTCGTGAAGCTGGATCTTGTATTTTTTATCAAAGATAAATTGTTTGGGTACCCGATCATTGATGGCTCTCGTAATGGGGAACTCGTTGTTGAGTCCCTCAAGTAGCGCGGTGTGTGGTGTGTCTCTCTTACCCCAGAGATTTAGTGTCTTAAGACGCACCGCCGCCAGTGTGGCTTCCTGCTGTATGAACAGGTGGAGCGGTGGCAGTTCCAGCATGGCTTCAACTGCTGCAGTCGGAGTGGTCCTCATGCAGCCCGTAGCCGCCAAGCAGGCTAGTCGTTGTATGCGTTGTAGTTTGTTTGAGGCTGTAGCCAGCTTGGTTCGGGGCCACCAGACCGCGGCTCCATAGGTGATCATGGGGCGGATCACTGTGGTGTACAGCCATAGTATAATTTTAGGGGATAGTCCCCACTTTTTGCCTATCATTTTCTTGCACTGCCAGAAGGTTATGCAGGCCCTGTTTAGTTTGTTGTCCAAATGACTACTCCAGTTTAACTTACTGTCTAGAATGACCCCCAGGTACTTGACCTCGTTGGCCAACTGAAGTTCTGTATTGAACAGTTTTGGTAGGCGGAAAGGGCCTAATGCTCGTTTTTGGGTAAACATGACAAGTTCAGTTTTGGTAGGGTTCACTGATAGGTCATATTCCCTGCACCAATTTTCTACGATACGTAGTGCTTGCTGAGTTAGGTTGCAGATCGTACCCGTCACCTTCCCCGAAACAAGGATTGCGATATCGTCTGCATATCCTATAGTATAATAGCGGCTGGCGTTGAGTTTGTTGATGAGGTCATTGACCACCAGATTCCATAGAAGGGGGGATAGCACCCCTTCCTGGGGGCACCCTCTGGCTATCATGGCCAGTTGCTGCTCACCCTCAAGGCGAACCACACGTTTGCTAAGCATGTTTGTAATCCAGTCCGTTAGTACCTGTTCTACTCCATGTCTGGAGAGAGCGCTGCTGATGCTGGAGAAGCTGGTTTTATCGAAAGCTCCTTCGATGTCTATGAAGGTGCCCAGGCAGGTGCCTTTTTGATTAATCGCTTCCTCTATCTGGCTGACTACCAGGTGAAGAGCGGATTCGGTCGACTTACCCGAGCTGTATGCATGTTGGTTACCGTGTAGCGGTAAGGTTTTCAGAGCGCCGTCCCTCAGCTCCCTATCACACAGTCTTTCCAGAGTCTTTAATAGAAAGGAGGTCAGGCTGATCGGTCGGTAGGATTTGGCGTTTGTGTAGTCACCCTTACCTGGCTTAGGGATGAATATAACTTTCACTTCCCTCCATCCCTTGGGAACGTATCTAAAGGCCAGGCACGCCCGCATTAAAGGCACCAGTCTTATTGCGACACCGGTGCCACCCCACTGTAGTAAGGCGGGGAACACACCGTCAGGACCAGCTGCCTTAAAAGGATGGAAGCTCTGGATGGCCCATTGGAGTTTCTCCAACGTGATCACCCTGCTGGCGTAAAGTCTATCATTGTCTGATGGTGTTTGAATTACCTCTTGCCACTCTCTTGCGCGAAGATACATCCAGGGAAGTGAGTTTCAATAAGGATGCGTCTCGCTTCTTCTGGCGAGGAAGAGAGTGTGTTGTCGGGTTTCCGGAGGGTAGCGGGCCCAGGTGTGTTCTGTTGCGCCAGTACTTTCCTTACCCTGTTTGCTTGCTGACAGGATTCAATGCTACCACAGAATTTGCGCCATCCCGTAGTACTTCTGAATCTGATGCATTTTTTGTAGCTGGATTTGGCTGCGTAATATTTATCCCAGTCCTCATCCGCACATGTGTTCATGGCTCTATTAAGTGCTTTCCTTACCTTGCCGCGCTTGCGCTCCAGATCAGCGCCCCACCAGGGTTGTTTGCCCGGTGTATTACGTGGGGTGGTCTCTGGGCAGGCAATTTGGTAGCTGTCTATCATTGATTTAGTAAGATGACTTACTTGTGCCTCAATTTGTGTCGTATCCGCAAAAGTCGTCGGACCGCTTGATAACGACAGCTTGCATTCAAGGCTGCGTGTGTAGGTGGCACGGTCCGTGCTACGCGGATAGCGCCGTGGTGGTTTTGGGGTGACACAGACCTGGATGTCGAAGCGGATCCATCTGTGATCGGAGCAGGAGGCCTCCTTAGAGACCTGCCAGCCCGTGGCAATTTCCGCCGCGCCCTCTGTTGCCAGAGTGAGATCTATGATTGTGCGGCTTCGCCTGGTTACGAATGTTGGTTCGGAGCCAGTGTTTAGTAGGGATAGGTTAGTCGAGAATAAGTAGTCAACTAAGGCCTTACCCCTCTCGTTTTGCGTGTTCATACCCCAAAGTTGGTGGTGAGCATTGGCGTCGGCCCCGACGACGGCCTCAAACCCGCTTCTCTCGCAATGGCTCACGAGGCGGGCGAGGTCGTGTGGAGGCGGCGCCTCCGCCTCGGGCATGTATGCCGAGGCGAAAACGATCACCATCTCCTCGGCTTCGCCACGCTGTATTTGCAGCTTTACTGCAGAGACATCTCTGCAACAGAAGTCATTTAAAAACTGTGTTTTAAGGTTACCTGTGACATAGATGCACGATCTAGGATGAACGTGATCTGTGGTGACCAGGAGCTTACCGCCAAGATTGGAGAGTCCTTGTATGCGGCCCGCCCTGACCCACGGCTCCTGGATCAGGGCAATGGCTGTGTGTTGAACCTCCAGCCACTTGCGAAGCTGAGCCGTCGCGGTCTGACTGTGGTGGAGGTTGGCCTGGAGGACTCTACAGGTCGACGAAAGGGACGCCATCGTTGGCCGAACCCTCTTCGTCCCCCTCCAGTCTCAGCCCGGCAAACAGGTCGCCCTCGTCGAAGCCGTCCCCCCCTCGGTCCGAGGGCGGGGACAGGATGATGTCATCCATCTCCTCACCCGATGAAGGAACGGCGACCACGGTGGCGGCAACAGGAGCGGCCAACTCTGCTATTGCAGGTTCGGCCGCTGATGCTTCCGGGTTGTTTGATGGGGGAGTGGACTCCCCTGCTGGTGCTGGCGTCTCGCCGATTGTTCCCGTGGCGGGGTCCCAACCCTGGGGGACGTCGGTGAACCTCCCGTTCCGACCCTGAAACTTCACGTACACCGTCCCTAATCCAATTGAGAGACGGCGTCCAGCCTCCATCAGGGTCGGAATTTGGTCTTCAGGGACACCGACCACCACGAACCATGCCGCAGCCTGTTTGTCGGCATGCAAGAGCACCCACCTCTTGATGTCGACCCAGGGGTTCTGGTAGCTGAGAGCGCGCCCAATATTGGTCGGCTCTCCGAAGACCGCCTGCTCGTCTGGGATCACGACACCACATCGTGCTCGCTTTAGAATCTCCGACTGACTCTTGACAACTAGCGAGATGCTAGTTGGGAGAGAAAGGTCGGAGACAGTTTTCCTTAGCCAGGCTAAGGTGTGGTCGTTACCGCACCACAGTTTCAATACACCCCCGGCGAACAGCGGCTTGGCGTTGAATGTTGGCCCTGGAGTGTCTTGCTTGGGGGAGCAGGCCTCGAGAATGATCTGCTTCTGGATAGCAGCGAGTACCTGGTCCGATACGTCCTTGCTGAGGATCCCCGTGCGGTCGCAAGTGATCGCGACGTCGAGGTTAGCGCTGGCAGCTTGGGCGTAGCTTCTTTGGGCGACCCGTTTGGATTGGTCAAGGCGCGGCCGCTTATGCTCTCCTCGAGGTGTCAAAGTCTCGTTGAGGGCTCGCTTGGCCGCGGCCTGATCCATCCGACCGGGTCGCTGTGTTTTAGTGGCACCTTCAGCTTTTTCCGGGACACTGGCTGGCGGTTGACTGGGCGCTGGTCGGCTAGTGCCGGCCTCTGCCTGCGACCGCTTACCGGCGGAGAAGTTTAGCTGGCCGCTAGTCGATTTGACTGACCCAGCGGCAGTAGCCTGTTTGTTCCGGGAGCCTTTTCCCTGGTTCCAGCGTGCTTGCCGACGCTCCTTCCTCGTGGTTTGAGCCCTTTGCTTGCCTTGTACTGAGGCAGCCGGTGGACCAGAAGGGTCAGTGCAAGGGCAACGGGCTTGTTGAGTGGATTTACCCTTGCCCTTGCGTTTTTGTACCTGCCATGCGCGTGAAAACGCGTCCTCGGTGCACTTGGCCGTCGCCGTTTGACCGGTGACGGCCTTCTGGTGAGGGGAGGCTAGAAGAGCCACAGGAGGAGGAGGTGGTTTGGTAGGATGCCCGGTGCCAGTATTACCTAGCGCCGGGGTCTGTGTGGAGAGGGTCGGACCGGCAGTGGTATGAGTCGTTGCCGTCTTCGCCGCTGTGTTAGAAGGGTCGGTACTGGTCCCAATCAGCGCCGACGTCCTTTGTTTCAACTGGGACTTGTGTTTTTTTGGTCTTAGCTGCGGTTTTCGCCACAGCCGGACCGGCGCCCGCGCTGGTACCAGCAGCGTTAGCCGCATGGCCACCAGGGGCGAGGGAAGTGCAAGCACCTCCCTTGGGAGTCTCATTGGCTTTCGCCTCCACTCCGGTGTGTTCATGTTTATTTAATTGGCCTTTTCTGTCCATATTAAAGTGAATTTAAAATTTCGTCTCTCTGGCTCCCACCCTCCATGGAGCCCGCAACTGGGAACGTCTTACTGTAAAATAGCTCGATCGTTAGGACTACCACAGAGATATAGGGGCGCAAGGCTGGCTTACAGTGCGACATCGGTCGCTCGATCGGGTTGGCGTAGGGGGTCCTAAGGGCCACCCCCTTCGAACTGATCAACCCTCACTTACACCGTCAGCATGACCTTTACCTACCGCTTCGGCCGTCCGAGGACGACCTCAGCGGACCTCACGCACCTCGCCTGTGGCCCTCTGACGGGACACTATGACCATTTCCCTACCCCTGGCTAATGGGTAGGGCCACCGTTTCGCTTGAAATCCAGACCAAAGGGGGCGTGTTGCCTTACGGGCACATTACAACCAGAGCCGCTCGGCTCAACCCCCCAGGACTCCTTCATCCCCGCTCACGGCGCTCAACTGCGCAGGTCCTAGCGCAGGTAACTGCTTACTCCTACTCGCCATCAGCTGTCTTTAGTGACGGACGAGCCTGCCACCACCCAGTTACAGGGGGTCGCAGTAAGGAGTGGGAATTGTGGAGATCGAGGTGGAGGGAGTAGGGATGTAGGTAGGATGGGGTGGGGGAAGGATGAGATTTGGGGCAGGAGGGGCATATGAAGGGAAAGATAGGGGTAAAGGGACTTTTGGGAAAGGTTGTGCTGTGATGGCGCCTGGAGGTTTTCGTTACGTCTATTTCTTAAGGAATTAGACCGAGATCGGGGTGGCAACCTCGGGAAGGGACATCCTCCAGACTTGCCTTGAGGATCTACACGACTGTAGCGCTCTCCCTCAAGACCCCGCCACCTTGCCGCCTCTGAAGGAGGCGGCAGGGTAGGCCTGCATCTATACTACCAAGCAAAGCAAAGCAAAGCATGTCGTTGTGCAACCGTGAAAGCATAAAAAGCAGGCTCCTCCCCCTCACTCTCATAGACAGATGGGATGGCAAACGGTCACGACCGGAGAATGATCAGGCGCAAGACCAACGCTTGACGTGTTTTCCGAGGCACGGCGGTACCAAACCGCTAACTTCCAAACTCCGAGCTCACGCTGCGAAATTTCTAATGAAAAACTGCAATAACACTTTGCCCGACTTGGGAATCGAATTTAAGACTAGCAGCTCAGCAGTCGCGCTTGCTACTATGACACAAACAAAAGACGTAACACTACACAAACTACGTATTACACCTGACGTCATGCAAAATCCTACCTCGGCCAAGCAGAGTTATCCACGCGATTAATACACATTACGGAAACCTGACTACAACCGTCGTGCAGACACAACACCCTTCGGAGGATCCTACCTCTTCCAATGAGGATAAAGAACTTTCCACCCCGGTCCACATACCTTTATAACTCTTTCCGAAATGCATACTTTTCATTCCCTTAAGACGAAAGCGACAGAGTAGCCGGCGGAATTAAATTTTTCTTATCCTCCTCGCATTGGGGATGCGCGGAGGACAATAACCTCTTACACCTGACATCAAAACATGTCACCCTGGTGCTCACGCAATACAAACTCATTCGGTCATGCCGTTGACCTCTCAACCTTCAGAATCTCAAACTTCCACGCACAACTAACTCTACACAATGCAAGGTATAACAAGAAAAGTTTTAAGTTCGGGAACAGTACTTTATAAGTAAAAGGGTTTTTTTACATGTAAAAAGTTGTTTTATTTTGCTCAGAATTGAGTTTTACTCGTTTCGGAGTACAATGTGTTTTGTGATCAATGGAGGGGAATGATGGTGTAGGTAGGTTTTTCTTTGTTGTGAAGGTGATGGTGAAATTAATTTTGAAGTATTAAGTGAGGAGTTATGGTTTTAGAAGAGATTGAAACTGTAGACTCGGCGATTTTTCTGGGCATAACAGTAGATGCCAAACTTCAGCAACTCCCACACATATCAAGCCTAGCAGGGAGGCTCAGTTCAGCCGCCTACGCCGTCAGGGAAGTAAGACAATACACTGACGTTGATACAGCTCGGTTAGTCTATTTTAGTTATGTCCACAGCGTTATGTCCTACGGTATTCTGCTGTGGGACAAAGCCGCTGATATTCAAAATATATTCGTCCTTCAAAAATGAGCTGTCCGAGCAATTTATCAGCTAGGAGCCAGAGTATCTCTTAGAGATTTTTTTAAAGAAATTGGTATTCTCACGGTGGAATCTCAATTCATCTTCGCCAACATCTTATATATTAGGCAAAATATACACTTATACACTAAAAATAGTGATTTTCACAATGTTAACACTAGAAATAAGAACAAACTACGTGCTCCCTTTCACCAGCTTCATAAGGTCCATAACTCATTTGTTGGGTGGTATAACCTTTTATAACAAGTTGCCCTCTTCTTTACTAGATTTCCCTTTTAATGCGTTTAAGGCTCAAGTAAAATACAACCTTTGTTCAAAAGCATATTATTCCATTAACGACTACTTAAACGATAAGAACTGTTGGTCGCTGTGATTAACTCAAGACAATGTTCGTGTTCTTTCTCCAGAATCAGCTTACCTACTGACAGGGTATATGAGTTCATATATTTGTTTTTTTATATATTTTATTTGACGGTATAAGTCAATTATTTTGTTATCTTCATTTATTATTGACAGGATCTACTCATTACAATGTTTTTTAATGAGCTGTATTGCAATATGTGGTTAGCTAGCGACCTCGACAATTGATAATATTATTCTTGCCTGAGCAACCGGCAGCAAGTTCGTCATGCTCCCTTAGATGTGTCATGCTCACTGCTTGCGGTGGCGTCGGGGGTCGGGTTTCCTCCTTCCCTCAAATATGGCGAGGGGGGTAATGGCTGACCTTTGCGTTATGCTCGTGAACGGGTGCTGCTTGTGATGACTGGTCGTCTTGCTGTGTATGGTTTTATTATTGTTACAATAATTGTTATGTTAATTTATTTTACTTTGATGGTCCTAGTTTATCATTTATTTATTTTATTTGTTTGTGTAATAAATCCAGTATTGCATATGTAAGCTGCCATGCCCTTTAGGCCTGGAGGCTTTTATTTATGTTTTAAGTTTTATTTACATTCATTTTTTGTATTTTTTTTTTAATTTGCGTGGCTAGCTGACGTATGGTAATTAATTTAATGTTTTGGTAATTTGCTTACAATTGTTTAGAGTACAGTTCTTCTAACAGAACAGACACCTGTGCTGCTGGGGAGTTTGTTGCGTCACTTCTTCGTCCCAGCTAAAGCACTAGGAAGTGGTGGCGGGCGGGCGTTTTGGGGGACTGTCTTATGTAATTTTGACGTTCGAAAAGTGCTGATTCTCAGCCTAATTTGAATAAATGACTTTTGATTTTGATTTTGATTATTATCAATGTGGGTTCTGGGATAGATGATGTAGTGTGTCTAGATAATGTTGTAGATGACACAAATTAATTCAGTCCTTTGTTAAAACAGGGGTTGTACCATTATCACTTGCACAATTTTTTGTGCCTTTCACGTCCCCGGAAACGGCGTACGTAATGTGGTAATACGCTCGCGAAATTTCGCGATATTGCGGAAATTAGCCGTTTTCGCGGTTTTGATAAAAAAAAAAACTTTTTCATAAATTTTTGGTAGATTCCACCCACTATAAGTAAATTATTTTGGGTTCTTGAATAAACATACCATATTATAAAATAAAAATAGTATTCGTAATACGAGAGTTGAATATTGTAAATAAATTACGAAATAATACTTACAATTTTCAAAAACGGTTTGTTTACGTAAAACATTTTTGCACACAAAAACGTTTTTTTATGATTTTTCGCACAAATAACTATCCACAACAATGAAATAACTATTCACAAGTAAATATCAATCCACTCACAGTCAATTTAAACACAAAAACACTTAAGTTCACTAAAAAACGAACATGCGTCATTGACAGACCACCCACGGCGACAAACTACGCGACTTTAACATTTAAAAAAAAATATTCCGACAAAATTAATGGTTACAACTAATTTGAATAGAGTAACTATCTGGCTCGACCCTGACTCAAACCACAGACTAATATAACCTTTATTTATTTTACTGTTAGGAGATAAAACCGCGCGAAACGGTTGGATCCCAAATGGGACCAGCGGGGTTTGAGAGAATTTTCGATTACCGAACCCAAATGGGACCAGCGGGACTTGTATATAGATCTGTGCTTGATGAACAAAAACCCTTTTGCTAACCATGTACCTACCAGCTTTGGCTTAGGTCTATAAAAATGCACCTGAGAGTTTAATGCCCGAAAAACATGTCAACTCGTCAAAATCAACAAACTTTCAACCAAAATGGGTAAATGTTTGGTCAAAGCAATTCGTTTGCATAATCCCGAACAACTTTTTATGTTGCAAAAATACGGTTCTCCTAATTATTTATAACTACATTCCACGATTTTGATTGCTTCAGTTTAAAATTGCGTCCATCACTTTTAAGTTAGGTTTTGTTGGATTTTGTAATAAAATATATAAAATAAAATAAAGTTGCGTATTATGATTTCCTCTTCGTTCTTAAATAATATATTGTTGAGTATGTTGTTTACTCTGGGTGTTTTTAAACTGACTACGCTGAATAAAAATATGGGTAAGACCGTATTGGGTCCATCCATAAACATAAAAAATGCAAAAGTTACTGTATCTCAGTGTGATACCTTTTCACGTCGTAATGGCTGAACGCATTTCAATGAAATTAGGCACTTAGGTAGTCCATGTCCTCGTTTAGACACGATACTTTTTATCCCGGTAGTACGTTCCCGTGGGGTAATTGCCGACTAGTAAGCGGACGAAGTCGTTGGCAAAAGCTAGTCCATAACATTTAAATATACAATCATTAAAATAGTTTTTTTTTTAAATTATTAAATAAAAAGAAATTCATGTATCAATAAATACTACTCATTTGAAGTAAACTTATCATACCAGAACAATTAAAAGAGTAACTAAAAAAAAAAAAAGGGAAAAAAAAACGAAATTCTAATCATACGCACCCTACTAAATGCGCGGAATTTATCAATGAAATCCTAGCGCGATCCTATTTCTTTAATCCGGCCGGTAGGTAGGTATACTCGCCGCACATGCCGTCGGCCTCTTTGATAATAATATCCTTTCGGAAGCGCACGAGTGCCCGCCCGCACCCCGCGCTCTCTCAATTTCTTTCTCTCCAGTCATCTGCGATTAGTCACGGTGTGACGGCGCATTGTTTACGTTTCCGCGCGTGAACATGACGTACGAATATTCTAATGTAGAGTACCTAGCAATGGTGCGATTTTATATCCTGTCTGGTGAAAACTTATACGGTGCTAGGCGAATGTACGCAGAAGAAGAACACCTACAGTCGTTGTGAAGAAACGGTATCCCTGTTCCTCAAATTCCTAGCACTGCTCTAATATTACAGACGTATCAGCGATTACTTGATCATGGGCAGTTCCAGCTACCCAGTCATGCCAGAAACAGGGGCCGGCCACCCTTGGCCAGACACACTAAAGACGCCATACTGGATTATTTCCAAAGACACCCGAGAAGGAGCAATCGGCAAGCCGCTCGTCGATTTGGCGTAAACCAGTATGTGGTGTGGAAGCTACTCTATTCAATGGGTATGCATCCATACCATTTTTCACGAGTGCAAGCTTTGCACGCACCAGACCCCGGACCCCGCATGGAGTTTTGTCACTGGCTACAGAACCATGCGGAGGCTAACATCTTGTGGAGCGACGAGTCCATATTTACCCGCGTTGGCATTTACAACGTACACAACGAGCACTGGTGGAGCTTCCAAAACCCACACAAAGTTAAAGAACATGCACATCAAGTTCGCTTCAGTGTCAACGTTTGGGCAGCGATAATTCACGATCGCATAATTGGTCCAGTTTGGATAGAAGGTCGTTTGACGGGAATAACGTATCTACAAATGATACGTTCTGTCATTGACACCTTGCTGGATGACGTTCCTGTGCTCTACCTGCGAGGCATCTACTTCCAGCACGACGGATGTCCAGCTCACTACGAACGATCTGTACGTGCAAATCTCGACAGTGAATTCGGTAATAAGTGAATAGGTCGCGGTGGACCTGTGAACTGGCCGCCGAGGTCACCAGACCTAACACCCTTAGACTTTTATTTGTGGGCCGAACTAAAACGTTTGGTGTATACCGAAGAAGCTCAAAGTGTTGATGATTTAAAACAGCGAATAATAGACGCTTTTAATGTTTTAAAAAGTGATAGAGACACGCTTCGAAGTTTAACAAACAATTTGCAAAGACGTGCTAGTGTATGTTTAGAAAGAAACGGTGGACATTTTGAACAATTACTGCGATATCGCTAAAAAAGTAACAATTTTTTTTTTAAATAATATTTTTTTTCAAATCAAACAGTGTAATTTGTAAATAAGTTGATTTCGATCTTTTAAATACGCCTAGAATGTTGTATTATACGATTGACATAAAAAACTAATTAGAAATATTTTATCAATTTACTACGAAAATAGTTAAAATTGTACGTAACTCTACGAAACTACAGCATATTAGACGGCCCACAAAAGTATGAAGGAATGATCGAAATCACAAAGTAATAATGTAAACAAACGGGTCACCTCGACCTTGGATGGTTTAGTTAGTGATGGCCAACATACCATAGAGTACCTAGTCACCACGCACGGATATAATCATTGTTTGTTTACATAACATTTCGTCGACGCGACGTGATCCCGTAGGTGAACACGCACACATCATGTTTCTCTGTTCGTGTTTGTGTAGAACGCTAAAAAAGGCGCGTACGCCGTCGTTGCTTAGCAACGGGGCGACCGAACGAACTGTCGACGTCCTCGCTCGCACGTACAATTTTCATTCATGCACGATCGCAGCTAATCTCCCTATTTTGGCTATTATTAGTTTTACGCACGGGCCGTAGGATGGACAGTTTTCATGACTTTTTATGGAAATTCGGGACTTTTACAATCTCAATGGTTCTAAGCAAATATTGTCGTGTATGGCTTCTGTTCCACTTACACAACACACCATATTATTTTCGAGACGGTAAAAAATGTCATCCGGTATATAGAGTCGGTGTTATTTTAACATAGGAGAGACAGTAATAAATATTCATATTATGGCCTTTTCAGGGTTTTGTTCTGACTGATTCTTTATGGAAAGGGTAAGATTTGATGGGATTTTGAATAGAACTACTGAAGACTGTGTTGAAGCGCGGTCAGCATAAGTTTGGCAGTCAGCCTGTTTTCCAATCTATCTGACAGGAATCGAATTCGATATTTCCGTCGCTTTCGTTAGACACGCATCATGCTCGTGGCCTGGCCGATTTATGACATTGCTAAAATTCGAGTTAATCTAATATGAGCTGGTAGCAGTAGGCGCCAAGCGTTGGACTGAGAAGCAGTCGTCTTAGGTTCATAAGATACAACGCAGTTTTATTGCATTTTTTTTATTTTGGTATGCAATAATAACAATTAAAAAAATGCTGCTTTTTTATTATTTTTGTTATTGCAATAAAGAGTTTAGAAGAAAAAAAGCGTTACAAGTGATAACAAAAATAAAAACATATTTATTTGTAATAACATTTAACATCAGTATGGATAACAAACCGATACGATTATTTATAATAACTTCTTTAGCCAAATAGGATGTTCAATACAATATCAAGGAAATTAGAAGCATTTTGTTTTTACTTACGAAAAATTGATAAGTAGATTTATTTCACCATAAACATTAAGCTTCTATCATTAATTTCCAAAATGAGTGATTTTAATAAGTGGTTATGTATGGCAGTTTGTTAATATGAAGTATTTCACATTTTATTTGTCTTAAGTGAATATAGATTACATTTTGCGGATAGCTTAAGTACTGATTTTCTTCAAGAAAAGATGATTGAAACTAAACCTCAATTTTTATAACGCAAAAATCTACAGAATCTACTTTCACTGTTTTCATTTGACTTACTGAGTGTATGTTCTTTTTCGTTGATTCCGATTCTTTTGACCCTGAATAATATTTCCAATGATTTTAAAACAATTATGTTAGTCAAGTTAAAAAACAATTTTATTTTAAAAACCCTTACTTTTTTTTAACCAATTCCTATACTAGTTAATTGTTTAAATTGCATATTATCCTATCCATATACTTTAAAATGTGTGCACTCGAGGACGAAGTGTCTGTGGACGGTGGACATTCCCATTTCTCAGTAGCAGCCTAGTTTGTAGGCGTATGCCTGGTAAGTGACAAAATGTTGCTTGTGTTGCATGGTTCTTATAACTGGCGAAATGTGAATATTTCATACTGCCTGCCTTGAAGGTTACAACCATTATTTAAACTTGCGTCTCTGTTCATTGACGTGAAAATTACAAGGACAAGTACCATTTATAAAGCGTCTATAAACATTTTTTGAGACACATGAGTGAATTGAACTCGTAGGCCAAATATGTCCCATAGTTCAGAAGGTACCCCATCTAGTACCTTCTCTGCCATACTGGTCCCCAGCGAAGAGTTTTGTTCCACCCCCAAAACATACCAATATGATTTCATATCGCAGTATAATGTCTGTCTACACAGGATAGACTGCAAACACAATATCGTCGTATTTATAATGAGCTTTGCTATTTGACTCTGGCCACTGCGATAGATCTAGCAGAAATGTAAGAAGGGCATTTTGCTGGCATTCTAATCTCGGTCTCTATTTATTTTAAAATCCTCTAACTTCCTGTTGACATTGAGTGCCGCCGAGATGAAATTGTAATGACATTTTGAACGTTTTTAAAATTACACGGAGGGTTTCAGATAAAATAAAAGTGAACTATGAAATGCATTATGCCAAGCGGCTTGGCCGCGTAGCGTCATAACTCCGCTGAGAGTTATGACGCTACGCGACCAAGCCGCTTTTATTTAAAACCATGTCAAATGCAGCATTGGAGACCCTTTCCTACAGTGGGGCAATCAAAAACCATTTTGGTTTTGCAAAGAAGCTGTCGAAAATGCCAAGGCACTGCAACCAACACACATTGAACACATTGAAGTTGGACATTGTTAACTTTAGAAATGGAATTGAGGCGCCAGCAGTGTCTAGAGACGGCAGTACTAAAACAATTCATGATGCCGAAAGTACGTTGAGCGCACAAGTTTTGTTAGAGACCGCCTTCAAAGCCGCCAGTTTCTGTACGTCATTTGTATAGCAGTGCGAATAAACAGTAACAAGCTTGGTTTGTATGGAAACTGTTGACAATGCCGCCTCTAGCAACAACTTCCGAGGCGTCTCCGTGCTCTGTGGTTGTAATTAATATCTCATGTGCCATATTTTCACTCTTCAAATGCTAAGCTGTTTGAACAGAACTAACTTTCTTGCGTTAACCTTTTTGGTGCAACAACAGTCCCTTTGTCAAGCGTACAAGAAGAACAAGTTTTGTTTTGATCCTAATATTACTTCTTACTAATTTCTGTACATATATGTGATTTAAGGTGTCTAAAGGAAAATTAAGTATTCGTCAATCCAGATCATGGATGTCTTATTATATACATGAGACACTCAGAAAGTTTTGCGTACTCTCCACTAACCTCTACACAAATTTTCATGAGTCTGAACCAGTTTTTGAAACACTTTTCCAGTCCGCCGTAGACACCTCGTCAACAGCCTGCTCGAACGCTGATAGCGCATCATCGACGAAGAAAATTGTATTCCTTTGAACTGCATTTTTTTTCGGGAATAAAAGAAGTCACACTGTGATAGGTCAGGGCTGTAAGGAGGGTGGCCCAGGAGTTCGACCGGCGTGCTGTCCAGGAAGTCCCTCTATTTGAGCGCAGTGTGCGAAGGCGCGTTGTCGTGGTGGAGCAGTAGCCCGCGGAGTCCTGTGTTTGGTCGCTTGTTGCTGAAAACTTCTGCCAAGCAATTGGTAGTATACCATTCAGCGTTGATGCTTCTTTGGTCCCGTAAAGGAATTGACACCAAGTAGCTAGTCAAATTAAAAAGCTCGAAATCAAAATCTTCCCCCCGCTTCTAGATCGCTTCACTTTGGTAGGCGTTGATTCGTTTTGAAACACCCAAACCGTCGACTGGCGTTTCGTTCCTTGATCGTATTGATAAATCCAAGGCTCATCACGTGTAATGATGTCGTTAACACGCCGAGACGAGCCTGCTTCCAATCGGTTTATCGTTTTCACGGCACTGTTCCACCCGGGCCTGCTTCTGAGCATCGGTGAGGTTTTCCGGCACCACGTGTAGAATCTTGGAATACATTTTTCACTGATAGTACGTTTTCTTCCGTAACAGCCGCCAAAGGGTGACCACTTTTTTCTTCATCCACCAAAGTTAGTCGATCGCGCTTGTATTCGTTATAGCAATGAAACACGCTTGCCTTAGAAATACCTTCATCCATGAATGCCATTTGAAGTCGATCGTACTATTCTTCGGTTATCAAGCGACACTTGAAATCATAAAATCATAGCGCGAAAATGATCCCGGCGCAGATCCTTTGTTTAATGAGACACGATAATTTAAATTAACTCGCAAATAATTTGGAGGGAAATTTTGAAATTGGAACGTACCTATTTTTAAATTACAAATAATCATATTTTCAAAAGAATCTATAACTGCCCAGTCTCTGAAACATAAAAACTTTTTTTCGCAATAATTTATGGGTGATCGGGAAATTTATTCAATTGGAAAATGGTACTTGGATGCTGTGTATCTTTTGTGTAATATGACACTAAAGTTACTAATGATCAATTCTGAAAACTGGCTGGCCAATAAATAGGGGCAATAGTTACACCAAAGTGAACGAGCGAAATAGGATCCCTATCCTATTTCGCTCGTCCACTGAAATAAAAAAAACAAGTGTACGAAGAGGTATCGGGACGTAAGGTAAAATTAGAGGCACTAAGACTTTACAACATTATCGCATAAGTCCGAAAAGTTAATGCAGAATTTAGCAGTAAAACCTGTTCCGTTTCTTTAAAATGAAAACGGAATATTTATTCAAAAATATCCACCGTTTAACAAGCATCCATTCACAGTGACGCGAAGTAAAGCCCACAACACACGGCCGGCGTCACGACCAGATTATTCAGAATTGTATGTACTCGTACAACGAGTTTTGTTCAGAAAAGTTTTTCTTTTTTGTGTGCAAAGTGTAAAATGTCGCTGGTGTACTTAGTTTCAGTATTTAAACAGTTATTGAATAATAGTATGTTATATTTTCTGATTGTATGTAGCTTGCGGAATCCGGAATATTTTACTAAACACATAGATGTAACCAAACGAAATGTAGCTCTTAGAAATAAAAATAGATTTAAACATGAGCTCTGCTTACCGCAATGCACGCGGTTTATGGGAGGCACATAAATAGTGTAAGGGTATATAACAGGTTACCGGACGCCTTTAAAGATTTACCGTTGACCATGATTTAAAAAAAGATAACGCAATGGTTAAAAGAAAAATGCTTTTACGATCTTAATGAATACATACAAGAGAATGAATACAAGAGATGGTATACATTAGAATAATTGATTAATTTTAAAATTTTGCTATTTCGACACTATGACTTTTTAATAGTTTTGAAAAATTATATTATAAATTACACTTTACAATTATTTATTCAATTCTCAATACGAAATTATTAAACTTTATCTCTTGAACCGACATGGCAATGACAAAGGGGTACCTATTTGACATTAATTAATAAATTTGTTCCTAAATCCTAATGCATGAGCACTTATTTGTTGGTGCTGTCATTTTGTTTTTAATTTTTAAGATACAAAAAATCACACCATATGTTATCTTAGAATGTAAAGGGACCATTATAGTTTTAAGATCATACAAATCCATGTAAACCTACGCCCTGGCAAATAAATGAATTTGAATTTGCTAAACAAGTCACTTTCTTACTTAAACACTGGGGAAAGTTATTGAAGATGATAAATAATAGGTACGTCTCTTATTACTTAAAAGAGTCGTGTACCTATCAATAATCATAGTAACTAAATAATTGGGTATAAATAATTGAATAATTTAATAAATAATTGGGTAGAAATAATAATTGTTGGCAAAAGTGTTATAAAGTTGAAACCTTCTAAATACAAAAACGTGTGATATTTTAGTAACAAGAGACGTACCTATCACCCTTTAGGCCGCGGCCGCACTGGTAAGGTGACTGCGACACATGTCGGCAATATATGTCGGTGGCTGCACTGTAGAAGCGACAATCGCTTTTTATTTGTTCATAAGTCGTCGCGTCGCAGTCGTCGCGTCGCAGTCGCCTTAACAGTACGGCCGCGGCCTTAGTGATTGATTCCGTAAGAAAGTAACCTAAATAGGGTAACACACTGATCACATTCGAGGCTTTTTAATAATAATGAAAAAAATTAAATATTGATAAAATAAAAATGAAGAAATAAAATAAATAAAAAATAGTCAAAAATTAAAATACTGAAAAAATACAATTTTGGTAGTATGAGCTAATGTGGCGGCATCTACACCGTCACATGCGAACCAACGCATCACACTGACGTCTGGCAAATCCTGCATCGCGCAAGCAGAGTTTACCGCGCAGATAGCATATATACAACTTCCCGACATCGAACGTTGGGCAGTTGCCCACCAGATACGACATCCGTCTGGTCGGAGGATCCTCCCTTTTCCAAGAGTATGAGTGAACTTTACACCCTGTTCCTCATATCCCTAAACTGGTGACCCCGAGTATGAACGTCAGCGCAGCCTTCGTGCAACTACTTCAGCGTAACGTCATCATCATCACTCCCGCAAGCTTTAGAGCGGCGAGTCACACAGCCAGCCAGCAACCACGGCTTCAACGGGTATTCTGACCATCAGCATGCAGCGCGACTGCATACCTGGTCATCACCCTCAGCCTCATCAGCAACTTCGGCACAGCACACCGCACATTCGGCCGGTCCACAAGCAGAGCCCTGGATCCCTCTCCTGGTCGAACAGCAGCAGCCAGCCACAACCCGGCGCTGTACCACATCCGACCCACTGGAGCACAAGCAGCGCCACCCCGACTCACTGGGGGCATCATCGCAGACAGTTTCGACTCACCGTGAACTACGCGACACCCGGTTCCGACCCACTGGAACCTCAGCTGGCAGTGGCAAAAAGCATCGCAAGATACAAGACTTAGCCTACTATCGACCTCCGGTCTCCGAGGGGAGTGATGTGGCGGCATCTACACCGTCACATGCGAACAAACGCATCACACTGACGTCAGACAAAACCTGCATCGCGCAAGCAGAGTTTACCGCGCAGATAGCATATATACAACTTCCCGACATCGAACGTTGGGCAGTTGCCCACCAGATACGACATCCATCTGGTCGGAGGATCCTCCCTTTTCCAAGAGTATGAGTGAACTTTACACTCTGTTCCTCATATCCCTAAACTTATACTTCTTGAAAACAATCCTAGACCGTATTAATATTAGTGACTATAACGATACGGTTTCTGTGATAGACCACAGGAGTGAAGCAGTAGAAGCTAGTTTGAAATCTCTAAAGGTTAATTATTATGTCTGGCATCATTTCAGCCGAAAGTCATCTACTGCTGGACATATGGCCTCCCCCAAACACCGCCTCTTTGACTGGTTCTATACTTCCCGCATCCAGCGGATTCCTGCGGCCTTCACAAGGTCATCCTTCTGTCTGGCATAAATGCTATGCTATGGACCTTGTTGGCACAGCCGTGAGGCACACCCTGTTGATGTTAAAAAAAATACTTTTTTTTTTCATGATCTGTTGAAAAATATTTGTGATTTCTTCTTTTTTTTTAATCTCTCTAGGTATATTATCGTAGAATCACGCATTAATAATTTTATTACACCCGAAATTTCTCTTATGACTTGGCAGGGGTGTCCTAGGGGTGACTTATGTCATAAACATGATACTAATTTTGTCCACCCACTCTTTCCTATTGATGTCGGTTGCCTATTATGGAATCGTTCCCTTACAAATCTCATAAAAATATCATCTCTCCTATATCACGATAGGTGTGCTACACCAAACTGATTTGATACTTGCCTATCCCCGTCGGCAACGGTTGCTTCCGCGATTGATTAGTCGAAGCCACATTTGATTCCAATTAATGCTCGGGGTCCTATATTTATAATACAGTTTCGGTGCAAGTTAGTTGGGTGCCGTATTTATTAGTGAGATGAGGGTTACAGAGTTTTGGTTATTTTTAAGGCTCCGACATTAATAGAAAACACAAAGTCTTTTTGTCCATCTGTCACAGAAGGTTTTCTCGAGATCTTTGCAACGTAGGAATTTGAATTTTGGTATAAAGTTACGCAAAGATCAATAACTATATGCTTTACTTATTTTTATGAAATCTTAGAATCAATCAATCACTAGGTACAGTGATTGAAAACCCATTGGTCCCAATAAATTATTTTCTAAATAAAAAGAGGATAGTTTTATATGGGTGTAGTAAAATGCAGCTTAATTAATCTGGGTTAGTCAAATATGAGCCTTTTTGTAAATATAATTCAAATTCCGATGTTATTATCTCTCTCAATCTTGGGTTATCTCATTGAAACACTTTTACGTATAGCTTAGAAAAATACTTTCATACAAAATAAATACCTCCTAAAAAGCTGAATCAATTTTCCTGTCCTACAGTGTACAATCCACTTACCCAACAGCTTCTAATCAACGCTTCACGGCCATCTAGTATATAACGGGCCATTTGTACCATTCGGATTTTTAGAGATCGTGGCGTCAGCAGAACTGACGTCACCATCTCCACCGCTAGGCTCACTCATTGCAAAAATGAATACACCCAATTGATTTATGCATGTTTAATTCTTATTATTATTAAACACAATTAAAACAGCCTTAAAATCTAAATTAATAATAAAAATCGTACTCACAAGATATTTTAGTGAAACACACTCGTGTTCACAAAGTTCTCCCTGACAATGTGGCCTCGCAGCGGCTCGCCCTTTTAGTACAAAAATGGCGTCGTCGTTGCGAAGTCATTACACTTATTTTTTTACTAATTACAGGTAACATTGATTGGAGTAACAAACTATGATTCGTTAATTCGTTTTACTATTTTTAGCACTCGATTTTAACATTGGATTAATTCTCTATTGATTAAAACATTTTAAACGGGTGTCATGTTTGTTTTTGCTTGACCAATAAAGAGTAGTTCAATCAACTAAGTTTGCATAAACAATATAACCAAATAACATGTTTAAACTAACGCATATCGCTTATTAATCAAGAAATGAATTTAGCAATAGATAACTAGTTTTTAAACCTAAGTTTAAAATAAACCTTTAGTTATGATTTGCTGTTATAGTAACCGCGAATCATAACACTGCTTTTTAAATTAAAAAATAGGAAACTGACTACAACAATCAAATCAAAACTAATTTAAACCTACCCAGTCATATTTAAACGTAAACGTTAATATTTTTACGTTAGCCTTGCGTCGACATATATAAGTGCCATATTGATGACGTAATTGTTGCCTAGCAGCACACTAGACACGCAGGAGACGGGAATGACTCCATAGATTCCTGAGCCCGGGTGTTAACTGAATTAAACCAGCCTTATTTGTAAGAGGATATAATGACAAAGCCTCACTGAAAATTTAGTGAAATTTGGCTATCCAGGAACCAAGTTTTATAAATTATAGTATAAGTCAGGTTATAAGTATGAGTGAAACGGTCAAACGGCACATTCCATAGATTGAATAATAAGTATATTTAAAACGAATTAAATAAGTATTGATTTAATATGTTAAGCTGTCCAATAAAAATACAACCGACAGATATAACGCCAACATGGCTTGATAGGCAAAAGGCACGATTTGAATAGGTAAAAAATGGATAAAAACTCACAGGTTGAGATGCACGCCACTGACGAATAACTGATGAAATCGCCTCATCTTTCGAGACTCATATATCAATAGAGTTACTACGACCAGTCGCGATCGTACAATTTACAAAGCGATCCATGTCATAAATATCCAATAGATAGTCGTAAACAGTTGTCCAAAGTAGAGAGCCAGGGAATTTAGTCCGTTATAATATGCAAAGCCGAGGTCGTGGGTTTAAACAAGAAAAATACGTGTGCACTTCTATTCTATTCTATTCTATTTTTATGATATGGCAAGCAAAGCCGATGTCGACTATTCTGCCAATGTCTAAAGTGAACTGGAAAACAAGTGTGTATTGTAAAAAAAAAAAAACTATTTTAAAGAGAACGATTAAAATGTTCGGTGATACAGTTGTACTAATGTAGACCTTGTGGGGTTAGAACTGGACTGAAACAAACAAAAAGATAAAAATTACATAAATAATTATAACTGTTAGAACATTTATTTATACATAAATACATCTACACACAAAATAATTAGGGAAATAAATCATAACTTTATATTATTGTGGCGGATGAAAATCATCAGCGCCACAAGCAGGTCAGGAGAGGGATATGTTAAAAGGGAGGGGAAATTAATCGGTAGAGGGATCTTAAATTTTGGGAGACGTTTATACAAATCTAGAGAGGGGGTGTTGTTAGAGCATTCGAAAAATATGTGATCCAGGGTGCCTTCTTCCAACCCGCACTCGCAGAGAGAGGAGTCACGAACATGGATTTTATTTAAAAAGACGGGAGTGCAACAAAAACCTAGGCGGATTCTACAGAGTACAGAAATGACAGTCTTCGACACTTTTTTGTGAGCGAAAAACCACGGTTTTGGTTTGATGGTCGGTTGCACAGCATAATAAAAACTGCCTTTCTTTTTGCTGGACATATTCCACTGTTCCTGCCAGGAACACTGCAGGGTCTGTCTTGGAAGGGACAATAAGTCATAACCCTGGTAAGAATTGTGCGTGAGATCTGACGATAAAGATGAACATGCATCTTTGGCCAGAGCATCAACACATTCGTTACCCTTAATGCCACAATGCACGTGTGCACTTAGAATGAAAGAAAACGAACGAGTGCATCTCTCATTTTATATATATTAGTCTATGAGTGCATCTGTCGGTCAGTGACTGACGGATGTCAGGCACAAATGTTGTCGGAAGAAAAAAAACACTATGAATCGATTCAATCGATCCCACGAAAGCTTGATATGCATTTGTCACTCGATTTTTATAAATATTCTCAGATTTTACCGATTTATTGATAATCGTCAGACATTATTTAATCGACCATTTAGTTTCATTAACTTAAGTTCTCGCTTCCTGGGTAGAAACATGGTACCATATTTTGTGAATTCCTTTAGAAAAATATAACTTATTTTTTTAAATACTTTTCAACTTGTTAACTACTGGGCCCAGAAGTCCCCTTCTTCTTTATGTAAATTTGGTAGTTCGTGACGTCACCAAATGTCTATTAACACCCCTACCTTATGGGGTTTCCAATTTAGTGGGAACATAACTTGGTGCTTTCAGCCTGATGGGACTTATGGGAAAAAGATTTTGTTTTAAATCTAAAAAAGAATATCATTTGTTGGTTTTACCCAACCACAATCTGGTTTTTTAAGGAGAAAGAACCTAAGAAACATTTCTTGATGATGTAAGTCGCATACAATTTTCTCTCGCTCTTTCAGGACTGGACAGAAGAAAAAGGCTAGCAAATATGCGGTTGGTTATCACACAACACTTCACGGAAAAAGCAGTCACACCAGGGGGCGATGTGAGTATTCGGAAACTTTAATATTATTTTTCACATTAAGAATCGCCTTAGCTAAAAAGAAAAGTCACAGAATTTAGAAAAAAACATGAACGGAGCACGAACATGTGACGTAAAAGTTACCAAATTCGAACGATTTTTCAGTCATACCTACATCTATCCTGTTTTTATCGCGTCAAGCTCAATTCAATATTTCGATTTAGAGTCTTAGCAAAACGGGCATTTTAAATTTTAAATTCGTTCGAATTTACGTTACGTTTACTCCGCGCGTTCGTGATTGTCCCAAAAATTGTTAATTAAAATCCAATATGGCTGTCACAGAAAGAGCAAAACCATATTTAGTTCAATTCTAATGCAGGATATAGGCCTCCGTTTTATTCATCGTCAGTATTTTACCTTACTATTTCGGGCCGCTTTTTCGTTTTCCAGATCAGCATGCAGTGTGCAGCGAGCGGTGACAGACCTCCACAGTTCGTTTGGGAAAGAGACGGCATTATTGTGTCGAGTAATACTGATCCGCGGTATTTTTTTACCTTATCCTTTGCAATATTGACGATAAACTTAAAAGGGTGACCGCTACGGTAGTTGGTTTTGCAAACGCACGTCATTATAACTACCAAGAAAACCATAATGGAATTGTTTTTTTCAGTTAATAATAAAATACTCCTAGTTTTTTTGGAAAAGTATCTTGCCCAGGAGTCTCACTTGTGCTATGTCGCAGGATACCTGGATAAATCTCCTTGCGAAACTTCAAGGATCTTTGGCTGATTAGCGATGTTCTGACCAACCAGAATAAATATGTTATAAATTGAATCAGATAAGCCAATCAGTAATCAAGTTTCAAATCGTCATAAGCAGACTGGGTTGTTTTGCAATCCTGATATTATTACCTCGTATTATGTATCAATTACGAAAATCTTTTTTAGTTTGTGGCGGCATCTACACCGCCACATGCGAACAAACGCATCAATCCTGCATCGCGCAAGCAGAGTTTACCGCGCAGATAGCATATATACAACTTCCCGACAACAATCATCGGGCAGTTGCCCACCAGATACGACATCCATCTGGTCGGTGACCCCGAGTATGAACGTCACCGCAGCCTTCGTGCAACTACTTCAGCGTGACGTCATCATCATCACTCCCGCAAGTCACACAGCCAGCCAGCAACCACGGCTTGAACGGTTGTCCTGACCATCAGCATGCAGCGCAAGCGCATACCTGGTCATCACCTTCAGCCTCATCAGCAACCTTGGCACAGCACACTGCACATTCGGCCGGTCCACAAGCAGAGTGCTTAATCCCTCTCCTGGTCGACATCAGCAGTCAGCCACCCCGACTCACTGGGGCATCTTCGCAGACAGTTCCGACTCACCGCGAACTATGCGACAACCGGTTCCAACCCACTGGAACCCAACCGGCATTGGCAAGCATCGCAAGATACAAGACTTATTCCACTATCGACCTCCGGTCTTCGGAGGAGAGTGATGTGGCGGCATCTACACCGCCACATGCGAACAAACGCATCAATCCTGCATCGCGCAAGCAGAGTTTACCGCGCAGATAGCATATATACAACTTCCCGACAACAATCATCGGGCAGTTGCCCACCAGATACGACATCCATCTGGTCGGAGGATCCTCCCTTTTCCAAGAGTATGAGTGAACTTTACACCCTGTTCCTCATATCTCTAAAAGTTTCCAAAAATCGGGTCCTTTGCAAAGTTCATAAGTTTTTTAGCAATCATCCTGCAACTTGTATTATTTTAAATATAAAAATTCTGTCTTTCACCACACCGGTTGCATCGAATGTACAGTCCGCAAGGGCTAAGCTGAGCTTTGCATTTGGGTAAGAGCACATAGCGACGCGTCCTTTACTTGGCAGTCCGGCCAAGCGGATAATTAGCCTGAGGCGCTGTGCGATCGCGTTCACGCTATCGCGCAATCACTGTGGTGCGATTGGTAATCACTCACATAAATGCAAGGCTCAGTTTAGGCCTCGCGGACTGTACCCGCATTTACGTGGGACACTCAGAATGTTTTCGAAAATTCAAAAAATTTTTTTTTTTTTTTTTTTAAACGTTGCCCCACACTAGGAATTACTCCTGTATCGTGGGTGCGTTCACAAACATGAAAACTCACATACACAAGACACCCAGACCCGGAACAACTATTTGTAGGTCATACAAATATTTGTTCCGTGCGGGAATCGAACCTGCGACACGGAGCGCAGCAGCCGATCGCTCAACCACTGCGCCAACCGTGCCGTCGAAATGTTCTATAGATAAACTTTTTTTGTATGTAATCTCCACTAACGTCTATACAAAGTTTCATGCGTCTTAACCAGGTTTAAAAACACTTTTTTCAGATCACCGTAGACACCTCGTTTACAGCCTGCTCGAACGCTGACAGCATATCTTCGGGCGACGAAAATTGTATTGCGGTGTCTTTTTAGAGCACTGTGTGCGCTTGTTGCTCACAACAGAGAAAACATCTGCCAATCATTTGGTAGTTTACCATTCAGCGTTGATGCTTCTTTGGAATTCGTGAAGGGATTGACACCAAGAAGCCAGTTAAATTGAAAAAGCTCGCGATCAAAATCTTCCCCCCGCTTCTAGATCGCTTCACTTTGGTAGGCGTTGATTCGCTTTGAAACACCCAAACCGTCGACTGGCGCTTCGTTTCTAAACCGTATTGATAAATCCAAGATTCATCACCTGTTATGATGTCGTAAACATGCCGAGACGAGCCTGCTAAAAATTGTTTATCATATCACGGCACCATTCCACCCGGGCCTCCTTCTGAGCATCGGTGAGATTGTGCGGTCATAGAATTTTGTGAAGGCTTCCCGATCCAACCTGCAGTATGTGCGTTTTTTTTCGTAACAGCCTACAAAAGGCGACCACTTCTTTCTTCATCCCCCAAAGTTAGTCAACGGGCTTTCATCCATTAATGCCATTTCAAGTCTATCGTACGATTCATCCAATTTCAGGCGACACTTGCAATCGTAAAAAATCAAAGCGCGAAAATGTTCCCGGCGCAGATCCATTTTTTTATGAAACACGATAATTTAAATTAGCTCACAAACAATGTGGAGGGAAATTTTGAAATTGGAACGTACCTATTTTTACTTCCAAATAATTATAATTGCAAAATAGACTATAACTGGCCAGTCTCTCATGCGTAAAAAACTCTTTTTCGAAATACTTTCTGAGTGACCTGGTATCAACCAAGATACCATTCGTTTCCAGATACGCCTTAGGCCAGCTGATGACATCAGATAACTCAGTGGCGTCACAGCTGAACATCACTCGAGTGAGGGTCGAAGATGGAGGCCTGTACTCTTGCACAGCCAGAGAAGGTGACCATGTGGTGTCACATGAGAACAGGCTAGATGTTTATGGTAAGTGTATCATACTGTAACTTCGTTGATTTCAATCATGATATGTCAAACTCAGTGCTTCTGTTAAACCGTTATTATTTGAACAGCCAAAATGTGGAACTCCAAAACGCGTCTGAATATGGAGATATGCTCACATAGGCAACTGTATTAGTAATACTTGGCAATATTGGTTAATTTTGATGCGTGACGCCTTGACAGGACCAAACAATTTGCTGAAAACTGTGATTGTTTGGAAATTGCTAGTAGGAATTGCGCAATAGTCGTGCACTATAAGCACGGTAATAATAGCATACAGTATTGTAACTCGGCCGTGTCTTTAAAATAAATGCCTACAGCCGCACGGTACGTAAACATGCGATAGGGCTGCCCGCCTCCAGCATTTTAATTACATTTGCCTACTTTGTGTTTCGATTTAGTTTTGTGATTGTAATTATACTTTTGTATATAAAAAAAAAAATATACTTTGTGAATTTAATAGGAAGTGTTCAATAAAATGCGTGATGTTTTTTATTGGTAGATTGAATTAAAAAACCATGTTTATGTTTGAATAACAAATCGATCTTATAAATTTGCGACCGAAAAATATTTGAGCCTCGACTGAGATGTACGAAATGCTTTATTATTAAATTTTAAAGTATATTCTTCAGAAAGGTCAGGTGCAAAGTACTCTCAACCGGCGCTCGTGTATGACCAGATGTATGAACGTAAACGAGGCAAAAGGAGTATGTAAGGAACGTAGCAGGTGGCGTTCTGTAGTTTCTGCCTACCCCCATGGGAAGAAGGCGTGAGTTTATGTATGTATGTATCTGCATTCTTATATAAAGCTTAATTATAAATTGTTTTGGGAAACTTGGACTCCATTCCTTTTAAACAACAACACCTACCTACTCAACTAAAATGCAAGAAACAGCTGACGAGTAATTTTAATAACTTTTTATCTCAGCTTATAATTTGGTATCTACAACTCGCAACAACTCAAAACAAAAATTCTTTGGTCACCAATGCCAAGCTGAACAGCTGGCTACGAATGTTTTAAAATCACAACCCTCTCAAACATCTAAATATCCTGTGAATATTTCATGAGTCTAGCTATTGTTGTTGTTATTAAAACCGAGAAAAAAACGGTTTCTAGTGGTATATGTTGAAATAGCAGCAGCAGAAATACTTAATCTGAGAAAATTTCAACTATCTATTTATTTTATTTATTTATTTAACCATTTATGTACACACATATAAAGACAAGAAAAATAAAGATAACAGAAAAGTACGTACAAAGGTAATGCTTATTTCTAAAGAAATCTCTTCCAGCATACCTGCAGTGGGAGAGTATATGAGAGATGTAGACAACGTGTATAAGAGTAAAAGGGAAAACAAAATACAAAAAACGAAACAATTCTCTAATTTAAAAATAAAAATACTAAATCAAAATATACTTACATAGATACTTCTAAAATAATCTAGTGTGAGGCAGACGGTCAAGTTATTTTGTTTCTAGTATTATTCATACACACTGTGTGTATGAATAATACTAGAAACAAAATAACTATTCCGGCAATAAACAACTATTATTAATAATAAAATGTTTACTTTGTCTTTGTATTTACTTTGAATAATACAAACTAACAAAACAAAACACACATGCCTAAGGTTTTAACACAAGCGTACCTACCATTTCCTGATTCATGAACCGCCTATAACTACCTATTTGACTCGTGTCAATCACTTTCCTTTACTCTATTCATCATCATCATCATCATAAAAAAAGTTATCTCTGGAGCGCATCCAGACAAAACTTTTTTAGATTATTATTGAAGAATTCATGCAACTATAAACAGCACAATTTATCATACTCGTCATATTAAATATGTACTGAACTTAGTTTTAGTGAAAAAATCGCGCGGTTATTGTTAAAAAAACAAAACACCGCCCGTTCGTCACTATGGCACAGTCCGAGACTGTCTGCATGCCGCGCGCGTGCCTTGAGCGAGGCGCGTAGGCATAGCTCGCGTTTCGTCCGTTTGCATGAAGTTGGAATACTGTATGATATTATTACCGTGCTATAAGAGTTACATATTAGCCCAACAAAAGAGTTACATATTAGCGCAACAAAAGAGTAAATTGGCAGCTTCTGAGCTCGCATTACCTTATCCAACGTTTTGCATCATCCAGACGAGTGGCGACTCAGATCGAGATTAAAAGCAGACTCATTCAATACTGAATTCAAATTCAAAATAGTAGTTTGGCCTAAAATAAAATGCGAATAACGATTGGTTGCGTTAAAATCGACAAGGAAACTTGACGTCACAAGAAGTTACCACGTTTTTTTTAATAATGCTTGTTATTATTTCTACACATAGGACCGCCGTATATCAGGTCTCTGCCACCAGTTAAAGTACAAAGTGGGGAATCAGTTAATTTGAGGTGCCCGTTTTATGGATATCCAATAAGGTAAATTTGTATTTATGCATATAATTAGTGAAGTGCCTACAAAATAATAGGTACCTACTCCAGGATTTCAAAGGCTGTGAAATAAATATGTGAATATTTATTTCACCATATGTTTATTTTTAACAGAACAGAACGTCAAGTGTCGACAACAGAATTAATATGTCCCTGAAAACGATCTACAGCAAGTTCTCTTCAAATTTCAGCAAAATCGACTGGGAATTCAAAGGCAAGATACTTACATCGAAGGCGATCTTTCAATCCCGCTATAAGAGATCGCATCAAAATCGTAAAACTAGACGGAACGCTCCAAGCGTCAACATGAATGGATTTCTTTCCATACCAGAAATATCGAAAGAGTCCAACGGTGCAGTATTCACATGCATAGTAACCAGTCCTTCAGGAGAAATGGCTAGAAGAGCCTTTGAGATTCAGGTTATAGAAGCTCCAGTATTAGATGATCTCTTGTTCGGAAATAATCTCCAGGAAGGTCAGATTGTAAATATTTATTGTAATGTAAAGACAGGAGATTTGCCGATACATTTTGAGTGGTTAAAGGATGGCAAGAGGATTCCTAGTAGTTTGAAGGTAAGAGTTTTAGGCATAGACATATTTTAACTAACTTTTGCATAGACTATCTTAAGTAGTTGTGTATTTTCTTGGATCAAAACTAAGTAAGTTGTTTCTTCCAAATATTCTTGTAAAGACTGGTTTTTCACACAAAGCAATTCCTGGGAATTTAAGTTAGACCTTCATTGTGCATTGCTCGTTACGACGCTCATAGAAATACATGTAGAATAGAATTATTTTATATTTTTGAGACTTTCACGTCAATCGAACCGCATACAACTTCAAGTACTACATCACGGAATCTTAAAAAAATTGTTTTACTACTTAATGTATACTACTCGTATGTTACAGATAGTGGAAAGAAACTCGGAACTCTTCAGTGCGCTAGTGATCAAGAAAGTGTCTTTAGAACATTGTGGTACTTACACATGCGTCGCTTCTAACCACGTGGCGAAAGTTAATAGATCTACTGAGTTGTATATCAAAGGTAAACATTTATTTTATTTATTCTACTTCCAATATGGACAAACCAGATTCCAGATTCGCGAGCCTCTATTTTCCACTATTTCGGAAGTTCTGATTCGTATAGCGCAAAAACGTGTTTATATAAAATAGTGACTACGGTGTCGTTGTCAATAGTTGACAAAGCGCTACCAGGACCCAAAGATAAACAACATAAATATTGACCAGCATAGGGTCAAATATTTATATGAAGTTGACAACAGCAAAATAATTTAAGATGTAGGTTCATTTCGTCCGTAAATGTGACTGTGCAGGTCGCGCTTACTTAAGCAATGCAACAAACCGTCTTGTGCCTAAATAGGTCCTTTTCATCTCTTGTATAATCATCTACTACCAAGTCGCCTTTCTTTCATACACTCAGAATTCCATTACAGTAGCGCCAAAATGGGTGGAAGAACCAAGCAATTCTTCGCTCCTCCTCAGCAGAAGAGGTACAATGTCGTGCAGTGCAAGTGGCTACCCGCAGCCGCAAGTACATTGGATGAAAAAAGATGGTATGGCGTTATTATAAACACAATGTGATCGTCTGCTGTTTTCTCTCCCATTTTGGATCACTATGTGTAGATATTATTGTGCGTCCTATTTTGTCTTCATTGCCTTATTCGGTATTCTGTGTAACACGGCTGTACTACTGTAAGGAATTTATTGATTTTCGCAATGCCTAGCTTCCGACGCACAAAGCTTAGTTACAAGACGTTAGTTAAAAAGAAACCTCCGCACCTACCTACCAAATCTTGGTTTAAGTTACATTACATTCCTTTCACAGATTGTACCTCTGATTTTGCACAGTGATCTTTTTTTTCGTTCAGGGTTAACGTAACTGTGACTGTAATTACTTTTTTATTTTTGAATGTGATAAGTACATGCTTTTTGCTTTACGACGACGTCCAACTTACAATAATAATTCGTTCGCTTTTCGGTTTTTGTCAGTGTTCAGTATTGAAATAGAATTAAAGCTCTAATAATATTCCAATATTATTCTGTAGGGCTTCCCACAGGACAACTGAACACCAACACAAGCGACTTTTACATGATATCAGTTTGATTATTATAAGGTTTCTCTGTCCTAGCTCTCCTCGGTACTTGGCAACAAGTCGTAGAGCTGGCCGGAGGTGGAATCATGAGCCTACCAAACGGTACCCTCATTATTGAAGAAGTAACTCTCACTGATGAGGGATTGTACTCCTGCAATGTGGAAAACGGAGTGGGACAACCGCTGAGCAAGACTGTGTGGATGAGTGTTAATAGTGAGTATTTTACAATAAAAAATGTGGTGCTTTGAAAAACCTACCTAGAGAATAACATCTTTCTGCCAGAGTTACCTGAGCCATCATACCAAGGTACATCAGGCTACCAACATTATGATGACTTTTCCTCAAATTGATTAGGCACACATATACACTGACTAAGGCTGGCTTTTGTGTCTGACTCAAAATTACTTACGGCAGGCCGCATGTCAGTGGCTAGGTCAGCTCAAGGTAAAAATGTTACCTAAATGGGTCCAGGGGCGACGGATTCGGGGACATCCGTCGCCCCCCAACATCAGGACCCGAGAAGGCGGCGCGCGTAGTGTTCCTCGAGCGCCGACCACAGACGTTGCGGGGGGAGTACACCTCACTCCCCCCGCCCGAGACGGGGCCCGCGCAAGCGGGCCGGCACCAGCCGGGGTTGTGGAAGAATAATGTGTTCCTGCGACCCCGGTGTAGGTGAGAGATGGAACACCGGGGTGGTTTTTAGTCAGTAAGAGTCTGACAGACCCCTCCGCCCGCCCTAGGGCGGAGGACATCTATGAGGATTTTCCACCCCGGGAACAAAAAAAAAAAAAAAAAAAAGGTAAAAATGTTACCTACCGTTGACGTACGGCCAACTGTACGAGATCTAGAAGCAAGTCAACGTCTGTAATCCTTGTTCTTTGTAGCTTTTCGTTGTCGTAAGAAATCGAGTCCTAATACATCAGTATTTTCTGAACCCTCATCATTCTCTTGCCCTATTCCTATTTATTTGGGATCGGCGCAGCAACTCTTTTTCTTCCATACTTCTCTTTTAAGGCCGAACTCAATAACGTATTTTCTCTAGTATTGGCGTACTGAAGATATGACTCACCTACAGTTGAGTCACATTCTATTGACAATTTATACATCATATTTCATCACACTAATTAACACAAACGGACACTACACATTATAATTATGAACATTAAAAACTAAACAGTACTTAGTAGTGTTTTCATCATGACATTCATAACACACTATTTGTTTCCACTGACCCGGAACCCGAACATCCGTCATTGGAGTTATTTCGTGTAGGCATTCGCATAACACCATTTTGGCTTGAAAACCTACTACATGGTTTTGACAAATAGAAGGTCAATTCAATCTGGCCAGAATAACAGACAACTACACCAAGTTCCACTACGTCCTCCCTCACTTGGATCGGCAGTACTCTGTGGAAGTTGAAGACATCATTACTGCGCCTCCTGCTTCTGCCGCGTACGAGAAGCTGAAGAGTGACAGCTCACTCTCAATCAACTCTCATCAAGCGCCTGTCAGTCTCAAAAGAAAAGAAGGTGAAACAACTTTTTCAGTCAGAGGACCTAGGTGACCGGTAACCGTCCCAGTTCTCGCGGCACGTGCAACACCTAGCGGGACCAACGATTTTAGCCGCTTGCCAGATAACCTGCAGACGATCATCGCATCGTAGACCTCGCTAATAGAGTTCACGATATAGCGCCCACTACTCCGCAAGTCCGCAGACAAATATGTCCGCCCGTGTGATTATAAGTCGGGAAACGAAAAAGGCAGTCAATAATGGCGGCTGAAGATTGCCCTTCCACAACTGGTCGCCTGTTCGTGACAGATCGCAGACACTGGAAGCGACTTGCGTCATCCCTCGATCTGCGCTCTCACAACATTATCGTGTGAAGAACGAATACCAGCTATGTGCGCCCAACGGTTCAACCATCAACGCCTACGGCTACCATCAGGATGTGCTAAATTTTGGCCTTCGTAGGGATTTTCCATGTTGCTGCATTGTTGCTGAGGTCACTAAAGACATTATATGAGTAGATTTATTGGCATTTTTAAATTTAATCGTAGATATTCGCAATAATCACATAATATACGGCACTACCAGTTTGACAGCTGTAGCAACTATCGCCTCTTCTAATAGCTTAATCGTCGTGTGAAAATAGTGACTGGCGATGGCAATTCACGAATTAAATTAAATCACACGGCCAGCAGGCGCACCATTCACACCTAAACACAACACAGCACACCACATTCGAGCCACATCAGGCCCCCCAGTATCTTGTTCCCCACGCACACTAGCCCCAGATAAAATGAAAATCGCCAAGGTGGAGTTCGAGGCAAAGCTGACAAACGGTACATAATGACCGTCAGAGAGCCCTTAGACGTCACCTCTCCACCTCGCCCCAAAGAAATACAATGGCTGGCGTCCTTCCGGTGATTATAGGCTGCTCATAGTAAGAACACCAGATACTAGGTAAGTTGCCAATCAAAACCAAAATAAGATCTTTTCCACTATTGACCTTGAAAGCTTACAGCCAAATACCATTATTTGAGAAGGTCATTCCAAAGACTGATGAACTGACTGAAATTTCTGTTGACTTTGCAAAGGTTTGTTGGCGAAATGTCCCGTGGCCTAGGATTATGCTTCTCATATTTAGACGATTTCCTGGTGTAATCTAGGGTAAAGCAGAGCATGAAGACCAACTCCGCCAACTCTGCATAAATATGAATGAATACGGCATGCTCATTAACACCAATAAATGCGTATTTGGTGCACGAAGCCTCTAAAAAGCAAAGTGCAGGTTATAAGGGTGTTCCCAGTGCCTAAAACCGCTGGGCAACTAAGAAGCACAGTGCTAAGTCTGGCCACAGATGCGGAAAGACTGTCGCGATTGGTATAAGGCATGTTCGGCATACCAGCGCACGAAGGTGAATCGACACATATCCACTCCTTTGAGTACCCTCGATCTATCTTCTGCGCGATTAAAATATGTCCACCTAGAACTCATCGGTCCATTGCCCCCATGAATACCGGTATTGTCTGACACTCGTCGATCGCTTCACGCGATGGGCTGAAATCGTCCCTATATTACAACGGACACTGTGGCCAAAGCGTCTCTGTCGAGATGGGTAGCACGATTCGGTTGCCCAACCGATATAGTCACTGATCGTGGTAGACAATTTGAGTCTGGTATTTTCCAACACCTCGCAAAGGCCATCAAGTTTGGGCAACGAACGACCACTGCATACCATCGTCAGTGCAATATTTTAGTCGAATGATTACACCGGCAGCTTAAAGCAGCAATCGAGTACCATGCTGATAGCTGCTGGACCGAATCCTTGCCATTTGTACTACTTGGCATAAGATGTTCTTTCAGAGAAGCCTTTCAATCGTTGATAGCGAAGCGCTTATAATTAAGATATATTATTTATAGCCTAAGTATAGATGTAAGGGCCGGGCCGCTGGACCCCCACCCAACCCGCAGGCAGTTCAGTCCGCGCGAGCCCCGCGAGCGTGTGTGCTCGTATGCGATTATCTCGAATGTTAAAATTAATCCGTGTCTTTTCAAATATAAGTTGTTTAAACAAGCTTCTCGTTTCACTTCGCTGATTACCACCTTCTACCAGCTACAAAGTGGTCAATCGAACCGGATCAACTAAAAATGGTGGGCACGCGAAGTACGGAGCGACGCGAGCGCGCACAACGCAAACTTTTCGAACAACAAAAGGTTGCTCAAGACTCAGATACTGAAGAGCGTAAGTCTTCAACTAGTGCAGCAACCAAAAATATGGTATTCAAAACACCTGCGGCATCGCCGAGCGTCAAAACCGAAAACACGTCACCAAGGTCAAAAGGTCATTCCGACACTTCTTCTGTTAAAGCTCGAAAGGCTCAGTTGGTTTTGGATGCTGCAAAACAAAAGGCACACATACGACTGGAACTCATAGACAGACAGCTAGAAGCGGACTTAGCTGAACTAGAGGAAGAAGAAAAATACATTCCACACGAAGAACGCACTCACGACGTGGAGCAATGGCTGGAACGGAGTCACCACGAATTAATGCAATCGGCCCCCGATAATGGAAACCCCCTGGGCAAGTTGCATCCGCCTGAGACAGAACCAGCCGCGCCTGTAAACGCCGTCCTTTTTACGGCACCAGCAGCACCACCAGGGCTCCCTACGTCACTTCAAAAGCCGCCACCTTCAGTGCCGCATCTACCTATGGAGTCGCACCCACATACTGTACCAGCGGCGGAGGCCACCAGTATGCAAGCGACAATTCAGATGCTAGCTGGCGCGTTGAAAGACCTGGCTTTTACGAGTGCACCGAATAGTAATCTCATAACTCGATTAAGCACGCCGAAGGATCTTCCAGACTATTCAGGAGACCCACTGGAATTTCTCCAATTCAAACAAGCCTATAAAGAGTCAACCGAGCTTTGTAAATTTTCTCCTCAATAGAACCTGTGGAGGTTGAGAAAGTGTCTACGAGGAGCTGCCAAAGATGCTGTCGCAGCCTTACTTATTTCTGCGAGCCCACCGTGCAAATTCATGTCAACTTTGGAGTTACGTTTTGGTAATGCTGATCTAATAATTTCCAAAATAATGCAAGATATCAAGAAATTGCCCCGAATGTCACAAAACTATCTTAGTGAAATCGTGCCATTTTCAGTGAAAGTGCAAAACCTTATACAAGCAGTGCGAGCAGTTGGACGCGAAGAGTACTTACAAGGTATGAGCATTGTCTCAATTATATTGTTCAAGCTGCCTACAACACTGTTATCTAGATGGTCCGACTATAGTTTCCCGCTCATTACTGAAGGACAGAAATCCCGTATGGTAATTTTATCTGATTTCTTGCACGATGAGGCCGTTAAAATATCAGCTACATCCAATTTCTATTTTACGAGTCCTCGCACTGACCAATATAAAAACAATTATCATAAAAACAAAGATAGTTCCGGCAATCGATCTCAAACAATATTATTACAAACAGATGATGTTAATGATAACTGCAAATTCTGCCGTACCTCAAAACATAAGTTAACTGAATGTAAACAATTCAAGAAGGCGTTACGTTAAACCAGATGGGAATTCGTAAAACGTAACGGGATCTGTTATAAATGCCTACTGTCGCGCCACGCACGTGATACATGCTCAGCGCCGCCGTGCGATAAAAACAGCTGTGGCGAGGGGCATCACAATCTACTTCACTACGTCGAAACAAGCCGAAAAGTGACGCTGGAAGTAGCCAGGTTCCGGAGCCGAAGCCGACGCCTGTGCAAACGCCAACGGCGGCCACTTCGCCAATATCGTCCACCGATAGTACACAAACAGTGACGCATATAAACGCGAGTGAAAACAAAGTGTTGCTTAAAGTCGTACCTATACGTATACATAGTGCTAACGGTGTGTTCAGTGCAAATGCCCTGCTTGATGACGGATCGACCGTCTCACTTATCAGTGCGGAGCTAGCGAAACGCGCGGGGCTTCGTGGCCGCTCAGAGACAATGCGAATCCGCGGAGCCTGGTCTGACGATGAACTGATATGTGAAACGACCATCGCGAATGTTACATTATCGGGTATGGACAATAAGACGCATAATATTAAAGTTAGGTGTGTTGGTAAATTAAACTTACCTTTGCAACAACTTTCTGCCGTCGATTGTAATAACTACAAAAACTTGTTTGGCATAAATGATAAGTTATGTAATTATGATGTAAAACCTGAGATTTTAATAGGTCAGGATAACTATCACTTATTGTTACCTCTAAAAGTAATAGTAGGTAAATTATATGAGCCGTCCGCTACATTGACTCCCCTAGGTTGGTGCGTGCACGGTATGTAGCGAAAGCCGTACGCTCGGCACGCGCAGGTAGCTACCAGCGCCGTCGAAGCGCACTCCACAATGCTGTTGAGTTCGGCACCCACCACCACCGCGGACAGGGACGAGTGTTTACTACGGGAGCTTCACGAGGAGTTGAGGCACTCATTTGCTGTTGACACCTTGGGAGTGTCAGGTAAGCCAAGACAAAATATTAACGATACATGTGCCGCTCAGCTGGAGAAGTCTGTCGAACTGGTCAACGGTCGCTGGCGTGTAGATCTGCCTTGGAAGGATGAGACTATCATAACGCTCTAAAAAGGTTAAAGGGGATAGAAAGGAAAATGGCACGTGACGATGGTTTCGCCGCCAGATACCGAGAGTATTACGTATTACTCATTTATTACAAAATGATTACGCTCACAAGATGGAAAAGCGATTGCCTGCACCCAGAACGTGGTATCTACCCCACTTCGGGGTTGATAATCCCAACAAAAGGTCACTTAGGCTAGTGTTCGATTCCGCCGCTGTAGTTGGTGATAAATGTCTCAATGATTATTTACTCACAGGGCCGGACTTGTTGTCATCCCTATTTGGCATAATGCTGCGCTTTAGGGAATATTCAATTGCAGTAACTGGTGACATCAAGGACATGTTCCTTAGGGTCAAAATTCGCCCTGAAGATCAACATTCGTTTAGGTTCCTTTGGCGGAACAGCCCTGACGACCCAGTTGATACTTACATTATGACGTCACTTATTTTCGGCGCTAACTGTTCTCCCTTTGTAGCTCAGTTTGTCAAAAATGTAAATGCGCGTCGTTACGAGTCCACATTGTCAGCCGCTGTTAATACGATATACAAATCTCACTTTAAGGACGACTATATTGATAGCCTGCCGGATGAAACGACGGCGACAGAAATGGTTAAAAATATTACTAAGATTCATAGTAGTGGTGGTTTCAAAATACGTAACTGGACAAGTAATAGCATTACTGTTTTAGAAAGTGTTCCAATAGATACTTTAGGTACCGCTAGCGTTAGGTTCAAATTTGAACAGGAGTACCATGGCGAGCGTACCTTGGGACTCATCTGGTATCCTGGAGAAGATGAATTACGTTTCGATGTGTCTCTGAAACGAATACCTGAAAATATTATTTCAAATAAGGATAGGCCAACTAAAAGAATCATGCTGCGAATAGTTATGTCGATTTTTGATGTATTAGGATTCTTAGCACCATTCACTATTCAGGGCAAAATTTTGTTGCAAGATACTTGGCGCTTAAACATAGGCTGGGATGACGTAGTACCCGATAGATCGAGTCATTAAAAATGGATCGAGTTATTAAAATATATAAAGCAAATACGTATACCTAGGTGCTATAACATAACTATTGTGTTACGAGGTGGGAGGGAGACGGGACGAAAACCGGTCGCTGAGCCAATTATATATATAAGGCCATCTCCTCCCGCCACTGCACCCACGATCCCCGCGCTGGAGTTATCCGCTACGAGAAGCTGCTACGAGGCGTGTAGACCGCTACGTATGCTACGCCAGCAACTAATAATTATACATGCAGTTGCATTTATTATGCGACGCATCTGTTCAAGCCATGTGTTGTGTAGCGTACTGGCGATGGATAGTGAATGGGAATGTTAACGTTGCATTTATAGCAAGTAAATGTCGTGTTTTACCTGTTAAATCCATGACCGTGCCCCGAGCCGAGCTACAGGCGGCGCTGTTGGCTGCACGATTTGCCGATACCGTTCTAAAGCATTAGCGCCCGAGCGCCGATATTTTTGGTGTGACTCCACCACCGTTTTACAGTGGATTAGAAATAACACACGTAGGTATAAAACGTTCGAAGCGAACCGGTTAGGAGAAATTGATGAACTTACGCGTATTTCCGAATGGAGATATGTACCTGCCAAATTAAATGTAGCAGATCTTGGTACTCGTGATGAATTTAACCACACATTGTTTCACAGTGAGTGGTTCACAGGTCCCGATTGTTTATACAAAGACGAGTCCTTATGGCCTGCTGACGTCGTGACGAAGGGAGTTTACAGTGTGTAGCTGTGATGCATGAACGTACATGTAACTTACCTTTTCCTGAGCCGCAGCGGTTTTCCTCCTGGCTTCACTTGCTACGAGCCACGGCCATCATTCCGAAATTTATTGACAGATGCAAGAAACCTACCTGTGAGGTTGACTGCGATGCGACGGCTCGACCTGAGATCCTGTTGCTAAAGAAGGTGCAGGTGGACTCATTTTCCGATGAGATATCTGCAATCAAAAATGGAAAACTCATATCACGAAACAGTAAGTTACTTAGCTTGTCACCGTATCTAGACGAAACTGGTTTACTCCGACTCGGTGGCCGCATCGATGCTGCTTCAGACGTGGACCTAGAAATGAAGAGACCAATAATACTAGATGGAAAACATGACATTACGCGTCTTCTTGTCCGGTTCTTTCACATTAAGGCAGCACACGGGAACCAGGAAATGGTCGTGAATTATCTAAAACAAAAATATTGGATTGTTAGAATAAGGCCAACGGTTAAAATGGTTGTTTCGAATTGCATGCTTTGCGCTTAAGGAAATGTAAGTGCCCAGAATGGGTGACTTACCTCATGCTCGAGTAGCACATCACCAACGACCATTCTCATTTTGTGGTCTAGACTTGTTTGGTCCAATGGAAGTGACTGTGGGCAGAGGAAGGCAGAAGAGGTATGGAGTTTTGTTCACCTGCCTCACTATACGGGCGATTCATATCGAGCTTGTTCCGTCACTCACATCAGACTCTTTGATTATGGCTCTGCGACGCATGGCAGCACGGCGAGGTTGGCCCCGTCATCTATACTCTGACAATGGCACCAACCTAAGAGCAAGCGATAAGGAGCTGAAGCAATCAGAACTGGCACTTAATATAGATGCTCTCAAGGCCGTCGGCGTGTAAGTGACTCACATTTTATTTACAATATATACATTACGTATTTATACATCTTACACTAATAAACACAAACAGACAGTACACACTATAATTATGAACATAAAACATTAAACAATTACTTACTAGTATTTATCATATCATTCATAACACACTATCTCGTTTACCGTACGGTCCGTCCGTCATAAAATAATAGTACATTGGACAAACGCGTCGCCTTCTGAGTCTCTTGGTCTGAGACGCGTGAAGTTACACGTCGTGTGACATATGCGCACACGTATTCCTTCGACGCGTATTCGTAAATTATGAGTTGTAAGTTGCTAGTCGCAATCGCTGGAGGCACGACGCTTTGATGAACGTTCCTTATGCTGTTTACTCGCTTGATATTTACTATGCCTTTTTAACTAAAACATTGTTGCATATTGTGTGGACATTAAATTGTTGGACTACCAAGAGGACTATATTTTCTTCAAAACCAGTAAGTTTACCCATACACACCACGATATAATATCACCGATATATAATCTCTGGTTTTAACGCCAATAAAGCCAAATACGACCTTATAATGTGTTGACAACTATTTGTTCAACAGGGGCAGATAGGATTGTACTGTCAATCATCAGTAGCGATCTGTCTTAGGTTTTTCAGTCACCCCATTTCTAGTCATATAATATTTCACACAGTCTATCCATCTTTTTTTTGGCTTCCCCTACTCCCCTATAGCCATGCACATTCATGCTCAAAACTGTTGTAAGCTTTATTAACAATGATGTGTACCTACTGCAGCTCTAATACATTTATTTTTTTCATATTAGAGCCTGTCCACTTCGATGCCTCTGCAACTAAAGTGACATCGAGACTAGGTCATCCAGTCACGCTAGAATGTCGACCACTAGGAGATCAACCTGTCAAAGTCATTTGGACGCATGATGGAAATGCGCTAGATTTTATATCCCAAAGGTTTGTTTATTTTTGGTAGTAGTAATGCGAGTTGTAAAAGGGATATTAAGAGAAGGCAAACAAAACCGTATTAGAGGAATGCCGAGGTTCAGGTTAAAATATGTAGTAGTATTTTAAGAACTTTAAAAATGTAATGCCAATAGAGAGTTAAACTTTGTTTCCAATTATTGACATTGTGTGATGAAACTCTCACGTGCTGCAGGTATCTTAGGTAGGCGGTTGTATACAATTTCCTTCAGAACTATTTCAATCTAAAACTATAGAAAAGATGACATCAACATGGTACATATTTAAAAGCCTCTTTCAGCCACGATCTGCAATGTTCATGTCAGATCTGTCTGCAACATCTATATATATGTTCTGTCCATTCTTAGTATTTCTGATCCCAGAGCCAAGATATCGGAATCGAAGACAGCCCTGGGCGTTCTGAGTACCATCAGCCTGCAGTACTCAGAGAAAGGTGACGCAGGACTTTATGAGTGCAGAGCCACCAACCCTTATGGAACTGCCAGCTTTAGTGTGCATCTTACTATATTGGGTCAGTATTTCCTTAGTTGTGTAGTATTTTCTTAGTGAGTATTAGCTTTAGTTGTTACACCCAAAGTATCACATTAGGGTTGACCCACATGAGGCCGTCAAGAGGGAATGGGGTTGCGTGGCAGCACGGTTCGGGGAGATAGTCGTGGTGTGGTATACTTCTCCCCGAACCAAATTCTCCCAGTGCTAGTCCTCAGGGATTGCACCACCCCAACTCTTCTCGTGGGTGTCGTAAGAGGCGACTAAGGGACAATCACAGGGGGCGGGCAGCAGCGCCCCCTGCAGAGCAATTCCATCACCAAACTGCGATCCCCAACCCGCATGCCCAGCGTGGGGATAATCACCAAACTGCGATCCCCAACCCGAGGAGGCCCGCCGAGGCGGGCCTCCTCGGGTTGGGAGGAGGGGGAGTCAGGTGTTTGATTCCACCCGCAACGTCTAAGAGAGGTGCGCGTGAAATGATATGCCCGATGCTCCGCCATCTCGGGTCCTGATGTATGGGTGGCGGCGGACGTCCCAGAGTCCGCCGTCCCTGGACCCATTTAGGGCGGCTGAAAGAGGGCGTTGTCCGCCCTTCGCCTACGCCCTGTGTACCTGCTGTGGATCGGGAGAAAGGACGAGATCTTTCTCTCCCTTTCCGCAGCCTCCTCCTGCGGGATTACTGTTTCGCAGAAGAAAGCCACCCCAGGACTCCTCGCTGCCGACTATCAAATTCAGCGGCGCCTCTCCTCCCAAGCGGCACACTCTGCCAGTACGCCACACCGTGTCCTCCCGACGCAGTGGTGACACCGGGCGTCCGGCTCCCTGTTTATGCGACACAGATACTTTCCAAAACACTCATGCCCCGATAGTACCTGCGTCACCCGAAAAGACAGGAAGCCTTGCCTCCTCCTGAGCCAGAGGTCGAGCACCAGCCGGACTGCCTCGGTGGTGTTGAGGCCGGTAGGGCGTGAGATCCTGTCCCGCCACCAAGGGGGTGGAGACCTATTCCGACCACCGGTACATCCGATTTGACGTCTCCGCCCAGACCTCGAGCGCGCCGGTCCGACAGGCCACAAGTGGTCCGCGTTGGGTGCTGAAGCAGCTGGACCGGCAAATCCTCCTGGAAGCCTCAATCGTGCAGGCCTGGGTGTCATCACCGGACAGGCCTGCTGACAGCAACGACGAGGCGAAGTGAATCCGGGATGCATGTCTGAAATATGTAACATCGCCGGAGCTGATGGCTCTGCGCGAAACATGCTACGCTACACCGGTACACCAGGCTCTGCAGGGTTCGCATCCGCCCTCCGGATACGGAGGCCATTCAGGCGGAGCTATATGAGGGGTACAAAGCGGCGAAGACCGCCCCCCGAGCGGAGATCCTGCGGGCCAGGGCACTGGCCCGCGAGGAGTCGCTGGAGACTCTAAACAGGGAACCGTAGGAACGCCCCTACAAAATGGTGCGGGAAAAACTCCGTCCAAGGGCTCTCGCAGAGTCTCCAACCCCAGCTCGTGGAGGACGTGGTGAGCGCGTTGTTTCCTTCGTGAGACTGCGTCTACTGTGGTGCCGGATGCGGACCACACCGCCGACGACGACAACGATTAATCGGAGGTGACCGAGGTAAAGCTGAGAGTAGCGGTAAATAGGCTGAGTGCAAAAAATACCGCCCCAGGACCCAAACCGCCTCGTCGGGCGGCTGGTGCGTGTGGGTCGGATTTGCCAGAGAGACAGTTGGTTTCAGGGGGCTTTCTACGGTGAACGGCATCGAGCGTGTGCAAGCCCTCACGACGGGGCCTGCTATGGCCTGGGGTGGTTTCGTCTTGGCGGTGTCTCTAGACATCGCTAATGCCTTTAATACCCCGCCCTGGAGTTGCATCAGGGAGACATTTCGGTATCACCGGATGCCGACCTACCTCTGCCTTGTTGTCGAGGCCTATTTAACGGACAGGGCCATCATCTACCCCGGTCACCAGGAAGAGTAGAACCGGCGAGAGATGTCGCGCGGTGTTCCACAGGGATCGGTCCTGGTGCCGCTTTTGTTGGATATCGGTTACAACTGGGTTGGGTACTACGCACCGACATCCCTGGTGGCCTCAGTGTAGTTTGCTACGCTGACATCGCATCATATCCCTTGCTGATGTTAACTCTGAGGACATGAATGACTAACATTAATGTCCAAGAAGTAGTTATGTGGGACTTAGACGTGCTGACATTTTGTTTACAATCATAATTATGAAAGCAATTTATTAAAATATGAAGTTATTAGAGACTTCATTTAAAATATAACAATTGGTTTAGTATATTTACAGATGGGTCGAAGTGTTTTTGAAGGACGTGGAGCAGACTTTTATGTACCAAGCGAGGCAATAAGTTCTGAAATTATTTGTTTCAAAATAGATAAGAATGCGTCCATTACGACGTTGGAGCTAATTGTGATCTCTGAAGCATTGTATAATTGTAATAGGAGTCAACATAAAAATATTGCTATTTGTACAGACAGCAAAAGTTATTACAACATTTAGCTCGATGCACCTCTAGTCTTAGAGGTGTACCGTTAGCTTATGTAATTCTATCTAAGATCGATGAATTAATTTTAAATGGTGTTACGGTAAAATTGCAATGGGTTCCATCGCATATTGGGATAGAGGGCAATGAAAAGGCTGACATGTTGGCAAAATTTGCAGCTAAAAATGGAAAATAAACGAATGTAACGCTAGTTTATGCAGAAGTTTTACCAAAATTTAAAAAGAAGTTTAACGATGACTGGAAGGAGTATTTTGATAAACGTTCGTTGGAAAAAGGGTGCCCTGGTTTATAAATAGTAATTTAAGGTGAAAATTTGTTGTAACAGTTTAAAGACTTCGATCAGGACACATTCCATGTAAGAAGTTTGCGTTCATGATGACAAAAATTTAAAGGAAGAAAAGAGTTGTGGAAGACTTACATCACTTATTGATAGATTGGGTTCGATTCGAGTCTCATAGAAAATAACTGTTTGTGGTCTTGAAGTTGAACCGATTTAATATTTCATACATTTAATATTTCATTTAATATTTCATACATAATATTCAAACATTCCACAAAATTCTGTCTTAGCCAAGCGAAGAGTCTGTTCAGGTTCAGGGCCCGACTGTTACGCCCGAAGCGGTGTATATTTAGGGTACGATGGGGCCAACATACGCATTGCGGTCATAAAAGTCCCTAATTAAATAATAAAGAAAATATCTACAATGTCGATTACCCCTTTCCAGAGCCCCCCACCCCGCCTTCAGATGTCCGCATCGAGACAGTCCACTCCCGCACTTCCACTGTATCGTGGCGTGACAGTCTGAAATCACATGCACGATACTACACGCTACAGTATAGTACTATGCACTACAGTGACGCTGTGTGGGAACATGCTACTATCATGAATGTTACGAGGTACAGATTATATAAAATAGTCGGTGTTATTTCTACCACATTTCAGCTTCCGGGCGCATCCACATCATGAATTCGTTTGTTTATATATTTTTAACTACTTTAAACTATCCTAGTTTTGAAGAAACCAAATCAAGTAATCCAAAAAAACAATTCATCCAAGGGTTTAGGTTATTTTCATTAGGGTTTTTATTATCAGCTAGATTTTATTTACGCAGAAAAAAAGCTTCGATGTAATTTATTTACTTTGCAACAATATTTTTGCAACATTTATAATTTGATAATTAATTGTAAACTTTGCATTATTGAACTTCGTTTCACCAGCTTAATAATTTTCTTTGTTCTTTGCTTAAACCAGACTCTACCCAAAATAATATTTCTATTCCCTCGTTCAATTTCATTTCTGTAATTTCAGAAAAGAGCAGGACCTTCGTCAGTCAGTAGAGCTACAGAACCTCCGGCCATCCACGTCGTATGCCGTGCGCGTCGCTACAGGCAACCAAGTCGGCGTGTCCATGTATACATCATCCGTGCACTTTACTACTCATGAAGAAGGTACTTTTAGATATCTTTTGAAGTAACAAACTAAACCTTTTTCGAGCTGACTAGAAACATAGATTATTGATATTAATATTATCAATTTACATGACATAACATCACGCCTGTAATCCCAGAAAGGTTAGGCAGAAGTGTACCTATCATCATCATCATCAGCCTATTTTAGTCCACTGCTGGACATAGGCCTCATAGACATAGTACCTATAGTACACCCATATTTCGCCAGTTATGCTTAAGTCCCATGAATAGAGGACGAGCCTACTGCAATCAACCGGGCACAAGTCCAGACTCCGGGCTGCTACTGAGAAATTCTAGATAGAAAAACCCAATAACACTTTGCCCGACCTGGGAATGGAACCCAGGTCGTCATGTTAAGCAGTAGCTCTTGCGACCACTAGACCAACAAGGCAGTCTAAGGAGATTATCAATTTATTATAAACAATTTATGTGGTACGATTTGGTTTGGTAAAACCGTACACGTACTTTTATTTTCATAGGGAAATAGAAAATGCATAAATATGTCAAATATTTTGTCTCATTTAGCACTTCTCTTTTACAGTGTTTACGTATTGGTTATTTCAGACTTTCGCATGTCAAATCAGTCCAGATCTTCTCCGTTCTAATGCATAAGCATCCTAAGTAAGTGCGATGTTTTGCAACACCAAAAAAAAAATTCTAAGGATACTATAAGAAAACATTGATACTTTATTGGCTTACAATCCCATCACCTTCCAATGGCAATCAAATTTGCAGGATTTTTCTGTTTTTTTAATGTTTTTTTTTATCATTCCTAGCGCCATCATCAGCTCCAGTGAAGGTGCAAGTAGAGCAGACAGACAGTCCGGGCGAGCTGCACGTGTCGTGGTCGGCGCCTTTGAAGGAGACTGACAACGGGGTCATCATGGGATACCATGTGAAGGCCGTGGCACAGAGTGTTGGTTTAGGTGGGTACTTTGCAGGCATTTCAAGATGAACAAGATGATTGTGTTAGTTTTTGATAGTGCATGTTCAATTGCATTCTAGCTGATGTTAGATGATTGCGGTCTGTTCGTTACTAATGCTTAATTAATAAACTGATTTTATATAGGCTGTAATCTCAAAAGGAAAGAAAAATCCGTTCGTTTTCATTAAAGCTTACTTTATTTCGCCATTCAGTTTCAGATGAAAGCGACACGCAAACGTTCAAAGTCTCGCAACAGCCGGGAATGCAAGAAAAAAGAGAGACTTTGCTTAGTGGCTTGATGAAGAACACAAGGTATTTTGTAGAGGATAATCTTAGTCCAGCCTGGCTTTATAATGTGAAGTTCTATTTGCATCTAACTTGTGCAATTATTTCTAGATATGCAGTATCGATATCAGCCTTCACTAATGCGGGTGCGGGTCCATTCTCACTGCCAGTGTTCCAAGATACAAAAGAAGGAGGTAAGCATTTTTGTAAAATACATTGAAATAATAATTCTCATGAATGCACCTAAGCTGTTGTAGTAATTCGATTTCCCCCCCCCCCTCCACCTCTTGTTAACAATAAATCTTATATAAATCAAAGCGTTGTATCTAATCAAACCATTTTTGTCTCCAGCTCCAGAGCAAGCCCCATCATCAGTAGAATGTACAGCAGTGTCCTCTACATCTCTTCGCATCGGTTGGCAGCCCATCGCTCTACCTGGACAGGGCAGCTCGCTTGTGGGATATACGGTGCTGTTTGCTAATGATGGTAAGAGAACTTTGACCAATTGAAAAAATAACTGTTTCATTTATCAAGTGAAGTAAAAAGATTGCGACGTTTCTAAATAGCCAACAGTTTTGAAATATGGGCAATTTTATGTTACAAGCGCAGAATTAACTTTACTTTTGATAGTTTTATCGAGAAATACTATTAAAAACAAACTTATTTGTGCAGTCGATGTAATCAATACTGTGCATGCTTAAAATATTTATCCCAATCACGGAACGCTTCACCGTGGTTCAGCTTAATAGTATTCTATTCTAACTTCCAGAAGCGACCTGGCAGAACCAGACATCATTACACTCAGAGCTTTACTTACAAGGTCTTCTGAAGTACACCAACTACACAGTGAAGGTTGCTGGATTCTCAAACTTTGGAGCTGGACCTTATTCCTATCCTATTATGTGCGCTACTTTGCAAGATGGTGAGTAAACGTAAAATATATAAATATTAGGTGAAATAAAACACCAATAGAGGCATAGTCATCATAGAGTCAAAGTATGTGGATAGGAAGGTCAAAAAAATAGAATGTATGGTTGCAATTGCTTATTTGACAAACCGCTATTGGCGTATGAGAGAAGTAGTTTAATAGGGGTCCTATATAACAACTCCTTTTACCCTTGAATGCAGTCCCCTCCCGACCCTTGCTCGAGCCAGCCCGCGCCGCTGAGCCTGTAGCTTTAAATTCGTCCGTAAATAATACCAATCCTGATCCAGCTAGTCATTTGCTGCCCTCTTCCAGCGACGCCCTAAGCCGAGGTTCGTACCCCACAGGGGGTGCCCTTAGCGTTGTCGCTTAGTTTTAGTTAGTATATAAGTTTAAGTCCTGGCTGGAGGCCTTAATTTATTAGGGAATCCACAGGCAAGTCCGCTTAAGCAGACGACAACCGCATAGGTTGACCTGCGAGATGCCAAACAAACAAACAAACTTGAATGCAGTGAAAAACATAATTTGAAGTGGCAGAGTTTGTGTTTATTTTTCTTTATCACAGCCTTTATCTTTTTTACGTTTGTGTGTACTGTACCTACCCATAATCGCAGATAATGTAAATATTTCGTAAATCCATTTTGCATGTGCTTCTTGAATGTAATAATCTATAAGTATTAATGTAATGCGCATTTTCATTATATGGTAATACCCATGGACTCTACGAGACAGGTCCGACCTAGTGTGGAGTTCATAAGCAAAATGCTTCCTTTGCGTCTTATATATTACTGTTTTTAATTTGAATGTAAACTTACAGCTACATAGTAATGTAGTCTATATGGATATTATAAAGGACTGTTTTTGGAAAAATACACATTTAACTTCTTAAACATATATCTTCATAGGATATTTTTATCATGTCATACTAATCCTGTACCTTAATGTTCACTAATTTCTTCCCCAGTGCCCGGTCCACCAGCAGACATCAAAGTGCTGGTATTATCATCATCATCACTCCTCGTCAGTTGGAAGAAACCTCTCCATCCTAACGGAGAACTGCTGCACTATACAGTTTATGTGAAACCTACGTCCAGGTCAGTTTGAATGACTTTCTAAATTGGAATAATCATCCTTCTGATTAAATGAATGACAGTTCAAGTCCCATTGCGAAAGTCTGCTTTTGGTACTTTTGATTCAACAGTAAGGTAAGGGACCTTGCTGTTGAATCAAAAGTACAAAAGCGGACTTCTAAGGCATAGTTGGAACTTCGATTTTGTTGTTGTTGCGCCTCAGTGTAACTTATAAATAAGCATATAACATCATAAACAAACAATTATATATACGTTTGCTATTTTAACAGAACCTGTTCCAAAATGTTAATTTTATAATTTTTTTTGTTATTGAAGAAATAACAACTAAAACAACTCAAAAATTTCCTGCATATATCGAACTTTATTGTCATCGCTCGTCGCTTCGCAAAGGTACAGTCCGCGAGGCCTAAGCTGAGCTACCAATAGAACCAATGTGTGAGGGACGCACAGGCCGATTGTATCATACATCATCAGCCAATTGCCGTCCACTGCTGGACGTAAGCCTCCCACAAAGAGCGCCAACCATCCCGGTCCTGAGCAGTCCGCATCCATCCGCTGCCAGCCACCTTCTTTAAATCATCGACCCATCGTGCCGCAGGGCGTCCCACACTACGTTTGCCCAAACGCGGTCTCTACTTTAGCACATGTCTGCTCCATCGACCGTCTGTCCGTCTACAGACATGGCCGGCCCACTTCCACTTCAGCATGCTGATTCTACGTGCAATGTCGGTGACTTTAGCGCTCTGGAGAATGACTTTGTTGCGTTCTGGCGAATGAATTCTATCCACCAGAGAAATCCCAAGCATTGCTCTCTCCATTGCACGCTGAGCAATCTTGAATTTTTGGATCAGGCCTATGGTGAGTGTCCACGTTTCGGCTCCGTACGTCATAACGGGAAGGACGCACTGGTTATAGACCCTGGTCTTAAGGGATTGTGGGATCGATGACTCGAAGATATCGCGCAGCTTTCCGAATGCCGCCCAGCCCAAGCGTATTCGTCTGGTCACCTCCTTCTCAAAGTTGTGCCGCCCCAGTTGTATAATTTGGCCTATATATAAGTATTCTTGCACAACCTCGAGGGCAGCACCATTTACGATTACAGTTACATAACCATTGTACATGACTTTGGTTTTGTTAATGTTCATCCCAAGACCTACCCGCCTTGAAGAATCGCTCAGGCTGTTCAGCATCACTTCCAGCTCCTGCAGAGATTCCGCCATGATGACAATGTCATCTGCAAATCGGAGGTGCGAGATGTACTGACCGTTGATATTTATGCTCCATCCTTTCCAATCAAGCGTCTTGAAAACGTCATCCAACGCGTTCGTAAACAGTTTCGGAGAGATGACGTCTCCCTGTCTTACACCTCGACGCAGTTGGATTGGTTTTGTGCTCTGTTCTTGTACTTGGACGGTCATTGTTGCGGTCTTATAAAGACAATTCATCACCTCGACGTAGAGGCAGTCGATGAGACATCGCTGCATGGACTCCAGGACAGTCCAGGTCTCGGCGGTGTCGAAGGCTTTCTCGTAGTCCACATACGCTAGGCAGGGAGGCGATTATATTCCTCGGTCTTTTGGATTATTTGCCTTAGGGTGTTTATATGGTCCACGGTGCTATAGCCTTTTCGAAACCCGGCCTGCTCCGGCGGCTGGAAGTCATAAAACTTTTGGGAGAGACTATTCGAGATAATCCTCGAAAATAGCTTGTGCGCATGGCTCAGGAGTGAAGTGGGGCGGTAACTATTAAGGAGCGTGTTATCGCCGATTTTGAAAAATAATACCGCCACGCTCCTATGCCCATGCCTCCGGTTTTATGCCAATGTGGATGACGGAATTAAAAAGCTTAACAAGCCCGTGGATCAACCTCGCCGTGGGCATGTTGAGGTGGGCATGTTTTTTGAGCATATAAATCTCCGTAGAACTTTTCGACTTCAGCGAGTATCCTTGGCTTCGAGGTGACTGTGGTGCCCTGTGACGTTCTCAGTTTCGTCAGGTGACAACGGGCGGTATGAGGCTTGGCAAATACCTTCCAGCCTTAGTTACGCGCTATGGCTTGTTCAATGGCTAGGGTATTAGCGCTCCGAGTGTCGCGCCTAATCAACTACTTGACATCCCTGTTAAGTACCTGACGCTCAGACGGTGTAGCATTCGGGAGTTCTCGTCGTTTCCTCATCAATTCCAGAGTGTCGCTGGTAAGTACCGACTTGCGTACATTACTAATTGGTCGAAAGTGTTTAAAGCCTACCTCGCGGATGGCCCGTAACAGGCCTTCGGTGGCATCGTTAATATCCTCAGTGGTTTCCAACATGTCAAATCGGTTGTGTAGTTCTAGCTGGAAACTTTCGCAACCATCTTCGACCTGGAGCAGCGTTGGTCTGACAGTCGGCCTCGTCAAGCGCACTCTTTTGATTTTGATTGTTATATTCAAATTGCCTCTAACCAGTCGGTGATCACTTCCGGTATTGACCCTGTTGATCACAGAGACATCTCTGAATATATAACGTTTATCAGACATAACGCAGTCGATCTCGTTCTTTGTCACGTTATCGTGGCTTCGCCAGGTCCACTTCCTTTGAGGCTTCTTTTGGAAAAAAGAGTTCATCAGAAAAAGCCCCTGAGCCTCAAGGAAGTTTACCAGCATTTGCCCCCTGTGATTTCTTCGCCCATAGCCGAATGTACCTACTTTCGACTCGCCACTCTCTTGTGTTCCCACTTTAGCGTTTAAGTCACCCATAACATCAGTGTAGAATATTTTGGTATGAGAAATAGCTTTCACTATGTCTTCGTACATGGCCTCGACTTCGTCGTCAGGGTGTGTGGACATTGGGGCATATACTTGTATGATCTTTAAGGAGTGCCTCTCTGTTAACTTACTGAAGTACAAGGTATGCCACCCTTGCCGACACACTGTCGCATTCCATAACGTTGCCCCTGAGTGACATGTGGACCATAAACCCGACGCTACCTTGGGATGGTTGGTGTCCCTCTCGGAAGTAGAGCAAGTGGCCATGGCTGTCTTTGGATTTCCGATAATCCCACTATGTGGCAGTTAATACGACTTAACTCTACTTCCAATTCAGCGAGGTGCTCGTTCAGCCGCAGAGAGCATCCATTAAATGTCGCCAGGCAAATATTACGGTATTGGTACCCTGCCGTAGCCCGGGGATTCTTAGCAACCCCCACCGCACCATTACCGTGGCCGGTACCATGGCAAGGAATAGTGCAGCTGCCGGGAACTAGGAGCCGTAGGTCGGGGTTGCTTGTCATTAAGGGGATTTGCCATAGTCACCAAGCTTAACAGGCGGGTTGGTGACCGCAGTTCCTGGAATGCTTTCTCTTGTAGTTTTGCTGCCCATTATATGGTTCGGCATTTAGGAGCATTCCAGCAGTGTTCATGGATATTCCACCATGTATCGGTTACCGGAGCTAAAACGGATGGGATGTTATCAACTAATATTCCGGCTACTACACCTTAGTCGCCTCTTACGACACCCACGGGAAGAGAAAAAAAAAATAGACCACCCCGGTCATTTTATTTTATTTGCCGGATACCACACGACATCTATACCAGTCGATTGTATAGACCGGTTTAAACCAATAAAGGACGTATCGCGCTCTAGGCTGACGTTACATCTACACTATCTAAATGCACTCACACAAATGCAAAGCTGAGCTTTGGCCTCGCGGACTGTACGTACGGCGGTCACTGACCAAATGCCCAGTGGCCTATCGTAAACTTGTGCCGTAAGCCTGGCAATTTCCTTACGTGTTTAATTGTTTTTTCCGTAATATTTTTACGGGTTTAGGGCCCGTAAAATACAAAATATTGTTTCTAGGTTTAGCTAGTTCAGTCTAAAGCAATATTGATAGTAACAGCTCCAATAGAAACACACCACAAACTTGACTCTGAAAATAAGACAGCAAAAACGTTTAAAAGTCTTATAGCGTAACCAGAATCTCCGTTTAACATTAATTAGTTCAAAATATTCAGCTTCTCCTTCGACTTTACCGCAGCAACGGTCCACCACAGACATTTCGCGTTGACTCGCTCGGTCGCTCCGTAGCTGAGGTCAAGGAGCTGGTCTCCGGCAGGACGTATGAGGCTTGGCTCACTGCCAGCACGCCGGCTGGAGAGGGTACTGCGACCAGGAGGGTGTCACATACGCCGACACAAAGAGGTAACTAGCATCTTTGGTTTTAAGTGTTGTGTTTATGTACTTTGAAAGGGCGTGAAAGGGGTGATTATTTGAACACCGATAGTGGTTTTGGATAGCATAAGAAAAAGAAACGAATTTGAAATGTTCTTAAGGAGGTGTCCTTTGAGGACCAAAACTCCGGGGAACGAAATGTGAGGAATTTCGCGGCCGCGATCACAAAAACTTTTTTTTTCTTAACTTTATGTTCAATTCTACCCACTATAAGTATTTTGGGTACATGAATACAGACCATATTAAAAACAGTATTCGTATTACGAGAGATGAATATTGTCAATAAATGACGAAATAATGCTTACGATTTTCTCGAATGGTTTGTTTACAGTAAAACTCATTTGTTTTTTTCGCACAAATAACTATCCACAATAAAAATAAAAGTAAATATTCATCCACTCACAGTCAATTTAAACACAAAAACACTTAATTTCACTAAAAAACGAAAGCGCGGTCACTGACAGACCACACACGACCACGAACTACGCGTCTTCTACATTTTTTTTAAATGTCAGTCTAGCTGTATTGTTTCGAACGAATGATTTCAACAGATTATCTATCTGGCTCGATTTATTTTACTATTAAATATAAAACCGCGCGAAGCGGGAAGGGTGTACCCGTACGGGCCCGGCCGGGCTTAAAGGTATTGGCAAATTACCTGCTTTTTTTACTAAATAAAGACTTCTGCCAGTTTATTCTGTAAACATCTCACCGTGGAAACTTAGGTAAGTGTGCTGTCATCCTTTAGAGATATGAGGAACAGGGTGTAAAGTTCACTCATTACTGCTCTCAAAACAGTAAAATAAAAACATGTGACACAACATCACGTGATGAAACCGATATGTCCTAGAAACAAAAATTCGAAGACTTGTGACATCCACCAACCCATACTGGGCCCGCGCGGTGTATTACGGCCCACTCCCTCTAATGGAGTGGAGGCCTGTGTCCCAGCATTGGGAACATTATAGATTGATTGATTTTGCTTCGTTTATTAATTCCAATGCAACCCTTTTTAATACTATCACATAATCATTTTCGTTCCAGTTGTGGCTGGCGTAGCCTCTCTAGGAGGCACAGTTTCAGCGGGAGTGGGCAGTTCCCTCCTCCTAGTGTGTCAGTGTGTGGGAGTGCCGCCACCTCGCACCGTGTGGTATCACAGACATAACATCATCACCCACCATCCTAGGTTCACGAGGAACCATGATGACAGTCTTTTGATTAACAGTAAGTACTAACATCTATTTTAAACAATAGAAAACTTAAGGTACCGTGCCTAGAGGGAAATAACAGTATGCAATTGGAAATAGACAGAACACTAGAATATGCAGAGAGAGGCCACTTATTAATAAAATAACAGAAAATGAAACGTCAGTGTTTTTTTTTTCAATTTATGGTACCTACTGATGATGGGGGCAACCGTGGAAGCCACTAAAATAATTACTAGGTAATCATAACGCAATCATGTTAGGAGGGTGTCGCATACGCCGCACGAAAAGGTAACTAGCATATTTAGTTTTAATTATGTTCTTTGAAAGGGCGTGATTAGTTGAACACCGATAGTGGTCTTGGATGGCATAAGAAGAAGAAACGAATTTGCAATTTTCATAACCTAACTAAAAAAAGACTTCTGCCTATCCTAGTCTATCCTGTAAACATCTCACAGTGGAAACTTAGGTAAGTGAGCTGTCATCCCATCTGATGCTGGGGATTGACAGCATCCTTAAAGATCATCTAACTTTCCAAGGTATTTACAGAAGACAAACTACCAATAACACAAGATTATTCATAGGGGAGTAGTGGCGGCCCAGTTGTGTCGGCTCCGACTTATGAGTTGTAGGTCATAGGTTCGAACCCAGACTGGCGCTTTACTTTGTGTTAATTATTTCATCACCACTGCTCTCAAAACGGTGAAGGAAAACATCGTGAGGAAACCGGCTTGTCTTAAAACCAAAAATTCGAAGACATGTGACATCTACCAACCCGGGCCCGCGTGGTGGATTATGGCCCACTCCCTCCCACAGAGAGGAGGCCTGTGTCACAGCAGTGGGACCATAATAGGTTGATTATGCTATGCTAATCATGTTCTGTTTAAATACATATCTAATTTTGAGGATTCCAAATACCACATAATAAAAATATCGCTAGGCTTATTTGTCTAGCTATAGTACCTTTATGCTACAGCTGAAGAAATTTGTAAATGTTCTGTCCATGCGTCAACTATTCGCACTTTATGCCAGTACCAGGATTTTCGAATTCAGTAATTTCTAAGTTGTTAATATTAAACCGTGCTTTTCACAGATATAGACCAATCCCTAAGTGGTAACTACACCTGTTTAGCAAAGAACCTGTACGGCTCTGACCAGGTAGAATACACAGTCATCGTCCTACCACTGCCTGAGGCGCCGATACTACGAGCGACGCCGTACAAAGACTCGATACTGGTGGAGTGGGAGCAGAATTATTATTTTGTCAGCAATAGAAGTGCTAGTCAGAAAATTAGTAAGTTGAATTTTGGTTATGGAAAAATTAAAAGACAATTTGGAAAATCAAGTATTTACTTTATTTAAAACCGAGGATGACGAAAACACTGTTAATTAAAAAATAAGTCTCAATTTGTATCGAAGGATCAAATGTACAAAGACATTGGTCTTAAACTGGAACCAGTATTTAAACTGGTTACCTACTTCGATTGTGTATGACCCTGGAGACAGACATATGAATACACAGATAGGTTAAGTAATATGGTGTCGTTAGCTTTCTTTGAGTCTGGAACCCTTTCCAGATTTAAGTTTTAGGGTGTCCTAAAAGTTCGAGTTCTAGATTACTATTATGAAATCATCAATCAACTCCACAGGTTACAGCCTAACCTGGAAAGAGGCCAACAGTCCCTGGAGAGAAGCATGGCCGGCCAACTTATCGGATGTCCAGAAACATGCCTTGACGGGTCTGAAGTGTGGTACCAAGTACTCTTTGAGGATCACTGCCACTAACAAAGTTGGGACCTCACAGCCTGCTTATTTGGATGTCAGCACTTTGGGTGGAGGTAAGTAGCTCTTATTACGCTGGTATCAGCTCCGTTTAGCTGTTTACTAAACAGTTAATTATTTCAATAATAACAATTCATAAAATGCCAGTCATAAAAAATCGCGTGAGTCCTGATAAGGGAAAGTTTGCTGTCATATATGAATCTTCAGTTTGGAGAACACAGTTTAAGTTTGTTTGTAAAAAAACCTTATTTATTCTTTTTAACTTCCTTGGGTGCCTCTCACCCTGTTTCCTGCCTTACTAGGAGTCTACACAAAAGTATTTAGCAAAATATGCCGCACCCAACTATTATTAATTATCATATTTCTATCAACTCTTTCAGTACCAATCCCACCGACCACAAACGAGTGGCTGTGGAGCAACGCGTCACACATGTACGTACAACTAGCCGGCTGGGACCACGCCGGGTGTGCGTTTACAGTGCTGGACGTGGAGTATAAGCAGCTTGGTGCAAGGGCGTGGATCAGAGCTCATAATAATATGGTAAGATTGGGAGTTTTTGCGTGTATCGTTAAGATTATAGTAACTAAATTCTCAAAATCCAGTTTTAAACTTTAACATGTTCATGCAAATATTTCTGTCGCAACGCATACACTGTCTCTGAAACCGTAACTTAAGGCTGTGCATCCCGTAGGTTGGTGCAATAGAGGGCGATATTTCATATTTCACTACAGTAATATGAACAAAGTAACAAAAATTCAACATTACAGAAACAAGTAGTTTGCTTTTGTATAGCGTAGGTATAGCAAAACAATTTTGACTTTCTACTTTCTAGTTAATGTAATTGTTGAGTGCCCACTTAGCACTAAAGTGATATTAAAACAAAACACTACATATTCCTGAAATTGAGAACCTAATTATAAAAACTTGCTCCTTTTTTTCTCACAGCCGTACTCAGACCTCTCATCCTGGAACCTCCTATTCCTCTACGAGACGAAGATTCCAACGTACGCGATACCAGACCTTTCTCCCGGCACGTGGTACCAGCTGCGAGTGACAGCTACCAATGAGGCTGGTAGTGTCACTACGACCTACAGCTATGCTACTAAGAATGAGGATGGCAGTAAGTATTGTGTTGAGTTAGTACCGATGCTGTACGAGCGAACCAAGCGGTAACTATTTTCAAATAAACATGACGTTCATCAGTTTCCAAATCAAAACATGAGGATGGCAGTTAGTTTATACTATATTATGTGTCGCAATAAGTTACTACCAGGGTCATATTCAAAATAATTTTAGTATACAAATAATATTAATGTATTAATGTCCAACCCAATTATTTTGATAATAAGATACAACTAACTATAATTTCACATAAAAACAGATTAAATGTTTACTTGAGCAATTAAACATTTGATACAGATAATCAATCCGTCTTAAGAAAATCAAACCACACATTGCGTTTTATACAGTTGTTCAATGTCCACGTCTCTGTTGGTAAACTAAAATAATAATTTAACTATAACTATATCACAACAGTTTAAAAAAACATAGAATATTGTATATACTTTATTACTTCGCTATAAAGTATAAAAAACTACGGTTGCTCAAATTTATATTATTGATGAGTGTCATGATTTATCACACATATCTGTTAATCTTCTTTGTTATTCTATTAAATAAAAACAGACGTTTGATATTGGTAACATTAGTTCACTAGCTGTCATACAACTCAGCAATTTTGTTCATTGTAGTTTTTCGGATCGTTCCTTTGCGTTAAGAAAATTTGACTTTTAAAAGTTCGAATAATTTTTTATTTTTGTAGTAGTATTTTAATTATGTTTATGTTTTTAACCTCGTAAGGTACACAATATCTATTTTGTTTTTTGTTTTTAATTCATCGTAATTCATATATTTTTAAAGTTTCTTTCATCATTATTCCCTTTAAAGCACCTGCCATCTAATCTCTTCACCACCCTTGGTTGACTGGTAGAGAATGCGTAAGGCATTAAGTCCGCCTATGTACCATTTCGGGTTCTAAAAGTTTAAATAGATAAATAAATATATTTATTACATATTTCTATTTTATAACTTACACTAGGAAATGGCGTTGAATTGTAATATTTGCCATAATTATAAATTTTCGTTTATTTGGAAATACATAGATTTTCAGGTTAAACACGTGCTACAATTACAAAAATAACGTATAATTGTATACGTTATTTCATCTGTTACATAACAGATATGAAATAATGCAGGTTAGCCAAAAATAAATTAATTGAAGTATGTAAATTTCGCGTATAAAGTGTCACGTTGCTGTGCCATGTATTGTATGTGTGTGCATGTATTACTGCGTAGCCGCATGCGCCGTTTGTCTTAATCGATATAAGTAGGTGAATCTTTTTCATTCAAACGCCGAAATAAAAATATAAAAAAACATAAGCAATCTAAATAGGTAACCGTTGGAATGCCAAAAGTTCGAAAAAAAAAAGTGAGTGTCGAAAGGATGTTAGCCGGCACATGTTTGTAAAACAAAGGATGATTTGGGACTTAGTTTCTTCAAATGGTGCTTACACTTGAATGTTTGTTTTTATAGTGATAAGGAACAGACCTTTAAAACTGTGTGCATTGTGTTTAAATGTGTGATTCTATTGTATTTTAACTTTGTTGTAATTATGAACAAAGAGAATTTTTCTCTTAAATTTCAAAAAAATTGCTTAAAAAAAAAACAAGCGGAATATGTTTTAAGGTTAATAATGCACGGTGTGTATATTCTAAATTAACATAAATTACATAATAAATAAAACCACATCTGAGAACTTTCTTATAATTTGTAAAATGATCTAGATTTCTAGACCTAGGTCTAAAAATAAAAATTGACGGACTGGGAGTTTTCCGCCCAGACCTAATAATTCACACTTTTTTTAAATCTGATACCTAGATTAAAAGTGTTGGTACCTGTGGTAAGTTTATTAAATTCTTCAACCGATTTGAAAAACTTCGTGGCTCTAGAATTAAACACCGTACTAAAATAAGGTTCTGAAGACACCTGTAAGTTTTAATAAATGAGTTTCATTTTTTTTGGTAATGAAAAGTCAAAAACTTACGTAACAATTTGCGCACCGACTTGAGTCCTGCAGTTTCTTCACATCACTTTTTACATTGTTAACACACACACTGTTTTTACCTCGCTTTACAGCGAAAATCTAATTAAAATAATTAAAACATAGCATAACCTAAAGGTACCAGACTACGAACGAAAGAACGAAATTTTGACAGATGTTTTATTTTTCTTATAACCATAGACGATTCGCTCTTTGTGTTGTCATACATCTAAATACGCGGAATTAAAAAACGAACGTTACTAAATGCATGGTATTAGAATTTATAACTAAACACTGAATAAATAAGGATTAAACTCGTAGAATAAGCAATTGTTTTTTAAAATGTCATTTGGGAGCCAGATATCCCATGCGTCAATCAACGGATAATTATTTTGGGATCTTAAGACCCCATCGATAGTCAACCGGAAAGCTTTGTTTTTCTAGAAAAGCAGTTCTGTCATATTTTGTTCTATATTACATGTGGCTTAAACATAACTAACATAACTGATTGCATCGTTGGTCTAGTGGTCGCTATCGCTACTGCTTAGCATGAGTTCTTGGGTTCGATTCCCAGGTCGGCCAAAGTGCTATTGGGTTTTTCTATCTAGAATTTCTCAGTAGCAGCCCGGAGTTTTTATGCCCGGTTGATGGCAATAGGCTCGCCCCCTATTTCATGGGAGCTAAACATAACTGGCGAAATGTGGGTGTACTATTTTAGGTACAACTCTGCCAAACCCTTCGGGAATACAGGCGTAACGTTTTATTAAGACTTTCCTCCTGCCGTTCGTAGAATTTTTAAACTACTCTGTTTACATATAAGAAAGCCATTATACACAAGTTTATATATCTCGGGTATCATTTAACAAATCGATCTAACTTTTCCAGGTGAAGTAGGACCACCCTCTGAGCTCTTTGACCTGAACGTGCTGGTAATAATCTGTAGCTCAATACTACTCACGATCTGCATACTAAGCTGTTTCTACATACTTGTTAAGAGACAGAGGTATGTCTTGATCATTTTTCGACGTAGATTTAATAATAAAATAAACTAGTAAATCAATGATTTAATACAAAATCCTTGTAACGAGGCAGGGCATACTGCTCACCTGCTTGACATCTTCATTATTTAAACTAAAAACTCAATTGCCTTGCCCTTGTCGCATAGGCGTGCTCAATCTTTGTCCATTTTGTAAATTATTATATGAAAAACACTGTCCATAAAACAATGTTGTTATTTTTTGCACATATGTCATGATTTTTGTTTAAGTATAAGTCATATGATTTATGTGAGTATGTATTGATAATCGTAATATTAATAAACAATTTTACCTTTTTATTTTATTAGTTTGTATGACTGAACCCAGCATTTTTTACAATAACCTCTTCCTCCTTTAACTCGACGTCTTCTATGTTCGCAGAACCGCCAGCCACCTAACAGAATACCGCGACTCAATAACGATCGACAACAAATCGGAGAGTGGCAACCTGACGGATAACACCTCGCACACCAACGTAGCTAACGTTAAAGATAACGCCATGAACGTGCAGAACAGGATATACAGCGCTCCTGTACATATGAGGAATAACAGTAAACATGGTAAGATTTATTGAGCTTCCTAACGTAGGTATTCCTGCACGGTTTCTACTTCGCACGGGCCGAAAACAAACATGAGTTTATTATGCATAACTATGTGTTATAAAACTCATTATTTACTTACAGAGCTGTACGAGATAAGTCCGTACGCGCAATTCGCAGTGGGCTTCAGAACTTTCGGTCATGTGGAGAACCAGGACATGCCTAGTCGACACGCGAAACATAGATACGACACAGGTAGAACTAAATTCATGGTCCTAAGTAGGTATCTACCAAAACCTTGAACTACGAAAATCACACTTTCGAAACGAAATAAAGGCGCTGTCAAAGGCACACTGTTACTATGGATTAGGGAATTTCTTATCGTTGGATGACTGTCGTTTGTTCTTTCATAACTAAATATTCCTACTGGGTCGTAACGACATCAAATAATAAGTAATTAGAAATGACAATTGAACTGTAAAGTTGAACCCAAATAAATAAGGATTAGGTCAGTAGAATGATGAACTATAAAATTATCTGTCATCACGACGCAGCGCAGGATTTATATACTCAGCAGTGGGTGGAGCAAGGCTGCCGATGATAATTACGGCATAAGGAAATATGTCACAAATGGTGACTTTTTCTTGAAAAGTTTTTCTTATGTTACAAAGAAACGTTTGCTTAAACAAACACTTAAAATAAAAAGATTTTATCCTCAAAACGATCACTTTTCCTAAATTTATAAAAGATTATATTAAGTCCAAGTCGTGATTTTATTTTTCATATTTATATTTTCTGCTTTCAGAAACCAGTTTCCAGGTTTGCTCAGAGTCTGAAGATAGTGAAAGCATATCAAAATCAACTCTAAAAGGTGTTCCGAGAAGTAAGGATCATTCTTAAAGCTCTTGAAACTCCTACTCTAAATTACGACGCTATGAAAATTATTTACATCATAAACCACTGAATGCGTTTAGCGCAAAACATTTTAAAAGATCATTCTGTCTCTGTCATCTTCAAACGATTGACAGAAACAGAACTGATTTCGGTGTAAGTGGGTCTAAATAAGACTCAACAAAAATCATTTTAAGTATTTTCAAACATATTTTGATGCCTCATAACCATGCTTCGATATTATGCAACATTTTCTCAGCGAACAAATGAAGTGGACAAACTATGATAGTAAGTAATCATCTATTATTAACTTAATTCGGTTTCGATTTCCGGGTCAGGTAAAGTGTTATTGGGTTTTCCTATCTGGAATTGCTTAGTGGACCCGGAGTTTGTACCCGGTTGATGGCAGAAAACTCTCCATCCTGGGACTAACATAACTTGCGAAATGTGGTTAATAGTTACAATTCTTCCTAACCCTTCAGGTTATTTAAATTAATGTCCATTATTTTTCTCTTTCCAGAAGTCTGCAGAACCCCTCACTATACATAACTATAGAAGGAAGAACTTTAGCACAGTAAATAAGGGTTTTTTATGGTTTACTTTTTTGGCAAATTAAAAATCTATACAGATTTTAAGTCTGCTTTTATGAATTTGTTTTTGCCTACGATTGTTACTAAGCACAAATTACTGTCCATGAATCACTTATTAGTCAGATATACTTGGAAATAAGCATTTCGTAGCCAAGTCTCGTACAACGTCACATCTTAAAGGTAATGTTTTCTCATTGGTTGTTTTATTTGTTTTAGTATAATTATATATTTATGTATATTTATTTGTGTCTTAGATTAAATATTTATTCCTTGGTTTTTTATAAATTGCACCTACCACTGCTTGTCTCTGCATCACCCAAAGGTTGACTGGTAGAAAATGCCTATGGCATTAAGTCCGCCGCTGTACAAAATGTGCGTGAAGTATAAATAAATAAATAAATAAATAAAGTCGATTCACGATTTCTTCCACGTTTATTGAAAAAATATACTAAAACTCACGCAATCTCCCCGTGGAAGATACTTTAGGATGCCACCTGCTACGATTCTTATGTTTTTAATAAATTTCTCATCGACTAGTCGACACTTTACGTTACCAGAGGGCTGGCATGTTCTTTGGTCAAGGAATTAGCATTGCCATTCAGCGTGGCAATGCTGCCAGTCTTCTGGACACGTTTCCGGATGATAGCAATGCGGACGAGTACATCGACGCCTGAGTGTTTGTTTTGTTTTTATATTCATTTGTATAAATAGTTAGTTATTTTAGTAATTTAATTTAATTGTATGATACGATTGTTTTAAAATAAATTTGAATTTATTAAAAATGATATACGATTAGTTCAACTTATGTTTAATGTACCTACTGATACATTTTATATGACACCTACACTTTGTTTCTAATATAAATATAATAATAAATTTTATTATTTATTTTAAGTATTATAAACATTGTTAGTAGTATAGGATCCGAAGTAAGATCACCTTCACCATCTGTTTATACCGATGAAAATTATTTTTATCACTTACAAATATAGTTACAAATGTATTGCAAATGGGTTGCTGTTGATTAAATATGTTCATGACTATAGTTTTAATATTTTACGAATTGTTTACCAACTGAATTGGAATAATTGAAGCAGTTCATACAGAACATGTTACAGTCAGGTTGTTTACCTATTTTTATCCTATCCTTATTTAATCAAAAAAAAAATGCATAAATAAAGCAGCAAGAGATACATAAAAAAAATTTAACCTAGAAAATTGTAACTGTCGGCTGTAAATTGTAACCTAGAAAATTAAGGTAAACTTTAAGACTGATTTGTGCCTAAACCTATCATACGATGTTTTTTTTTTATTATTATTACAGTTTCATAATACCTAATATGTTTCAAATGAATATATGTAAAGTGTATGAAATTAAAGTTTTGAGTAAGTTTTTTTAAATAATCACGAGGCTAGTTACCAAATGTACAAGAATTTGATCTCAATAAAAGTGATTTATTTACTTATAAGCTAAAAAAAAATGGTGGCACTTCTGTTTTTTTTCTGTTTCTTGTTTTTTATACGTGTATAGTAACTACATGTTTAAATAAATAAATAAAAAATGTAAATTGTTTTTTAATAAACCTATTTGTATAAATTGATAGAATATGAACTATTTAAAGAAATAAAAAATGAACTTATTAAAAACAGAAGATCTATTATTAAAACGCCGTTTTAAATTACATTTACAACAACAAATATAAAAACAAAAAAACGGGTCTATTTCAAATTTTACTTTATTTTTATTTTATGGTATGGAATCCTTCGTGTACGAATCCGACTTGCACTTAGCCGTTTTGTTTACTTGACATACACTTTCGAATTGTTTTAGCATCTCGAAATTATTAAACTTTTCAGTACTTTTTATTTTAATGTTTATAAAAATATAGTAAGACGACCTAACAGCCACTTTTTATCGTCATTTTTTTTACGAGTATGTTAGCACAAAATGCATGAATTACAATTTAATTATCGTCCAAGTCAAGCGTTCATAAGTGGAGTGACACGTCAATAATCGTATTGCTGTGAAGTCGCGGTACGACTGTATGTTTTTAAACGACACACACCCCAGAGATCGTACACACTGACGTATCGTCGCGTACTCGCATCGCACTACACGACACAAAAATATTATTCCGTCACTTTTGTTAGAAACAATCACTCGCATTATCACGCATCATGCGCGTGGCCTGTCCGGTTTATGGCATTGCTAAATTTCCAGCAAATCTTATACGAGCTGGTAGCGGTAGGCGCCAAGCGTTGGATTGAGAAGCAGCCGGCTTAGGTTGCGATCACAAGATGCAACGCAGTTTCTTGCTTTTTATTTTATTTAGTTTGCTATAATAAATAATGTTTAAAAAGCTGCCTTTTTATTCGGGATGTTATTGCAATATTAGAAAAAAAATAGAACAAAAATGCATTACAAGTGATAACAAAAATAAAACAGATTTATTTGTTATTAGTTTAGCTGGAATTAGTGAAATGTTCAAAAAAATTAATATGTAGTTTTATTATTATTTTACCATAAACATTAGGGGCAAGTGCTGAACCTATGCACGGATGTACCTGTAGACAGTTTGGATATCTAAAAAAGTATAAGCTGTAGTGACTTAATTTGAACGCATTCGTGACGTATTTTTGTCATATAGCAACAGTAATAAGCTGTCATGTTGTTTTCTGTTGAGGTTTTAAAGGTATCCACCGTTCAATGTTTAGAAAAGTGTAAGTTTTTTACTCAAATAACATTAGTGTTTTCTTTGAAATCATTAATAGACTAGGTTAGCTTGCTGCTTTTTTATAAATTTTATAGTTTTGTGTTTATTTTAAATTACACAGGAAACGTTCGTATCCCTATACGAATACTTATGAAAAGCAGCATACTTACTTAAGGGATTGAACCAAAAACAAGTACGAGAGTTCGCAGAAGCGAAATCGAAAAAAAAAAGTCTGACAGCTGGCATAAATATAAAATGGCTGAAATCGTTACACAATTTCTTACTATAGGACCATTAAGTCTACAGGTGGTGTAAAATTCTCAGAAATTATAAACATAAGACTTGTAATTAGTCATAAGGAAAAGTGTCATTATTTTTGGTTTAGAAGTTTAGTTTTTTGTTCCTAATTGTAAATATTAATGTTATCAATCCACAATTTAAGGCATTTGTTCTAGAGTATAGTTGTTTTTTAAAGTGCTATGTCCATATAGCTGTCCATAAATACATTTATAAAGTCCGAAGGTACCTTCAGAGGTTGTTCCAGTGGACAAAATCAGTTTTTAAAAACCCGTCCATACCTTTAATTTGTTGAATCTTTTTGTCCAATGATTATTATAAGGTGTTTCATTGTTTAATGAAAATAATAAATAGTTTTTTGTAAAAAAAAACCGGTTAGTGTCCAAAGGTACGCAGGTTCGGTCATGAAATTTCAAAATAAATGAGTTTAAGGTTATGTGAGGGCAGTTTGTTTACATTAAGAGCAGGGCGACATCTGAATTGTCCATACAAACGTAATACCTAAACCATTTGCAATTCAATCACATTTCCACCATATTTTGCTTATTTTTGGATTAGGACCGTGTTTATCTAGGATCCTACATCTTTTTATTCCCAAAATACTTACCTAAAATGAAGTTTAAGCTAATTGCATTTCGCACTTTTTTACAGCGTAAATGACATGTTTTCTTATCGTTTTTTCTGTACTACAAACAACAATATCTGTAATGTTGCTGTATTAGAAACATAGCTTATACTATGTAGTTGCAAACAGTCAAAAAAAAAGGAAAAAGATTAAGTTTTCATTCATTACTTTTGGTATTACGGAACACATCAAAATTTATCACAATTTTTGAATAGCTAATAGTGCTATCGCATCAAGCAAATGTCAATGTGTGCGTGGTCGTACTGTTCAGGGTGTGTATCGCTCGGACAAGTCCACATATTACCGTAACGTTTTGCCCGACGGGGTGTTCCGTGTTTGTTGTCAGTATTAGACGATTACTTTATAGTCCTGGGCGTGCGTATTTATTTGCTTTCTAAATTGTATTGTAATATTTCTGACACTATTGACTTATAGATGCTGTAAACTTGGATTTAGATTTTCGTTATGTTTGGTATCGAGTAACCTAACCATTCTTACGAACTTTAGCTTTGCTTGCGGACTTATTCTAAGTCAGTTAGACTTATTTTAAGTCCATAAGACTTATTATTTACGATATCTTTTTTTGATTTGATTTGGTTGCCGATATGGACTCCAAACGTTGGGAGTTAGTATTCGTATTACCCAAGGACATATTATAAGTTAGCTACCTTCTACCTTCTTAGTTACTGTGTTTTGCATTGACACCCCCAAGCAATAAGTCGGTGAACTATTTATTTTTATTTTTAATATGAATATTTTCAAGGAGTCGAAGTACTATTAAAAAAAATACACATAATGCAGTAAATTTGATTAAAAATGTTGATCGTAACATTACAATACGGACTTTTCTAATGTTATTTCTTACTAGCTTCCGCCCACGGCTTCGCCCATGTGGAGTGTTGATGAATAGTAGCCTATAAGTACATAGGCTACTTTCTCCAGGCTTCAAACACAGTTCAGCGGATTAGCAATGAAACATCACAGCCCCTCTGCGCGCGGTGTCCGCCGGTCGGATAACGGTAACTTTTGAAAAATCCGTCCAAATTAATAAGTGTAAAAGACAAAGTTTATTTACATCAAACACCAAAAGCGATAAAGGTATTCATTTTGATGAGAATTAACTAAAAGCCCGTCACAGACGTAGCTATAATATATATTAATATGAATCATAGCAAGGCAAATTACGAAAGTATTTCTATACACAATTTCGGTTGACTGCACACGCAGCTATAATGTATATATCTATGACGTCACCAAAATATGTCGAAATATATATCTCGATATATTTTGGCCTTTAAAAGCGTGCGCTTGCAAGGACGAGGCAAGGGCTAAATATATATTTTAGTATAGCTCTCGTGTGTGGTAGTTTGCTATACTATAATACATATATCCATATAAGGCGTATCTATTCATACACGAAATATTTGAAGAGGTGCATCTATAGGTCAAACAGAAGCTATAGAAATGAAAAAGATTTTTTTATCTAAGCATCTAATTTAAAAAATTTAATAATTTAATATTACTTAACACACTAAAATATACTGGCTCTTTCATATTTTGTAACATTCATTAAGCTAGTTTCTACGAAAACACTACGTAGAAACTACTTTCATTGAAGCGGGCGAGGTCATGGCGGCGCGTTTAGATCTCGCGTGGCTTTTATGAATGATGAAAAGAGACCCGACCCACGGCGCCGCCACCGGCGCCTCGCACGTGTGTTGCTTCAGTTGCCTCGCCCCGCGCCCGCCGCGCCGTCCGCCGCCGTGTTTATAAATTATAGTCTATGTGTTATTCTGATGTATAAGCTTGATTACTGCAGAATTTCTTGGTTTGAATTTCTCACTACTAATTCAAATTTTGAGTTTAGTAAAAGTAATCCTACTAATATTATAAACGCGAAAGTTTGTGAGTATGGATGGACGTTTGTTACTCTGTCACGCAAAAACTACTAAACGGATTTGGATGAAATTTAGCACACAGATAGCTTATTTTTTATCCCGATACTAACACGGGATCAAGATTTATGCGGGTGAAACCGCGGGGAGCAGCTAGTAAGTACATAAATAAGACAGAAGAAGCCTTAGTTTTTTTAAAGATGAGACCAAGGGACTAAATTAACTTATACAGGCTTAAATTTAACAAACGCAATATTCCTATAATTTGTATTTACTCGACGTACAACGTCGGTCGATTCCCCCTAAGACCGCGCGTTCCCCCTAAGACCGCGCGCGATGACGATGTATAAGTACCATAAGTAGTACCTTTTATAATTTATTCAAGAATACCAATAGCGGATAGGTACTTTTCTTGATTTTCTCTACAAGGCTTAGATGTCGAAATATTCCTATATATTGAGATACCGGCATTGAAAAGAAATTTCCAAAAAACGCATTACTAGTCTGTAGATTTACAAACGATTCCCCAAAGTCGTCAAAAAACAAAGCAAATCATGAACACACCTAATTACTAATAGATATAAATACGAGTATCTTCCGAGTCGTTATGAATGAATGGTAGACAGTACAGCTAATAATAGCTATCTATCTACTCAAACAGACACACGACTGCGCACCGCGTCCCTCGCTCCCTTCTTTTGTCAAACAGAGATAGAGAGAATTTTGTACTGGCCTCGAAGTCATATTACGTGTGTTGTTCGTCGGCCCCTTAAGTATTTCACATTTTATTTGACTTTAGGGAATAAAGGTTACATATTGAGGTTATGGACATACACACATAACATAACATCACGCCTTGTTTCCCGGAAGGGTTGGGCAGAGGTGTACCTATGGTACACCCACATTTCGCCAGTTATGTTTCAGTCCCATGTAATAGGGGGCGAGCCTATTGCCATCAACCGGGCACAAATCCAGCCTCCGGGCTGCTACTGAGAAATTCCAGATAGAAAAATACAGTAACACGTTGCCCGTACTGGGACTCGAACCGATCGATCGAAATCGATGCATGTTAAAGCGCAATAAACAGGATAAACTATTCTCGTGCGAAACATACACGTTCTTGTTTATGCCTTTCAAAAATGATGTTTTTGCTGGTTTTCGGTGATGCAACCCTTCAGAGTGGAGTGCACGGCGAACGGTTTATAATGACGTGTTAAATAATTCAGAAAAATGTCTGACGTTCCACGCGCTCCTCAAAGAGATGTCAGCACATAATGTCCGATAGGGCCGATGCCTCAGCGTCGCAGGAAATTCGAAAGAGATACCGTGGCCTTGGTACAGGCAACTGGCAACTAAAGGAACACGGGTGGGTTTTAGTCAGTAAAAGTCTGTCATCAGGAAGAGAGCGGGAGAAGTAATTTGATGATTTTCCACCCAACAAATAATAAATAAAGGTGATACTCCCCGAGCACTGTAACGACTAAGCTAGCATGACATAATTATGTTAAGTTAGTTGAAATGATTAACTACTATCAAATACAGACAAATTGAGTGTGTGTGCGTGTCTATACCAAAGCGTCAATCAATTACATTGTGAGATTGCTACTGGACATAAGAGCGCTACTGTACAAGCACCATAAATAATTTCCATAAGTTTTTTTACAAGTATGGGCACAATCGATAAAGGTACTTAAATTGTTTCCAGATATCTAACTACCGTAATATGAGCCAAAAACACTGTAGCGAACGTTAGGACAAAGTGTTTCATTTATAACAAGAATTGTGATTGTTGCAGTGTGTCCATTCGTCCAATCTAAAATAATAGTCAACGTCAAATCATAAATTTCAATCAAGCAGCACACACACGCACACCAACCTCATCGAATACTTAAAATACTTTTGACGTGTATAAGTGTTATAAACCTACTAACAATGAAATTACGAGTATTATCGTTTAAAAAGGATCATTCTATTTACAACAAAGAAAATACACCCAATTAAGCTACCTATTCCCTCAGAAGAAGGTGAATTAAGCCATTGGAAATAATACAAAGCAAGCAGCAAACTAGATTTAGATACTTTCAACGTAAAAGTTTTCTTATAAAATCGGTTCAAACAACGATTAACTTTGAGTGCACAGTGAACCGAAAAATTGGTGCGGAACTATCTACGAGTATGAAAGGTTGAGAAGGTTAGGTTAAGAAGTTTGTGTACTACGTAGGTTTTTGAACTTGACTAGCTATCCGTACAAACTATCATAGCGAAGAGATATGAGGAACAGGGTGTAAAGTTCACTCATACTCTTGGAAAAGGGAGGATCTTCCTACCAGATGGATGTCGTATCTGGTGCGCAACTGCCCGATGATTGTTGTCGGGAAGTTGTATATATGCTATCTGCGCGGTAAACTCTGCTTGCGCGATGCAGGATTGATGCGTTTGTTCGCATGTGGCGGTGTAGATGCCGCCACATCTACACCGCCACAATAGCAACAACTGATTTATTTATACAAACTTTAGAGTTTATAGATAATCAAAGGACAAATCTTTCATTTGATTTTTACCGACAAAAATAGAGGGGTGTGGTGTGTGTGTGTGTGTGTGAGTTTAACGTGTTTCTATCTGTATCTGTGTGTGTGTCTCTAACACCGTAATTTCAAAAGGTTAGACGATTTTTTTTTGTTTATCTTGCATTTACCTGTTTATGTCTTCCTTTTCGATCTACGTTTTAAACCATTTGAGCCGTTATTTTGCATTGCAGCAGTATCGCATGAACTTCCTCAATTAAGTAGTAGGTACCTACCTATAATTATGGTTGACATTATAATCAACCTCTGCAGTAATGCTGGTTCATTTCTGGATTGCCGAGGTTCCTCTCAAATCTGAAATTAAAATAATATTCAAGCAATAGAGAGTAGTTAAAATTACTCAAACCTGACGCTTTAAAATCCCAAAGAGACGCATTATCGCTGCCCTTTTAAATTAGAATTCCAATCTTGATTGATACCACACTCCATGTGTGGATAAAAAAACACCGTGTAGCTTTTCACTGTTGTAAATTAGGTCATCGAGTTAAACAGGCCGGGGCTATCCAATTTTACGGTTCGTGTTTTGTGTCCTCGTGGGACTAAGAATCTTACTTAAGTTCGGTTAGTACATGTTTCAATGCAACTTTCTTCTTAATTATTATCATAGGTGTTTTGAGATGATATACGTGGGACACTCAGAAAGTTTTGGGAAAATAAAAATAAAAGTATTTTTTATTTATTTCATCAGCTTAAAGGGATACAAATTTCGTCACTGGGAGATGCGTAGTCAGCGTTCAAGCAGGTTGTAAACGAGGTGTCTACGGCGGACTGGAAAAAGTGTTTTGAAAACTGGTTCAGACGCATGAACATTTTAGAATGTATTTTGACTTTACTTTCGACATTTCCTATGTAAACAAGGTGGTGTGTTGTTTTATTTTATTTAGTGTTAATGTACTACTGAGCCGGTTGTAGATATCGTTCACGAACTCATTGGAAAACTATTTAACGCGCACGAAACGAGCTTTCAACGTGTAGGGGGGAATGAACGTGTAGGAACTGACCTGGGAAACTTCTGGTGTGGGTCCTCTTCTGGTGGCTCCACGTGGGTTCACTTGTCGGCACTTCACTAGGCACGAGATCTCGGCACAGCACTCACGCTAAATGTTCATGCGAAATACAACACCAGATAAATACGTATTTATTATGACTTTCGAAGGTGCGCGCGCGCGCACGTAAGTCTTCTTGTATGGTTTCACTGGAGTCTGGAGGCAAAGTGACGCCATTTTGCCATCACCATCATAATGGGAAATGCCGAATGCTCATCCAAACATCATTAAATTAGTGATTTGCGCACTAGGCTTTTAAGACAATATTATTCAATGATTTTTAATTATGTTTTCTGCGTCATCACAAGGGTTTTATCATAATTAGGTATCAACTTCCCAGGCAACAAAATAGACACCAGTTTGAACGCGAGGACGATAGGGATCGGAGGACCTAGTCATATTGACATTATGTCATCGATAACGATGATGAAAAAGTCGAAATGTATTGGATTGACATAACCTACCGAAATGCTTATGTCAATACTGTTGAAATTAATTGTAGAAATACGAAACGTTTTGAAAGGTATGGCTTCGTTGTCTTGACTATGCTAAAAGTAGTAATCTATGATTTGATGCCAGTCCAGCGTCCGACCTCTTCCGAATAATAATAATAAGTAAAAGTATATCAGATCCTTTGTCATGTCAGTACTTGAACGTCCACAAGCGAAGATCCTCTTTATGTCTTTCATGACTGGAACTTACGTAATCACCACGCGTTTCAAAGTTACTCGAAGGATAAACTGTTACCTACCATCCCACTGATGTACTCTCACGGTTAAAATCGCTTTACAGATGAAAATTCCATAGCATATTTACCAAAACTAAACAAACAAAATAGAAGACAATGATAGCCTACTACAGAGCTAAGCAAACTATCTTTATCAGTATTTAACAATAATAAACAATAAAATTTTCCTACTCATGAATCTGTTGTTGTGCACATAACTACGAAACACTCGCTGGACCGCAACAACTTGCAAATTCGATAATATAAAGTTGATGCTTGAAATTGTTCGAGCCCATACCTTTGATTTCCAAAACTCAAAATTACTCGCTGAGACTTTACGATTACATGCTTATTATTCAACTAATTTAACCTTTTCTTAAATCCTGTTTCTAAGATTACTAGTCAGATTGGTGAAATTTTGAGCTTGCTGCGGGCTTGAGACCCCAGGAGCAGTCACGCTATTATCTGCCACAGAAAATCTATGTTCGCAATTGAGTTGGTCCACAACTACTTAGCTTGCTCTGAATTTAATGTATATTACAAAGGGATACGACATAATTACATAGAACTTCTTATCTTCTTCTTCTTGAGTCTTATAATATTATTATGTATTTTTATTCAGAACTTATATATACTCTATCTATTTAGAACGCACCAATGATTTGTAGCATAAGAACAGTGGTAGTTCTTTACTCTGCGAACTCAAATGTTCCACAAGTTCTTCTAAAAATCTTAGGAGGATTATTATTTTTGCCTTCATCATATGAAAGTTTTTCTTGCCTGTCTGTCTAGGAGTGCTGTTGGATTAGGAGCTAGGATTCTCGATAGGATATTTTTTGACCCGGTAGTAAATTCCCGTTGGAGCCGCGATCAAAAGCTAGTCTTCTTTAATCTAACTCTTCAACAACACAACAATCAACCATACGTAATTTTCAAAATTTCAGCACACCCCATTATATTTTAATAACGGAGGGATCGAGTTTAAAAATCGAACCTAACAACTCACGTTGTTAAATCAGTCTTAGCCCTCACCGCAACAATCCAGCACAGTTAGTTTGCCGAACAAATAATGAATCTACTCTGGCTACTCGTACATTTGAATAACTTGTTTGTGTTTGTCTTGTTCGACATGAACTTGCACTGGTACACCAATATTAATTTTTTAATTGGTGGTGCGTATACTCGTACGGTGGTGAATTAGTCATTAGGGGTGGTTTTCGAGACTTTCCAAATTAATGTTATCTGCACTTGGTGGACACATTAATAAACTTTGAAGACGCAGTGTCTGCATTCGAAAGGACTATGGAAGAGAACCCCAGGTAGCGCTTCACACCAGGCAAAATCGGAAGACTCTTCCTTTTCAATAAAGGAGTGGGAGACCTCACACACACACCTGCATACACTACACACACACCTCACACCTACACCTGCATCCAACACACACCACGCAACACATGCACGCGAACGAAGTCGCAGGCACAGGTCGTTTAAAATATAATTCTGGTTCTGTCTTCTTCAAACGACTGAGAAACAGAATTATATTTTTAATTTATTTAGCGCTAAGAGTGTTTTCAGTGTAAGCACCCCTAAATAAAACTTAACAAATATCAGTACAAATATTTTCAATTATATTTTGACGACTCATAACGATGCTTGGACATTATGAAAAAATTCTCAGTGGTTGTTACGAATGAAGTAACAAAATAATGATGGTAAATAATCATCTATTTTTATTAAATTTGTGTTCGGTCGGGCAAACTGTTATTGGGTTTTCCTATCCGGAATTTCTCAGCGAACCCAGAGTCTAGATTAGTAGCCGGTTGATGGCAAAAAGATCATCCCTTATATCATAGGGCTAACATAACTGACGAAATGTCTGTGTATTACAACTCTGCCTAACCCTTCGTGGAATACAGGTGTGTTTCTATGTGATGTGTGTTAATTAAATTAAAAGGTTTATATATTTTCTCTTTCCAGAAGTCTGCAGAACCCCTCACTACGAGTATATACTATACTAGGAAGAACTTTAATTTTAAAACAAATTTCTTCTTGAAGCACCATTTGCTGTTGCATCAGTAACCTTAAAGTCAACTCGAGTAGCGTGTAGCCTTAATTTCGATGTGGCTGTTGAGTCTGGTGCGTTTGAATTGAATAGAGTTGCCTTGACTGGTATTGCAAAAAGGTTGTTGGATTTTAACTTTTAGTGCCCGGCTGTGCTAAAGACAATTGAAGGAAATATGAGTGACTAACTGATGCCTACGGCTTCGCCCGCATGCGGGTCTGAAATTATTCCTCAGGAACGTACTACAGAGATAAAAAGTCTGTGACCCAGTTCCTGGTCTAGCGGTGTTCCTGTTTCATCGTTATCCGTTCAGCCGTTAAGACATACAGAGTTAATTTAAATAATAAAATATTCTAGCTCCCTAAATATCCAATATTGAAGACATTACATCTCAAATATACCAAACAAAGGAAGCGTGTTATTTCCAAAGGCCAACAGTTGCCAAGTCCCACGAAAAAACTCAAGTTATAAGGAAACACGATATCGTAATAATAATAGACCCAACACCAACTCTCTTTTGTTCTAAGCTTCAAAATATTACGTAATGAATTTTAAGGAATATTATTTAACATAACATAACATAACATCACGCCTTGTTTCCCCGAAGGGTTGAGCAGAGATGTACCTACAGTACAACCCACATTTCGCCAGTTACGTTGCAGTCCCATGTAAAAGAGGGCGAGCCTAATGCCATCTACCGGGCACAAATCCAGACTCCGGGCTGCTACTGAGAAATTCCGAATAGAAAAACATTAATACAAACACACCGACAAATCCGAATATTATGTAATGTATGAATAATGGCTAAAGAAAGGTGGACTGATGACCTGGTGAAGGTCGTGGGTATATGCTGGATGCGAAAAGCGACTTTAATTTATAATAACATTTATAGATAACATCACAGCTGCATTCCCCAAAGATGTATGCAGAGCCATCACACATTTAGCCAGCTTAGTTTAAGTCCCACGTGATTCAGCGCGAGCCTATTGCATCAACCGCACAAACGCTGACTCCGGACTGCTACTGACTTGTTCTAAAACATACCATAATTGATTGCCATTTCCTGATAACTATGTAGAATAGTGTAACTACTTGATTGAAAGAAGGTAGAAGCTAAAATATTAGGGGCAGGCACAAATGACAGGTAACCTGCGACGATATCTACATAATACTTTTAGTTCATCCACGGTCATACATCTAGTCTTATGAGCGCACCGAGTGGTAGTACCACCCACATGACCTTTACAAAATACAATAACGCCATGCTTGCATTACACCAAAATAATGCAGAGGTATTCAGTACATCTACGTTTCACCAGTTTTGTTAAAAGCTCCATGTATGTAACAGAGGGTGAACATGTTGTAATGTACTACGCAAAAATTCAAAATCGGGCTGTAACTGTTAATTTGTCGAGTCGCACTCGATTCCAAATCGTATTAATTGTCTTATCGGCTTCGAATCGATTACTTCTGGCGAGTGAAATGCTAATTGAATAAGTTTGGACAAGTATCTGTGATTTGATGCTTGGCACCATTTTGGTGTTAACTTTTGTTAATGTGATTGGAATGTATTGAACAAGCAATTTTTTTATTTAGTTTTGAAGCACTTAGGCTTCTTGGAGCCGAGAAATGGATTAGGTACTTACTAAAATGCAATGTCTTAAGATAACTGATGGTAGATAGTTGCTAGCAGGTTCTCAAAATGAAACACGAGATTTTTCACTACTCTTTGTAGACAAAATATTATAATTCGAATTCCGAAGAAACTACCGAAACGTGTTTGGAAAATCGTTTATTTTGCACAAATTAAACGCACATTACAAAAATTATACAGGTCACGCGTCGTCACATCGTCTCGTGTAACATATTGTATCTCCAAATTGCTAAAATCCCGATAGCAAATTGAATTATATTGAAGAATATAATATTGAAGGAAATTGGTATTTCAGGTCATATGTAGAATATAGTGCGGATTCCATATATTTCCGCATGAATCTAGCAGCTAGCTTCAGGAAGTGGGTCTTTACGGTGCTCACTGATTCACTAGCTACCTGTGGCTTGAGAATATGCTGCTGGTGGCATATTGTTATTTGAGTTTTAAATATTTGATCTATCTATGACTATGTAGTCCATTAAGTAGCGACTTCGGTCAGATGTAACATAAAGAGCAAGTCAACTTTTGGTCCTGCGGTCCTTACTACAAAAGAATATTTTTGGCAGTTTACTACTAAACATTTCTTGTCCAGGGTTGACTTAGCAAAAAAAGCTTGATTTCATAAAATGAGTCCCTATTTTTAAAAGTCAGTGTTTTTTCACTTAGATAATCTCCAATGTCATACTAACAGATACCAAAAATATGTACAAAACAACAAATCCCTTTAAAATTGTTAAAACGTAAGCCAATACACTTACTTACCAAAACGAACGACATACCTTTGTACAGTAAGCGTTCAAAGTGCATTGGCACGTTAAGAGTCGTATTGCTGTGAACTCGCGGTACAACTGTATATGTTTAAACGACATACACCACAAAGATCGCAGTTTTGCACGGCACACACTGACGTAAGGCCGCGTACTCGCATCGCACTGCACGAAACAAAAATATATTGATTTTCTTATTTATTTAAACTTTTCGAACCCAAAGAGGTACAAAGGCGGACTTAATGCCATTTAGGCATTCTCTACCAGTCAACCACGGGTGGTGAAGAGATTAGATGGCAGGTGCTTTAATTGAAGGGAACAATAGTGGAAGAAAAATAACTAAAAAAAAAAAAAATTGTGATGTGTGATGTAAAATAGTACTTATAATACACATACATACATATTAAAAAGTATATACTTACCTACAATATAGAAATACATATATATAAATTTAATGGTGAAAGGTGTTAAGCCGACTACGCTATTTGTTATGAAAATAACTCTGCAATTTCCGCTTAAATGCATACCGACTGGTGGCCGTCCTGATATCAAGAGGAAGCGCATTCCAAAGAAGAATGGACTGAATATGAAAGGAAGAATGAACAAAGTCAGAAGTATGAGAAGGACAAAGCAGGAGAAGATTGTTGGAAGAACGCAGTTTCTTAGCGTGAGATGAACATAGATATTGGAAGTGAGACATAAGATAAGAAGGAGGAGTGGGAGAGTTAAGAAGAGAGAAAAGTGTAGTCAAATACATATGTCGCTTTTGTTAGACACGCATCATGCTCGTGACCTGGCCGGTTTATGGGATTGCTAAAATTCGAGTTAATATAATGTGACCTGGTAGCAGTAGGCACCAAGCGTTGGACTGAGAAGCAGTCGACTTAGGTTCTGATCTCATAAGATGCAGCGCAGTTTTATTGCAATTTTTTTATTTTGGTTTGCAAGCAATAACAATATACAAAAAAAAAATTTTTTTTTTTAATTTTTGTTATTGCAATAATCAGGGTTATCAGGAATTAGAATAAAAAAGCGTTACAAGCGATAACAAAAATAAAAACATCTTTATTTGTTATAATATTTTACACATGGATAACAAACCGTTACAATTATTTATATTAACTTCTTCAGCCAAATTGCATGTGCAATACTATATCAAGAAACTTAGAAGCAATTTGTTTTATTTTGACATGAGAAATGTTCAATAAATATATAAGTAGATTTATTTCACCAAATACGTTAAGCTTCGATCTTTAATTTCCAAAATGAGTGATTTTAATAAGTGGTTATGTAGGGCAGTTTGTTTACATTAAGTATTTCATATTTAATTTGGCTTTAGTGAATATAGATTACATATTGAGGATGGCTTAAGGAATCATTTTCTGTAAGAAATTATTATATAATGACGCATTTAGCGCAATATCCAAGATAAACTATTCTGAAACTTCTAATGGCGTGGAGTACACGGCGAACAGTTTTTAATGACGTGTCGAATAATTAATTATTCGACACGTCATTAAAAACTGAATGAAAAGCAAAATGTCCGGTTATTTTGAAACCATTTGTTTCATATTCATTCACCATGTGAAGTCTTGATTAGATCAGCTTTCCACTTCACAAACAAGCGCTCCGACTAGCAAGGAATCCCTCTTCCTCACTTCTCTTAACCCACAGACTCACAGTATTTCTCTAGAACAACGAATGTAATACTATTAGAAATCTCTAAGCAAAATGTTATAAACTATAACAAATAAGAAAAAATATTATACTTAAATATCATTATGTTTACCTATAGTGGCTTCTGCCACATCACCTGTCACATTACTGCACCTCTCTGTGAATGCGTGCGCATGCTTCTCGCATCCTACGCTATGCTTGTCCCGCCGCGCTGCGCCTAGCTGTTCGCTTAAATCGCCTGGCCACGCGGTGAGGCACCTCCGAGAATGCCCGCACACGCCACGGCATAATCTCTAACTGTAAGCCGCCACGATTTGTGAGTCTTCCTCCTTCCACCTTGCATTGGGCTTACGGCTGGGAGACGCACACATCAACAGAGGCTTGCAGTGGCACAACGCTTACGGGAGCATCCGCCTTGCGCTGATTCCAGGGTTCCAGTCTTAGGATACACTTCCTTCCTACCGCTGACAGACGTCATTGCTGCCTCCGCCCTACCGATGGAGAAACGCCTGTCACGCAGACTACCCACGCGGCCTCTACCGCCGCAAACCTGCCATCCACGTGGCCCGTGGGTGCCGAGACCCCACGCCCGCCACGTGTTGAGGCCCCTGCCTGAGCGGACCACGTGCCTACACACGGTCGTGCATCCCTGCGTGGTGCTGCCCACGTCTGATGACCTCACGCTGGACCACGTGCTGCGGCGTAGCCAAGCCCAGGGCAGTAACGTTCTTTCCTTCTAACTACAGTGATCAGTGAACAAGTACTTAAAGACCTTATAAACCTACTTCCCTGATTTCTGTGTCTTGTGTAATAAATGAATAAAGTGAATACGGTTTTCATTTCCTAACTACTAAGAAACCCGCTTGCCACAAAGGGTACTATATAAATCCATTTCTATTTTCTGTTATCTTATGTTCGGTTTGTTTGTGTATCATATCTTCTTTGGAAACGTTCAACCGTAAAAAAAAACTTTTACAGCTGAAAAAGTTACAAAACATCCATAATCAGCCTATTATGTTCCCATTGCTGGGACACAGGCCTCATCTCTGTGAGAGGGAGTGGGCCGTAATCCACCACGCGGGCCCAGTGCGGGTTGGTAGATGACACATGTCTTCGAAGTTTTGGTTCTAAGACATGCCGACTTCCTCACGATGTTTTCTTACAACGTTTTCATCATCATGAAAAAGTTACATCAGTTCTAAATGTATCATTACCTGCTTGAAATAAGAATACAATCAAATCAAAATTGAGGTGAACAACAGGAAACGATATTCTTGGGGAAACTTGAATGAGATGATTCAGTTCAGTACGCTCTGTATACTACTTTACTCTTTGAGTACGCTGTTGGACGTTGCACTGTTCAGACGCGTGTCGTTCGGAATTTAAAAAGTTTCGCTCGCGATGTCGGACAAATAGGTTTTTTCGTGAATTTTCGTGCGTTGTCGTTGAAAAGTTACTGTTTTTTTGGTTTGGAAAGTGTGATTCAGCCTATTGTGAATTTCAATCATCAGGTATTTGCATTTTATATTTTCTTGTTAAACGCATGCTTGTTCACGTAACAGTATAAAATTTTAATTAGGGCTTAGTGCTAAATATTTGCCTAAGCCGTGTTTTTGTAATTCTGATATTTTAAAATGGAATTAACTATGTGTCTTTAATAACCTCAACTTCTTTACTTTTCTACAGAAATTAAGTATTGTTCCGCAAACCAAATTCTATATCGGAATTTAAATCACAAAGAACAAAAGACGAACGGTGTTTTATTCTCTCTCTCTAGAGCTCTTTGAGATCAAACAGTCTAATACGAGTAAATTATCTAAATTGTTTATTAATTTAGTCAGAAAAAAATGTATCTTTTAAATAATTTCAAACAACATGTTCAGTCAGAACGCGATAATTGTATTATTAGATCAGATTTTCACTAGCATAAGTCTTGATCCCGTGGGTATATCGGGATAAAAAGTTTCCAATGTCCTAACGCAGGTGATTGTCTACTCATGTGCCAGATGTTATTCAAATTCGTTCATTTGTTTTAGCGCGGAAGCGTAACAATCAAATATGCAACTCTCTTCAAAAACATACAACTCCGCGTTTAAAGCCCGTCACAGACGTAGCTATAATATATATTAATATATAGAGATATATATTATAGTATAGCAAACTACCACACACGAGAGTTATACTATAATATATATTTTGCCCTTGTCTTGTCCCTTGCAAGCGCACGGTTTCAAAGGCCAAAATATACCGAGATATATATTTCGACATATTTTGGTGACGTCATAGAAATATATATTATAGCTGCGTGTGAGGTCAATCGAAATTGTGTATAGAAAATATGTCGTAATATGCCTTGCTATGATTCATATTAATATATATTATAGCTACGTCTGTGACGGGCTTAAGACGACCGCGACCCATTGAACAAATAAGCAAATCTTTTCCCTATAAAATATGAGTTTAAATTTCGTACAGTTTGGTTACACACACTGATAGATTAAATTGAGGGGTTTGAAGGACAAACACCAAGCCCGGAAAATATTAATATCTGTACCTATTTTCATATACGTATCCGCTTCCATTAAGTCTTTTGTTACCTTTTGGAAGTTTGAACTGTGCCAAGTAATCGTAACTGTCAAAATTAAGTACATGTCATTCTGGATTTTTACAATATTCCATGTATTTGCCGAAGTCATAAAAGCAATTATCCAACAACCAACTTCTCAGCTTTTTTCTGAACATGGGGATGGGAATTTCTTTAAATTAGTTAGGTAACTTAAATGGCATTAATAAATACATCCCTCCTATACATTTGCAATCTACACAGAGTTACATTTAGTTGGTGTTTATATTATTTCTAGCAGAAGCCGTTTTGTGGCTTATTTTGACTGCATGGGAAAATAGTGCGGATATTGTTTTACTAGCGTACATAGTTCTTTGATGTACATGCTAGGTAAAGGTAAAGTGTGAAGGTTTATAAATAACGTTTACAGCTGTCCAAAAAACCTGATGCCAGTTTTTGCCCGAACACATTTTTTTTGTACTCAAAATGCCATTAAAACATCAACTGAATTGCCCCATAATATCTACATTATACTTGTGTCTATGTGTTATTTTTTAACATTTGCTAATTATTGTTACATTTGGATTAATGGCATGAGTGCTCCTGACAGGGTTTTGGTTGAGAAAACTATCTAATGTCAAGTAAGTTTATGTAAAATTAAACCTACAGTAGTCTATTTTTATTGTTTCAGAGTAGAGAGACTAAATCAAAAAGTGACTAAATTGATTGTTTCTGTTGTAGTACCAACCACATTTTTTTATGAAGCGATATTCAAGCCTTCAAGGAATTTACCGAAAAAAATCAACAAAGCGGGTTCCTTATTTATATAATTTTTACACATTCCACTCTGTCCATGCTATTAAGGGTTTGGCTTGGTTTTACCATCGACTGCCTGCCTGTCTTGGTTTTACCATCGACCGCCTGCCTGCCTTGGTTTTACCATCGGCCGCCTGCTTGACATAAACCCTCCTTGGGAAAGCTTTTATTTTTTCATTCAAGAAAATAGTACAACTTTTTTTTTTAATATTTTGTTGACATCATTTTTATTTCGTTTAAGTGGCGCGGACATTGAATTATTACAAAGCATATGGCGGTCACCAGAAATTACGCAAACACCGCCGCCGCCACCGACGCCGCCGCCACCGACGCCGCTGCCGCTGAGAAAACGGCCGCTATACCGGAGAATTTACTGAAATTAAAATCTAATCTGTACAATCCCAGACACTAATTATTATTGCAAATACAGGGTGGAATTGAAATCAAATTGTATACGACATATAATACACACATGGATACTTGGATGATATGCAAAATTTGAATGAAATACATTCACAAAAAAATCTGCATTTGTGTTACAAAATGTATGTAACTGCAGATTTAATGTGTTATCATTTAGAGCCGTTGGATCAAAAGTAGTTTCAACTATGGATATCGGAATCTACGATAAATTACATATAATCGATGGTTTAATCTACTGTCCTAAGATCCAATGAAAAATATGAACAGCTTAGTTAAACTTCGATTAGTCTTTTACACATGGCAACATTGACAGGTTTATTCGAACTTCTCTATGGTCATGAATAAAAGTTATTAAAAAAGAAAATACGAACTTCGTTCATCCGTTCATTAAAATAATGGCAACAAATATATCTATTTGACAGCGACACTGATATTTGACGTCTGTGAGTCTGTGAAGTTTTTTTATTACAAACAGAAAGGTTGTTTAAAAGCCACGTGTTCTATGCTGGTATCAAAAACTTTAGCAAGTTACATCATAACGATAATTAGTTTCTTCGAAAATTGTTGTTTCTTGAGTGTCGTTTGAGTTTGTATTTATCTTGCGGTGGCATGACATAGGTATTTCGTTCCCGATTTCGCTTGAAATAGCTCTCGCTAAAACTTTGGATACACGAAAACGACCTATGAATTATATTTCACCCCATTGCTTCCAATGATTATATCTTGATCTAACGACATACGGTTTACTCAATACCAATATACCTATCGTAAATAACAACTATTTATATCGTTCAACTCGTGTATTATCTTGATGTATTTTCTGAATCAAACTCAAAGCAAACTCAAAGCATTTATAGATTAAAAAAAAACAAATACAGGCACTTTTGAATTGTCAAGGGGTCGGTCAGTCTGAAATATGAAGCGAATTCCCATACAAAGCGAAGTGAAAGTGGAAAATTATAACGGTGATTTCTCAAGTGTATATACTTGTCATGGCAAATTTGAATCAAACATTCACTTTTTATACACCAAACTTATTGCTAGTCAGATTCAAGATTAAATTGCAATCTGAGTTGCGTCGTGTCTTGTTAAAAATAAAGTGTGTTACCAATATAATTATAAAATGAGAAAAAAAAGGCCTGAAACCTCAAGCCCCGGCAATAATAACCCAACTAAAGGTGCAGAAAAACGAAGACGAAAACACGCCTTTTACAAAGACACATTTGTAAGGCAGAAAAAAATTTTTTTTTTTTTTTTTTTAATTTATTATTAATTACCTCTTCTGTATACTGCATCATCATCACTGTTGCCGCCCTTAGGTGCTGTAAGGTGGAGAAGGCGCTGGCGGTGTCGGCAGCGGTCTGAAAGCAAAGAACAATGTCAGATGTCCATAGCAACTTTGGATCAATATTAATTTGTCACAGACAGTGAAAATTCTTACGTTTTTTTGTGCAGTTTAATGTCAGAAGCTTTTCTGTGATTTCCACTTTTACACTGAACTTTTATCAAAGAAGTTATTCAGACATTTTAAATTGGAGGTTATGTATTTTTACAGAGAGTAAATTAAATGCCGTTTCATCCGGAACACACTTATTCCACAATTAATACAACGTAGTTGCTATGACATTGTCACAAAATGTGTTATATGGATAAAACACAGTAAGGCTTATAATGCAAACGCAGAGGAATTCGAGAAGAAAACAAACATGTACATAGAAAAACACGGACAACAACAAAGATGTTTGACATGTTGTCATCGTTAACTCACGATTTTGACAGAAATGTAGAAGACGTAACCTAACAGGGTTGCCATTACATGGCGATTAAGTTATCGAACACAGATCAGGAAAATCGATGTCTTGAATTTCGTTTATGTATCTATAAGAAACACAGTGAACGTTTTATTAAGGTAAAAACAATAACAATAAAATAAAATTGTAAGGTCATGAATAAAAAGTAAAGAGTAAATCGCTTTCATTATTGAGAATAATCGATTACAGTGGCAGAACAGGTAAATACCTTACACTTTTTATTTAAAAAGAAAACCTGTCATTCAAGAACATTAGTAATAAAATAATTACTTATTAAAATGATTTTATTTTCGAAAAGTTCTTGAAAAGAAATAAATATTGTTTAATAAGTTGGAATTTAAAATTTAAATTATTGTAAGTAAAATCTTTGTGTCCGTTTGTATTTAGTTTTAAAAGTTGTGTAGGCCGAAACCTGACATTGTCCTTTATGAATCATATCAAAGTAGGATATTTACAAAAAAAATGTACCTACCGTATTAGTGACCGGGTGTCATTAATGATGTTCATTAAATCAGAGATCATGTTTTGGTGTTTGAAAACTCTGACAACACGATAAGTCAGACTGGTCACTACTTTGACAATTTTATGCCTTTCGACCCATGTTGGCCCATTGGTTTATTAGTAATCGTAAGCGCAATAGCTGAGCGCGGGGTCTTGAATTCGATCTCTCGGGCAGTGCTAACCTATTTGGTTTAGGAAGTTTTCAGTGTCTGTATGTAGGCTAGTACTAACATGGGAATTCCATATTTGGCGACATGTGGGTTTACTAAAATAAGGGTGCCATCAAATTTGCCGCAAAGTGCCGCGCGGAGGCAGCACATCTGCAGCTCGGAGGCAGCGCGGTGCAGAGCTGCACAGCTTTTTAAATCATGATTTCAAATATGTAGAGTAAGTAGCTTGACTAATGTTATGTTTGTAATTAAATTACATACGATCAGTCATAATAACCAAGGTCTTTCAATAATTTTGAACAGAAGGACACTTGCTCGACAATTTCAGTGGCCGTATATGTCCAGCGTGGGTGTGGCGTAGAGGGGCGCCACCGGCTAACCGCAGCCGCCGAGCGGAGGTAGGAGCGGTAGTAATTCGCGATTATAAATAAATAATAAAAATAATCAGTTAAAGATAATACCTTTGTACATAAGTCGTATAACAATTTAATTTACTGTGTGGACATAATTAACAAAATAAATATTTTTTTTTTTAAATTTTTAATGCGATAGACATATTAATAATAAACTCCACTAATGTATGTGAACAACTTGATATCAATTTCACCCTGAATTTGCAATAATAATTAGTGTCTCACGGGAGTGTTCAGATTAGATAAATATTATACTGAATTCTCCGGTGTAGCCGCCGTTTCTCAGCCGCGGCGCGACGGCGCAATTTCCGGTAACCGCGCTAAGCTTTGGAACAAATAATGTGTAATAAAATCCCGGTGTAGCAAAAAACATGTGTGGCGATTAGACTAACACAGGGCCAAAAAAGAAAAACCCTAAGAGTACCCAAGTGAAAGATAAAAACGTCTTTTACGAGAGAGGCCTGATAATTTCAATACGTGGGATACACTTTCATTGATTGAGGATAAAATTAAACACGACACAGAAAGGTTTTTAAAAAATACTTAAAATCAATGGCTAGGCACCCCCCCATCAATTGACACGAAATAAACCACAAACCACACTTGATAACATTAGCTTACTGACCTGTAAAAAGCCAAAAACAGATGTCTGGCGAAGTGTCGACTTTCTAAGGCCTTTTTTATTTTGTCTTTGACCCGTTTAATTGTGTATCTTTGTTTAAAATACGTCATGTGGAATACGGGGTTTAAATTAATGTGACAACCTAAGCGCCACGCTATTTACTTCATTGAGACAATTGCAGATCAAAGAAGGTACATGCCCACATTTTAAAGACTTAAATAAACATAAAATAATGTAGGTAAGTAGCCAAAACCCTGGTATTCGACAATAAAAGATATTCTAAATTGAAAATATATTTATGAATAATTTTAAGAAGTCCAGGGAAAGTAAAGGCATGATACTATATTCTTGAAGAATGTTAAATAATCAAGTCAAGGTAAAATAAATCTTTCACTCACTTTTCACACATGAGAAAGTAATGTCGTTAAAATATCTTAACACGTATGCATGTAACTTTTCATTTTAAGGTATTAGAAGAGTTAAAATCTTTTGGGATTGAAAGAAAAATCCGTCTTTGTTTTACAAACTCAAGGGGATTCTTGTAATAAGTTTGAGTTTATAGAAACCCAAGGTGTGAGTGTGATTCTTAAGTTTTTAATTCGTCTCAGTAGTCAGAGTGAAAATTATTTGATTATAAACAAATATGTTTAAATTTTTTTACCTAACCTGGATTCAAACCTATTTATGCTGGGAAATAGTATTGATGTGACCCCATTTTAATAATAAAATTGACCACCTTAAAATCACGGCCGCAAAAAAACATTGTTTAATATAACACATCAGCGGTTTTTGCTTGTGAACGCCACAGGCTTCTTTTCTGTCTAGATAAGAGTTTAACTGAAATATTCTAAAGACCTGTAACATTAAAGCTAGTCTTACAACGTAAAATGAGCTGTCGGGAGGAAAACACAATATAATATAACAACTTCTAATAAAGAAAACATTACTTGAAGGCGGGCACGGTAGGCGGCATTCGCAACCGGTCTGTGACAGCGATGGCATATTATATACCCAGATGACAGGTACATTGTACTAATAGGGATGACGACTAATATTAAAAATGTTCGTAAAAATAACACACTTTAAAAGTATTTGGAGGGGATTATTCCCGTCCTTGTCGCGCGACACGCACAATGTACGGCGCTAGTTTGAAGTTGCATTGTCGTGACGTCACTTCTACGATAGTACGATCTTTGTCTAACACTTACAGTCTTATTCATAAACGTGTCTTAAATTTTAATCAATTGCTTAGCAAATGTTTAGCCAAATTCTTATTCATAAACGTTGTTTAGCGCTAAGAGTTCGCTAACCAATTGATTAGTAGCTGTCAAATTTAAACACCATCGGTAGCGTGTTAAGAGGATGCTAATAGGCAATATGGCGGTTTTTATTTGAGTCAGCTGATCGATTCAATAGGATTATTGTTTGCCTCGAGGTTATTTTGTTCCTAATATCGAGCTGTGCCTTAGTAAATATGGAATTCGACAATCTTTTACGACCTTTCAGAACGACGCAGAAAAAAATTAAATCATTTTTAAACGCCAGCGGGAAGTAGACCAAGGAAGACCTACAAAGCTCGTGAAAATCCGTTACGAGAATGATTATCTACATTACATTTTCTTCATTCGAAGTACACATCATGAAAGGATTTATAGGGAAAACTCAAACAGGAGTAGGCTCAGTAGGTACCTACTCATGAGGTTTGAAGAGTACGAGTTTGTGAGGAAGCTCATAGGAGATAGTTATTATCCAATGTGTTATGCCATGTGCCCTTAATTATATGACGCCAGTTCTAAGGCCATAAACTATAAGAATAGCCACGTGGCACACAAATAACAAGAGACATTTTGTAGAAACAATTTATTTTGATATTAAATAAGGGAACATTTTTGTTATAAATTCCCTATATTTTTTTCCAATATTCTTCTTACAAAGTTTTGGACTGTGCCATTCTTTTCTCATGCCACTCTCATTTCTAATTAATTCCACGTAGCCTCAGCCCTAATGGTCTCCTCCCTCCCCGTCTTTGGGGTTGAATAGTATTGGTGCTAGGTGCTAATAGTGGCTTTCATAGCAGCAGTCAAACTTGTACCTGTAAACAAGCATAATAATTGTTATTAAAAGACACTGAAACCCCGTTGCAACAGCGATAGGAATTAGGAAGTAATATATTATTAGACACAAGTACCTACATACATTTCCAAAAGAGTATTTTCAAGCTAGGACATGAAAAAAACATAGCTATAATCGGCTACTAATGTTACATCAATTTTACATTCATTTGGTCAGTTTATATTAGTAAGTGTATATAAATTCAGGGATAAATACCTTTTCCAGTTTACTCCAATTATTGGAGCTAATTATTTTCATTGCTACCATGTCAAATACAATGAAATAACGTAATAAATAATTACATTCAAATTAAAATTTTCGATGTAAGTTTTGACATACGTCTGTTAAAGTCACGACAGATACAAAAATCGTGGGTTTGACAACTTTATTCTTGAAATTCTGTTTTGTAGTCGACTATTTTGATTTTAATCTGTAATGAATACATAATTTCACCTCTATTCCGTTTCTCTACTAATCACCCGTTAACTAGCGTTTATAAATAAAGAAAAGTTAAGCATTGATTTAGAGCTAACTAATTGGTTAGCTAAGCAGTGGCTAACTAATGGTTAGCGAGATTTTTATAAATAATGCTGTTATTTTAAAACGTTTATAACTTGACAATTTTGTAGCTTTTTCACATTTTGTTATATTGTTTGCGAAAACTTTTGTATCGTTTGGCAGTGGAGGTTAGGGGTTGGTTTGCTCCCTCCCCTCTGGTACCACTCCCATGAAAATTACTGTCATTCTTTGACAGTTGTATCAATAGCTATAACACGGCAAATTGACGTAGGTTGTCAATATGCTGAACAATTAATTTCGCCGATTGTATTAACTAACCAGCAAGGTGGTACCGGGATTGACTGCCAAGGGTGCGCCGGCCCTTTATTTACAGTATTGTCAATTTGTGACATGTAGAAAGCACTTTACAGCACTATTTATCTACAGGTTTAAAATAGAATAAATAGATTTTGTCTCTCGGGTATCGGGTTGGTTTTTACATACAAAAATCTCACAAGCACAAAAACTCAGAACAATTTGTGGGTAGGCAAATTATCGATAATCTCTAAAGAACAATGGCGACAAAATTGTTAATGGAATTAAAAAGCGTCTACTTATGTCACCGTGATAGATACTGACGAAATAATTTACTAAGTTTTATGAAATCAAGATTATGGCCTATCGAGGCCGGGCAAAAAAATCGACATTAATGAAAATCCTATTGACTATTTTATTGATGACATAAAATACTCATGCCTATTTTTCTTTTTCTGGCTTGACTGGACGTTTAATGTTGCCATGACAACATATCACAACTTGTCGTTCGTTGTTTGCGAGTTTATCTCGTATTTAGTGTTCCATTCCATCGATTATCCTTGATTTTCTACTTTATCAACTGCTTCTGCTTATGGACCTTGAGATTTGATTTGTGACTAGTGCTTGCCTAAGGATTCTGATTATTTGCTTTTACGACGACATTTTTTCTGACACTCTTGATTACGATTCTGCCTGAGACAATCAAGTGACTCTCGGCTTCGTTAAGTGTATTTACACCGGTTATGATAGGAAACTGACCCTAACTCAATGCAAAACAGTCAAAAGAGTATTAGTACGAGTATATCCACATTTTAGTTATAAATTCCGCGTAACAGGGGTAAGGAACCTCCCTCGTCAACCCGGTTGCCTTTAATCAGGAACAAATCTAGACTCGGGGCTGCAACGGAGTACTTTTCGGACAAAATAACCAGAGAAAACTAATCTGCCTAATTTTAAAACCTGAACCTCACGCTCAGCGGTCGCATATGCCCTCCGAATACGGAAGCCATTCAGGCGGAGCTGTACGAGGGGTACAGAGCGGCGAAGACCGCCCTCCAAGCGGAGATCCTGCGGGCCAGGGCTCTGGCCCGCGAGGAGTCGCTGGAGACTCTGAACAGGGACCCGTGGGGACGCCCCTACAAAATGGTGCGGGATAAACTCCGCCCATGGGCTCCCCCCCTGACGCAGAGTCTCCGGCCCCAGCTCATGGAGGAGGTGGTGAGCACTTTGTTCCCTTCGCGGGGGGAGCATACTCCCCCGCCCATGACTCCGCCTAATGCGGTGCCGGATGCGGACCACACTGCCGACGACGACGACGATGCTTCGGAGGTGACCGGGGTAGAGCTGAGAGTGGCGGTACATAGGCTTAGTGCCAAAAATACCGCCCCAGGACCCGACGGCTTACCTGGAAGAGCCTGGGTTCTGGCCATGGAGGCTCTCGGGCCTCGACTTATGGGGCTCCTAAGCGCATGCATGGAGGAGGGCCAGTTCCCACTTCGCTGGAAGACGGGGAAACTGGTCCTCATTAAGAAGCCGGGGCGCCCTGTGGACTCTCCGTCCGCTTACCGGCCCATCGTTCTGCTCGACGAGGTGGGCAAGCTCTTTGAAAGAGTTATTGCAAACCGCCTTGTCGGGCGGCTGGTGCGGGTGGGGCCGGATTTGGCGGAGAGCCAGTTTGGTTTCCGCAGGGGGCGCTCTACGGTGGACGCCATCATGCGCGTGCGAGCCCTCACGACGGGGGATGCTGTTGCCCGGGGTGGGGTCGTCTTGGCGGTGTCTCTAGACATCGCCAATGCCTTCAACACCCTGCCCTGGAGTTGCATCAGGGAGGCATTGCGGTATCACCGGATGCCGACCTACCTCTGTCGCGTGGTCGAGGCCTATTTGACGGACAGGGCCGTCATCTACCCCGGTCACCGGGGAGAGTGGAACCGCCGAGAGATGTCGTGCGGTGTCCCACAGGGATCGGTCCTGGGGCCGCTTCTGTGGGATATCGGTTACGACTGGGTGCTGCGCGCCGACCTCCCGAATGGCGTCAGCGTGGTGTGCTACGCTGACGACACGCTGGTCCTGGCACAGGGGAGGTCGCACCAGGAGGCGGCCGAACAAGCGACACTCGGGGTTGCGACAATCGTCGAGAGGATCCGGCAGTTGGGACTCGAAGTGGCCCTGCACAAGTCCGAGGCCATGTGTTTTCATGGTCCTCGGAACGCGCCACTGTCGGGTTCCCAGATAACGGCGGGAGGGGTTCACATCGGCGTCGAGTCGACGATGAAGTACCTGGGACTCGTCCTCGACAGCCGGTGGAACTTCGTGGAGCATTTCCGACGTTTGGCTCCCAGACTGGAGCGGGCTGGGGCTGCCTTGAGGCGGCTCCTGCCCAATCTAGGGGGTCCAAACGCCTCCTGCCGGAGGCTCTACGCGGGAGTCGTGCGGTCCATGGCCCTTTACGGAGCACCGGTGTGGGCGCGTTCTTTGAGGCGCCGACCGGCCCGCAGGTTGAACGCGTCCCAAAGGGTCATGGCCATCCGGCTGGTCCGGGGATACCGCACGGTCTCATGCGAGGCGGCGAGCCTTCTTGCCGGATTGCCGCCATGGGATCTGGAGGCAAAAGCCCTCGCGCACGTATGGGAGTGGCGCGAGGAGGCAAAACGCCGGGGTGTAACTCCGCTGCCGCGAGAAATCACGGTACAGCGGACAGAGCTCCGGCGGGATCTCATGGCGACATGGAGGGTGCGATTGTCGCAACCCAGTGCTGGGCACGCCACAATAGCGGCGGTAAGTCCCCTCTTTGAGGAGTGGTTGGAGAGGCGCCACGGCGTCCTCACCTTCCGCCTGACACAGGTCCTCACCGGACACGGTTGTTTCGGGAGGTTCCTGTTTCGCATAAGGCGGGAGGAAACGCCCGGGTGTCACCATTGTGTGGATCGCCCGGAGGACACGGTGGAGCATACGGTGGAGGTATGCCCAGCTTGGGCGGAGCACCGCAGTGTCCTCGCGGAGGCGATTGGCGGCGGCGATCTCTCGCGTCCGGCCCTGGTCCAGGCCATGGTACGGAGCGAGAGGGAATGGAAAGCCGTCACCTCCTTCTGCGAAGCAGTAATGCTCGCAAAGGAGGAGGCGGAGCGCGTGAGGGAGAGAGCCTTGCGCCCTCACGCCCCTAGCCGCCGCAGGAGACGCCCTGGGCGTCGGGAATCGCAAGCAGATTCCCGGCCACCGTAGGCGCGGGCTTGCGGACGGCGAGCCATGGGTAGCTCGCCGTCCGGTAAGGACCAGGCCCGGGTCGACGGCGCGTTGTGTTCCACGCGCGCCTCAAAGAGATGTCAGCACAAAATGACGGGGTCCGATAGGGCCGACGCCTCAGGGTCGCGGGTTATTCCACAGAGAAAACCGTGGCCCTGGCACAGGCAACTGAAGGAACACGGGTGGGTTTTAGTCAGTAAAAGTCTGACACGCCCTCCCGCTCCACCCAGAGCAGGAGAAGTCATTTGATGATTTCCCACCCAAAAAAAAAAAAAAAAAAAAAAAAAAAAAAAAAAAAAAAAAAACAAAAAAAAAAAAAAAAAAAAAGCGGTCGCATATGCAACCTGTAGACCAATAAAGCAGTATTTTAGTTTATACGATACATAAGTCATTAATATTTTCACCACTAATTGATTACGTCACCATGACTCAATAACCTGTCAACGTATTTCAGCCGACAAAAGGACGAAGCTGACTGTAGTCGCATTTACGTATTAACACAATATGGTAGCTCAAAAACATTATTTTATACTGCCAACCCGTTTTTCCGTAATAAAAGCAAAGAAAGATGTTTTCTTATCGGGATATTTTAGGAAATACGTCCACTAAGAAAAGTGTAAAAAAAAGGCTGAGTTGTAAATAAAACATGACTACGTTTTCGAATATAGTTTTAGCAGCGGCTAGTATCTTATCATAAGTCTGTAGTGCTATTCCTTAAAGTTCACTTCGAACACACATAGGAAACGTCGAGCTCATCTAGTTTAAAAGTTTGATTGACGTGTAAAATTGTTAGTGCAAACCTACTTACAGAAATAAAATCATTTTTCATTTATCACTTAAGTGCCCGCACAAAATTCAAAATCAAACTCATTTGTGTTAAAAGTATCATCGTGGAACCACAACATTTTGAATTTGGAATGTCTTCTTGGCATACATGTTTATTCCTATTTAATAAGGATAGTCAGTTGTTTTCAAGTCAGGTATTCATTCCTTTAGCGGGATCTTTACGTGGTGTATAAACAACGAAACGTAGAATGGCACGCTTTTGCCCAAAATACTGTCTTATCAAACAGTTCAAATTAGACCAAAGCAAATTGCTTGCCAATCCAACATCAAATACAAAGCATGCAAATTTTATCCAGAATTCCACCCGCCATGCTTCTTCTAGTTGATAAGGGAACGATCGAGTCATTTGCATCCTTAATTAACAGAATAAGGTTTAAGGGGCTCAAGACGACATCCAACGTCGGTTTCAGATTCCAGTTTGTAAAATCTACAATTCAAATCCCACAGTGGAATTCAAATGAAAAGACTTTAAAATAACTTCGCGTTGGTATATCGAGTAGTAAGTCTGAGGTATGTTCAGAGTATTGCTGTAAAGCAAGTTGTCCACGAGAAACGAAGTTCATGTGGTGTGGAATTGGACGACATCAAAGGTTTTCCGTCTTATTACAAAACGAGTTCTAACTTCGGTCCAAGTTTTAAACTTTCAGTGAGTTTTTCAATTTCTAACCTTAGGACGGACATCAAGTTCCAAATAGAAAATTGACGACTCATACCGGGTTCACAAGGTTCGATTTGAGTTGATCAACTGCTAAGTCAAAAACGATTTGAGCCGTCTGAATAGATTTTTTACAAAATTGAATTTACACATAAAAAATATGTTTGTTTAATATCTTAAGTTGTTCAACAAATTAAGAATTTCAGTAATTAGGTTTTTAAGATACCTAGTCGAAATAAAGTTTGAAATGGACGTGGAGCCCATAGGGTTTTTGAGGTAGCATATGCAGGGCGAAAAGTTGATATCAGAGTTGGTGCAGCATGAGGAGAAAACACCGAAAATATGTCTGAAAAGTTTAAGATAATAGCCCTGTGGTCAGGAGTCCACTTTAAAATTTCGGAAATAGGACAAAAATAAAGTGATATTGTGACTGTCTGCAAAATAACATATTTATTTTAAAACCATGCACATGGTTCGGCCCACTTTAGAAACGCACTAATTCTTAGTTTTATGGTCTGTCAGCTTGACGCGTTACCCTAATTAATAACAAAATATCCTATTTTTGTTTGATTGTAAAACAATATTGCACCTCTTAGAAAAACATTCCATTTCTGTTTTATGGCACACAAATGGGCACTTATGGCAGCCTTCATCGATCGAAAGAAATGTTTTTAAACAATCGAAATCCAGAGTTCTTTAGAAATTCTGAGAATTGACTAAAGTTAAAGCTGGGGTACATTATCACAAATGGTCACATCTGGGAATCATCAAAAACGGAAATATATGTTTTAAGCAGATTTAACACAAAAAAATGACTTTCTCTTGTTTTTTTTTTTGGAAAATGTACTACAGGAGCCCCGATATGGTAGGCTGGCAGAAATGGTGAGGTATGACAGTTGGACTTAGGCCGCTATAGGCAACAGTCGATATAGACTCAAGAGGGCAGGCTAGTTAAGTTAGGAGATTGGTGAGTATTGTGAGCTGTTTTCGAGGTGAATTTGGTAGTTACGAGTACTTGCTGTATTTCATAAGTGAGTAGTCATCTCATTCCCTCCAAAGAGATCATTGGTAAGTGTTAAACTCTTTACCAATAATGTGACATTTCCATTATATTATTCTCGTAGGTTGATTTGTATCATGATTTATGGGTAACAGTTAGATAACATCGCTGCAGAGCTATTAATGATCATTCATTCCAGAAAAGCGAAATTACGGTATTAATGAACGGTATCCATCTCCTAATCCGTACCCTGACAGATATTAATTGTCATTTGCGTTTGATTTTAGGGAAGCGGAGAAGGCCTTCCACTTTTTTTGGCACTGAGCACTGACGCTCGACTTTTGACGACTTTGACCCGTAACTGGCGCACCACCTATGGAAGGCAGACCCGTAAATACTCACAGTTCATCTAAATCAAAATGTGCTATAAAGCAATCAAACATTATAAAACAATCAAACGTTCGTAATAAATACTGCTTCCAAAAAGGTTTGGCCACAGAATACCTTGCGAGAGGCTCGTTGTCGGCTCATCTCCGGGAGAAAAGGTAGGCTTCACCAAACTCCCCAAACTAAATTGGTAGTTGTTCTAAGAACGCTAGGAACCGTGTCTCTATATAACCCACACCCGGCCATATTTTAATTAACAGTAACTCTACTCTAATTAACTAGTAATTCTTGAAAATTGTGTTCTTTATCTCAGACCATTAATTCGGTCAGACTGACTTGAACACGTATCTTACAAATATGCTTGTTGTGCAAAGGGTGAACTTCAAGGGGTTTGGGTGACCACATCTATCTCATATCCAGTCAAAGGACTGATAGGGACCATGTCTCCTTAAGAGAATGATGCAGACGCAACGCCGCTAGAACTAGCCGCTCCGATGTTAGACAAGGACGGTCGCACGGTTGCCGCAGGAAAATCCGCCATGACTCCAAAAAAGCCGCTTGCTTCACTTTATAGAAATGTATCCCTGAGTACTCCGAGCGTAGATGCGAGTTATCGTGTGAGTTACGACTGATCAAATATCTGATACGCTAGCGTTTGTTTTTTTTTTTTTGGGAATGGCATCTCGCAGGTCAACCTATGAGGTTGTCGTCTGCTTAAACGGACTTGCCTGTGGTTGCCCTAATAAATTAAGGCCTCCAGCCAGGACTTAAACTTAAATACTAACTAAAAAACTAAGCGACTACACGCTAAGGGCACCCCCTGTGGGGTACGAACCTCGGCTTGGGGCGTCGCTGGAAGAGGGCAGCAAATGACTAGCTGGATCAGGAATGATATTATTTAGGGACGAATTTAAAGCTACAGGCTCAGCAGCGCGGGCTGGCTCGAGCAAGGGTCGGGAGGGGCGTAGATTTGGGCGGCACGGCGGGCCTCGGCTGCGAGGACGGTAGGACGGCGATCGGGTTTTGGGCTTATGAAGCGTGCTGGTGGCCTTACTACTCTCCTGGAGGAGGGTAGTGGCGTCGTCGGGGGCGATTAAGGTATGCCTTGGTCGGCGAATACTACTAATACGGGAGGGAGTGTAGCGGGTGGCCGCTGAGATCAAGGGGTTGGGGTGTTTTACGCCACAGTCAAAGAAACGCTTCGATAAGCGTTTCATGAATTGGTTTATGGTAGGCATTTTTAGGTCTACGTGGAGATCTATATTTCGGACATAGTAGGGGGCACCCGTGACCTTTCTAAGGAAACGGTTCTGGAGGGTCTGCATCCTATGGAGATGACGTGGGTGAGCGTGCGCGAATACAACGCAGGCATAGGTCATGATGGGACGGATGATTGCGGTGTAGATGCGCAGCTTGCATTTAAGTGACAGTTTGCAACGGGCTGTCAGAATAAAGTGGAGTCTACCAAGAGCGAAAGCGGCGCGCGCGCGAACAGCCTTAATGTGCTGTTTAAACGTTAAGTTTTGATCAAGGATCACGCCTAGGTATTTGGCTTGCTTCTCCCAAGGGATTGGCTTGCCGTACATAGTGATCGGGCTGGGAAGGGGGGGTGGGACTCGACGACGTCTCGAGAAGAGAACCGCCTGACTCTTATCGGGGTTGACCTCGATTCTCCATTTCCGGAACCAAGCGCCTAAGACGTTTGCGGAGGTTTGGAGAGTACGAGCTATAGCGTTGGGACAATGACCGGTATAGTAAACGGCAGTGTCGTCGGCGAAGAGAGCCAACTGAGCCTTTTTACTCTGTGGGATATCGCTAGTAAACAGCGTGAAGACTAGAGGAGATATAACGGAACCCTGAGAGACACCGGCGCGAATAGGGTGAGGGGACGAGAGTGCACCCTCGATGCGATAGCGGAAGGTGCGATTCGACAAAAAGTCTCGTAAGATGAGCACGAGACGATCTGGCACTCCTAGTTGGTAAAGCTTGTATATCAAGCCGTTGTGCCAGACTTTGTCGAAGGCTTTCGCTATGTCGAAGAATAGCACACCCGTCGTCGCGTTACGCTGCAGACCAGCGCATATGTGCTCTACTATACGGTGGACCTGGTGGATACTCGAGTGTTGGGGACGGAAACCGAACTGCTCGTTGGGAATGAGGCTCTTTGCTTCGGCGTAGTCTTTGAGACGCTTATAAATAAGTCTCTCGTAGATTTTGCCGAGAACATTGAGTAAGCTAATAGGGCGGTAGCTGGAGGGCTCAGACTTTGGCTTGCCTGGCTTTGGGATACCGATGACGGTGGCTTCTTTCCATGCTTGTGGGAAGATGTTGTTGCTCAAGGCGCCATTGAAGATGGCGGTCATAAGCATTATTAGCGGGGCAGGAAGGAGTTTATATACCTTATTGATAATACCATCCGAACCGGGGGCCTTACGCGCGTGGAGCCCTTTAATGATGTCGTTCACTTCGTCTGGAGTGACGGGAGGCAGAGGATCATCAGGGTCTTCGACGGGAGGGAGGGAGGCTCTCCGTTCGACTTCAGCGTCGACCTTGTTAAGGTGAGCTTGGTCTACTGGTTGAGAGCTGGGAGAACATTGGGACTCTAGGCTGTCGGCAAGGCATTCGGCCTTGTCGGTGCTGTCGAAAGCGACGCTCTTGTCGGGGCGGATGAGTCGTAGCGTTTTGGTAACTCACCAGTCTTTATAATAATTTACTCTGTAATGTAAATAATAGAGGGATCTCTATTATTTAGCTTTCTAAAATCACATCCAATATTTATTCATAACTATGAATTCCGAAGTCTCATTTAACATTTGTTACAGTTATCTAGCCTTATTAATAATGTCAAGGCATCGGACTTCTATAAATTTGGGAATTCATTTCTATTATTGATTGGAGTGACCAAGTTGTGCGGCATTTTTCCTTTAAGGGAAACCGACCTTAACAACAACTATAATCAAAATTAGGAAAAACTAAAACATTATGAGACTAAGGTAATTTAGGTACTGTCACAATCTTCAGAGCCGTTGATTTTGGTATGAGCGCATGCAGCCTTACCCTTAATTACTTAAATAGGCAAATTTGTTAGAGAAATTTTGGGTTTTCCCTAAATCTGACGACTTTGGAAACTCGGATTTCGAAAATTTTAAAATGACTATTCAGGGCAAATAAAAGTTATTCTATGCAATAATGTTAAGTATTCATCAGTTTTGTTAAATAAGCCTCAACATTTCTGCTTAGGCCGCCAGCTGCGAGTTAACTAGATTTAATTAATGATCATAAGATACACATTTATTTTTAACAGACTTATAAAAGAAGGTCAGATTTGAAACCAAAAATAACAGTTGATTTGCTAATTGCAGGTGAGATCACCTGCATGCTTTTACCAAATCCAGAAGTAATTCGTATCATCACCAAGCCTTCACAAAATCCCTTCGCAGATTCCGATACGAAATAACCCAGCAATCTCCCAAATCTGTCTGAAACCTCATTCGATAAGGAATCATCTACCTAACGATAATGGCTACCGTTCGGGACATTCAGCGTTGGTTGTAGATCTCCAATTCAAATTCTGCCATGGAATTCAAATGAACGGGTTACGTTCATTTGAATTACTAACTGTCACGCGTTTTTGGGGACTATTACGAGTATTTTGGCTTAAATTGTTTTGTTTTATAGGAAGATTGCATTTTAGTTCTCTTGAAACTTTGTAAAAAAAGTGGAAGGATTTGACTTATTTTATTGAATCTAGATTTTTTCACAATATCAACCTCAACTGTAAGACAATGTGATTTCAAATATTAGCTGACCTATTTTGACCGTGAAAGACCGATATGTTAAAGGTAAGTACTTAATTTTGAACTTGGAGCACGCACAGTATTTATAAAGAAAATATGAAGTAAATCCGGCTTGATACGATAATCTAAATTAAAAAAAAAAACGGAATATAACAATAAAACACAATTTCTCTACACAATGCTTTTTGAATACCGCTGGTATAATGTCAAGGTAACTTAACACTTCCGGATCGAATCCAATTTTATAAAAGCTTAGAAGCTGTACCATTTGGAACTGATATGGGAGTATTGGACCAAGATTAGTACATTCCAGCGTTCAGGTGGCACTTTGCCAAGGTCCGCACGGCTCAGCTCAATCTTCGGTGTCCAGGATATTGGGAACCTATCTACCATGGTGAAGGCTTTCAATAACTTTTTTTTAAATACTTACATAAATGTGGATCACTGTGTCTGTGTTAAATTAATAAATTTAAATTTAATTTTAAATAATACTCTTTTCGTAGGACAGACAAAGATAGGATAAAAAAAGACAAATTCATAATAGACATGGACAGTGCATTCAAATTGTAGCCTTCACGAGTGTATTTCCGTCGCACCCTGGACAGTCAGCGCCGCCACTTTGCTGACTAGCATTGGCTATGTAATGACATTATTTAATGTCATTCTACAAGTAGCTCCTCTGTAATGCAATAAGAGTAAGATAACATAGATATGCATTGAATTGGCGATGTTCACCTAGCTCAAACCTTATATTTTTTCTACATCAATGCAAAGTCATCAGTTTGAAGAATTTTTGGACGTGGAATTGTTTATTCTATGTCTTATTCTTCGTCTTTATCAATATTCAACTTTACAATACTGGTTCAAATGAGAACAAACCCCTTCGTTCCCTGCGACAAACCATCTCGAAAATAAGGGGAATAAAAATTTATTGTAATTCTTTTTTATGTCGTCTTTCTGACTCGAATCATGTTTCCTATAATAGCCTGTTAAGAAAATTCGTTAAAATGTTTTTTTAAAAGATCAGTGATAAAAAAAAACACAAAAACATTACATGACATAAACATACTTAAAAGGGCCTGCACGAGAGACGTTTGAGTTAGTCGGTTAACCTTTACACGGTTCCACTTCGTTTGCGCAGTTGGTCTTTGGATGGTTTATTACATACCGAGATCCTTCTATGCTTTCCGTCGGTTACAGATATCATTAGTAATTATTTGACATTCGTTACGGGTAGTCTTCTGCCTTAAAGTCTGACAAACAGTTTTGAAATGAGGTATCGTATTACCCAGTTACTGGGATGTGAAGGTGTGTGTGACAGGCTATCCATGTAAAACACTAAATTCCAACTGCTTCCGGTTAGACAAAACAGAAAAAGTCTAAGCAGGTATTGATCGATTAATCTTGATCAACTTCTATCAGCCTGTCATGAAACACTATCCTTACACCACATTATGTACAATCATAACTTTTCAAAATCCTGTAATTATAGCGTACATAGTCTTATATAGGTTAGAACGAGTTGCCACATGTTTGAGTTTAATTGAGGAGGGGCCGCTCGTCAGGGCTTTTGCAGAGAAGCCGACGACGTAGCGGCCAAGGTTACGGTGTTGTTGGGCGACATCGCAACTGTGGTGGGAGAGGAATGCCGGTATTACGGTGCGCCGCTCTCCCTACCTTCCGCGGCCTTAACGGGGTCGCCACCGTACGATGGCGGACTCGGTGGGGCCGCTGGGGAAGAGGAGTATCGGTATGTCGTTGTCCGCTTTCCCTATCCTCTGCGGCCGAAAAATGGTAGGCGATGGGGCCATTCGTCAGACCCGTCGCGAGGGGCAAGGGGTTGGTCGTAGGCGGAGGGCGGGCAACGCCCTCTTCCAGCCCCTCTAAATGGGTTGAGGGACGGCGGACTCGGGGACGTCCACCGCCCCCCATACATCAGGACCCCAGGTGGCGGCGCGTAGTGTTCCACGCGCGCCCCTCTTAGACGTTGCGGGGGGAGTCTCACTCCCCCCCCCCCCCTCCCAACACGAGGAGGCCCGCCGAGGCAGGCCAGCACCAGTAGGGGTTGTGGAAGAATCTTATGTTCCCGCGACCTCGACGTAGGAGTGAGATGGGACAAACCGGTGGTTGTTAGTAAGTAATAGTCTGACAGACCCCTCCGCCCGCCCTAGGGCGGAGGACATCCATGAGGATTTTCCACCCCGGAAAAAAAAAAAAAGTTTACAAGTGTAACTCTAGGTATATTGGGATCTTTGCGAGGAAAGCATTGTGCATACCATTACTCTTCTGAAAGCCATTTAGCCTCTCAGTTATCGTAATACTAGCAATAAAACCATTCCTACACGAAATCCAATCGTGAACAGGTAGTAGCGGCACAAATTCAACCAGAGTAACGTTGGAGGTTTAATTTTAAGCAAGCGCCCTCGAATCAGTTTACAATCAATCTATCGTTGGTAATAGGTTAGGAGATAGCTTTGTTTGTAGGTTTTGTTTTTTGTTTGCGAAGACGAGTTAAATGAAGGTTTAAGTAAATAACACCCCCCACCCGAGTTATAACTGTTAAGCAAAAACATATATGCTCTTGTTAATTTGTATTTTACCATGTTTATAAGCAAATAAATATTATTCTTATTCTTCTTACGTCAAACACTTTCAATCACAATCCGAAGTGTTTGGAAGGAAATTGCTAATCCATTGCTTCTAATGTTTGAAAAATTCGTCTGCTCAACATCCTAAATAACGCAATGAATGTTGTTGAACAGAGAAAATTAAAGGGATTGCAATTAGTTAATCTTAAAGCAGTCTAATCTTTGTAAAGGACATGATCAGTTAAACTATGGGTAAAAATAAAACAATATTTGGTGCACATTGATTTTGACACTTCAGTCAGTGTCAAAATCAATGTGCACCAAATATTGTTTTATTTTTGCAACTGTTGTTTCTATAGTTTATAGAAAAAAAATAAAAAAAACACGAGTCTATAGGGTCAGGAAATTGAGAAAAATTTAGATAAGTTTTCAATAGAAAACTCTGTTTTACGGTATTAGTTGGCGCTTGGTGTTGTGGTTATCGAGTTTAAGAACGATTTTCAACTATTCGAAACGCCATGGAGGCACTTAGTTTTTTACATCAACAAGGGATCATGTTATTATTTATTGATTTATTTAAACTTATTGAACCTAAAGAGATCCAAAGGCGGACTTAATGTCTTAGGCATTCTCTACCAGTCAACCAAGGGTGGTGAAGAGAATAAATGACAGGTGCATTGGTTGAAGGGAAAAATGATGAAAAAACAAACTTCAAAAATACATATAAATTGTGATGTTTGATGTAAATTATATTAATTAATTGATCGTAATTTTTTTTTTATTGTGTTAAACTGATGTTAATCAATCACCGCCGCCCTGTGACATCCTCAACACCAGGGTTATTGCTGATGCGTTGCCACACTTTACCCACCCCTAACCCTGGGCTTTCGGTTCTCTCACTCAAATTCTCAATGTTCACTGTACGTCTTATATTTCGTCTTTAATTTTGTTACATTAATCTGAAAGCTTAAATAATAATTAATCTGAAAGATTAAGCACTTTTAGGCCGTTTAGTTTTCCTAAAATATTGGTTTCTCCACCAACATCGCGTTAAAATTCTTGTTGTTCCTAATTCTAATCTTTTTCTTCATTCGTTTTACTTACTTAGTCGCAAATTTATTTTTCTCGTTCCAAATGTTCCTACGTTAACCACCCATTAGTTAAACGAAATTCATTATAAAAATCTGAACGATTCCCTAAATAATGATTGCTTGGAAGTTCATAAGCGAATGTTCGTCTTTTCATACTGTTGGTAGGTTACTGAGATTTAAAAGTTTCTACAATTTATTTAAGTAAACCTTCTCATGATTAAGGTTTGTTAAAAGGTCAAAGATATGCTTAGGTTCTGTACTCAGAATTCGAGTAGTTTTGGCACAAAACTTTTTGTTGTTTCTATTAATTTCTTAGGAATATTTCGTACCGACAACCCGGTTTAGGTAAAAGGATAAAAGGGATTGGGCAGTTCTGCCCTGAAACACAATAGCGTTAAGATATAGGGCACATCAATTGAGTGGGTGAAAGAGTTGCGTGACCTGGGTGTACGCCTGAATACTGAGGTAACTTTTCGTGACCATATTTTAAAAGTTTGTAAAAATCGTACGGAAGTCTGGGTTTTGTTCTTCGACGGGCATCGAGTTATACAAATATAAAAGCAGTTCAAGTACAGTAGCGCTCATAAGTCCATAGGCAATCTCACAAAGCGATAGATTGACGCTTCGGTTTCACTTACGACCTTCTTCTATAAGTTGTTTCTATACTATAGACATGCACACACACTCACTTTGTCTGTAATTGATAGTAGTTCATAATTTCAACTAACTTAACTTAAGGCGTGCTAGCTTAGTCGTTACCGTGCTTGGGTAGGGGCGAATGGCGAGCCCTGCGTTCGAATCTCACCAGCGCCTGCGGATTAAGCTTGATGTAATTTACAAAGAATGTATATTTATAGTTTTTTGTTATTAAAATACCTAAAATAAACAATTTTTGTTTGTTTTAATAAAATTACTTGTAGTGGTTCGATAATCATTCGATACTTGTCTTGTTTACTTATATAATAAAAGTTTGTAGGTAGACCACAGAAAACTGAGTAAATTATTTCGACTTCAATACTATTATTATTATCTCCTTGATAACATTTTACAAACTTATAAATAACATTTTTAAATATTTTTTCAAAAATCTGAAAAAAAAAAAAAAAAAACATAGTATCCCACCGGTATCGGGAACAGGGTCCAAGCTACCGGCGTTCAGGGCTTCAGAGAGAGGAACCTCCTGACAATGCAAGCCGTGTCCAGAAGTACCGCTTTCTGAATGAAGCCCTTGATCCAGCTGCCCAACGAGAGCCTCCTCAGGTGTTTGTCGAGGCTCTTGACTATTAAGCCATTGGCTGTTACGACTATCGGCACAACGATTGCTGAGTCCACATCCCACATGTCGACAACCTCGCGAGCCAAATCAAGATACTTGATTTATTTATCTTTATCGGCTTTCACGAGTTTACCGTCATGCGGGACCGTTATGTCAACAATCATTGTGCGCCGCTCTACTCGATCCACCACCACTATATCAGGCTTATTGGCAACAATAGTCCTGTCAGTGATGATGGATCGATCCTAGTACAATGTGATATTTCCATTTTCGAGAACTGGGTCGGGCACGTACCTGTAGTACGGCACTTCCGATTCCACAGGGCTGTATTTCAGAGCAAGTTGCTGATGGATAATCCTGGCTACAAGGTTGTGTCTATGCAAGTACTTTTCGTTAGCTAGATGAGAACAACCGGAGATAATGTGTCTTATTCATTCCCCCGTACGGTGACATGCCCGACAGATGTCAACCGTGCCGTCTTTCACAATAAATCTCCGGTAATTGTTCGTCATCATAACTTCGGCCATAATTGCACAGAAAAAACCTTCGGTTTCTCCAAAGAGGTCACCGAAACGCAGCCAGGCTACGGACGCTAGAAGATCTGTATCGGGTCCATGTAGGGCCCGGAAAAAGCATATCCCGCGATTGTGTAGGGTCTTAGCGTTTAAATAGCCTCGGCCAACACACTTTCGCGGGATATACAGTCTCATTACCGATGACCGTGGGTGATGCATTCGATTTGCAGTCAGCAGTGTACGGACCCTCCTATCCAGGGCGTCGAGTTCGGTCTGAGTCCATTTGAGTGTGCTGAAAGAGTACATCAAAACTGGCATGACCCAACCGTTAAAGGCGTGCACCTTGTTTCCGCCTGACAGAAGACTATTTAACACTTTCTTCAGGCGGCCAAAGAAGCGCTCTTTCAACGATTGCTTCATGTCAGTACCATTGATGCCCAACGCTTCCGACATACCCAAATACTTATAGGTTTCGGATGTGGAGAGGGCTCTGACTGGTTTATGGAATCCGAGAGTTGGGTTCCCACGGATTTCACAATCTCCCCTCGCTTTACATGCATGACCGCACATTTGTCCAGACCAAATTCCATCCTGATGGCGCTTCTGAACGTTTCAGTTACTTACAGTAGCTCCATTAGTTGCAAATTGTTGGGGTCAAAGAGTTTTAGATCATCCATGTACAGAAGGTGAGAAATAACCTGAGCACATCTCCTCCAGCAGTGTGCTTAGAGGATTCAAGGCTAAACAGAACTAAAGCGGGCTCAAACTATCGCCCTGAAATATGCCTCGCTCGATCCTTATCAGCTCGCTATTCCTCAGGATATTCCGACATCCTGGATAGCGAAGAACCGTCCTCCATCATGACATCAAGAAGGTGCGCAGAGCTGCATCTACTTTATAAAACTCCAGCACCCTCATGAGCCACGTATGTGGCACCGAGTCATAGGCCTTCTTGTAATCTATCCAACATGTCGACAGATCCTTTCGGAAACATATCAATGAGGAGTAGCTCCTTAGTACCGTGGGACTCGTTCCTACATCCATTTTGAGAGGCAGAGATGATGGAATTAGTGCCTATATGTTTGTTAATTTTAGCTCTCAAAATGGATGTAAGCACTTTATAGACCATCGCCGTCGGTAAACACGTGATCGGCCTATAATTTTTGGGCTCCGCATTGCTACCTGATTTATGGAGCAGGTGGGTAACTCCTGTTGTTAGGAACTGGGGTAGCGAACCAAATTCCAAAGCCGTCTGGTACTGAGCCGCCAAGCGAGCGTGCGATCTTGTGAACCATTTGATCCAAAAGTTCTGCAGCCCGTCCGGCCCTGGAGACTTTCAGTTAGGCAACGGACGGACTGCACGAGGTACATCTTGGGGACAGATGGTAATAGCCCCCATTTCTGGTATTGAATTGCAGGCTCGCTCGACTTCCCGAGCCCAATCACCTTCGGTGTGACTGACAGGCACCGACCAGATACTGAGCCAGAAAGAACATATGGCATCATCATCTGGCAGGCACGTGTCAGCCACACCTTGGTTCGGTCGCTCCGAACCCCTATAAACCCACCTTTCATCGCTCTGGAAGGTGCGATTCTGAGTGTATCGCTCTACTCGCCGCTTATAGCTACGAATACGGTTAGCCCATGCATACACTTTCTGCTTCAGGAAATCGATGCGCTCTGTGATGCAGGACAGATAGTTCTGAGAGCTAATATCAGTCCATGAGAACGCCCGCCTCACATAGCGCATCACTCTTGGACGAGTATTGCCGTCTCTGAAGCAGATAAGTTTGCCGGATAGCGCTCTGGCCCCACCAATATCGTGCTCAATTCTGCACTGCCAAGCTGATACGGTTGGTTTCGGCCGCGTAGCTCTAGAGTCATTGGTAAATTTGACGTGAGCTACACGACATGCCACTACAGCCGCGCAATACAGAATCCAATGAGTATCGGTGAGGTCTTCGCAGTTATCAAAATAGTTTGATAACTGCGAATCCAGGACCGCCACCAGCGCCCTATTTATGTTATGCAAGGGCAAACGAGGTAAGCGTGGTCTAAGTTCGGGCGACATGAACCGATATGCCCGAATCGCACACTCCAAAGCACTCATCGATTCCTCATTGCACTGGCTACTTACGTTTATAGTCCTATCATCACTTCCCTAGTCAGCTTGATTTGTGTTGGACTGTGGTAGTACCACAACAGTCTGCGACGGGGGTGCAATGACATGGCTACTCTGCATTTCACTTCGCAGGTGATCAAGCACAGTGTCATCCAACATATGATTACGTTGGATGACCCGCACCTGATCCGACAGTCGTTGTGCCGAAACGTTGACAGCTGGCTCAAGCACCTGAAAAAGAGAGAGCATCCGAACGCGGTACGCGGTCAGATTGTTTCCCCCCTCTGTAGCCCCATAGTATGAGCGCATGACGTTTTCATTGATGGGTCGTGTCCATCTCATGCGCTGCACACTTCCGCCGGGAGCTGGGACCCTATCAGAGGCCGTTGGGCCTCGAGGTCCTAAGCCCTCCGGCGGCTGGCGTCCTCCTCGTCGACGAGCAGGTGGTGGCGTCGTGGGCGGGGAGAAATACTCGTCGCTCGAGCTCGACGCAACTACCGCGGCTGGTGTCGTCACAGCGCTCACAGTAGTGCTGGGTACCGGCGGCGGCGAGGCGGAGCTGAGCGATGAGTCTGGAGGTGGTGGGCGTGCTTAACGTGCTGCTGATCTTGTCAACATACTTACCTTATTTTTCAATTTCGTTCGTGTTCATGTTATTTTTATCGGAGGTGACATGACAGATGTCACCAAAATACCATAATTCTTACAATATCTTTAAGTATTTTATCGAGATCAGATGGATCAGATGAGAGGACAATCATTGGTCAACTGTTATACCAAGATATTTACTGAATCTAACTTGTTTTATGCTTTGACAATTGCAATGATAATGGGAGTTTGCACACTCATGGATCACGATCCCAAAATCAACACCTGACTGTGTCCTCTGGTTTGGAGTAAAGCAGATGAAGATCGTTTTAGATACGTTGAGGGTTAAAAGATTAGCATTTAGCAAACTTGCTATTACCGCTAATCCACGTTCAGCAGCAGCACGCACAGCAGCCCAAGAGTCAGCGACGAAAACAACTGCTGTGTCATCTGCATTTGAAAATACTCGTCCCCCACTGTTCCTGGTATAACATAACTCATTTATGTAAATGAGGAACACCGCCTGGGCGAGCACACTTCTCTGCGGTACTCCAAAACATACAGTTTCTTCATCACTACTTAATTTGCCAACCTGGTTAAGGTTGTTGTTGCTGTTTACGTTTAGATAGATAACTACCAAAATGAGAGAGAGAGCCATACCTCTTATACCGATTGTTTCAAGTTTGTGCAGAAGGATGGGGACAGAAACGGTGTCAAATGCCTTTTTCAGGTCTAAAAATACTACAAGACATTTCAGTCCTTTATCTACATTATAGACTATATCCCAAGTTAAAGCCTTAACGGCGTCTTGTGTAGATATACCCCTTATGAACCCATATTGTGAAGTAGATAAAATATTATGTTCATTAAGGCAACTAATTATATATAATAGTTTGTTATTTATCAATTTAAAAAACATTGCGGTGCATAATATAACCGATATAGGGCGGTATTTATTGACATCGTTCCTTAACCCCTCCCCCCCCCTTGTGCACAGGCGTAACCAAAAACAGCTGGAAATATCGCAGTTCTAAAGCACAGGTTAGCCAGTTGGCTTATTAAAGGGACCACGAAGTCCCTAGAATTTTTTCAAAGTTTTGTAGGTAATAGGCGAGCCTTTTGACAAATTAAATTTTCACGCTACTACATTAGTTGGTACTATGATTTTGACTATGATGAAACACGTTAACAGTTTCTCCGATCCGGGTATTAAACCGAGGACAAGACACAGCATAAGGACTTGGTCGCAATTACAATCACTAAACCACCAAGATAGTTTTGAGATTGTGAGATATACTTAGGTGCATTTAAAAGCAAACTCTACAAACTTGTTTGGTAGAGGTGACTTCTGTACCAAATATTCAAGAACTAATAACAACTTACGTCTTCTAGTACTTTCATAATACCTCTTCTTTTACGCAAAAGTTTCAAGTTAACTTATCCAGTTAGTAACATCGTTGCTTGCGTCATTAGGAAAATTTAAACAGGGGTAGTTTGGGTGTGATTACACTCACACGGCCGATGCCTTCATATACGTCGATTGCTCGATGTAAGGTCCGAATGATCGATGACGTAGCTTGTAAAACACGTTGGACGGCAAACGATTTTCGTTTCATGAATCAATAAAAAACTCATTTTTTATTTTGATCCATCGTTAAGCACAGTCGAATAGAACATTGATCGATCCGGGTTGACAGGTTTCAAAATTACATTTTTCAACACAGTAATCACAATCACACTCTTATTGTTCAATAAATTTCTAAGATTTTTAACTCTTTCTATAAATAACAGTTAAAACTTTTAGTAGTTTTTTTTTTATATCAGAACTCTTTGATGAACAGTCTGTTCGAGGAACTGCTAAACTTTAAAACATAATTAAGCTAATATTAATGTTGCTGTTATGTAACTTTGCTTAGATTTAAGAAATATATCATTTGAACATTCTCACTATTCTTTAGGTTCCACTGCTATAAGACGCAGATTGACATATGTATTTACGCTTGGCAATTTCTTGTTTAGCAAGACACAAATAAAACATAAAAGTGATTTAATTATTCCTTGCGAAAGTTACCTGACATGCTGTTTATCAAGCAATTTATTATATTACAGTAACTATGCTTAGATTATTACGCTTAAAATGTCAGACTTACCTTCTTAGTCTGACTTTAAAATCCTAATTATCCTTATTAGTCGACTAACAGTGTTACTGTAGGATTAAACTTAAATAATAAGTTCAAAAAGTTCGACAAGGACAGTCGCACGGTTGCCGCAGGGAAAGCCGTTTCGTCACGATTATCAGTTTGAGAGAACTGCTAGCTAGGGACCATGTCTTCAAAATAACTTGATGTCGGCGCAATGCCGCTGAAAATCCGCTTGCGTCACTTTATGGAAGTGTTGCTCTGAGCACTCCGAGTGTAGACGTGAGGTATCGTGTGAGTATCGACTAACCAAATATCTGTAACGGTAACGTATGCTTTAAGTTTATGTAATGATATAGGTAATTTACATACCTCTGTTATTTAGCTCTTTAATATCACATTCAATGCATTTAATAAAATCAATTCCTAAGTCTTATTTGCCATTTGTTTCAATTCTTTCCTTGCCTTATCAACAGGCACCTGACTTTTTATTTTTGCAATTAATTTAATCGCTATCGGTGAGAGAGTGTCCAGTCTGAAGACAAGCTCTACAGGGCCGTATGGGATGGAGTGCGGCCCTTGCCCCTAAGGGGGAAACCGACCTAAATGCACTAACATAATACGGAAAAACGAAAATTTTATCAGCATAGGGTTATTGATAAACAGTCACATAGGATTTGACCGAGTCTTGGTTTTTAGCAGTCAAACTTTGTTAAACAATGCTACTTTATATAATATACTAAACTGTAAATGGCAAAATACCGAACTTAGATTCTGTTTAATAACAGAAAACCCAAGTCCCGTATTTGTATAATCACCATGTTAGGTCATGATAATAGAAGCAGCGATTTCTCGAGTCCGGTCCTGGTCCAGGCCATGGTACGGAGCGAGAGGGAATGGAAAGCCGTCACCTCCTTCCGCGAAGCAGTAATGCTCGCGAAGGGGGAGGCGGAGCTCGTGAGGGAGAGAGCCTTGTGCCCTCACGCCCCTAGTCGCCGCAGGAGACGCCCTGGGCGTCGGGAATCGCAAGCCGTCCGGTAAGGTCCAGGCCCGTGTCGACGGCGCTTCGTGTTCCACGCGCGCCTCAAAGAGATGTCAGCACCAAATGACGGGGTCCGATAGGGCCGACGCCTCAGGGTCGCGGAGAATTCGAAAGAGAAACCGTGGCCCTGGCACAGGCAACTGAAGGAACACGGGTAGGTTGTAGTCAGTAAGAGTCCCTCACGCTCCACCCAGAGAGAGAGAAGTCATTTGATGATTTCCCACCCAAAAAAAAAAGCATGATAATAGAAAGGTCCTTGTGATGCTGCACAGAACATTTGCTAATGTAAAGTTGACGTACAATCAAAACGCCAATACTTTCTAATTTACCGAGAAAAAACCTTAACAAGATTGTGTACAATCTAAACAAGTCCAGTCTCGCTGTCAACCTTTCTGACTAAGTATTAGGTTGGGGGAAAAGTCTTTTCGCATTATAGTATGTATGAACTTGTAATAAAATCTCTTAGGCTATACTATTTGTATCTGGCTGGTTTTGGTATCATTGAAAGTTTAAATTTTAAAGAACATAATTCCAAATTCAAATTAGTAAAATGTGTGTTTTTTTTTGTTTTTCGTACCGTCAAGATGAGTGAATCTAATGAAGAAATTCGATACATTTTAAAAATTTACTACAAAAAAGGTAAAAATGCAATGCAAACAGCGAAAAAATTTGCGATGTTTGTGGACCTAGTGCAGTGTCTGTGAGAGTAGCACAAATTTGGTAAAATGGTAATTAGTACATATTTGTTGTTCAAAAACCACATGTATTTACTTGTAAGCTCTTAACAGAGTAAGAAAAATAAATATTTTTGTGCGTGTTTAGTGATAACGGAACTAAAAGTAAAAAAGACATATTTTATTTATATATTTAATTAAAAATCAACAGATTAATTGGTTCTTCAAAGTAATCGAAACACTACCTTCTTCTTATAAGATAGGTATACACGAAGAGAAATGTAAATGTTTTCAAAATAAAGCACATTTCGATATAGTAATTGGTCCAATCAAAACATCCTATCTACACATCAAAACATCCATCTACACATCCATCCGATACATACATCACGCCTGTAATCTCTGAAGGGTTAGGCAGAGGTATACCTACAGTACACCCGCATTTCGTCAGTTATTTTTTGTTTGTTTGTTTGGCATCTCGCAGGTCAACCTATGCGGTTGTCGTCTGCTTAAGCGGACTTGCCTGTGGTTGCCCTAATAAATTAAGGCCTCCAGCCAGGACTTAAACTTAAATACTAACTAAAAACTAAGCGACAACGCTAAGGGCACCCCCTGTGGGGTATGAACCTCGGCTTAGGGCGTCGCTGGAAGAGGGCAGCAAATGACTAGCTGGATCAGGATTGGTATTATTTAGGGACGAAGTTAAAGCTACAGGCTCAGCGGCGCGGGCTGGCTCGAGCAAGGGTCGGGAGGGGCGTCGGTTTGGGCGTCGCGGCGGGCCTCGGCGGCGAGGACGGTAGGACGGCGATCGGGTTTTGGGCATATGTAGCGTGCTAGTGGCCTTACTTCTCTCCTGGAGGAGGGTAGTGGCGTCGTCGGGGTCGATTAAAGTATGCCTTGGTCGGCGAATACTGCTAATGCGAGAGGGAGTGTAGCAGGCGGCCGCTGTAATCAGGGGGTTAGAATGTTTGATGCCGCAGTCGAAGAAACGCTTTGATAAGCGTTTCATGTTTTATGGTTGGCATTCTACGGTCGACGTGAAGATCTATATTCCGGACGTAGTAAGGGGCACCCGCAACCCTTCTGAGGAAACGGTTTTGAAGGGTCTGCATCTTATGAAGATGACGTAGGTGAGCATGCGCAAATACGACGCAGGCATAGGTCATGATGGGTCGGATGACTGCGTGGGAAAGGGAATCGATGACGTCTCGAGAAGAGAACCGCCTGACTCTTATCAGGGTTGACCTCGATTCTCCATTTCCGGAACCAAGCGCCTAAGACGTTTGCGGAGGTTTGGAGAGTACGAGCTATAGCGTTGGGACAGTGACCGGTATAGTAAACGGCAGTGTCGTCGGCAAAGAGAGCCAACTGAGCCTTTTTACTTTTTGGGATATCGCTAGTGAATAGCGTGAAGGCGAGAGGAGATAGTACGGAACCCTGAGGGACACCGGCGCGAATAGGATGAGGGGACGAGAGTGCTCCCTCGATGCGATAGCGAAAGGTGCGATTCGACAAAAAGTCTCGTAAGATGAGCACGAGACGATCTGGAACTCCTAGTTGGTAGTGCTTGTATATCAAGCCGTTGTGCCAGACTTTGTCGAAGGCTTTCGCTATGTCGAAGAATAGCACACCCGTCGTCGTGTTACGCTGCAGACCAGCGCATAAGTGCTCTACGATACGGTGGACCTGTTGGGTGCCCGAGTGTTGGCTACGGAATCCAAACTGCTCGTTGGGTATGAGGCTCTTTGCTTCGGCGTAGTCTTTGAGACGCTTATAAATAAGCCTCTCGTAGATTTTGCCGAGAACATTGAGTAAACTAATAGGGCGGTAGCTGGAGGGCTCCGACTTTGGCTTGCCTCGCTTTGGGATACCGATGACGGTGGCTTCTTTCCATGCTTGTGGGAAGATGTTGTTGCTCAAGGCGCCATTGAAGATGGCGGTCATAAGCATTATTAGCGGGGCAGGAAGGAGTTTGTATACCTTATTGGTAATACCATACGAACCGGGGGCCTTGCGAGCGTGGAGCCCTTTAATGATGTCGTGCACTTCGTCTGGAGTGACGGGAGGCGGAGGATCATCAGGGTCTTCGACGGGAGGGAGGGAGGCTCTTCGTTCGAATTCAGCGTCGACCATGTTCAGGTGAGCTTGGTCTACTGGTTGGGAGCTGGGAAAACATTGGGACTCTAGGCTGTCGGTAAGACATTCAGCCTTATCGGGACTGTCGAAAGCGACACTATTGTCTGGGCGGATGAGAGGAGGCATAGAGACCTCTTCTGAGGAACGCAATTTCCTCTGTAATTGCCAGAAGGCTTGATGAGTGGGCTCGAGTTCACTGAGCATCTTGTTCCAGCCCTCAGAGCGAACCTCCCCTATGCGTTTCTTTACAGCACGCTGTAAATGGCGCATGTGGGCTTTGTTCGCGTCACAAGGGAAGGAGTCGTAGGCACGGATGGCCGCGTTCTTCTCGGTTGTCAGGTCACGTACGTCAGTAGGTAGTTTCCAGCGATGGTCTTCCATCACCGGAACTTCCCGTGAACAATCCGTCAATACGGATTTTACGTGCTCTGTAAACGAATCGATTGCGGCCGTCGTGTCAGCGACTGACACTAAGTGATCGGGGATGGTGTCTAAGTGAGGCGACGTGGTGGATTTCAGTCTTTCGCTTACTTTCCTCCAGTCGGTTATCGTCTGGGTCTGAGGGGGGCGGTTGGGGTCGATCGGGCCCGAGTAGGGTGCAAGATGCATGACTACAGGGCCGTGGTCAGAGTTTAGCTCGTGGAACGTCTCTATCGATTGCAAACGGAGGTTCACATTCTTGAGCAGCGCTACATCGAGAACATCGGGAAGGTGATTAGGATTACCTGGGAAGTGAGTCGGGCTCATTGGAGCGATGACGTCAAAGTTAAGGGATTCGCCTAACTTGAAAACTAACCTACCTCTGGTTGAAGTTGTGCTACTATTCCACGCCGGGTGCTTGGCATTAAGATCCCCCGCCAAGATGACGGAGTCACTCATACCGAAGAGGGCAGTGAAGTCCTTTTGGAGCGAGATGGGATCCTCCGGACCATTGTCGGGTGGGATATAAGCGGAGATGATGGTGATCGGTTGGTGGCCGGTCATGCCGAGTCGACAGATAGAGGTCTCTAGATGGGAGAAGAGAGGAGGTGGGTCAATGGGTATGCAGTACAAAGTTTTCCTAAAGTAGATCAGGGTGCCGCCCTTGTGGCATCGAGACCTGTCATTGCGAACTAGTTTGTAGTTGGCAATGTTCGGGTTGCGGTGATGAGGCTTTAAGAAGGTTTCTTGTATGAGGAGGATGTCGAGCTGGTGGTCGCGGAGGAAAGCGGCGATCTCATCGCGTTGACCGGAAACGCCATTAGCGTTGAAAAAACCTAGTTTGAGGGATCGGGGTTTGTTACTATTTACTCTCGTATTATCCATTGAGAATTAATATTTGAGAGAGTGTAGAACTTGCGCGATCTCGGGATCCGCGCTGAGAATTTCCATGAGGCGAATTGCGTTGCCGTTTGCAGCAACGATTTCTTCCGCCATTTTATCCGCGGCAGTGGTGAAGAGAGCCGCGTATGTACTTATTATGATTTGGGCGCTGTTTCGGCCCTGGGTTCCCTGAGGTGCCGCTGGAGAGGCCGTAGGGGCCGCGGGGGCTACCAAAGGCGCTGGGATGGCGGTAGCCATCAGCGCTGCGCGGGTTTTGATGGCACCGAAGCTGCGGGAGCCTTCAGGTGGTTAAGGTTAGCCCAGGGAGACGGCCTCCCCGGATGGAGGCAATAGAAGAGAGGCTCCTCCCAGCGGTGAATCTCCGCCCACCGCTCGCTGCGGACAAGCGCAAGGAGGGGCCCTCAAAGCAGGGGCCAACAACCGCGGCGGTTCGGACGAGTGGGTCCGGGAAGGGGACTAAAAAGCCCGCGGAGGGTACGTCCGTGCCCACTTCCCGGACGACCGCACCACTGGTGGCCTCGCTTGCGCCTCCCACGGAGACCTGGGCGACGGTGGTTAAAAAGGGCCGCCGCCGTGGGAAGAAGACGGCACCACCTCCACCCGCTGGAGCACCGGCACCGGCACCTAAGAAGGCCCAAGGACCGCCTAAGGTCAGAGCCCCACGCTCCGCAGCTGTAGTGATTACGCTGCAGCCCGGAGCCATTGAAAGGGGCATCACTTACAAGGCGGTCCTGACACAGGCGAAGGCCAATGTCGCGTTCCCCGACCTTGGCACACCGTCCGGCTTCAGAATGAGGCCGGCGATTACGGGGGCGCGGCTGCTCGAGGTGTCGGGTGCCTCTAGTGGGGAAAAGGCGGACATCCTGGCCACCAAACTGAGGGAGGTCCTCAACCCGGAGGACGTCCGGGTGTCCAGGCCGATGAAGACCGCTGAGCTGCGCGTCGATGGCCTGGACGACTCGACGACCCCGGCTGAAGTCGTGGTGGCCGTCGCCCGAGTCGGTGGATGTCTGCCAGGAGACGTGCGGACGGGTGACATACGCGCCGACGCTTCCGGGCTCGGTACGATTTGGGTACGGTGCCCGGTGGCGGCGGCGAATAAGGTCGCTGACGGTGGGCGTCTGTTGGTGGGGTGGGTTGCGGCGAGGGTGAAGCTGCTGCAGCCCAGGGCCTTGCGGTGCTACCGGTGCCTTGACGTGGGGCATGTTAAGGCACGGTGCACCGCCGCAATTGACCGCAGCGAGCAGTGCTATCGCTGCGGCCAGCCCGGCCACAAGGCGGCCCAGTGCTCCGCGGCGCCAAACTGCAGCCTCTGTACAGCTGCAGGGAGGCCCGCTGGGCACAGAGCGGGTGGTAAGGCCTGTGGCGCGCCCGCCAACAAGAAGAAGAGAGGGTCTGCCAAGGCTGCCGGGGGCTCTTTACCCCCCCCTCAGCCTGGTTCCCCTCCGGCCGACTCCCGGCCTAAGAATGGTGCCGAGGGAATGGATTGCGCATAACGGCGCTCTACCATTTCCTCCAGGGCAACATCAACCACTCTGCCAGAGCTCAGGATCTCTTGCGCCAGAGCATGGCAGAGTGGTCAATTCACGTGGCCGTGGTCGCCGAGCCGTACTGGGTCCCGCCCAGGGATAACTGGGTGGGAGACCTGGACGGTTTGGTGGCCATCATTGGCGGGGCTCTCGTCAGCCCGTCGCGGGGGCACGGCTGGGTAGCCGCCCTCGCAGATGGCGTTGGCGTCGTTGGGGCGTATTTTTCGCCCAACAAGAGTCTCGCCGACTTCGAGAGCTTCCTTGTCGAGTTGGGTGCCGTCGTGGGCCGACTTCATCCTCGCCCGGTGCTGTTGCTCGGGGATCTCAACGCCAAGTCTACGGCGTGGGGATCTCCGGCGACCGATGCTAGGGGTGAGGCACTGGAGGAGTGGTTGGTCACGACTGGCCTGGCCGTCTTGAACCGGGGTTCGGTTCACACGTGCGTGCGGCAGCGGGGTGGTTCAATAGTGGACGTATCGTTCGCTAGCCCTGCTGTCGCAGGCCGTGTTCGCGACTGGCGTGTCGCCGTGGAGGTGGAGACGTTGTCGGATCATCGTTACATCCGTTTCGACGTCTCCGCCCAGACCACTGGCGGCCGCAGTTCACCGGTCCCGCGAACGGACGGTCCGCGCTGGGCGCGCAAGCTCATCGACAGGGAGCTCCTCGAGGAGGCTGCTATTGTCCAGGCCTGGAGCCGGGAGTCGGCAACTAGCGGACCCGTCGACGTCGACGTCGAACAGGAGGCGCTGTGGTTCCGCGGGGCGATGACGCAAATTTGCGACGCGTCCATGCCCCGGGTCCACACACAGTCCGCAAGGCGCCAGGTGTACTGGTGGTCCACCGAGATCGCGCAGTTACGCGTCGCGTGCGTGGCGGTTAGACGCCAGTACACCCGTTACCGGAGGAGACGTCGTCGGGTCCCTGACGAAGAAGCCGCGCTGTACGAGGTGTACCGCGCGGCAAAGGAGACTCTGTGGCTGGCCATCGGCGAGGCGAGGACGCGAGCCAGGGAGGAGATGTTGGAGACTCTAGACGGGGATCCGTGGGGGCGCCCGTATAAAGCGGTTCGAGGGAAACTTCGAGCCGCGGCGCCTCCACTTACGGAGAGTCTCCAACCCGAGCTGCTGGAGGAGGTAGTCGCAGCCCTCTTCCCGGCAAGAGCGGAGCATACCCCGCCGCCGATGGCTTTGCCCACAGCCGCAGGGTCTACAGAGGAGAACGCCATCAGCGTCCCAGAGGTGACACAGGCAGAGATGGGGGCGGCCGTGATGCGGCTCCGGGCCAAGAACGTGGCTCCGGGGCCCGACGGGATTCACGGCCTAGCGCTAGCCCTCGCTCTGAAAGAGCTTGAGCCCCAGCTAAGAGGACTCTTCACAGCGTGCCTTGAGCGGGGCCAGTTTCCCACTTTGTGGAAAACAGGTCGCTTGGTCCTGCTCAGGAAGGCGGGGCGCCCTGCCGACACGCCGTCTGCGTACCGGCCCATAGTGCTGCTCGACGAGGTGGGCAAGCTGTTCGAGCGCATACTCGCAGCCCGCCTCGTCGGCCACTTGTGCAGAGAGGGGCCGGACCTGGACGAGAGCCAGTTCGGCTTTCGGCATGGGCGCTCTACCATCCACGCTGTGTCGAGGGTGAGAGACCTGGCGGAGGAAACAGTGTCCCGGGGCGGGGTGGTGGTGGCGGTGTCCTTGGACATCTCCAACGCCTTCAACACCCTGCCCTGGAGCTGCATACGGGAGGCACTGCGTTATCATCGGGTGCCTCTCTACCTCCGCCGCATCGTTGGGGCTTATCTGGCGGGGAGGTGTGTCACCTACATGGGACGTGATGGCGGAAACCAGCGCCAAGTGTCGTGCGGTGTTCCACAGGGATCGGTAGTGGGGCCGCTCCTGTGGAACATCGGGTACGACTGGGTGCTGAGGGGCGAGCTCCCGCCGGGCGCGGACCTGACGTGTTACGCGAACGACACGCTGGTCACGGCCCGGGGGAGTTCGCACAGGGAGGCAGCGTTGCTCGCGACGGCGGCGGTCTCACTGACGGTGAGCCGCATACGGCGCCTCGGCCTGGAGGTGGCCCTCAACAAGTCGGAGGCCATGGTGTTTCATGGCCCCCGGCGGGCGCCGCCGGCTGGATCACACATTGTGGTCGGGGGGGTCCGGATCGCTGTCGAGCCCACCATGAAATATCTGGGATTGGTGCTCGACAGCCGGTGGGACTTCGGACCCCACTTCCGGCGGCTGGCGCCCAAGTTGTTGGGTGCGGCCGGGGCGCTGGCAACGCTGCTTCCCAATTTGGGGGGCCCGAGCGCCGCTTGTAGGCGGCTCTACGTGGGGATCGTGCGATCTATGGCCCTTTACGGGGCCCCGATCTGGGCGGCTGACCTGACGGCCGCCAGCATCTCTGTGCTGCGAAAGCCGCAGAGAGCAATGGCCGTCAGAGTCATAAGGGGGTATCGCACGATCTCCTACGAGGCGGCTTGTGCACTGGCCGGATCCCCGCCATGGGACCTAGACGCGAAGGTGCTCGCGTCACTTTATCGGTGGCGCGAGGAAGCGAGGGCGCGGGGCGCGCGGCCGATGCAGCGCCATATGGAGCAGCGTCGGTCGCAGCTTTGCGAGGTCCTGGTGGCGGAATGGCGGGACAGGCTTTCACGCCCTACCGCCGGCCTCGTCACCATCGAGGCGGTCCGGCCAGTGCTCGACCTCTGGCTCGGGAGGAGGCACGGCTCCCTGTCGTTTCGGGCGACGCAGGTGCTCTCGGGGCATGGTTGCTTCGGGAAGTACCTGTGTCGCATAAACAGGGAGCCGGACGCTCGGTGTCACCACTGCGTCGACTGTCGGGAGGACACGGCGTGGCATACGCTGGCAGAGTGTGCCTCTTGGGAGGAGCCGCGCCGTGCCCTCATCTCAGAAGTAGGCAGTGACCTGTCGCTGCCGACCGTAGTGAGTTCGATGGTCGGCAGCGCCGAGTCCTGGGACGCGGTGGTTTCCTTCTGCGAAACAGTCATCTCGCAGAAGGAGGCTGCGGAAAGGGAGAGAGAGATCTCGTCCACTCTCCCGATCCGCAGCAGGCGCACCGGGCGCAGGCGGAGGGCGGACAACGCCCTCTTCCAGCCCCCCTAAATGGGTTCAGGGGTGACGGATTCGGGGACATCCGTCGCCCCCCAACATCAGGACCCGAGTAGGCGGCGCGCATAGTGTTCCGTGCGCGCCGCTCACAGACGTTGCGGGGGAAGTACACCTCACTCCCCCCGCCCGAGACGGGGCCCGCGCAAGCGGGCCGGCAGCAGCCGGGGATGCGGACGAATTATGTGTTCCCGCGACCCCGGCGTAGGTGTGAGATGGAACACCGGGGTGGTTTTTAGTCAGTAAGAGTCTGACAGACCCCTCCGCCCGCCTCAGGGCGGAGGACATCCATGAGGATTTTCCACCCCGGGAACAAAAAAAAAAAAAGGGAGATGGCCTCCCCCCCCAATGAGTTCCCGCATTGACGAGGCGGGGGGGCTCAGTAGCCGTGGTTTGGACCCCACGGTGAAGTTAAGAGGAACCCGAGGAGGGGCCGCTCGTCAGGGCTTTAGTAGACAAGCCGACGACGTAGCGGCCAAGGTTGCGGTGTTGTTGGGCGACATCGCAACTGTGGTGGGGCCGTGGCGGGAGAGGAGTGCAGGTATTGCGGTGCGCCGCTCTCCCTACCTTCCGCGGCCTTAACGGGGTCGCCACCGTACGATGGCTGACGCGGTGGGGCCGCAGGGGAAGAGGAGTGACGGTATGTCGTTGGCCGCTCTCCCTATCCTCTGCGGCCGAAAAATGGTAGGCGACGGGGCCATTCATCAGACCCGTCGCAAGGGGCAAGGGGTTGGTCGTAGGCTGAGGGCGAACAACGCCCTCTTCCAGCCCCTCTAAATGGGTCCAGGGAATGCGGACTCGGGGACGTCCACCGCCCCCCATACATCAGGGCCCGAGGTGGCGGCGCGTAGTGTTCCACGCGCGCCCCTCTTAGACGTTGCGGGGGGAGTCTAACACCTCACTCCCCCTCCCAACACGAGGAGGCCCGCCGAGACAGGCCAGCACCAGCCGGGGTTGTGGAAGAATAATGTGTTCCCGCGACCCCGGCGTAAGTGTGAGATGGAACACCGGGGTGGTTTTTAGTCAGTAAGAGTCTGACAGACCCCTCCGCCCGCCCCAGGGCGGAGGACATCCATGAGGGTTTTCCACCCCGGGAACAAAAAAAAAAAAAAAAAAGGGAGACGGCCTCTGCGAGCTAAGCCGTTCCGGCATCAGCGCGGAAGGAGGCTTACCCCAGGGGCTTTCCCTGTGCTGGCGGTAGCTCGCGCGATTCGCGAGTTTGGGAGAGTAGGACTTCGGGGCTTTCGGACAGCCCCGATAATTTGCCTGGTGTCCCGATTGGCCGCAGAGTACGCAGCTGGGAGGCTCTGAGCATAGTTCCCTATCTTTAGGGCGGGTACAGTCGACGGTGCCATGCTCACCTAGACACTTGACGCATCTAGGGGTCGCATAGCAGTTGGACTGCGAGTGACCGTACAGTTGGCAGCGATGACACTGGCCAATCAAGTTTGCTCGGTAGGGCTTCTCAATGGAAATGCCCGAGAGTGAACATACCGATTTCACTTTAAATATCGGGTGGTGCCCTTCAGTGGGGTCACAGATGACTAGGACCATGTCGTAGACAAGGCCCTGCCTCGCTTTGTGCAAGCGATGGACGGCGGACACTGGGATTCCTTGAGCGATGAGGTCGCTCTTAATCTCCTCGGTGGAGATTTCTTGGGGAACGCGCCTTATTTCGACGCGAGTAGGGGTTTCCTCCGGAAGGGAGTAAGTATGAAAGGAGTAGTTCCTTTCACGCAGGGCGCGGGAGAGATCCCTAAAGTCCGAAGACGTGGGGATGGAAACTTTGATCCCCTGAAGGGTGGATCGGGCATTTGTGTAGTTGATCTTTCGATCACCACACATTTTGGAGATTTCTGTCCATTTGGACTTATCTTGAATGTAGATCGGGAGAGGGGGCTTTTGTTTCCTCGCGGTAGGAGCGGGTGGGCAAGCCGTAGGGCTGACCGGGCGGTTGCCCCGCGGACTAGGGGCGGAAGTAGAAGTGGACGATAAGGTATTCGTCTCTTGTTTCTGGGCCTTGGTGACCGGGCCTGTGGGGGCGGAGGATTTAGCCTTTCTCTTGCCTCCTTTAACGACGACTTGGAAGTCGTCGTCGCTGGAGGACGACTTCCAAGTCTTGCCTCCTTTAACGACCGACGTGTCCATGCTCTCCGGGCGAGTCGAGTTAGTTTCTGCGGTGCGCAGCTGCGTCATGTTAGTTGTCCCCGAGACAATGATAACCGGAACAATGGCGGCCGGGACAAAGGCGGGCGCGACAATAGAAGCCGGATTAGCGGCCGACGTAATTGCTGTCGGGGCAGAAGCGGGCGAGACAATAGGGGCCGGATATGGTGCGGAACAAAGGGCAGAATGCCTTGTTCACTTGCAGGTGGCGATAGCGGGCTCTCCAGTGCGTCACTGAATTCCACAAGTGACCCGTGGGACGGAGTGGGGGTGGAGCGATGGCGTATTTTGGCGCCATATTTCGCCAAGAACTCGGGCTCCTTAAAAAGGACCTCTCTGAAGAACGCCAAAATAAAGGCGTCCTCCATGGTCGGAGGAGGAGCTATTTTAGGGAGGGAATGGTGGAAAAAAAAAAAAACCTACGTAGCCTAAACCCTATACCTATCTCCCCGGGTGGATGGGCCCGGGGATGTGTGACCCTCTCTGTCGGGTGTAGACAGAGAGGTGAGTACCTATTGGTGAGCCCTAAGCTTGTAACCCGTCGCCAGTCTTATTGTGCGAACGGGGCCCTGACCAGTCTAGCGCGAAGGGTGTAGACACACCCTAAAGACACTAGGTGAGTAGCTGTGGAAGGAAAACTTTACACCAGAGCCGACTAGGAGATCCCCCAAGGCCGGTTAACTCTGGGACCCGTCCAATTGACTGCCTCTCCCTGAAGGGGTTCGGCGGGTGTGTTGGCACAACACCCCACTCGGCTTCGTTGGCACCGTAAGGTTTCAACCGAGGACCACGAAACTGTGGTTTTAACCAGAAGGGGCCTAGTGAAGCTACTCACAAACGTCTGTTAATGAAACGAGATTTGCCTTGAAAAAGGCACTTTTTAATAGATTAAAATCAAAATCAATTTCTTGATAATGATTTTATATCGGTGTAGTCGGGGCGACTACGATGACGTCACGTGGTCGCAACGAGTAGAACAGGAAACACAACACTGGGCCGGGAGCGGGAGAGCGCACAGACACGTCCGTCCGCGGCGAGAGTCAAGCGTCGAGTGATTTCGTCAGTTACTTTGCATTGGAAGTCGCTGCGCCCCCGCAAGGGGGCGCGGCGAGCGGTACCGGGGCTTTGCCCCCCGGCCGCGGAGGCTATACGGTGGCCCGTAAATACGTGCCCCTCATTTAGTTGGCAACAATGGCCTATTTAAAATGATTGAGCGCGCTAACTACGCGCGCCCATGTGAGTGATTGCTATTTTGTTTCTGTAGGAGCGTCGCGACGCTTATAGTGAAGCGTCGCTTTCTTCACGACATCTCGGCGGTCTGTCACCGCCAGGTGAGACCCCTAGTTACCTAGGGGAGGCCCGGCGATGACGACCAGCGACGGAAATGCCGACTCGACGCGCCTACAGAGTAGGTGAGTGGTCCCCGCCCGTCCAGATCACAGAGCCAGCCGTTCACTGTCCGGGCTAAGGGGCCGTCATGAGTGTGTGGGCGGTATTGTAGTGTGTCACACCGCCCAGTGTCTACGCGGATCGCGGCCCGCACCGCGCCTCCGCGTGTGAATTTAGGTGCCTGTATAGTGGCGGATGTCTGTGTTTGTTTACGTAACGCGCCTATATTAACCTAGGACACGTTACGCAACAGATGTGTGTTATGTGTGTGAAGTCAAAGTGTCACAGGTAAGCTGCGTGTAACCACACACCACTACAGCTTACCCGGGCGTCAGATCCGGTGAGATGGGGGCATGGTCCGCTACCAGGTCGCGGGGCAAGGGTCTCGCGTCGGGGGGGCGCGCGTGCCAGGGCGCAATGTCCTTGACATGAGTCAGGTCCGATGCGTCGGCACGCGCGAACATTCCCTTCGCGAGTCGCCGCACAAACTCATCCAGGCTCTCAATGCCGAGGTCCCGCTGGATGACATCATTCCTCACGAAGCGAGGGGCGTCCACTATGGTCCGCAAGGCCTGGTTCTGTTGCGTGCGGAGCAGCTTTCGGTTCGTCTCGCTCGTGAGGGCGAACCAAGCGGGAGCGGCGTACGTCAGTATTGGGCGGATGTACAGTTTGTACACGCCCAACTTGACGCGCGCCGGGATGCGGGACGAGAGCACTGGTTTAAGGAGGTTGCGGGCGACCTTACCCTGCGCGGCGACCTTACGGACATGTGTCCCCATCGTGAGCCGACGGTCGATGGTGACCCCTAGGTATTTGACCCGGGGCGTCCACTCGATGTCGGCTCCTTGTAGTTTCACGGGTGGTGGGAGAGGCGCGGACCCGGTAACCATCGCCTGCGTCTTACCCACGTTCACGGATAGCCGCCATTTGGACAGCCAGTCTGGAAGGAGATCGAGGGCACGCTGCATTTTGACCGCCGCGTGCCTCGCATTAAGCTATGTAGCGATGTACGCGGCGTCGTCAGCATACAGCGCGAGAGTCGTGTGTGGAGTGGTGGGGATGTCGTCCGTGAACCGTGAGTAACACGCCGGCGACACGCAGCTACCCTGCGGCACCCCCGCAAGCACCGGGCGGGCGCTAGACAGCGCTCCGTCGACCACCACCCTGAAGGTCCTGTTGGACAGAAAGGAAGAGACCACCCTAACAACGCGACGGGGCGCGTCGGACGTGGCCAACTTGTATGTCAGGCCGTCGTGCCATACTCGGTCGAAGGCCTTCTCCATGTCGAGGAATACTGCCACCGAGTATTCCTTCTTGTTCATTGCGGCTGCGAGGTGGTGCAGTACCCTTGACAGCTGGAGCGTCGTGCTATGTTCCGCCCGAAACCCAAACTGTTCCGGCCGGGGGACGATGTGAGGTTGGAGATGTCGCCGCAGGAGTGCTTCGAACACCTTGGAGACCGTCGGCAGCATGTCTTTCGTCAGTTATGTGTTAGCCCATATAATATATTTCCATCAATCGGGCACAAATTCAGACTCCGAGATGCTACTGAGAAATTCAGTGCAGGACACATTATTGTATTATTATAGTAAGGTAATTTAAATTATATTTTGACATCACTTTGTGACATTTACGATATATTTTCTGATAAATTATACACACGCACAGCTATACCTAATAATTACATATTTGACACCTTTTGTGTACAAACAATATATCAGTTCTATTAATACGACGCGCCTGTACGACTAGATATTTCATACGGAAGCGGACAAAGTAAAAAGAGTACGTAAGGGTACCCATCGAAGTAGTGGGCGTTTTGTAGTTTCTGCCTACCTCCATGGGAAAAGCAGTGAGTTTTTGTATGTTTGTATACATTATAGCTAGGTACGTGTGTTACGGGTTTTATGTTGATTGCAGGGGGGGTAAAGTTGCCTTTACGTACACAGCAACTTTTTTAGGTGCGCTATCTAGTAATCTGGTTCTGTAAATTTAAGGCAAATAATTCACAAAGCACTCAATAGAGGTCTCTACAAAACGACTTACTTAAATTACGGGCAGATGCATCTTTTGGGTTTTTCGATTCATTTAATCGATTGCTATAAAAAAATCCAAATGTCAAAATTCGAAACTGTCAAAAGAAAGCAAAAAATTGCCGATACGTTTTGTAATTTGCAAACGTGAATACATATTCGTATTGAATATTCTTAAGCAACTTTGTTTCATTAAAAACTAAATTAACCTTTACAAACTATCTAAAAGAATAAATGTGCACATTTTCCATGCTTGTACATTGATTACATTTAATGTGGAGCAGTTTTTATTTACAAACTACTGTAAAATTAATTTCAAGCCACCAAACATGGTTTTACATCAATCAATCTACAACCACGGAAAACATATGCAAAAGCAATTAAATGAAAATAGTATAGAGTACAAGTAATTTATGTATATAAAAGGATAATAGTATGGTTAGTTATGGAACATGAAATCCAGGTGGCGCTACTTATGACAGGTTGGCATAAAAATCCCTTGAGATGGCACTCTATACCAGTATTATAATGATGCTCTGTGGTTGATTGTCTTGACAAAGTCTGACATGACATGTATTGACATCTATCTGTTAAAAGTACATCTGTGATTGACATGACAGTTTATGTCATTTGTGTGTTGCCAATTTATTGGTGTATAGGTTTTTGTGGCTCGCATCATGATTTCTTGTGGTTTCTCGTGGTGTTACGACGACTTTTGGCTTCGTATCTGGATATCTGTTGTTACTGCTCTCCCGACCAACCCCGGCTCTCACGGAATTTTTTTCTATTTATTTCAATTTACCTTGGGTATTCGATTATGAAGAATAGATTTTTACCCTATTTCTAATAAAGAAGTGACGCTGCACTAACTATGGTATAGCAACGCTTCGCTTAAGGAGCCTTTTGTTGGATTCTCATAAAATTCAATCTGATAGAATACAGTGGATGACTCCGCGATTCGAGACTTTTAAAATTTTCAGTATCGTATTCAACATATCTTAGAAGGGTGTAGGGTGTATTTGTTTATACTTATTAAGGTTTATCTTTATTTTAGGTCACTGCGTCTTATCATGATTGTGTGCATTATGAACTTTTTCTATGTGCCACCCATGTTAGCCGCGAGCTTACAGAGCGCAATCTCCAGTACATAGGTGTCCAAACACAAAACAAGAAAAATGTCATTGTTCCAAGATAATGTTTAATCAAATAGTAATATCAGCCTATGCTTGTTCAACTGCAGGGCAAAGGCCTCTTCTCATACAGAGAAGGCATGAGCATTAATCACCACTTATTCATATATTACGTTCTAACAAACAAATTAAAATAATATTCATCATCATCATTCTGCCAAAAAAGTCCACTGCTAGACATAGGTAGGCCCCTCGCGGGAATTTGCTGTATGCGAGAAGCACAGGACCGGTCTATGTGATACTTATAGATTATTGTACACACGTAGTTAAAAATAATTATAGGTTAATTGTAAGTAAAAATTATACCAGCCTATTATAGTCCCACCCACTGCAGGGCTACTCGTACAGAGAAGGCACGAGTATTGCATGATTGCTATACACAGGTTGGCGATTGAGATATATATTTACTAGAAGTCCAGGTTTTCTCGGCATGGTTTTCATTCACAGTAAACTTAGAGAGTACATATTATGAATTGGGAAAAGTGACACTGGTACTTAGCCAAGAATCGAAACCACAACCTCGTGCTTGAGAAATGAGGCCTTAATCCCTAGACTATCACTATAATGTAAAAGCTTACTGTATTAAACGTCGAAATGTCATAACAAAGTATAAACCTAAACTGTCTTAAATCTCGACACCACCGAGTTCTGGAGTAATAATATATTAACAGGACTATTAAACGCAAATAGGCCTTCATATCATATATTGTTTTATTTATGTCCGTGCTGGGCCAAACTTGTATGGGAGCAATATCCATCTCCTTTATATAGCAATGGGTTCATGTCCCTACCTTCAAGATGGCAAAAAGTTATCGAACAAAATGGTACCTACATACTTTAGTTAAATGTAAATAAACTATGTTAAAAAATCTTTTGAATTTTCTTATAAAATAAGAAGAAACTTTTTCCCCAACCTATTATTCTTTTGAAGAAATGAATGTTTTATGTTGACACGGCAATAAATGATAAAATTCGACCTGTAAATGGGCAACATAACAACATAAAATGACGCCTGTAATCTCAGAAGGGTTAGGCAGAGGTGTACCTATAAATCCTTAAATAAAAATAAATCCTTATTTCTGAATCACTAATTAAAATGTTGATTTCGACTGAAATCTTTACCCATGCTCATCTGATACTTGAATGAGAGTTCTAGGTTGCTATTGCATGTTTCTGAATAGTTTTATTATAGTTGCATCAGCAAACAATCAGTTCCAGCTCCTCTGTGCTACTCAAAGTTTTTTTTAAATCATAATATCTGAAACACAGAATCAAATCTAGATTTCTTCTTACCTGTCTTTTTCAAAAGGCTCTGCTGATACTTTTGTGACCTGTCTGCTTTTATTTTGTATTTTTTCCTGTTACTGTGGTCTTGGACATAAATGTTGTTCCGAAGAATGTACTAAAATCCACAAATTACGTCTTTTAAGACTTTTTTATCACAATTACTTTCTTCATCTTGTAACAGGCCAGTATGTTTGTTTTATTTTTTTGTTGATTTGATTCGGCAGAACTCTTTCGGAAAAATATTAGGAACTATATAACTCGCCACTGTGCGCCTAAATAAGTTTCTAAATTTTAATTTTGGAAAAATTGATCTACTAACGGAAGTTATCAGAGCTTATTTTCATTCGACCTTTCGTGACGTAAAAACGCGAGAACGACTTTTTTTAACTATAAGGAACTCTAAAACTCAGCCGCATGCGAATAGAACTCACATTATGCTCTGCTGGGAAATGATCTGCCAAGTTCACTCACATCAAATAAATAAAAAAATAAACGTGAGTTCTCAGTCCCGCCCGGTTGTTAAAGCCCCACAAACCGTTATTAGTAAGTTTGTTTATTAGTAAAGTTAGATCAACAGCCGCAGTTGCAGTTGCACGCGGCTTCCTGGAAATGTTGCTGACATACTCGTACTAGTCTCGGAGGGATATAGGTATGAGGTTTGATAGTCAACTGACTTTAGAAATTATGCTAGCCTTTTCTCAAATTTAGATTGGCTGTTAGGCGAGCTACACAGCTGCTGTACCCCTGAGACTATCTTAGTGAGGCTGAATTTGTGATACTATCAGGATTTTTCCATTTATATTACAACAACACTAAGCCCTGTTATGTGCCATGTTTTGTTCTGTAAACTTAAAAGTGCGTCACTGATGCTAAAAAAAACTCTTGCTCTAAAAATAACAAATTTTTATATCACATACCGCCTGTGTTGACCGAACGGGTAGGGTTGGTATAGAACTGTATATTCATTTGGTACTCCCACATTTCTATAGCTATGTCCAAAAGAGGAATTAATAAATGTAATTGCAAGTGGATCCAGGGGTGGTTATTGCAGAATCCGGGGACGCTTCTTATTTTCCACTACAGATAGATTTTTGATGTGACCAAAAAGCTGACCAGATTCCAGTTTTATATACTGAATTTAGTCTAATTAATAAAATGAGACTAGTAAACAGCAGTACAGTCGATTTTGTCATTGCATTCTCAATTAATTAAAACATCATTAAAAGGTTAAACTATCTAACAGCCACATAGACAAACAGAGTTCGTCATTTTATGACATGCACAAGAAATTCAATCTTCGGTTCAGCAAACTGAACAGCAAATACGAAGAGGACTAATATAGTCAACTAGTATAAAGTCTCCCGCAGACAGTCGCGACGTTACTCTAGGAGAACAATTTTTATTGAAAATTTATGAAATGAAAGCCTTAATACTATCAAATGTGATTCAAAATCTAGATCATATTATTCTCGTCTAGATTTTAGACACATTTGACAGGCAACTTCAAAGTTGTCACCAAGGTCTCAAAATTTCCACATATTCTCTCAATATTGAATTTTAAGTACACACGATGATACATTTTCGGTATAAGCATACCTCTCAGTGTACTTACGAAAGGCCTGTACAATGCGAGGTCAGATGAAACTGGAAATGTGTTGGGAGCTTGTTGTGTCGTAGTAGTATCAACTCAAATTAGCAAAGTTTTATTCTGCGATCGGAATATAATAATAGAACATCTAGGTACTTGTGATTACGTAAACAAGTAGGTAGGTACATTCAGGAGGTGTATACATCATTTTAATCTTCTCCTTAATGAAAATCTTAAAGTCATTGACAGACGATGAACAGCCTTAACTGCTGGGGGCTAGAAGCATGATTTTCTGTACAAGAGTTCATTACGTAACATTCACTAAATAAGAATTTTTGAAAATTCATCTCAATGAATTAAATAGGACGAAAGTATGGAAGTTTGTTATTTTTGCCTATGCGAAATCCTATCGGGTGCAATAGGGCTTGTTCTTCAAGAAGCCCTGAGTGAAAGCCGAAGTTGAAGTATTGAGTGAGTTGAGACTGGTGTTGTACTGAATACTGCTTAGTATTCTTTTTTTTACCTACTATAAATATTACAAGCAACGTCGTTAACGTCGTCTTAAAAATCGTTAGTTAAACAACATTATAAAACTACTTTTGATTTTCAGATGAAAACTCACTTGACCCTCTTGACCACCAGTTTGTACACAGTACAAGGGTGTACTGTACTGTGTACAAACTGGTGTTTAGTATTTTGGTAATTTATTTTGCAGTTTAATACAACTTCTGTGTAATTTTTATTGTTTTGGTAGATAAAACCTTCTGGGGCACAGCTAAAAAAGGCCCCCTAATTCGTTGTTTTCTAATGTGAAGCTCGTAACTTTCTTATAATGGACTCCACAAGATTGTTAAACTTTATATTCATCAATCTTGTTTTAGCTTTGAATGAACTCATTTTAACATAACAATTCGAAATGAGAAATGTTATAATACCGCCACGTTGCGTTCTAGAATGTGAAATGGCTACTATAGACTCTTTAAATGATGCATTCGGTATTGTTTTCTGCTTTCTCGAGTAAAGTTCTTGTTATGTTATCTAGTAAGGATTATAAATATACAGCATGTAACAAAAACTCTCTCTGTTCCCTATTTTTATTTCAAAGGATACCGCCTATAGCGCGGCTAGTACAGGGCGGTATCCTTTGAAAAAAAAATTGATAACACTCTTTTAACGAGTCATCGACCCTTTGATGTAGCCGACTGGTTGCCTACTGGCACGCTACTTGTTTGTTGCCAGTCTCACGTGGAGATAGCTTTCGATCGGATGTCCGTACGTATCACGTGGCGCTATTGTATCGCGAACGATGTCGTATTTCAATCAGGAATATTTTAATACGTTGGTCAGAAATCCAAGTAAGAGCTCCGATTGTAGAAGCTTTCACCGCGATTACACTTGTGCATAGCGGTGCATTAACCAAAAAAACCAAAAACACCAAAAAGCACGCTGACTATATTCCACATATATTGGGTTTTATGAAAACATCGTTAAAAATCTCATGACAACCTTAACCTTAAAGAGGAAAAAATGTCAGTACTTTGGTTCATTTTCTGATTAATAACGGATGTTGATACATTACATGCATGAATCAAATGGGATCTCTGCTCGTATACTTTTTCCTGAGCAGTGTGTTAATATGTTTAGCAGTCATTGAATTTCTATGTCGTTAATACTCAAGGGTGATAAAGACTTATTTTAGAAACATTTTCCTGCAGTGAATATGAAGTTGCTTACCTCTTGTTTTTTCTTTGCAAGTCGTTAGTCACGATCATCATCCTCTTGCTCTTATGCCAATTTATTTCTGAGGTCAGACCAGTACCTCTCTTTCATTGGTTGTACTCTATCAGCCGTCATCTTAGTAGTGATCACCTTTTGACCCATGTCATATAACATGTTCTTAGTTGATGGTTTTGACATAATTTTAGTCCCTTGGGTCCTTTTATGTCACATATATATATCTGCAATGTCTGTCAATGTCATGTGGGAATACTCTGAGCAAATTTGAAACTTAAAGATTTACATTGGTTAAATCAACGAAGCCATTATTGGATGAATAAAACTATTCGAGCTACAATCCAATTTCTTCCAATTTGACATGATAGTGATAGTAGCATCAATTTAGTAATTTAGTTGCCATATATGTTATTATAAAGACAAAATATCACAATTTTAACACATTCAAATTCAACGAACCATCAAAACCAAAATCCTCAAAATCCTCTTTTCTAGATTAATCTAGAAACAAGCCCCCGTATTTGTGTGCCACAATTTATCGCTAATCGTTAGCTGTTGAAAACGATATTGATGAGCGAGCTATTAATCATTATCACTTGTCCAAATGGGTTCGGTTTTACTTAGGTGCACTTTTTTGCAATATATTTTGAGGAAGCCCTTTTTGAGTTAAGTGCGAGCCAGTTTTGGGTTTCAAATTATACTAAAACGAAAGAATTTTGTTTCTTCTAAGATAAAGATGATAGTAAAAAGTATACTTAAATCAAGATTTATGCTTATGCAAAATAAAAGTTTTTAGTTGTTAGTTTTTGTTTTGTATTGGAATAGACAATTCTATTGATTTTTTTATAAATATTCGTATTATAGTAAATAGTAGTTATGACAAGGTTCGTTAATTTTGGTAGGTTTCACAAACGATGAAAAAACAAGACTTAGAAATTAATCCGATTACTCACAGTTATTTATCTATTTAACTAATTAAAAACTAAATTAACGTATCAGTGAACAAACAAAAATCAATCAAATCAGTATTTAAATAGAAATTGTTATAAGGTCGCGCTGTTATGAATTCGATGTCAGTAAAATCATTCTTCCTATTTTCGTGTTTCTAATTTGGTGAGGACTAAGGTTTGCAAAATTACCCATCCTCTGACATTGCCTAATTCTCTCCACAACTGGAATTGCACTATCTATCATTGGTGTTGCAAACCTAGAATCGAACCTCGATCTTATTTTATCGATGTGAATCGCAATTCAGCGTTAACATTATATGTCAAAAATAGTTATCTACAAAAGACGGAAGTCCAGATGAAACAATCAAAATAATCATAATTAAAACATATACAAAAAATGGGCTATAAATCTCAGGTTAATATAGTATCTCAAACTTGCGCGCCATATAAAGAGCAAAATTCATAGCCAACATGAAAGCATAATATAAGTATGACATCGTAAAATCAACCTAACTTGACCCGCCTTATTTCGTCTAGTTATTTTTTATTTTTATGATATCTCATATTTTATGTTTGGAAGCCGGTTTAAAGGAGAGGCGGCATCGGGATTGTTACTTCGTTTGAAATGTTTCTTGGATTTTTTATTGCGTTGTAGGGAACGTTATTGAGAGATATAAGCATCTTTCATCTATGGTATTTTTTTTTTATTGCCGACTGTTTTGACACATCTCATTTAAATATAGTTTTGTGTTCTCGGCCCCATGCACTATGAAGCAGAACCAGCTAACTCCACAAAGGACAGCACAATTTCGTTTGTGTCATACAACTGGAATATAAACAATTTGTAGCAGGACACTTGAGCGAAAATCGTTTTCTAAATAATAATATAAGTGCACTGAATAATATATGAGCAATATTAAACCAAATTACTTGTTTGGTTTTTTAAATTATTAAGTTTATTGCGTGTTGTTTTTTACTCATTTATTAATTGCACATTCAGGATTATTTACACTGTAGCTGTAGTTAAGCACCGATAATACAATTGAACCGAATAAAGAATGATGTATTCAAATAATCATAATGGTGCGATATAAATCAAAAGTACCCATAAGAAGTACTTAATTTAATAATAACATAAATAATGAGAAACTAACCTTGATTATAAAACCAACATTGAATTATCTGACTGTGTAAATATCCTACGCGCTTTCCCGTACAACAAACCAACAAATGAATGAAAGACCGGGCACGAGAAATCTACTTGCAAAAGTTATTTAACTTTGTGAAAGATATTCGGATGGAACACTAAAAACTTGACAGGCGGGGCCACCACTATAATGCTATGCCACACCATCCATCATAAGGTGGTCTGTAAAACGGTTAGACGAAACAGCAAATGTTAAGACAGAGATGGAATGGAGAGGTCACAGCGACTGGTCACATCTGAGCTTGAAACTTGTATCTAAAAGTAATATTTTATTAGACGCAACAGCGGGCACAGTCATCAATAAGGAATTGGGTTGCTTACTACTAGCGTAAAAGGACCAAAGTTAGGACCATGTATGTATATTTTTATGAAAAAAAGTTCAGTAAAACATTTTGTTGTACAAAATCTAATAACTGAAATTGCGTGCTATTATGTAAGTTCCAATGGTGAGTCTATAATTTTATTTTGGATTTTTAGTTGAATTAAGGAGTTTGTAATAATATGATGACGTGTAAGTTTATAATATCTACGTATGAATAAATTCTGTAATTAATCATTACCAGCCAGTCAATTTCAACGCTTCGTCAACATGTCTGATTACTGAAGAATTTATAAGTACATAAATAACGTTCTTTTGAAAATGAAATGCACAATATAGTACCTTATTCATTGATCACTCGTATAAACAAATATTAAATCAAGAATGCTTTGACATATTCCATTCCCAAAACAAATTCTCAATATATTTTGATTTTAGCTAATACAAGTTGGATACAAACATGAAGCATCTAACGTTATTGAAAAAGTTAAGATACACGTAAGTTTAGGTACCTACGTACCACGTTTATTTAAAAACGTTTTTTTATAAAACATAGATATGTTGACAAATACAACTAATAACGAAAAACAAACTCTTAGAAACATCTAACGACAGAGTTATTCACACTTTTAGCAAAAACTTTGTTTCGATTATATTTTTCCCTTCATCCCATAATTACCTGAACTGATCTAAATATATTTACTTTGTGACAAAGAACTTCGCAAAATCCTCTTCATGTCGTAAATTTTAAGTACAGAAATTATTCCTAGAACTGTTTCCATCAGCGTGTTCTTATTGCCATTAACTCAAGTTTCCTCAAGTGTTGAAAATGTTGCTTTCCGAAGACTTCACGGTAACCAGCTTACCGTGAAGTCTTGGGAAAGCAACATTTAAGTGCGTGTTAAGTATTACTTTAGAAGCCTAAGACGTACTCAAACTTATTCAAGACCAAGATTTTAAACTGTAACATTTGTTTACTTGATATCCAACGCTATTTTTTTAAACTTTACAGATTTTCTAACAAATAAGTTTTTACATTTTAACAATTTTCGGCTTTGGAGAATATGGAATTTGCAAGGTATGACATTTTAATCGAATTTTGTATGTCATTTGAAGGAATTTTGGGACTAAAATACTTGCTGGTTGTCTATTGTACAATAGAGCCTCCCTGTAGCAGATCTTGAAGAGCAGAATCGTCATATTGAAAGAAGTATATATTTAAATTGTTGGGGCAATAAGAATATGGGCAATTAAGTGGGCAAATAACTTTAAGTCTGAGGAGTGTGGTGTCTAACAATTGTTTTCAACAACTCTTCAATTGCAAAACTATCATGCACATCCAATCCATGCACGTTATGACTTCTGACCTTACCGACTAACAAAGTTCAAACTGTAATTAAAGTTTCAAAACCTTTTTTGCATATTATTATGTACTTGGAGAACCAACAAGAACTCATCTAACCGAAACTTTTTAATGGAATAACAACAGGTTTTTGTGAACTAAGGATAAAACATTTTGTTCCATTTGAGAAGGAAGAAAAACACAGAATACTGTTACTTACCAATTTTACATTAGGAGCGCAAGTTAAGAATTGGAACATAATTTTGCATAATTTATACCATATAAGCTGGCGGCTAGTGGACTTAAATTATGTCATTTTTTGGTGTTTTGTTACTCACTTTCTAATCGCTGTTATTTAATTTTTCCCTCAACATTATATTGTCTTAAAAACCTTTCCTACTGCCCACATCCAGCATCCTTCACTAGGTCATTGATCTACCTCTGGGTACGCAGTTTGTCCTATAACTCACCATTTTTAGCACCATTTCATTTTTTAGCTTTTTTTCTACTAAAAAGTATTTTTTTTTCTCGTGTCAGCAGGAACTATATGAGAATATTTCAAAACGTGTTAAAAAGTCAAAGTCAGTCTGCGAGGTGGTAGCGTTCCTGCTCGACGAGGTGGGCAAGGGCAAACTCTTTGAAAGAGTTATTGCAAACCGACTCGTCGGGCGGCTGGTGCAGGTGGGGCCGGATTTGGCGGAGAGCCAGTTTAGTTTCAGCAGGGGCGCTCTACTGTGGACGCCATCATGCGCGTACGAGTCCTCACGACGGGGGATGCTGTTGCCCGGGGTGGGGTCATCAGGGAGGCGGATTGCGGTATCACCGGAAGCTGACCTGCCTCTTTCACGTGGTCGAGGCCTATTTGACGGACAAGGCCGTCATCTACCCCGGTCACCGTGGAGAATGGAACTGGCGAGAGATGTCGTGCGGTGTCCCACAGGAATTGGTCCTGGGGCCACTTCTGTGGGATACGACTGGGTGCTGCGCGCCGACCTCCCGAATGGCGTCAGCGTGGTGTGCTACGCTGACGACACGCTGGTCCTGGCACAGGGGATTTCGCACCAGGAGGCGGCCGAACAAGCGACACTCGGGATTGTGACAATCGTCGAGAGAATCCGGCAGTTGGGACTTGAAGTGGCCCTGCACAAGTCCGAGGCCATGTGTTTTCATGGTCCTCGGAACGCGCCATAGTCGGGTTGTTCGGACATGGAGGGTGCGATTGTCGCAACCCAGTACTGGGCACGCCACAATAGCGGTGGTAAGTCCCCTCTTTGAGGAGTTGTTGGAGAGGCTTCACGGCGTCCTCACCTTCCGCCTGACACAGGTCCTCACCGGACACGGTTGTTTCGGGAGGTTCCTGTTTCGCAAAAGGCGGGAGGAAACGCCCGGGTGTCACCATTGTGTGGATCGCCCGGAGGATACGGTGGAGCTAACGGTGGAGGTCTGCCCAGCTTGAGCGGAGCACCACGGTGTCCTCGCGGAGGCGTTCGGCGGCGGCGATCTCTATGTTTTGTATGCCTACTCATGATTCAGACAAAACTTAGTGTAGAATGTTCTTTATACTACAATAGAGCATGTTGAGTCCTGAAAATGATCCCATCGTAGGTATACACCACAATTTGTTTATTTCAAGTTGAAGTATCTTTTCATGCACAGTTAACTATCTCTTAATAGCTACAACGAATTGAATAGTTGAGTACGTAAGTACGTCTTCCACCGTCAAGGACAGGAGAACATTAAAGTTTTAGGCCAAAATTGTGAAAAATATCGTTTTACAAAATAGAATAAAATGGTTTCCCGTTAAACTTTTTAAAAGAAAACTGATATATTTCCGAACATAACGATAGTTTTGTGTTTGTTTCAGACTCATCCACCATGGTTGGGAAGGTTTTCATTTTCTTCGCATCATTATCAGCCCTGAATATTGGTAAGATACAGAAAGTTTAATAATTTTTTAAACCTACATATGAACAGCCAAACTAGCTATTAGGGTTACAGACAGAAAAGTTATTAGGCATTCACGCAGAAAATATCACACAATAAAAATAAAAATTGGCAGTGTAGATATTCATAAAAGCCAGAAAACATGGGTTTAGCGCGTTTTATTTGTTACGGGTTGCAGATTTGACCCTCATATGTTAGCAATTATTCCGAGACCCTAATGTTTTGGCTGCAAAGGCACCGATTATAATGAATGTTCATAATTTATTATGAATCGAAATTTCAAAACTGAAAAAATGTGGACCTATCATATACTTACAAATTTTTTATTATATGCGAAAGCAACTCGGTCTTTCCGTCTGTTACTATTTACGCCTAAACCACTAAATCAATCGTTTACAAAGGAGACTGAAACGATTACATGCAATCTTGGGCCTAGATGTAAATTAATAGCTGATATACAGGGTGTAACGAAAACCCTGTCCGATCCTGAAGGGTATTATTTGGTATCGTAGTGCGTACACAAATACGTAATCATTTAATGGATACGAGATAATTATTTTTCCCCAATGAAAACAATTAATTTAAAAAAATTAAAATAATCATACCAAAGGCAACACTGATCGCTCGACAGGGTTCACCAGAGTTCACCTACAGTTTCGTGTCAAAGAAGCCGCCTGAGCGCGGCGATCCTTTGTCGCAAGCCGCCAAAGAAACGTAGGACTAAAGAAATCTACGTTTTGCCTACGCGTAGGTATCAGCTGTTATTTTATTGTAGGCTTACGCAAAATGACCCCGATTTCTGACCTTCTGTTTATCAAGAAACAATTATTATTGAGTTAATGTGATGTGCTTTTGGCAATATAGCCACTGTAGGTATCAGTTTATTAAAACATTTACTTGTTACATACCTCTATCTATCTAGAACATTAGTACACATTCGACACCTTTTTATTAAATTTGCACGTACTCTTCGCAGCGCACATGTGTACGATTTGAGTGACTCGAAAGCTTCCACAATCCGAGCTGTTACTTCGATTTCCGAATCACACATTCACTCACAAATAAAAATTAACATATTCAAATATTCCTGATTGGTATACGACATTGTTCGCGATACGATAGCGGCACGTGATACGTACGGACATCCGATCGCAAGCTATCTCCACGTGCGACTGGCGAAGTGTCCAAACAAGTAGCGACCAGTCGGCTACATCAAAGGATCGAGGACTCGTTATGAGTACCTACAGCGCGGCTAATGCAGGGCGGTGTCCTTTGAAATAAAATAGGCAAAAAATAAAAGATTTCGCCGGCCGGTGGAGTGTTGTCAACTTATGAAAATTTACCATATTTAGTGTTACATTTCGCATGGTAACTAAAAATAAAAAAATCAATAGCTTTTGGTTTTTATGAGTTAGATTTTTTTACTATTTTTTCTAGTACGTATGTTAAACCAGGAATACGCCTTTTTTGGATCGGACAGGGTTTTTGTTACATATTGTATAATCATCAACCTTTGATTGAAAATTCTGCGGATTTTGTCAATCTGAGAACAGAGATATCAAGGATTAAGTAAAAGTGAGGTTATGTTACAATCTTTAACTAACAGCTGATTCGTGAAGTGCAAAACAAACACATCAAAAAAGTCTAAGCAACACATACAAATATAAATTTTTCAATATGTTTCCGCATTTTCCTTAGTATTTCTTATTTATATTATTTTTGAATGATTTTTTTAAATTAAACAACATTTTTTTTTTGTAATAATCTTAATTAACAATAATTACGAGTAATTACGTAGTGCAAAGTAAGGTGCCTAATCAACTAAACTTAAATTAAAATTAAATGGTTGTACAAAACTTGCATAAATTAATACAAAGTGGCTTCCCCTGATAATGAGAACCATTTACAAAACGAGCTCAGTTTGTCTGTTCTTCATACTACCCGCCCATACCATAACTGTTGAGCCGTTGTATGGATGCACTTCCTGAACGCACCTCAGTCCTTCAGTATTTCCAGGACGACGGTACACTCTTACCCTTCTAGTATCAGGCTTGAACCCAAATCGAGACTCATCGCAAAATAAATTTTTATCCCATTGTTCCCGGGTCCATGTAATGTGTTCCCTACACTATTAATTTCGACGAGCGCGATTCCCGTGACGTATCGGTGGGCAGCTTATTTGCCATCGTGCTCGTAGGCCATACTCATGCAGTCGATTTGGCAGCTAACAACAACACCACTTGAATTTTATAGCCTTCAATCTATCTCTCGGGCGGTTAAAATATCGTCTAGGAATAGTGTAGGGGGTACTACGAGTATATGAGTTTGGTACCTAGCCCAGCTAAGGTACCATATAAGCACAGCAGCCTACAGTTCGTCTCCCTACCTAATCGTGGCTAACAATCATACATCCAGTCGTAGCGGACGGCGGGGGCACCCTTGCCGGAGTCCGAGGCACTCTCGTCCCGCGAGGATTTAGTGAGGCGTCCGTGTAACTTGGCGTTCGCTCCAAACTGTCTGTAAATAAAACGGTTGCGGCCCAAACTTGTATGCAAACAGGGGCGGAGGAACTTGCTCTAATAAAGTACAAACATTGTGGGAAATTTTGGCGCCCAACGCGGGACACGGTTTGTTCGTCCTACGTCGCTGCGCAATTAGGGATATTTTAATTAACTTTGTGAGCGTTATGAACGACAATTCAGAATCCTATTCTGTTAATTGAGTACGTGGCCCGCCCTCGAATGGGATTGCGGTTGTTTCCTAACCGGCTATTCGTTTAATACGTCCGCACGCGGTTAATTGATATTTCTGACGATGTAAGGTTTTCCTGATTGTCCCTTTAACTTATTGCGGAATCAAACACGTTGACATTTAGTTAAAAATGTGATTACAATTACAGTAATGCATTACTATAGCTGTTTCATGTATTCTGGCAAAACAATAGTAGGTTCCGGTTGGTTGCTTCTACTGCCTTCAAACTCAAACTCAAATCATTTATTTCAATTAAACCATTTACAGGCATTTTTGAATTTTCAAGGAGTCGGTCAGTCAGAATTATGAAGCTAGTTGCCCATTCCAAAGCGTAGTAGGTACCTATGGAGAAGAACGGGCAAGAAACTCCATGGACACTCTTTTAAATAATAATGTTGTGACCGATATACAAGTAGCGTCCTCTGTTGTCACGTAGCGGGAGCAGGAGGCTAAGGTTGAGACATCTTTGTTTGATTCGCCACTAGAGGGCGCGAGGTATAATGAATGGATTACGCATACATATCGACCGATGCCCGCTTCTCGACACCAGGAGGCGCGGTTTTATGAATGAGTATTGTAATAATTATGAATGAATGTCGTAGTACTCTCCTGTCGACACTACGAGGCAGCACTGAGAAACTGTTTGAACATTCTGGAAGCTTCTAGAACCGGATGTTGGTTTAAAGCAAAGGGTTTCCGCCCACGCTTCGATGGGCACTGGTTCTGTTCGCTTCAAGACTCGAGAGAGTGCACTAGGTTTTTATTAGAAGTAAGATTGAACTGTAGCGATACTAGCCCGAAAACTAGTGAATAATAGTTGTAATAATATTAGTAAATATAATAGTAAACCTGTGGATATACCGATAATAAATCTAAGTAATGATCGCGCGTGTTTTCATTGCTAGATTTGTCCTCTGTCCTCAACATTGGTCCATTCGAGCCGGATTCGGGCAGGTATAGCTTTGGTTCAATATTACGTGAAAGTGTTAGTGTGGTGTATGCAATACCGTCGACATGGTGAAGACACGCGGTATGCATGAACCCGTCACAGCGGCAACAGGAGGGGACGAGTCCGTCTCCACGGAATTGGCGACAGTGGTAGGGCCGACAGACCCGCCCAACTATTCCGTCACAGTTTCGGACCAACCCCAATCTCACAGCCCTGGGGCGACGACACCTCCACACAGACAACCACGAGCCGACGGACGTGCAAGTGACAGAAAAGCGTTGGCGCGAGCGAGATTGGAACTCGCCGCCGCTAGGTTAGCGCTCATTGAAGCAGAATCAGCAGACGAAGAATTATTGGAGGGAAGCTCAACTGCGACATCGAAACGTCAGACGGACGCCGCGGACATACTTAGCGAACTCCGCGGCCACATCCGCTCGTCGCAGTTACAACCCTTGCCGTCAAACGCCGAGCCGCCGACCTTGCCGCATCGTGGCGACGAGGGGAGCCTGCTGCATGGACTGACTCAGGCATTGGTAGAGGTAGCGCGGGGCAAACCCGCTGCCAGCAGGTATGAATTTGATTTACCTATCTATAGTGGCCATCCCGGCGAATGGCTGCATTTTAAAGCAGCGTATAATGAGTCTGCGTCAACTCACACAGAGGCAGGGAATTTGGCCCGTCTCAGAAAGTCCTTGAGAGGGACAGCGTTAGAGGCAGTTAAATGCCTGTTCCTAGGATCCTCGGCCGTTCAAATTATGCAAAGGTTAGAATCTAGATTTGGACGACCCAACGCATTAATAACCTACGAATTAAATAAATTACGTCAGTTACCTAAAGTATCAGATAACCCGACAGATATATGTGTGTTTGCATCGAAGGTCACAAACGCTATTGCAGCGGTGCAAGCTCTGAAAAGAACAGAATATTTATATAGCCCAGAGATGATTTCCGCTATCTCAGAAAAGTTGTCAGTTACGCTAAGGAGCCGGTGGTACGATTATGAGATGGCTGCGGGTGACGCCGAGCCTGGCTTAGTAGTGTTGGGACGATTTCTCGATAGAGAGGCCGATCTTAATGCGCGTCATGCCTCAGCACAGGTGGAACATAAGAGAGACCGTACACAACAACCTGCTCACAAGACGTTTAAAATAATAGAAAGCCATAAAACACCGTGTGTGGTATGCAACGGTAGTTGTAGTAGCGTGGCTATCTGCTCTAACTTTAAAAAAATGTTAATAACTGATAGATGGGAAACTGCTCGTAAAAATAAATTATGTTTCAGGTGCCTAAACAGACGGACGTGGAAGCATCAATGCAAAAGCAAGCGGTGTAAAATGCAAGACTGCGAGCATTATCATCACAAGCTACTGCACAGTGACAGTAGACGGGGTACGAACACCGCAAGCGACCCAGAAGAGCATCCTCGTGTCACAGCGACCGCGTCGCGGGACGACTCAGCGCCATGCGGTGACATCGCGCTGCACGCCGTCATCAATAACACGAGCACGCCACGCACATACAACCAAGTATTGTTGAAAGTAGTACCAGTAACACTATCGGGACCAAAAGGTAAAGTAGACACTTTCGCTTTGTTAGACGATGGATCGACAATAACTCTACTTACTACAGACGTCGCGCAGAGAATAGGCGCAGAAGGTCCAAATGAGCCATTTTATATCGAGGCCGTAGCAGGCACGCGGATTGACGCTACGAACTCGCAACGAGTCAAGGTAAACATACGAGGAAAATACACAACCAAAGGCATTGACATCGAAGCCAGAACCATCGACAGACTTGAATTATCTGGCCAATCGATACGCGTCAATGACCTGGCAGGCTTCGAGCACCTGACGCCTATAGTCGAGCAGCTAGCATATGACGCGGGTGTACCAACTGTCTTGATAGGCCAGGACAATTGGGCACTCCTGCTCGCTTCTGAGGCACGAGTAGGTACAAAAGGTCAACCAGTAGCGTCACACACACCGCTCGGCTGGGTTTTACATGGTAAAACCTGCAGCCTGACAAAAGTACATGTATTACCACAGATTGGAGAACGTTGCGGTCATGTAAGTACAGTCGAATCTATTGAAAAGCTCATACAAGAACATTTTAGCCTGGAATCACTAGGAGTGCAGCCACGACGCCCGCAAGCAGACCCAGAGGTGAGAGCATTGAAAATACTAGAGGAAACTACACGCGCTCTGCCCGAAGGCGGTTACGAGACGGGCTTATTATGGAAGAATAAGGATAGTTGTTTTCCAGACAACTACACCTCCGCTCTCAGTCGACTACAAAACACTGAATCCCGTTTACGCAAAGACCAAACTCTAAAACAAAAATATTCAGAGCAAATGAAGGCACTGGTATCAAATGGGTATGCAGAACCGGCACCAACGCCATCTAACGAGAACAAGTGGTACTTACCACATTTTCCAGTAATTAATTCATCTAAACCGGGTAAGGTCAGAATTGTGTATGACGCAGCTGCACACACACATGGAGTTTGCCTCAATGATTATCTTCTGACAGGCCCTGATCTCTTACAATCACTCCTTGGCGTATTAATGCGATTCAGACAAAAACCTGTCGCCGTTTCAGCAGATATAAAAGATATGTTTCTACGCATAACGGTAAGAGTGGAAGATAGAGACGCACTTCGTTTTCTGTGGCGCGACGATACGACTTTAACGCCCATCGAATATAGAATGAAAGCGGTAGTGTTTGGTGCGACCTCTTCACCGAGCACTGCGATTTATGTTAAAAATCATAACGCACAGGTTCATGAGGCTGACTACCCCGAGGCAGTGAATTCTATAGTACGTAATCATTATATGGACGATTTTTTACAGAGTTTTGACAACGCCGAAGAAGCGAACCGAGTGTCTAAAGCAGTCGACGCGGTACATCGGCGAGGTAACTTCGTGTTACAGAAATGGGCGTCCAACGAGCCGGCCGCTGTCGCTGATCTCGCGACCGAGCCCGTGGTTGAGAACACTGTGCTCAACAAGGAGGAGAAAATTCTCGGTCTCATCTGGCAACACCAGAGTGATACTTTAGGATTCAACTTCAGGAAAGTAGACCCTTCTTCTTTGAGCAAGCAGGTTACGAAACGTCAGTTATTAAAAACGGCAATGTCTTTATATGACCCGCTGGGACTAGCCGCGCCGTTTACGACACAAGCAAAGTGCATATTGCAAGACGCTTGGCGTTTAAAAATCGGTTGGGACGAGCGCCTACCTAAAAGACTAGAGCGTAAATGGCACGACTGGTTGATTGCTCTACAGATACTAAAAGGCGTTCGTATTCCACGCTGTCACCTGGGTTATAATGACTCGATTCGACTAGAATTGCATATATTCGTGGACGCGAGCGAACGAGCCTATGCCGCGGCAGCATATTGGCGTTCAGTGAACGGCATAGGGCAAGTAAATGTATCGCTCGCGGCAGCGAAAGGGCGCGTTGCGCCCCTTAAGGTCACATCTATACCTAGACTTGAATTACAGGCTGCTGTTCTCGGCGGGCGACTAGCACGCTGCGTGGAAGAAGAGCACGATCGTCGCGCCGACCGTCGAGTCTTCTGGTCTGACTCGCGCACAGTGCTAGCGTGGCTGCACGCCGGCGCACGCGCTTTCAAACCGTTCGTTGCGCACCGAGTAGCGGAATTAGAAGAAAACACTGAGCGAAGAGAATGGCGCTGGGTCCCCACCGCTCACAATGTCGCCGACGACTCGACTCGCGATACACCGACTCACTTCACTGCACGCCACCGCTGGTACGTCGGCCCTTCTTTTCTCTATGACAACGAAAACACCTGGCCGCAGGAAACAGACTCACACCCCTACATAGACACGGGTGAGGAGCGTGTCAGCATTGCTGCTGCTCACGAACGGTCGAACTTAACAGAGGGACTACCTGACGTCACACGTTTCTCTTCCTGGCTACGACTCATCCGGGCCACAGCCCGCGTTATTCAATTCATCGACCGACTTCGAGTTCACACGACAACAGCTACCACCCGCAAACGTGACAAAGGCGTCAGTGTAGACGACCCGAACTGGACGGTGAAGGCGGGTACAAAGAAGCGACCTGGAGTGCAGAGCCGCAACCTCAGCGTAACACCGACGGTCTACATACCCCTTGGCATCCAGTACACACGTCGGGCCGAGCTCCTGTGGACTCGTGCTATACAGGAAGAAAGTTTCGCAAATGAATTGCGTCTTGTCACCGGCGGGAAAACGGTACCAACTGACAGCCGGTTGAAGCGATTATCTCTGACAGTCGACGAGCACAAGATAATGAGAATACGCTCGCGCATCGCAGCAGCAGCTGAAATATCACGAGAAACACAGTCACCAGCAGTACTAGACGGCGATCACCGTTACAGCCGCTTGTACATACACTGGATTCATCGAAGGTTACACCACAGCGGCGTGGAATGCGTCGTTAACGAAATACGACAGCGCTATTGGATTCTACGTTTAAGGCCGTCCGTCCGAGCAGTAATCAGGCTCTGCCAACCCTGTAGATTACGTCGAGCCGTGCCGCCAGAGCCACTGACAGGCGACTTACCACCCTGTCGACTAGCACACCATCAACGTCCATTCACACACACAGGACTGGACTACTTCGGGCCACTCTCCGTCATAGTAGCGAGACATCACGAGAAGCGATATGTTGCATTGTTCACATGCCTAACTACGCGTGCTGTCCATTTAGAAGTTGCCGCATCGCTTTCAACGGATGCCGCTATACTTGCGTTAAGGCGTATGATGGCACGTCGTGGATGTCCTGAAGTCATTTGGAGTGATAACGGCACCAATTTCCACGGGGCAGATGCTGAGCTCCGTAAGGCTGCCCTAGAATCTCTTTACCATGAAGCAGAAGTACGCCATATAGCCTGGCGCTACATTCCACCAGGAGCGCCATTCATGGGCGGCGCCTGGGAACGGTTGGTACGCACGGTAAAGACCGCATTGAATGCTACACTTATCGAGCGGCATCCGTATGAAGACGTACTTCACACACTTCTGACAGAGGTAGAACACACGGTCAATTCCCGACCCTTGACCCATGTATCGGTTAACCCCGACGACGAAGAAGCTTTGACGCCTAACCACTTTCTGCTCGGCGCGCCCTCTAAAGTCCCGTTGCCAGGGATTTTCACAAGGCCGGATGAACTACGCCGTTCACATTGGAGAGCGTCACAACGACTAGCGGACTTGTTTTGGCAACGATGGGTACGCGAAGTACTGCCTACGCTTCAAAACCGGCGGGAGCCGCGTGGACGCGGCGACACGGTCAAGGTGGGCGATTTAGTTGTCATAGGGGACCCAAACTTACCAAGAAACATATGGCCAAAGGGGAGAGTCGAACGCATGTACCCAGGTGCAGATGGTGTCGTAAGAGTCTTCGACGTCAAAACCAAGAATGGTGTCATGCGCCGTCCTGTTAAACGTCTCGTCGTCATACCAGTAGAAACTTAGTTGTTATCATGTATTGTATTGGTAGACACTTATTTAGAGTAGAATAAGTTCTTATATATGTGTCCCCTTTTCTTGGCGTCACTCCAGGATTCTGCTACCAGTAGGAGATTTTTTTTAATTTCTATTTGATTTAATATATAGCAGAGCAGGGATTCTGGAGTGGCTACCCTTAACTATAAATGTATATGTACTAAAGTGTTATCTTATAAGTCAGCGAATTGTTAATTGTATTCAATTGTTGATATTGTGAAGTGTATACCAGTCACTAGTGGTATAGATTATGTACATTATTATGTACACGGCGGGAGAAATGTGACCGATATACAAGTAGCGTCCTCTGTTGTCACGTAGCGGGAGCAGGAGGCTAAGGTTGAGACATCTTTGTTTGATTCGCCACTAGAGGGCGCGAGGTATAATGAATGGATTACGCGTACATATCGACCGATGCCCGCTTCTCGACACCAGGAGGCGCGGTTTTATGAATGAGTATTGTAATAATTATGAATGAATGTCGTAGTACTCTCCTGTCGACACTACGAGGCAGCACTGAGAAACTGTTTGAACATTCTGGAAGCTTCTAGAACCGGATGTTGGTTTAAAGCAAAGGGTTTCCGCCCACGCTTCGATGGGCACTGTTCTGTTCGCTTCAAGACTCGAGAGAGTGCACTAGGTTTTTCATTAGACGTAAGATTGAACTGTAGCGTTACTAGCCCGAAACTAGTGAATAATAGTTGTAATAATATTAGTAAATATAATAGTAAACCTGTGGATATACCGATAATAAATCTAAGTAATGATCGCGCGTGTTTTCATTGCTAGATTTGTCCTCTGTCCTCAACAAATGTTTTTACATATATCTTAGTTACATCGATTAATGTTGACACTATAAGTGAGAACGATGTACAAAAAAACCGTACACGTTAAAAGCGTCCAGAGTGCATCAAAACATAATTAAAAACAATCCAGCTAATTAATTATTAAAATAAGCCATGGCAGCTAAGAGATGACCAGTCCCAACTGACGGCGCCCGTTCACGAACATGATCTCATCAGCACATAAACTTCCTTTACAGCTTCAAATCCACCCTTCAACTTGCTGTTCAACTCCCTTCACCTGTGAGGAAATTAAAAAGTTGAATCTCTCAAATACTTAGGGATTCTGTTAGAACAACGTCTTTCATTCAGACCTCATATCGACTTGGTAGCTAAACGAATCAGAAAGCTGATTCACGTAATGAAACTGTTACGTATTTCGGTCAGCAAAAAGATCTTACACCTGGTGAATGTGGCATAATGTGAGACAGTTCTCTGCTACTGCATACCAGTATGGGGCGGAGTCGGTATAACCTAAATGATACAAATGGAAAGAGCCTAAAGATTAGTGCTTAAGGTTATGTATAGAAAACACTTTCGCTATCCTACAGATCACTTGAATAAAGAAGCATCAGTCCTTAATATCCGACAGTTATACATCCTTAAATTAGTACTAAAACAACACAGAATAACAATCCAATCCAAAGAATATCAAGAACTACTTAAACAACGAATTTACAAATGTCTACTTACTGTAGTAAAAACTGCCGTTGCACAACTTAAGCAAGAATTTATGCTCAGTTTCGTTTACAATTAATTTGCAAAAATTTGTGACATCAAACATTTAAGAACCAACCAAGTTAAAACAAAAGATTAAACAATGGCTGTTAGCTCAAACCTACACAGAAACCGAAGCCTTCGTTAGAGTAATGTCATAACATATTTATAACAAACACTTTATACCACTCTCACACACACACTCACTCATATCACTCTCACACTACCTCCCGCATACATTATATTAGTTAAACACATTCCACACACACCAAATTCCACACACACACATTCCACACACACACATCAAATTTCAAACAATTGTTTTAACGATCATACATATTTAATTTTTCATGTCTTCATTTTTGATTTTGTTTTACGTAAAATTATCAAAACGATTAGTAATATATACGTTTACAATTAAACGACCCTGAAATTTCAAATATTTTAAAACTCTCAAGGACTCCTCGAGACAGGCTCGACCTAGTGTGGAGTCCACAAGTTAAAATATTAAAATTATGTTTCCTTTGTTACTATATGGGTGAGATGGCGGCGATAGTGGAAGAGTGTAGTGTGGACCATGTTTTTATGTTGGGTGACTATAATGCGCAGCCCGGCGAGCGTTTTGGCATGGAGCTGTTTGACTTTTGTGTTGAACAGAAGTGGCGATGTGCAGATGTTGACATATTAGGACTTTCCTCGGACTCGTATACGTACGTAAGTGACATTTATGGATCTCATAGTTGGTTAGATCACTGTGTGGTATCTGAAGCGGCATGGAGAACGGTTGTCGACGCGAAGATATTACATGGTGTTTATTGGTCCGATCATATTCCATTACAAATAATGTGTAACTTTGACTTACTTAGAACTAAGACCAGCATTTATGTAAGCATTCGAAATAAGATTGTGTGGGGTGACAGGGATTTAAAACAAACTGACTTATATAAGAACCTATGTACGACGAGATTAAGAGAAATTGATTTTCCCTATGAATTCAGAAATTGTAGTGACAAACTGTGTACAAAAAGAGAACATAGATGTATTATTGATAAAATGTATTATGAAATTGTTGATATATTAAGTGGTGCGTCACGTATTAGTTACTCTGGGCCGGAACAAAACAAAAAAAAACCAGTAATAGGGTGGAACAAACATGTTCGGCAAGCGCACCTGGAGGCTCGTCTAGCTTTTCAGAATTGGGTACTATGTGGTGAACCAAAGGTGGGTACTGCGTATACTAACATGCGAGAGAAAAAACGAGTTTTTAAAAGTAAATTAAAATGGTGTCAGAAGAACAGGGAGCAAATTAAAATGAATATGATAGCATCTTATCACGACAAGAAGGATTTTGTTAAGTTTTGGAAGCACACTAACCAACTGACTGCCAGGTCGAGCCTTCCGGCGAGTGTTGAGGGTGTTAGTGAGCCTGCAGCCATTGCTAACTTGTTCGGGAATCACTTTGCTGTGAAGTCGCCGCTAGGTTCAATGGGAGAGGCCGTGGCGGCTAGTGAGCCAGCAATGGGACCACTGGTAAGGGTGTCAGCTAAGGAAATAGAAGCAGTATTGAGAGATATGAAGCGCGGAAAATCACCTGGGCATGATTCTCTGAGCATCGAGCATTTACTAAATGCAGGTGTGCATATGCCTAGAGTGCTGGCTTTGTTTTTTAATTTCTGCTTCTCACACACGTACCTACCACATGATCTAATGAAGACCTTGGTTGTGCCCATCATCAAAAACCGCACAGGAGACGCTTCGGACGTACATAACTATAGGCCCATATCGTTGGCTACGGTAGTAGCAAAAGTGTTGGACAGTGTGCTGGACAAACAGTTAAATAAACATCTGTCGCTACACGACGCACAGTTTGGCTTCAGAACAGGTCTGTCAACTGAACATGCTGTTCTTTGTCTCAAGCACACTGTTCGATACTATACGGACAGGAAGACCCCCGTGTATGCATGTTTTCTTGACCTATCAAAGGCTTTCGATCTGGTGTCCTATGGTGTTTTATGGAAGAAGTTGCATGATGAAACAACGCTTCCAGGGGAATTGGTTGAGTGGTTTAAATATTGGTACGGCCATCAAACCAATATGGTGAAGTGGGCAGGCTCGCTATCCGATCCGTATGGGCTGGAGTGTGGGGTCAGGCAGGGCGGGCTTACTTCACCAAAACTCTTCTGTCTGTATGTGGATCGGCTGGTTCGTGAGCTCAGTAGCACTATGGTAGGTTGTTCAATTGACGGAACACTTGTCAATAACATAAGTTACGCCGACGACATGGTGCTGCTGGCCCCATCGATCAGCGCCCTCAGGACACTGCTAGTGGTGTGTGAGCGATATGCGGAGGCACAGGGTCTTAGATATAATGCAGAAAAGAGTGAGTGTCTGCTGTTCAAGGCAGGCACTAAGACCTATGATGTACAGCCTATCACACTCGAGGGGACCGCTCTAGAGTGGGTCACATCCTTCAAATATCTGGGGCACTGGGTCACCGCTACACAGGACGATAACATTGACATGGAGAGGGAACGTAGGGCGCTGTCAGTCAGGAGCAATATGTTGATCCGTAGGTTTGTGAGGTGTTCAAATGATGTAAAGTGTATGCTGTTTAGGGCGTACTGCCAATCTTTTTATACTTGCAGTCTATGGGTCGACTACACGCAGAGGGCTTACGGCGCCGTGCGAGTCCAATACAATAACGCATTCAGGGCACTGTTGGGGCTGCCGCGACACTGCAGCGCATCAGGGATGTTAGCTGAGGCTCGTGTAGATGACTTTTATGCTATTATTCGAAAGCGTATCGCATCCCTGGTGTGGCGGGTGCGTAGCAGCGCCAACAGTCTCATGATGACCGTATCTGATAGGACTGATAGCCTTATTTGGAAGCACTGGACGAAGGCGCTAGTGTTGCCGTCAAACCGTGCCCAGAAGTAGTTTATGTAATTTTGAATGTATTTACTATTATGTTGTACTAACACTAGTTTGTAAGTTGTTTTATGTCCTTACTAACAATATTGGATTGTAATGATCTGACAAATAAACTTTATTATTATAATTTAAGGAATATTTTTTTTTGTACTTTAAGTTATAAGGAAATGTAAGAACACGATTTGGTTAATAAATTATTTGTCTTATCTTAATTATTTAGAGCAAAGGTTTTATTTTCGTAACTTTGTAATCGATTACTCAATCGATAATCTCACGAAAACTATCTTTCTCATATTTCTCTGCTTCCAGAATGAGAATTCAGGTGATTTTTCATATTCTAAGATAAAAAATATGCCACATTTTTTAGATCATATCTCAACATATTACATTTGGGCCCACCATTTTCCATCTCCTTTGACAAATTGGTAGCTTGAAGAAAGACTTAAGCTACTATTTTTCTTGGATATCTGTACTAAACAATTATACAATCTATAAATTAAATTGAACCATTTGTATTTTTTTATTATTTCCAACCTTTGCCAAAGAAAACAGTCTTCTACATTGGATTTATTACTTTCAGAACAAAATAGGCAGGTAAACTAATACCCATATTTATTCATAAAATAATTTCCAGAACAGCCCAGTTCTGGAATGGACAGCGTTTCAATTTGCAGTCCAGTGCAAAGTTTTAATTATGCCATGAAATTAACTCGGGATCAAGTTTGGCACACCAATTTGTGTCTGGTGCCTTTCATAAAGCTTAATTATAAATGTTTTTTCGTATATGACGTCATGTGCAAATACACCTGCAACTGGTTTGATTTTTTTTTATTTTGTAGCATTTAACAATAATTGGTTTTTTGGTAATGTAGGTTGTATTATTGTTTGTAGAATTGGTTCTTACATTCATCATTCCTATTGGCCTTATTGCGAAATATTTACTTGGCTTAGCCTGAAACGAAGCTTTTAACGATATATTTTAATTGCTCTGAGCGAGAAAGTAGTGTTACTAAAGAACAAAGGCGACGAAATTGTTAATAGAATTAGTAAGCGTCTACATATGGCACCGTGATATATACTGACGAAATAATTTACTAAGTTTTATGAAATCAAGATTATGGCCTATGGAGGCCGGGCAAAAAAATCGTCATAAATGAAAATTCTATTGACTATTTTATTGATGACATAAAATACTTATGGCTATTTATCTTTTTCTGGCTTGACTGGACGTTTAATGTTGCCATGTATTAAAAATCTTGGGCAAGTAACATAAAAAGCTTTGCTTTTCGTATTGCAATAATATACTTAGGAAATACATTTCTGCGTCAGAAATTAATAAATGTGAAAATAAAAATAATTGTTTGTGGTAAGAATATAGAGGTCATCATTTTGAATACATAAATGAAATCTCAGTATAATTCCAGTATGGCAACTACGTTACCGAAAAAATTCACATGACATTTTATCAGTCAACCCACCGGCCTACTGACAACATAACAAAGAGTACTGTAATTAGACAACATAACACAACTTGTCGTTCGTTGCTTGCGCGTTTATCTCGTATTTTGTGTTTCATTCCATCGATTATCCTTGATTTTCTACTTTATCAACTGCTTCTGCTTTTATGGACTCTGAGATTTACTGTTTTCTGTGTGACTTGCCTAGTGCTTGCCTAGGGATTCTGATTATTTTATTTTACGGCGACATTTTTTCTGACACTCTGGGTTACGATCCTGCCTGATACCTTGGACTTTGTTGTGTGTGAATCCATTTGTTAAAACGATTGGAAGCTGTGTAAGGCCTACACGCATCATGTGTGTCAACTGCAACATATATGTGTCCAATACATTGCGCCGATACCCAGCATTGGCACTTAACATGGGAGCCACTGATTTAATCTTATCATTATCAGCTGGGTATATCCACAAATTGTAAGTATTTCTGGCGACTAGTCAAGTTACAAGATAGTGATTATCTTCATTGCTTATACCAAGCATATAGCAAGCATAGAACAAAATAATTTACCCTCGTTGAAAACATTGTCTGATTTCTGTTAGTTGCAATCAATGTTGTTAAAAATCATGATTTTAAAATAATTTAATATGTAGACATCTAAAGCTTTGTACTAAATAGGTGACGAACAACATATTGCGCTTCTACCATAAATATCATGAAAAACAATTTGCAAGTTTCAATGAATAAACATTATATTTTATTAAGACTATTATACTTTTTTTTTTCTAGATTTTGGAACGTGACTATGGCGAGGCATGTAGAGATCTTGCAATGGCTGCAGTTAACTTGCAAAGAGAAGTTTTGGGCAGTGAAGAAGCTGGACCAAGTACAATGTGGCATTCAAATGTGTGCCTTCTAAGTGGCTGTTCAAGTTTTTATGTGTTTAGTTGGACGACGAACTGTTGGATGTTGCGCTCATACAATGACTGTAGTATGGTATCTAGGATGGGCCAGACATCAAACAAATATTTTAGCACCCGCAGGTTTTCTTGATGACATTGTGATTAGAGATGATGAGGAATAAATGTAAAAAAAAAATATTTTGTATTTTTTAATCTAACCTACCTATGTCCTACCCCTACCATATAATTAATCAAATATATGTATAACTGTCCTAAGAAAGTTAGCTAAGATTATTAAATGAATATATCTTTGAACATTTATTTACGTAGGTACTTTATTTATATATTTTATTTTTTGCGTTGAGAAATGCTCATGCATACTGCAATATCAAGGAGAGATAGTTCAGATATGTGGGACTCCAACTCACTAAAACTACACGGTGTCCTCCTCTCCGCTTTAGGCGGGAACACGGGCACGCGTTATCATTCATCCGCAAACCCGCCGCGGCTGTTCGTCACCGGACCCTCCTCTGGGGAATACCCCCCATCACCGGCGCACCAGAACACAACACATGGCACGCTGTGACCAGCCTAGGGACCAACACAGCCCTGGGCACCAGACAACCCCGGTTCTGTCTGGGCAACCAAGGGGACCAACCCCTTGCGACGAGTCAGATAAATGGCCCCGTCGCCTACCATTTTTCGGCCGCAAAGGATAGGAAGAGCGGCCAACAACATACCGACACTCCTCTTACCCTGCGGTCCCACTGCGTCCGCCATCTAACGGTGGCGACCCGCAATACCGGCACTCCTCTCCCACTGCGGCCTCAGTTGCGATGTAGTCCAAGCGGCACCGCAACCTTGGTTGCTACGTCGTCGGCTTTTCGGCAAAAGCCCTGACTAACAGCCCCTGCTCGGGTTCCTCTTAGCATCACCGTGGGGATCAAGTCACGGTTACTGAGTCCCCCCCGCCTCGTCAATGTGGGAACCCACCGGGGGCATTTACGTAGGTACCTACGTCGCATTTGGGACGCAGACCTACGCACGTCGCGGTCAGCTAGGCTTATACTTAATACGTTGTCCGTAGTTTATTTTACTCTACATATACATCTATCAATGATATTAAAACTGTTAGGTAGGTATTCCTATATTTATTTTTCGATTAGGGTCTGTTGTTGATAAAACATAACCTCTTGAACTTCGAACTTGAATACCTTTAATTCCCGACCTCCTATAAAAGTCTAACTGAAGACAAAACTGTTCAGGAATACAAACTCTGTATTTTAACATTTTTTTCATCAGTAGACGCAAAAAAAAAATGTCAACAAAAATTTGTTCGGCATCTTGCCAATGTTCTTTGTAAAACTAGTGGCTTATACCAAGCGGATTAGAAATAACCTGTCGTAACATCCTCATTGTGCTCATAACAAAATAAGGCTTTTAAAAATGGCACTTGTAGCATAATCAGACTAATATTGGTTTTTGCAATGTACTCGTATTAAGCACGGAACCGGCAAATATGGCACAAGAAAGGGAGGCCTATAGCCAGCAGTAGGTGATTTCAAGCTGAAAATAATGAAGATGATGATAAGGCACATCCATCTTCAATAGGTAGTGGATAATCATGATGATAATGACAAACATTTGGTATCTTTATTTATTTTTGATTCCAAAAATAACTTAACATTTAATGCCAATCAAAAAGAAACCTTACTAAAACCAAAGCTGCATTTAAAAACCACTAACACCACCTCCACGAAACCGCCAAAAGTTTTCACTTCCCTTAGCAAAGCAAGACACAAAAGGCAAAATATGGTGACATCGGCTTAAAAATACAAAGGCCGCTTGTCATCTCGTGCAAATTGTAACAGTTTACCGGGAGAGGCTTTATGCTTTCGAAGTGATGAGTTACGAGACACAGTTACAAAAGATTGTTTTGGAATGAAAGCTTAATTTGTGGAAGCGTTTAGCTGTGATTCGGTTAAGAAGTTATTATTTAAACTTGAAATTGGTCAGTACAACGTTTTCTATGAGTGTATAAAGTGATTGTTGAAAACTAAGTAAGTAAGTACTAAAGTTAATGTTTTATGCAATTTTTTAACTTTAAATTTGACAACTTCTTCTATGCAAAAAATAATGTTAGCAAGAAAATGTAATTAAAATTAAAAGAAGTAATTTAAGTGCACTGACCCATTTCAGAATTAAAATATAACATTGACTAGTGGTCCCAAATTATTTTTGGATCCGTATCATATTGGAGTCTGGCAACTGAGACCGCTTTTAAACTGAGCCATTTTTGTTCTTCAGGTGAACATTTGTCGTTTTCCCGTTCAAGTGCACAAAAACATAACTTTTTAAATAACTTTTATAAATATATATAATCTTGATTTCGGACGAGTGTACTCACAATCGATATAGTATTAGTAACAATGACTAACAAAAACTATGTTAGTAAAACGTATAAATTAAAACAACTACAAAAGACGTGGCCAAACACACGTTGGCACGTGCCTCTGCACCCAGAGCCTTATAAAGGGACTGTCCATTTTGTCACACAAAGTTTGTAGGATGCTGTTGGAGCTTCCGCGCAACCTACCCATTATTGACGCTGTTCTCTTCCTCATAATCCCATAAAAATCGTCAACACGGGCTTCCGCGAACATTTGCGAAGCGCTGCAGAAGCGCGGAAGCCCCATCAACATCCTTAACCCATTATTATATTGTACGTGCAGGACGTTGTAGGCTCTCTGCGTATATTTCACCCACAAGCTGCACGTGTAGAAAGATTGGCAGTTTGCCTTGAAAAGAGCGACTTTAACATCCTTACTACAACGGGCAAACCTGCGGGCTACCATATTACATAGAACCGCCAACGCCCTCCGCTCCTTAAACAGGGCTGGGGACGTTAACCACCCTGTCTAACACCACACTCCAGGACATACGTGTCAGAGTGAGCTCCCGCCCACCTAATACTGTCAGCCTGAGAGCTATACCAAAACTTCAGTACGTTAATAAGCCCCTCGGGCACCTCTAGTTGCTTAAGCTTCGCCCATAGCTTGTCGTAACATACCAAGTCAAAAGCCTTGGAGAGGTCGAGAAAAGCAGCATATACAGGCGTTTTCCTATCCGTGTAATACCTGACCGTCTGCTCAAGCGCCAAGATGGCGGTCGCAGTTGATAGCACCTTCCTAAAACCGAACTGAGCATCCCTCAACTTTAAATACTCACCAAGCCGGCGCTCAAGCAGACCATCAAATACCTTTCCAATTAAAGTTAGTAGTAGTAGTTGGTTTTGTCCGCTATGTCGCCGGTTTAATTTTTTATCACAGTCACCACCACGTTTTCCATAAGTTCTTCTGGTAGATATGTATGACGAATACATAACGCATACAACATTGCTAGAAGCCGTAAATGTGAGATCCCGCATGTAACAGATGCTCGACGCCAAGCCCATCGTGACCAGGCGACTTAACCCTCGACAAACTTCCTACCACTTGCTTCACCTCCTCAGCAGTACACACAAGAGGAAACATCGTCGACATGCTAGGTTCATCCGTACACCGGGCATCCGTCAATGAGGACGACACCACAAAGTCTTCTTTAAACATGTTGACTATGCGTCCCACTTCCGTCTCACTATCAACACTCACGGGTAGGCGCGTTCTAGGATTCATCCTACCAGTTTGTTTCCAAAAACTGTTAAAATTTGTTTGTTCGTGGCTCCTGACAGCTGAAATTACATTTCTTGTGACAAACCCAGTCTCTTCATTTCAAGTAACTACAGCTGACACCGGAGTAGTGTAGATACATGAAATTATAAGTTGGTCGTTTTTTTTTTTGTTTAAGTGTTATTATTATTCGATATTGAACATATCACGTCTGTGGATATCTCGTGTGTAATATTCGCTAGCTAATGTTATTTGATACTGATGTCAATCTCACAGAATGTGATAGTTGAGTACAAAGCGGAACTATGAAATTAACCGCGACCATAAATATAAATGGAGCTCTTATCCCAATCGATAGAAAACAATGACTACCACGATTTCAAAAACGAACAACACGAATTTACCAACTTTACTTACCAAGTAAAATATCATACTCAGGTGGTTCTAAAAGCGCGTTATTATATTTTGCCCATATGATAAAATGAAAGTCACATTTCATGTCAATTCCTTCATACGTTTCTAACGGCGAGTGACGCTGATGTATGAACACGATATTTTTCAGTAAGATTCTCTATACGCACCTTGATTAAATGTAAATAGAGGAAATTGGTTCCGGAATTTGCAATTGGTATTTTCGTGAGGGAAGAGAAGATCCAACCGTGTATTAACCTTCACAATCCAGGACCAACTTTATCATATTAATTATCAATGTCAAAGATTTTATGTGTGAAATATAAGATGGGTGTAAAAACAGGTGTTCCAAATAAAATATGTATAGTTACACCATGTTTTGCCACTAACTGAAATAAAGACGGCATTTAAAATTACAATAACAGAATTAAAATTATATAACTAAATCTATCAACGCGCAACAAAGTTAACAATTTTGCACTATCAAAATTGTTAGAAAACCATAACATTTCTCCTCCGATGCAGATTTCCTATTAGTTTAGAAGGTACATTAATTATTATGTTTCTGAAAGACCGTGAACACTTGAACAGGTGGAAAACTATACGAGGCGTAGAAACATTTCCTTCCTACATAATGGGTTCAGCAAAAACTATATATATTTTGTTCAGGCAAATTCAATCATCAACAAATCAGCTTCAAGGTCAATTAGACACGGTGAAAAGGCATTATTATTTATTTAGCCTGATTGCAGCATACATGCTTCTGACAATCTCGACCGTGTAATGACTTGATCTAAATACTTTGAGCTGATAAGCTGTAAGCTAGTAATGTAGTCGGCTATGTTTTAGATAATTACCAATCCCGCGCTCGCAATCTAGTTTCGCAATATGATAAGAAATTTGTTTTCGGAACATAACTTTAAAACTCACAAATAAAGTTCAGAATGCGCTACAATTTTATAAAAAATGTATTTTCATTATTACTTGTCATTCTGAAATAAATTTAATTGGATAAACTTAATTTGATCTAGTTAATAAACTGTATTAGGTATGGCAGTTACTTGAATTCTAAGAAAATACGAGTACATGTTTTTATTTACATCTTTGACTAGCTCGTTTCACGTTAACTAATCATAACATATTAAAATCCAATCAAGAATGAATTAAATGAGTGATCGTGTTAATCGATTTAGAGATGGTCGGGTTAGGAACGCAGTTCAAGAGACAAACTGTGACAGAAACTTTAAATTTACAAGAAGAAAGCTGTCCTCAATCATAGAATATGAGAAAAGAACGAGAGTTTGCCAATATTGCATAGCAATAATGCTACTTGGCGTAAAAAAAAAATATCCCGAATAATATTCATGAAAAACACACATTTTTTCCACAAATAAAAAACAAATCATTCGTAAAAGCCCTTAAATAAAAAAACAGAGAGCATTTCCGCTGAGACTCGCCTTCAAGCTGCATAAAAAACACTGCACAAGAAAAAGTCACCTAGACACACACATAAGTATTTCTTTTTAACATTCACATCCATTGCGCTGTATGTAAGATACTCGTAGCATACGGAAACCGTTTGAAATAAGAAGAACTGTTTTTTTTGTGCAGCAACTTGTTTTTATTGCACATTGTAAAATAATCTCTTTTAGCCAGTGATAAAAGCGCAGTAGACAAATATTGGAATACGTCAGAGGCGATAGTCTTTTGTTTTTCAGTAGCTGACGCTTCATCATCGTCTGCCGAACTTAGCCTTTTTCCCAAACATGTAGGGGTCGACTTCAAATCTAAACGGATGCAGCTGAATACCAGTATTTTACATGAAGCAATTGCATGTCTGGCCTCCACAACTCAGAATGTGCCGCTTGAGCGAATGTAAAATTATGTGCATCGTGTGCAACGAGTTTTGACATTCGATGAGCTTTAATATTATATTGTTGTTTTCTTTTTTTTTGTAATAGTGCCTCACCAACTAGCGATGGTTGGCAGACAGCTTTGCATGTTAGCTTTGTCTTAGCTAGTTTGCTGGGTGAATCTGTTGAGGGCGTCTCGGCAAACTCGATGTTCACTAGTCCACGTTAACCCGAGTGATTGTTGCATTGATGAACGGCTCGTCAAAAGAATGATTTCCCGAAGAATGTTCCCTCGAATAAACGATTACTCGGTGAACTTTCGACCGCAAAATAGGCTTGCTTTACAAAAGAGGACGGGCTATTTTAGGATATAGTAGTCACGACACTTTGCACGTTACTGATGGCATGTTCATTGTGCCTAGAATCGATATGGTCCACTAAATAACAAAGAAAACACTCCTATTATTTCACTTTAGTTCCAATAATTAAGAGTGCAAAGACTAAACAATCAGCTTGTCACCTACAAACACGATCTTGCTAGTCCTACAGTTTACACGCCTCTCTGAGGCACGTTCCACATAGGCACACAATACACCACAACCTCTACTCTATGCCCCAAATGACGTAGCTTCATGCATTTTAATGAATGCAGAGCATCGTCTGTATGCAAACAGACTGAATATGTTGCCCTATTGTTTTGTGAAGTGTGGTACTCTTTTACACTGTGTATTTTTTTTCGATGGTGAGTTCGAATTTGTATAAGGGAGACACACCCTTGTAGAACTATATACAGTGTACTAGTTCTATATGAATGGTAACAGGAAGTTTTAACTTGTACTTATTTTGCTTTCGTCACAGACTCGTAATAATTACGTAGTTTTGTAAGTTTTTGACCTGAAAACGTCTTTTCGCTCGGTGTACAGGTGGCAAGTTCAATAATTCTGACAAAACATGTGAAAGGACACGGCCGGAATTTCATAAGAGCTGTGCCCTCACAAAAATATTCATGTACATTGGCATACAGAACGTCATATTAAAGCTAACAGGTATGTCTTTACAATAGTTTAAGTTTTCTGATCAGAGCTGAAGCGCGAGATAGTAGAAACAGGATACAAAAAAGTGCCTAAACATTTTTAACAGCAATGATCAACAATTCCGAGTTTTATAGACGAAACAATACAAGATCGTCAATGGATAATATCTATTGACGACATTGTCGTCGACAGTGTGTGTTCATTCACACCGAAATCAGTGAATGTCTAATTCTACGAAAATTTATGAAATACTCTCAATGTCGGTGTTCCATACATTTTAAATAAGTCAAAAATCTACAAAATACGGACTAAAAATTATTAATCATATACGTGCGCCAAATTCAAAAATGTATTACTTTGATTTGGGAAATGACGATGTAACAAGGGTAAGAAATGTCTAACAGATGTAACTAGGCAAAAAAATCATTTGGTCAATCCTTCGTGCTTCAGCAGGATTATCAGCTTGTGGAGGTGGTTCATGAGCGACCGTTGGATTAGCAAGTGGTGGGATTGGAGGTGGTTCGGGCAATCTAGGTTAATTTTCCCGTAGTTCTTCAACCTGTCTGTGTATATTTAGTACGAAGTGCCGATTATTTCGCATCACTGGGATGACATGCTTGCAGATTTGTGTTCCGATCCTGTAACAATGTTTGACATTTTGGTTAGTATTATACGAGTAGTATTAATAATAACTGGTAATTATTAGGGCGCAATCTCACTCGGCGTATAATTTACGGCTGACTGTTTGTGTGTTAGCGTCCCAATACTATTTTAAATAGAACGGTCACACTATGCACACACGCAAATAGTTGTAGCTCAGATATGCTAGGTGAGACTGCACCTATACTTATTAATTATGAGGAATTTGCTTCATCATGGGAACAATACAATAACAATTAACAGCAGCTAGGGCAAGATAATTGACTAAAAATATAAGCTCAACAGCACACACTTACCTCATTGTGGGTATTCCACGAGCAGAAAATATCGATTGATGGAATATTTTCATCAACGGCGTGGTATCGCACTGAGTGACGCCATCCTATAACAGAGCATCCACAACCAATATTCACTATTGGGTAGCTCGGGACTCTGCTATGTACTTCCTTCCGAGAAACCAAAGGCTGCTGCACAACATAAGTGTTATTGCACAACACAGTAAGCTGTGTTGTGTTATTGTTACTGTTATTGTTATTGTCGTGAGAAGATCAAGACACAGTGTGACAGGTGACAGACATATACATGGACAGACATAACAGCGGGAGCGCACGCAGTTCAGAAACGTCAAAATAACTAGGATGTTCAGATACACACTCTTGAATATATCGTCGATACATAATACATAACGTGATTGGCATTATGACGCACGGTAGCTCGAAACATGGTGACTGTGTTATTCTTTGACTTTTATATGTTTTTTTACCTTAGCCTTACGGTTCTGGCAGTTGTGGTGGTTTAATATTTGACTATTACCTTCAGGCGTACAACGGATACAGTGCTTGTCATATGGGTGTATCCAAACGCAAACGCAGTTGTGTTGATTTGCAAATTATGTCGAAATAAAAACCGGACAAAATCAATTACCACACATATTTTTATGGGCATTTTTGTCGCCATTCTAAAGAAATGTAATTGTTGCGATTTATTTCAGTAAATTTAAAAAGTTATTTTCATATAATAATAATTACTGTACATTTATGAATTCTGAATGGGTTCTGGGGGCAGAATCCGGCCATGTCATTTCAACTGGTAATAACTACGAGATTTTTAACACTAGAGTAAGAGCTTTCAAAAAATATGTCATATTAATATAAACTTTGAGGCAGGATATAATGTGCCTATGCCGTCACACTGAGAGCACATACATGTGCGCGACCATCTATTTTTCGCTATGTGCCGAAATTACAATTCGTACAGCGTTTAAACTTGTAAAGCTAGAGCATAGAGTCTGGTGTCGTCAAGATTTCATAACAGAGTTAAAAATTAATATGAAGTTGACAATAGTATATTTATTTCAGATAGCGTCTCATATAAGAAAGCTTGCGTATTTTTAATACAATAAGCCTAAAAATTCTAGTGCCGAGGAAATACAATAGCAACAGCAGTGGCTTTAACCGTAAGAAAAAATGTTTCAATTTGAAAAAAAAAAAAGATGGCGTCTCATATTGGTCGTAATTTTGTTAAGAATTCAAAATATCATAATCGATGAAAGCTTACTTTATAAAGAACTGAATGAGCCTACTGACTCTAGTGTCTAGAAAAACAATGGCTACGGTAGTATCTGAAACCGTAGGATAATTTGTTACAATTTCTATTTGTTAAACAAAATATCGCCTCATGTCGGCTGTAAATCTGCTTGTTATTGTAACAAAAACGACAATTAAAGAAAGTTTACTTGTAAAACACAAAAAACCTAAAAAGTCTAGTTTTGATCTATAACAAAAGCCAGGGTAGAACCGGAAAACACGCTAACAAGCTCTTTCTCAAGAAAAGCGAATGTAGCGAGCACAGTTTATTGGCGAGCGAGCGTAACGAATTCAATGACGTCAGAACTGAGTAGATTTTGCTAGCTCAAGCTAGAGCGAGCGAAGCGACCAGAGTGAACTGAATACGGTTGCACATGACAAGAGTGAGCGAACCAATTCAATTACGCCACAACTAAACAGAGCGCGCTAACATAAGCAATAAGCGAGCGAAGCGAGCCCCTCATACTACATGCATGAGGAACAACCCCACTATAAAAACGAGTTTACATAACCATTACAGGAAAGTCAAAAGTAGCGAGCGTAGCCTCGCTACTTTTGCCCTCCGGATACGGAAACCATTCAGGCGGAGCTGTACGAGGGGTACAGAGTGGCGAAGACCGCCCTTGGAGCGGAGATCCTGCCGGCCAGGGTAACTGGCCGGCGAGCACTCGCTAGAGTCTCTGAACAGGGACCCGTGGGGACGCCCCTACGAAATGGTGCGCGGTAAACTCCGCCGGCTTACCTGGAAAAGGAAGAGGAAAAGGGTGCCCCTAAGCACATGCTTGGAGGGGGGCCAGTTCCCACTTCGTTGGATGACGGGGAAACTGGTCCTCAGTAAGAAGTCGGGGCGCCCTGCGGACTTTCTGGCCGCTTACCGACCTGTTGCCCGGGGTGGGGTCATCTTAGCGGTGTCTTTAGACATCACCAATGCATTCAATACCCTGCACTGGAGTTGCATCAGGGAGGCATTTCGGTATCACCGGATGCCGACCTACCTCTGTCGCGAGGTTGAGGCCTATTTGACGGACAGGGCCGTCATCTAACCCGGTCACCAGGGAGACTGGATCCGGCGAAAGATGTCATGTGTCCCACAGTGATCGGTCCTGGGGCCACTTCTGTGGGATATCGGTTACGACTGGATGGCATTAGTTTGGTTTGCTTCGCTGACGAGACGGTGCTCTTGTCACAGGGGAGGTCACACCAGGCGGCGGCCGAACAAGCGACACGCGACAATCGTCAAGAGGATCCGGTAGTTGGGACTCGAAGTGGCCCTGTGCAAGTCCGAGGCCATGTGTTTTCATAGTCCTCAGAACGCGCCACATTCGGGTGGGAGGGGTTCGAATCGGCGTCGAGTCGACGATGAAGTACCTGGGACTCGTCATCGACAGCCGGTGGAACTTCGTGGAGTATTTCCAACGTTTGGTGCTCAGACTGGAGCGGGCTGGGGCTGCCTTGAAGCGTCTCCTACGCAATCTATGGGCTCCAGACGACTCCTGACAGGGCTTGTGCGGTACATGGCACTTTACGGGTTGCCGGAATGGGCGCGCTCTTAGAGGCGCCGACCAGCCCGCCGGTTGAACGCGTACCAAAGGGTCATGGCCATCCGGCTGGTCAGGGGACACCGCATGGTCTCCTACGAGGCGGCGAGCCTCCTTGAAGGATTGCTGCCATGGGATCTGGAGGCAAAAGCCCTCGCGCACGTATGGGAGTGGCGCGAGGAGGCAAAACGCCGGGGTGTAACTTCGCTGCCTCGAGAAATTATGGTACAGCGGACACAGCTCCGGCGGGATCTCATGGCGACATGGAGTGTGCGATTGTCACAACCTAGTGCTGGGCACGCCACAATAGCGGCGATAAGTCCCCTCTTTGATGAGTGGTTGGAGAGGCGCCACGTTGGCCTCACTTTCCGCCGGACACAGTTCCTCACCGGACATGGTTGTTTCGGGAGGTTCCTGTTTCGCATAAGGCGGGAGGAAACGCCCGGGTGTCACCATTGTGTGGATCGCCCGGAAGACACGGTGGAGCATACAGTAAGGTCTACCCAGCTTGGGCGGAGAACCACCGTGTCCTCGCGGAGGCGACCGGCGGCGGCGATCTCTCGCGTCCGGCCTAGCGGGAGTCGCCTTGCAGATTCCCGGGCACCGTAGGCGCGAGCTTGCGGACGGTAAGGACAAGGCCCGGGTCGACGGCGCATCGTGTTCCAAGCGCGCCTCACAGAGATGTCAGCACATAGTGACGGGGATGTTTGATAGAGACACCGTGGCCCTGGCACAGGTAACTGTAGAGACACGGGTGGGTTTTAGTCAGTAAAAGTCTGACACGCCCTCCCGCTTCAACCAGAGAAGGAGAAGTCAGTTGAAGATAATATATCCCAACCAAAAAAAAAATGCTCGCTAATTTTGACGACGAGCCAACGAAGCTAAGCGGCTATCAAGGTTGCAAGAAATATTATATGACAAGAAACTATATATCTATTAATAATAATGTACATTTACACAGTAATATGTGTTTTTGTACGTACCTACGTACGTACTTATAAAAATATGCGTTATTAATTTTATGCGTAAATAAAATTAGGATAGAATATTTTATGCTTTAATATAAATATTATGTCTTATAATTTTATGCAAATGGATAGGGAACCAATTAAATACTCATACTACTACTTTCAAATGAGATTTCAGAAAATTAAGTTTTTCTTGGGGCTTTTTGTGAGTTTAGAAGAAAAGTTTGGAGACTTTAGCTACGTAGAAAATGTTTTTTCTTTGTTATGTGTCGCGAGACCCTAATGATGTTTATAAAAGTTTAAAACTTTTCTCATGTATTTTTGGATTTTTCCATCTATCATCTACAAACTCGAACGAAGCTCTCAAACATGAGATCGTTGTCAAATGCATGGATTTTCTTAAACTAGATCTTAGTGCGCTGATTATGTTTGGTGAAGTATTTACCGTCTGAAATCTTTTACAACAACTTATAAAAGAACTAACTAGAGTTGTTAAACCGAACTAGTTAATAAATTAACGTCACATTCTAATATAGCATCAAACTTCATACTTCCCCCAACAGAGACTGGTCTCATGTTTCAAGTTGCCATGTTTCATAATTTACACAGTTACAACGATCGTCAGATTCCAAAGCAACAATATAAAACACAGAGCATAAAAATCCCTTTATAAAATTCACAACTAACCCAGTAAAACAATCAGGAGATAATACCTGTGTGCACTATAAACTTTTTGTTTAGCCAAGCTCAGCATGCAAGACTAACGTAAATCTATATATAACATAATTTTGTTTCTTTGCAGATGCGGTGCTTGTCCCTAACACACATGACTTGGCCAATGTTGACGCAGCGGGTACAACATATCGTCTCGACACGTAGGTTTGATTTGGACCTTATTTTTAAACCATAAAGAACAATTTAGAGGACTGACTCATGCACTTTCCGTGCAGGAGTCAGTCCTTGGCTTCCCATTTTCTTTGCAACAAACTCTCAGTCGAACTTAAACTTTATCTGTAATATTTAAAGGCCCTGTTTCGCGTGACAAGGTTGTGTTCTGTTTATTTCTTCAAGGTCATCAAAATGCAAAATTGTAAGTTACGAACATTATTTTACAGGCCTTCTCTGTGCGTCGTTTAAAGGAGTTGTTTTAATATTATAATGAGAATGAAAAGTGAAATAAAAAGAAATGGGTTTTCATGTAAACGGCTTTGTATGAATTTTAAAACGCATCCGGTATGTTTTCCGGACGCGAGTGAATTATTTCGTAACTGAGGGAAATTCATTATAGGATTGAGAATTATTGCTTAACCTTTAAGTTTGCGGTGTCAGTTGAATTGAGAATCGAATGAGTCACACGGGTATCTACCGCTAGTACTAGATTGAAGGTAGGACTTAATCAATAAAAGTACCAAAAATACCAATGACCATTCACCATGATCAAAGTTGTTTCTAGTATGATATTAAAATATAAAAGTTTATCGTACTTTAAAACGTTAAACTTACAAAAACTTACTTATGGCTGAAAAGGTTACTGAAAACCATAATTTTTAGAACCGTGAGTTAGCTTTTAACATTATTAAGCAAATGTAAGTTATCTGTAAACTGCAATGTTTTCTATAGTTTTGCCCAGTTGATGTCACGTTGATGTGGCGCCATTAAGAAATGGCGAGAAATCAACTGGGAAAAACTGTTTTCTGTTGTGATGTCACGTCACTGAGTTAGGCATCCACTGAAACAATAGAATCAGTAGACAACAAATTCACATAAATAAGCTCAGAATAAAGAGTAATAATATTTCTAGTATTCTTAGAAATATACAAATAGTTAGTTTCTTTTAACCCTAAACTCTAACTCTAATTCCAGAAAAAGACGAATTAAGAACTTAACATTAAGAAAACCGAATTGAAGATTTCTACCATTTGAAATGTTAAGGGGAACTATTCTCTTGAAGTAGACTTAATTATTTTTCAGATAAAATGGCACTTAGTAAATGTTTGTAAATTAAAATACTTGCTGTGCCAGTGGTTCTGCTCGTGTGGACTTATGTTATACACTAAAACCTAGGCAGAGAGATAAGGAAATAAATAAAACTAATAATAAGCACGCAGACAGACAGACATACCAATGGGCTTGTTGGTTGTTGAGATCAGATAGGATAGGCTGTATGCAGTTGCATTCTGTTAGACTCTGACATATTTAGGAAAGTTTAGGCAGCTGATGCTGAGATAGACAGAGATACAATATTAGTTATTACATCGAAATATCAACGTGTTAAATGTCAGCTTTGTTAATAAATATTCGATTATCAAAGTAATAATGTCGACAAAGAAAGTAACAGTAGTCTAACGATTTAAGGACGCACAACTAGCGAGCGGGTAGTGTGGGATAACGTACAGCTGTGGAAAAATAGGGATGAGGAAATGAATATCATAAAAAAGAAAACTGGCTGCTCACAGCCCCATTCTCGTGAAACTTTTTGTGCGATTAAATAAACATCAATGTCTGTAAAGTATTGAGACGTCAATATCTTTTTTTACCACATTTACATATGATCCCGTTCACTCATATTGAACATGCTTTTCACGAGTTTCATAGAAAATAAAAATAACTTCATTAGGAAAATATTTTGTATCACGAAAGACAAAGGAAACCTCATATCATGACAAAACAATTAGCCTGTCGACGATTACGATACTAAAGCTGCCTTTGATCTGACTATCGTCACTCAAGAGGACCTTTAATGCATTTCAACAACATCCAAATGTTTAACTCTACACCAAATCCACAACTTAAAGAAACACATTTCGAATAATACTCTGAAAAACGTCAGCTTTTCATATAAAGCATGCAACGGTCCATAAAATGGAGCACGAAATAAAATCCTTTTCGCTCGAACGCTAACATTTTCAACACAACGGTACTAGCCTGTAAGCCGATTGAAAAAAGTTGCGAGCTTGAGTTTGGCTGGTAATAGGATTTACGTAGTTTATAGATCAAATATTGTGATTCCTTACTGTATGTTGATACTTTGAACTTATTGATAAGAACAAATACAGTTTTATATAGACGTTGGTTATTTAATCCGTTTATATACTCCTTACAAAATCGTTGCTCGTGTGTATTCCAAAAGATGTTTGTATGTGGTAGAATAAGACCACATTGAAACCTGCCTATTAATTTTGCACTGCAGGGTAAAGGACTCTTTTAATGCAGAGAAGGCACGAGCATTGAATACCATGCTTGGTTAAGGTGGAATGTCACTTTCGACTTAAATTAATTAAGTTCAGTTTCACTCACGATGTTTTCTTTTACCGATGTCAGTGATGCCCAAGATAACCTTATCCACAACCTCAAGTATGAGAGGCGAGGCCTTAACATAGTAACACTTTGAGTCGTAATATATTTTAGATCTGCTTAACAGACGTGATGACTATGAAGTTATGAAAAAACAATGAGTGGATTTACCTGTGATCTATCTAGAAGGTCTTTAAAAGGCGTTGATCATTTTCTAAAATCTCTTTTTTTATGTTTTCAGATTAAGAAGCCAAAAATTTGATCACACCGGTATGTACTTTTTTATTTTATTATAATGATTTTCGTAGCTTTATTGTTTTATACCTATGTTATAACTGAAGATGAAATCCATTCATCCATCGCCCATTAGAGGTATTTCTATCAATATCATTCAAGGTCGCTTCTTTAGGAAGTCACTCTTAGGCCGAGTTCTATAAATGTTACTTATCACGTGCTTTGACTTAGACAGTTTTTCGTCTCTATCCTGCACTTGTAGAGACACTCGTGCGACAGTGACATAATAAATGCTTAGCCAAAGTACTTTCTTAGTAACGTTTATAGATCCCGGCCTCAGTGCAAAAAAAGTAAGAGATTTTATAATATTTGTCTCATAAAAATGGAAAAGCTGATTTTGGACCTAACACTGTCTGAGTTACGAGTAAGTAATTCCAAAGAAAGGCTAAAGAAAAAACTTCGAATTTTTCCTAAAAAACCCGTTTTTCAAAACTTGTGAAGATCTCTTTCACGTGAAATATACAGAGAATTGTAATAAAATATCCTTGGATTTTACTAACTCTTGGGCATTGTCTTCTAGGAGAACTTTACTTGAAGATTGATAGCTGGGACAAAATAACCAATTCATTATGTGGATGCGAAAGTTTTTATGAGTGTTTTTCTCTTGTGGAAAAACATACATGGGACGACACAATATAGTTTACAGTAATGGTGTTACGATCCTTAAATGTTCGTCTGTCGCATCCTGGACTATCAGCCTCACCACCGCCTTTCTGACTAGCTAATACTTTAATATGAGCTACTTTAATAAATTATTCGTGCTGATACGAAAAAGAGTAAATGTTTTCAGTTTGATTGGTATTGAGTGTTTCTGGAGTTGGAAGTACAAAAATAATAAGTACCGTCACAAAAAGATACTTTTTTAATACTATTTATATAAAAAGCTGTCACTAATAACTAATCTAAATCATGTTTCAACAGAATTGGCTAGCTTTACTATAAGATAACCCGCATTCCTGCACATCAAATTTTTTAAACAGGCAACATTCATACAGCCAGAATTTTTTATTCACGAAAAGAGACGTAGTGTCTCTTTAACCTTACCTACTTAAAACTAATTTTACAACAGAAGGAATTAAGTCTATAAGAATTAAAAAAAAACATTACATCACGCCTGTAATCCTATAATGGTAAGGCAGATGTGTACCTACAGTACGCCTACTTTCGCCAGTAAGTAATGAATGAATATATGAATTCTATTCTCTTCTAAAGTAAAATAAATAAGCAATCTAAGATAGAAATAAATTAGTTCTTGGTGCTGTTACTACAGAATTTGGTCTAGGTTGAAACTATAAAGAAAGTAGGTAATATCACAATCTGCAAATAAGTGTTTATCAATACACGACACCTTTGCTAACTGCTGGTCTTATACACATACATGGTCGTATATTTATACCCTTGAGTATAGAAAACCAAATTAATAAAATACGGAATTGTTAATATTGGCAAATAAAAAAGATGCGTTTGCGTGCGCGAAAATAAAATAAAATTCAAGCTGTGCTGCATGTTACGTTTTGAACTTACAATTAAGTAGTGGCCACTTAAAACTCAGGGCTATAAAGACAAGGACGTATTTTTACAACTTTTGAAAAACCTGGTAAAAAAGCCTACCCAAAAAACTAAAAAGATGAACATTAAGGAGATCAACATAAAACTTCAACCATTCCGCTGTTAATCCTTTAAATCCGCATTTGCATTTCCTCCGTCTCAAGTCTGAAGACAGTTTGAACTGCACAAATTTGGTTAGATCCGATGGATTGTGGCGGTCGTTACCGAATCAACGTACGAATGACGAAGTAAATGGCGTCCTGAATGGAGATTATTTTCAATTGTTTGTGTTTTTTTTGGAACGTAAAACAAATGAAGGTGGTTAAGTCTTTTGTTTATTGTCAAGGAAAGATTAAAGTTTGGGTTTGTAGTACTTAAAAGGAAATAATTCACAGAAGCTGAAAAAAAAAAAAAAGTTATTGATATGACCGCTTGTAATTCATTGAATTGCTCTTTGGAACAGAGTTTCCTTGTCTTAAAAATAAATATGAGATGAATATTTTACTAATGGGAAAGCTAAATTAGTACCTTGAAAAAAAAACTAGAAATCTCAAAACCATTGAGGCGGGAGCTCAACTTCATGACACAAAACATTTTGTAGTCTTATCAACATCCACAGAATAGAAGTGACAGTTTTTCTACAGAGAATCAAAAGAGTTTAATAGCTTTCCAAGAAATCCACAAAACTTACGAATAAAGTCTAAAGAATAAAAAAGCACCCTTTATATTTCGTAATATCGTGGGAGTTTCTGCAAAAAATGTAAAAGTAAAAGCTATCGCAAAACTGCTTTAACAAAAACACAAAAGTGCGTCCGGTATGTTCGCTTCTGCGCAAATCGATGATTTTTACGCAATAATGCGCAAAAAGACTAACTCCATCTTGTCAAGAGCGCGGTCTAGTTCTAATGGCATCCTAGGGACGTTGGTTGATAAGTTGGACGCGCCTTGGTTGTCGCACGCTGTGGAGCTGCTGGTCAGAAGACCCCAAAGCTAACCGTAAAAAAATATTTTTGTCGTTGTGTCTGTGTTTGTTTACTAACAGTAGTTTTTAAAAACAATATTACTAACAATTGGGCCTAGTTGCCAGTAATAAACAAATATTTAATTTAATTTTAAAAACGTAAAACAATATACATAAAATGCACTCGAGCGAAAAAAATCCTTCACGAAATATTCAACGTAGCATAACAATCGATACATTTAAAAACGAAATTATAAACACGGCCAAGTCTCGAATTTATGCAGGAAGGCATTTATCTGGATTAAACCGCTCGGAACCGGATTTTGGTGCTTGCTACCGGCGAACTACCAATCAGAGAACGTTAATCTCTCTAGTTAGGATAAGCCTTATGTTACTGTCGGAAACATTTAGCATTTAATCAAACAATGGTAATTGCTAGACTAAAGTTAATTTAAATTACTTTTTTCCGTATGTTCTTGAAGTTTTACTATATAAAAGTATTAACCTGCTTAGAAATAATTAAATAACCAAATATTTATTTTATTACGTTTTATGAAGGATGCCTTATTTTCCAGTAACAGCTTTAAGAGTTAAAGAAAATTTAAAGCAGCTCAATATTCATGAAAACCTCCTTATTCTTTTCAGTTAACAATTAAGAACATTTCGGCTGTTAACTTTTTATTAAGATCCTCGATATGCGTTTTGGAAGTGCTCATAAGTCATACCGCCTCCGGGTTACTTTTGAAAACATAACTCTCCTTCGGGTGTATTCTGGTAAAAATAATTGTGCAAAATTACCAAAAATCTGTTTGAATCCGTCACTTTAAACCACAGGCTTACATGGTACATCTAGCATAAATAACTACCTCCAATTTGTTCAGTAAACGTCATTGTGTTCTTAATTTATGCGAGGACACAAGTATTACGCAAACGAAATTAGACAGGGGACAGCTGTCGTAGTGGTGTAATGTTTTACTGGCGTAATAGTGTGCTGGCGTTGTGTGGGTCGGCGCACACAAAACATTATAATGTGCGTTTAATAAATCACATGAAGTAATTGTAATTTCGGTGACGGCAATGTCTCACTCAACGACACCAAATTTTTTTAGACATGATAAACTACTTATCTGAAGTACAATCACAGTCTGTAAGTTTATGAACACATTCTTTTTGCTATGCCGTAGCAGGACAAAAATGCGAAACATATAATACATAACTCTACTTGTACCAGCTAAGGAATTGACTAACAATCTCAACAAAAGAGATGGTGGAATACTTTTTATTATGGACACCATTTACATTACACATATTTTATGTAGAAATTTTACAGAGAGTGACACAATGAGCGGTCTATCCTTTAAAAAAATGGTCAGAGCTAGAAAATAAATTACTCAAAATATTAAACTAAACTTTTCTACGTACATAATTATCTACTAAAGCTACATGAATACACCATACCCATTATCCCATTTTACACTACCGATTATCTTAAATTCTTGGTCCCGCCATCATCAGCGCCCTTCATGCAGTCGCCAAAACCATCATGTGTGCGACGAACCTAAAGGTTTCCACAGAGGTGTGATTTGCATATTAATTCTCGCAAGGCGTACTAAATGAGACATGTCGCTGTGTACCCGAATTTGATATGAACCACTGTAGCTGATGACGTTTAGTTTCAAAAGTGAAATGATATGTATTTGGTGTTTGCTACGTACATACAGTTTGTTTTAAATCATAAGGTGCTTTTTGAATGACGGTTTGAATAGAACACAATTTAAATCAGTGTTGATTGAGACGATTCAGGCATTGACCACCTTCCCAGTGAGAGCGGAGCATGTTCCGCCGCCGATGGCTTTGCCCGCAGCCGCAGAGTCTGCAGAGGAGAAGGAGGAGAACGCCATCAGCGTCCCAGAGGTGACACAGGCAGAGATGAGGGCGGCCGTGATGCGGCTCCGGGCCAAGAACGTGGCTCCGGGGCCCGACGGAAACACGGCCTGGCTTTGGCCCTCTCTCTGAAGGAGTTGGAGCCCCAACTGAGAGGACTCTACACGGCGTGCCTTGAGCGGGGCCAGTTTCCCAGTCTGTGGAAGATTGGACGTCTGGTCCTGCTCAGGAAGGCGGGGCGCCCTGCCGACTCGCCGTCTGCGTACCGGCCCATAGTGCTGCTCGACGAGGTGGGCAAGCTGTTCGAGCGCATACTCGCAGCCCGCCTCGTCGGCCACTTGTGCAGAGAGGGGCCGGACCTGGACGAGAGCCAGTTCGGCTTTCGGCATGGGCGCTCTACCATCCACGCTGTGTCGAGGGTGAGAGTCCTGGCGGAGGAAACAGTGTCCCGGGGCGGGGTGGTGGTGGCGGTGTCCTTGGACATCTCCAACGCCTTCAACACACTGCCCTGGAGCTGCATACGGGAGGCACTACGTTATCATCGGGTGCCTCTCTACCTCCGCCGCATCGTTGGGGCTTATCTGGCGGGGAGGTGTGTCACCTGCATGGGACGAGATGGCGGAAACCAGCGCCAAGTGTCGTGCGGTGTTCCACAGGGATCGGTCGTGGGACCGCTCCTGTGGAACATCGGGTACGACTGGGTGCTGAGGGGCGAGCTCCCGCCGGGCGCGGACCTGACGTGTTACGCGGACGACACGCTGGTCACGGCCCGGGGGAGTTCGCACAGGGAGGCAGCGTTGCTCGCGACGGCAGCGGTCTCACTCACGGTGAGCCGCATACGGCGCCTCGGCCTGGAGGTGGCCCTCAACAAGTCGGAGGCCATGGTGTTTCATGGCCCCCGGCGGGCGCCGCCGGCCGGATCACACATTGTGGTCGGGGGGGTCCGGATCGCTGTCGAGCCCACCATGAAATATCTGGGATTGGTGCTCGACAGCCGGTGGGACTTCGGACCCCACTTCCGGCGGCTGGCGCCCAAGTTGTTGGGCGCGGCCGGGGCGCTGGCAACGCTGCTTCCCAATCTGGGGGGCCCGAGCGCCGCCTGTAGGCGGCTCTATATGGGGATCGTGCGATCCATGGCGCTCTACAAAGCGCCGATCTGGGCGTCTGACCTGACGGCCGGCAGCATAGCTGTCCTGCGCAAGCCGCAGCGGGCGATGGCCGTCAGAGTCATTCGGGGGTATCGCACGATCTCCTTCGAGGCGGGTTGTGCACTGGCCGGATCACCGCCCTGGGACCTGGAGGCGAAGGTGCTCGCGTCACTGTACCGGTGGCGCGAGGCAGCGCGGGAGCGGGGCGAACGACCGATGCAGCAACATATCGAGCAACATCGGTTGCAGCTCCGCGAGGTCCTGGTGGCGGAATGGCGGGTGAGGCTTTCACGCCCTACCGCCGGCCTCAGCACCATCGAGGCGATCCGGCCAGTGCTCGACCGCTGGCTCGGGAGAAGGCACGGCTCCCTGACGTTTCGGGCGACGCAGGTGCTCTCGGGGCATGGTTGCTTCGGGAAGTACCTGTGTCGCATAAACAGGGAGCCGGACGCCCGGTGTCACCACTGCGTCGACTGCCGGGAGGACACGGCGTGGCACACGCTGGCAGAGTGTGCCGCTTGGGAGGAGCCGCGCCGTGCCCTCATAACTGAAGTAGGCAATGACCTGTCGCTGCCGGCCGTCGTGAACGCGATGGTCGGCGGCGCAGAGTCCTGGGACGCAGTGGTCTCCTTTTGCGAAACGGTCATCTCGCAGAAGGAGGCTGCGGAAAGGGAGAGAGAGATCTCGACTCTCGACCCGGCCCGCAGCAGACGCACCGGGCGTCAGAGGAGGGCGGACAACGCCCTCTTCCGGCCCTCCTAAATGGGTCCAGGGGCGACGGATTCGGGGACATCCGTCGCCCCCCAACATCAGGACCCGAGACGGCGGCGCGCGTAGTGTTCCTCGCGCGCCGACCACAGACGTTGCGGGGGGAGTACACCTCGCTCCCCCCGCCCGAGACGGGGCCCGCGCAAGCGGGCCGGCACCAGCCGGGGTTGTGGAAGAATAATGTGTTCCCGCGACCCCGGCGTAGGTGTGAGATGGAACACCGGGGTGGTTTTTAGTCAGTAAGAGTCTGACAGACCCCTCCGCCCGCCCCAGGGCGGAGGACATCCATGAGGATTTTCCACCCCGGGAACAATAAAAAAAAAAAAAAGGCATTCACCACCAGCCTAGCCATTTGTAAAGTATAATGAGACCAAAAATGTGTCCATTAGATGCAGTGTATTCGTCGTTTCACCCAATTTTAGGGTTCTCCAAATCCAGCAGTCTTATATCTTAGGATATATTTCGGCTAAACTTGCAACCTAAGCATAGCGTTTATTTTTTTTTTCCCCTACTAGTACTAAAAAAAGCTCATCATCAGTCCACAGCAGTTCACTGTTGGACCTCGGCCTCTCCAATTGCACGCCATTCATACCGTTGCAAAAATCCTAGAAAGACCTCAAAATCCTTACTGCTATAACAACGCATCACAAAACATTGGGTGCAACAAAAATATTGAGTAAGGGGGATGGGCTGAGATAGCGTGCGCAGTTCAAATACTTAATACGTATTTACAATAAATATTTGTAACGGTCGCTAATAACATTTTGATCAACAAAGGTACAACCCGGCACTGAACAGCAGATTGCAAATAACTTAAGAAAATTTGCAGTTCGCGGGCTTTATTGGGAATTTCGACCTATGTAATGTGATGGCAGAAAAAGATCGAGATGAATAATCGAAGTAATAGTAAAGCAAGATAAGATAATTTAGTCTGATTCTTGAGAAAAATAAATCAAGAACTACACTTGGGAGCAAATAAATCGAGCCACTACCTTTTTTCACGTAAAATGGTAAATATTTTTGGGAATATGGAACGTATCAATTCGAACTATAAATCGCCTAAAAGTTAAGTTAATAACCTTAACAATGAGGGTAAATTATTGAATAATAACCTTATTGAATGATAAATTATTGGCTCTGCAAGAAAAATGGTAATTTTGATAGAAAATTTAGTAGGGCTAAAACAGTCCATAAAATCAATAAAAAACAAAATTATTGCAAAAAAAATATTCTTAATAACTGGTATTACCCCCCCGTGCCCTGATGCATTCTTGTAGCCTATTAGTCATCGATCTGATCAGAGTTACGATGACATATTGTGGTATGTTCTCCCACTCTTCAAGCACAGCGACTTTAAGCTCGGGAATGGATGAAACAGCGGGAACCCTGGCTCGGACTCTCCGTTTTAGCTCGTCCCATAGGTGTTCGATCGGGTTCAAATCGGGACTTCGTGCTGGCCATACCATTTGTTGAATCCCGATCGCAGACAAGTATTCCGTAACGATCTGCGCGGTATGAGGTCTCGCATTGTCATGCATAAACAAGAAATTTTCTCCGACAAAACCAGCATACGGCATTACGTGGTCTTCAAGAATGTCAGTTATGTATCGGTCAGCTGTTAATCCACGTCTACCACTGCCATCGTTGGCGGGGTCGACGAAGACAAGTTCCGTTTTTCCGTCTAGAGAAATTCCTCCCCACACCATACAAGAACCACCACCAAAACTCACAGTTTCTCGAATGCAAAATTGGGCAAATCTTTCACCAGGACGTCTATACACTCGGTTTCTCCCGTCATTGCTAAAAAGACAGATTCTTGACTCGTCAGAAAACAAAACTGACCTCCAGTCTTCTAACGTCCAATTAATGTGTTCTCGAGCAAACTCCAAGCGAGATCGGCGATGAGCTACAGTCAATTTTGGGCCAGTTGCTGGTTTGTGTGATGTTAAATTTCGTTCCTTTAGTCTACGTCTCACTGTCCACCTACTGATTGCGACACCTCGAACGTCACGTAACGCTTGCTGTAGCTGAACAGCATTAAGTCCACGGTCGCGCAACGAATTGGTTGCAATAAAGCGGTCGTCACGTTCTGTTGTTGCCCGTGGTCGGCCAGTTCCAGGTCGCCGAACAAAAGCACCAGTCTCCAGATACCTGCGGTATACCCGCTGTACCTTTGAACGACTCAAATGAAGTCTGCGTGCCACTTCACGTTGTCCGTGTCCAACCTCAAGTAAAGCTATAAAAATGTCATAAGCAAATTAAATGCGATAATTTTATTCTACCCTTTAAACTTTAATTAAATTGAAATTTTGACAACTAACTACCCTCATTGTAAAGGTTATTAAATACCCTTTTAGGCGATATATGTTTCGAATCGATGCGTTCCATAATACCAAAAATAATAACCATAATGCGTGAAAAAGGAAGTGGCTCGATTTATTTGCTCCCAAGTGTACATATTATAACATCAATCAGTGTTTCGTATAGATATCAAATCTCGCAAAGAAATGTATTATAATAAACTTCTGCCTAATATTCTACCAAAACATCAACATGAAGATTTGATGTATAAGTTAATACCAACCCAGTTATATGAAAGAGGACGAAGTACCAGGCCACTCAGAAAGTATTGCGAAAAAAAGTTTTTCATGCATTAGACTGGCCAGATGGTCTATTTTGAAATTTTGATTATTTGTAAGATAAAACAGATATGTTCCAATTTCAATAATTCCCTCCACATTGTTTGGGAGCTATTTTAAATGGATCTGCGCCGGGCATTTTCGCGCTATTTTACGATTTCAAGAGTCGCCTGAAACCGGACGAATCGTACGATAGAATTCAAATGGCATTCATGGATGAAGGCCCTTCTGTGGCAACGAACGAACGAATTAAAGCGTGTTCGACTACCTTAGGGTATGAAGAAAGAAGTGGTCGCCCGTTGACGGCTGTTACGGATGAAAAATGTAATCCAAAACAATAGGCTAGTTACGTATCAAGAGATTCAGTACAAACTGCAGGTTGGATCGGGAAGCCTTCACAAAATATACACGTGCATCTTCGCGTGAAGAGTATAGTTCCAGCTGGGTGCCGCACAACCTAACCGATGCTCAGAAGCAGGCCCGGGTGGAATGATGCCGTGATATGATAAACAAATTTGAAGCAGGCTCGACTTGTTTACGATATCATTACAGGTGATGGTTCTTGGATTTATCGTAACGAACGTGCCAGTCGACGGTTCTGGTGCTTCAAAACGAATCAACGCCTACCAAAGTGAAGCGATCTTGAAGTTGGGGGAAGATTTTGATCGCGAGCCTTTTCAATTTGACTGGCTACTTGGAGTCAATTCCTTTACGGAACCAATGAAGCATCAACGCTGAATGGTAAATTACCATTTGGTAATTGCTTGGCAGAAGTTTTCTCTTTTGTGAGCAACAAGCGACCAAACACAGGGCTCCGCGGTCTACTGCTCCACCACGACAAAGCGCCTTCGCACACTGCGCCCTAAACGGGGGACTTCCTGGACAGCACGCCGGTCAAACTCTTGGGTCACCCTACTTACGGCCCTGACCTAGCACCGTGTGACTTCTTTTAATTCCCGAAAAAATAAAATCTGATTAAAGGAATACCATTTTCGTCGCCGGAAGATGCGCTGTCAGCGTTCGAGCAGCCTGTAAACGAGGTGTCTACGGCGGACTGGAAGAGGTGTTTCAAAAACTGGCTCAGATGCATGAAACTTTGTACTTTGAAAAGATTGAATAAAAAATATTTATCTATGGAACATTTATTTTAATTTTCGCTCTGAGCCCTCCTTAATATCTGACAATGTGACATACTTGTCAAAACATTTAAATGTTAAATACATCAAAGAGGGTTTCGTTATGAGGGAGTGTATTTTTTTAACGTATAGTTCAAAAAATTATGTACAACGCGCTAGTTAGAAGTCATTTCCAGTATTGCAGTGTGATATGGTAACCAGAGTATAAGATCCACACCAAGCGCATCGAACGGCCGCAAAAATGGTTCCCATGACATCTTACATATAGCAGTAACATAGGACAACCCTCACTTGTACCAAGAAAGACTGTCGTATTTTAAGATTCCAGGACAGTCTGTATTGCCATACCTGTCTACAATGTATGCTGCATACTGAGATTACGATTTGCACATTGAACTCATTCACTCATCCAGTACAGCAGGTACTGGATGAGCACCTGCTGCAGCGAGATAACAAAATCTTCGTTAAATTTAATGGGTGTCTCTTGTCTAGAATCAAATATTAACCTCATCTTTTGCGAAAATTATTATCTCAGTATTTTTATAATGTATTGTAATTAACGAAGCTTTTTTGTAATTATTTATAACTTTTTATATTCATTAATTTGTATTTTTAGCTGTGCATCAACAACGCGCGCACGTGCTGTGCTTTTCTATTAAGTTTACAATGAATAAAATGTAAAGTTACAGTGTACCTACTTCATGTTGAAAATCCAGAATTTAATAAAAATTGACACATTTTGAGCAAAATTGCTGTTTTATCAGCAGAAAATTTATGTAAGAAACTTCTAAAATTGACAAATTGTCGGATTGTCACCTGTTACCTTTGTCGCATGTAGGTTTTTAATAAATAAACGCCTGGTGTTCTTTAGTTCCTGCTTGCACACATTGGAAAAATCGTGAATATATGCATATATCTACATAATTGGGTAAAAGAACTAAACCATTATTCGTTAGCAACATATTTTACTCGTTTTCAGACCCAACCCCAACATTATTTTCACTTCAAATATTCCTGAATCAATTCAAAATACAATACGGAACGAGATTGCATCGAAAACTATGCTATTAGCATAGCATTTGTACGGTGCAAGGCCATTATGTGGAACTGTGGGATTATTCAAAATCTGGTTTGTATGGCACTAAGCCTTGAATTTATCGTTGGGAGTGCGAGCGACGCGAAACTTTGCTTTCGTATTTTGTTTTGTAATACTCTTGTTTGAAAATTTTTAAGAGTTTTTTTTTGTGGTTGTTATTTCTGACAATTCGGGAAAAAACGGTGGCGAACAAATATCTAGGCCATTATGGATTAACGTTATATTGTATTTCCATACGGTACAAAAAGTTAATGCCAAGCGCGGCTATGTGATATTACTGTCGTAGTGTACTTAAACTGTAGTGAGTTTTGCAGCCGAAACCTGATAAAGTATCGTAGTTTGGGTGCCATTGATTTGTGGTTGTGAGGAAACCTATGTTTTATTAGTATCCGATATTATAACACGCAAGAATGGAGAACAACCTCTAATCTCCAATTATTTTTTTGTTTGAGAAGAAGCTATGCCTTATGGTGAAATAATGTGTAGCCACAAATTATAAGATAGCATTGCATGGAAAACATCACACACACAAGAAATATTGTTTGCCAGACATAACGTATGCCAGAGCAAGCCTTATTTTTCCTAGAACATTATGAAAACACATGAACTTAATAATAACTAAGAATGACGGCGCGTAAAAAAAGTACAAAAGATCGGATCCGTTAACATTTTGACTACGAATATTGTTAGCGTAATTCTGTAAACTACACTTCGAACCTCAATAATATTCGAAAGCGAACTCACTTGTTTATTAAATCAATCATCACTGAGTATTCACCCTCTTGTCCTTAATCCAATTAATTTGGAATCGTAGCAAGTTTTACTGTTTCAACATTTTTTTCGAGTCGCTCTCTCAGTAATCACCCCCATTTAGGGCATATCATCATTAATTTCTGTCTTATTCGGTGCGGAAGTTCATATGACCTACAAACATACGCTATAAACTTGTTTTCTGCTGTTTTAAGTAGACGGATGAGCGGGAAAAACTGCTCTTATGATAGAGATGTGGAAAAAACCTTTGCATTTTTTTTTCTCTGCATAGTCTGCAAAATATAGTTGCGACTATCCCTTATCTTGCTACTCGAAATGGTATGAAGGTTTTTTATTCAGCCAAGACTTATTAAAACATTAGTAGGTACTTGTTGAACTTCATATAGTGTTAAAATGATCAGCCAGAATTTCTGTAATAACTACATAAGGCAGGTAGACAGGTGATGGCAGTTTAGGACGCCTGGTATCTTTTGACAAGGCGACAAAATTATTTGTCATAACTTTACAAAATTGAGACTATTTACGACAAGTGCTGTCTAATAAAGAACTAAACTATTAACAAAAGAGGAATGCCCATTTTTCACCTGACTATGTATAGAAATGAAATAAATCTTAAAAAAACAGCTAATTAAATTTTATATTAATTACGCTTATCACAATGTTAAAAGAAACGCAGGATTTTTTAAATTTTGTTTTTTGTTATGCGTTTTCTACTTCAAGGGTAAACATATTAGCATGTTTTGAACGCATCTCAACCACCATTTTTTACAACGTTCCATTTTACACACTGCTGCTTGACTTTATTCAACTCTGCTTCTGAGTTTCATACATTATTTTACGTTTTATTTACTCAGTAAGTATTTATTTTTTTGTCAATGTATAATACCGATTATTTAAAAATAAATGAATAATTAAATTAATGAATCATGCAATATGTAATTGAGTTAGGACGATTGAAACGTATTTTTTGACGTTTGACATTTAATGCTCGACACTCAATATAAATTGACAATCATCGAGAGTCTAAGCAGTGACATAAGGGCAGCTGGTTTTAAGGAATTCACAAAGTACAAAAGACGTTTTAGAACATAGATATGTATTATTAAGTAAGTATTACTATTTTAGACTAAACTTCGAGTGTTAAATAATTCGTTCTAGCACATTTATTTCTTTATAACGGCAAATCCTAACCTAAAAAGTAACATTAATATTTTTGGACTTCGTAGCGTTTCAATTGTGAAAATGACCATATGACATTATTTTCTAATCTTACAGGTAGTGTTTCTAATATACCTTATAACTATACATAAACTTTTATTATCAGGTTTTGAAATGTATGGGAACTGGGCATTGTTCTTTGTTAAATGAGCCCCTGCTGTACGTCTGCTTTTCTAATCTATTTGTAGCATTTCACAAACCACACTTCAAGTTGGGGAATTTATTACATATTCTACACATACACTAGCTTTACTCATCAATTTATTTATTATAATACCTACATGCATGCATACATATGTATCGCATATGGTAAGGGAATTAGGCAAATACAATCGGATTTAGTCGGCTAAATTGCAAATGCAGCTGTAAACCTGGCAATGTAGCTAGGTACAAAGTGTCGGTAGATATATTGGTTTAAGGCTCCCACAAACAGGCGCGACGCCACAGCGCAGCACAAAGGCGCGGTGCCTCTGTGTCGCACTGTGGCGTCGCGCATGTTTTCGGGAGCCTTTAACGTTTGTAGCTCTATACTGTATGGCTCGTTGTACAGGATGGTTCGTTAGGATGGGAGAGTCGACAGAGGTTGCGTGAAACAAAATTGTTTAACAAATGTAATTATCACTACCGTCGTTATTAGGGGGTCCAGACGAAAGTATTATTCATTCACTTTGGTATAAATTTTTGGTTTTAGTGGCTACCTATTAGAAGCACGAGTCCATCTATCAATGTAAAGCTACGCTAGCTGAGGTCGGTCCGTTGGTAGATATATGGGTAAACATTTATTTCATACCAAGCCTCATTACGTGCCTCGGAAAGCACGTTTAGCCGTCGTCGGTCTCGGCTGTCATTTATAGATCTTTGACAGTCAAAAGCCCGAAAATTTGAAAACCGGGTTAACCAAGGAGTATCATGTTACTCGTACCTATTAGCTGCGGTGTGGAGGTCTTATAGGCAGTACTTTCATTCAAATTTAACGTACACCTAAAGTTAACTAATAATGTTTAAGTCCCCTTTCGTACGAGGCAAGCCTATTGCTATCAATCATGCCCAAATCTGGTTTGTATAGCCAGGCTGGTACTGGGAAATTTCGTATAGGAAAAACCAAATTAGGAAGGTATTTGTTTACCAGTGTGAAACATATAGTAGTGAAAAATCCTAAATACCGTATTCTCGGTACCGATTAAATAAAATTACGTTTTATTAAAATAGACTGTTGGCTGCACTTATAATTACAGTCAAAATTAATTATATTCCATTCATACATTCAATTTGTAAATAAACACAAGACTTCGACTCAAACGACCAAAAAGAAAAAGAAGACAACTGTCTGAGAATGACAGTTCTGATTTGGATATACGGACAATTACAGTTGGTAGTCAAATTGCTTAACAATATAATTTCCCTGACTTTACAAACTGCCAAGGGTCATACGTATTTTGATAGTTTTCTAGTCTATATTCTTTATTTATTTGATAATACAGTTTGTGCTTTCCGTATTAATTCAAATACAAAAACATTACAATCAAAGAAACCACACTACACACCAAATTACACTGAATACATCATGAACACAAGTTTGATATCATAAGTATTCTGCTGCACTAACATTCATTAGTAGATTGGTGGCTCACATATAAATATTTAGCAATGTTCTAATACCTTATGCGGTAGACGTTCTCCTACATTATGTATTAGTGGGTATGTCAGAAGCGGCCTGCTACCGTTCGCAATGGTTTTAGTGAGGTTTGAAGGTGAAGGAAATTTTGTTGTTCAATTTATGGAACACGATATAAAACCAATTTTCGTACGACGGAGTAATTTACTTTCGTCTTATGTTTCTGTGAGCAAGAGTTTTCAAAATATTTTGGTTTGACGTGTCGTTACATCAGAAGACCGCACCTGTGTCAGGAGGCGCTGGATGAAGTTTAAATAAGATGAAAGGCCTGAAGGACAGATCCTGTATTTAAAACAGGTAAAAATATAGTAGCAATATCATCTCAGTGACAATCAATATCAATACCTTGTCAAAAAATGAGGTAAAGTTATTCTTGACAAATTGAGAATGAGCTTGGAATGCAAACGTACCCACATAAAATGATGGCCCTCTGAACTTTTCAACCTTACACCAAACTTCACTTGCTGACTTTTACATATTATGGTGATAAATAACATCGTTGGTCTAGTGGTCGCAATCGCTACTGCAGAGCATGAGGTCCTGGGTTCGATTCCCAGGTCGGGCAACTTGTTATTGCGTTTTTCTATCTGGAATTTCTCAGTAGCAGCCCGGAGTCTGGATTTGTGCCCGGTTGATGGCAATAGGCTCGCCCCCTATTACATGGGACTTAAAAACGTATCTGGCGAAATGTGGGTGTGCTATAGGTACACCTCTGCCCAACCCTTCGGGGATACAAGGCGTGATGTTATGTTATGTTTAAAATAACATAACATCACATCAGCAACATAGCATCAGCTCCTGAAATACAGGTACCCTACCTAGCTCTGGAGCCAGGGTCTCATATTTTTCTGTAACCTGTTTTTATGGCAATAAAGAATTTATTATTTATTATTATTATATACGTTTATTTCCCAGTAATTTCCAATTTATTCTTAAGTCTCTGGATTGACTACTGAAATTAGTGTACGCGTTAATGTTTACTAGATTTTTGCAGATTTTTTCTTTTTTTAACAAAATCTTTTATGTACCTATAATTAACTGAGATCAAAGATACTGCAACAGCAAGTTCAAACACACAATATTCTAATTTAAAGAATCAAATTGTCGCCTGATTGTGAAAACAAATGCTACTGTTTCCCAACCCCTTTAGGTGAATTTTCTGAAGAAAACCAGACTGAAACGGTATCATATAACAAAAAAAACGGTAAACTAAAATAGGTTAGGGTTTATTGCGGGCAAAAGTTACGATACGGTCTTCACGGGTTATTAAATTTTTCATACAGATAGTGTTCTGATTCTGATGGTGACTACCTCTCCTGAGGTACCTTATAACCTTTCGACTTTCTTGGGCACGTAATTACATTAGTGTCAATTACTTTATCGGTGATGCCGACTATCCTGTAGTATTTGTTCAGAATTTTGCCTATTTTTCACGAATGTTTTCGGCGACTTTTTATCCTCGCGCTTCGCGCAGGATAGGTTTTCATGGCACATGCCATTTGACTTAGCACAATCCAGTGCAAAATCCACGACACTAATAATTTTTTTATTTTGTAACACTGATGCTAATGGACTTTGCACGATTCTGCAAAAATCCACGAAATACCATAATATTTTTTTTATCATGATATCACTGTTTTCCACGAAGACGTCATGAGGTCCAACTTGTACAAGGTCCTAAATAAAATTTGGATACATTGGAATTTAAACTTTGTCACGTCATCATTGAGTTTTTAGTACCAAAACATGACTATTATTTAAAATTCTGAATTTAACTTTAGAGTATAATAGGCAAATGAAACATACGTTTTTCCTAATGAAATATTTCATTGAAAATAATGTAAATGAACAGTGGTCATATTTTGTTTAAATATTGTAATTGAACAATCATTCGAGGAATATTGTTGCTGATCACTGTGGTCTAACAAAATATTCTTAGATTATTGATATTTTTGTTCAATTGATTCCATTTAAAAAAAAAAAAGCGGAAGGCAAGTGATGTGATTATGTTGGCTTTCATATCTTCAAAAAGCAAAATCAAAATGTTGACTTTCGCAAATAAATTAAAACCCATATAGTATATCCCGTTGACCTAGAATCATGAAATTGGTCAAGAAGCAAGGTCTCATAGCACAAACAGATACGGAAAATATATACGAAAATCGTTAATTTGTAGTTATTTACATAAGCTGGCCCTTCAATTTGGAATCGAAAATTTATAGGCCATATATATCTTGAAGTAACATTTAGTCTTTATTTTATTGAAGTCGGTCTAATCTCCAATCCAACAACCCACCAGAATCGGAAACAGATTCCACGCCGGGCGAAAAGTTTCTGCTGGCGATGGCGGGAAGGTATTGTGTTTTGTTTTCGTCGTGTGAAGCGTTGTTGAAACTTGTATTTTTTTTTCTGTCTTGCTGCGCCCTCTTAAACCACAGCATGAACCAAAATTGACACTAACATAGCTAACATTTTAAAGGAAGAAAATTGCTAGCTTCCCTTTTCCTCATTCCATATCAACACTCACCCGCCTAGGACATCAAATAAAATGATCGTCTAAAGCATACCTTTTGTTATTCGTACGTCACTTCCAAGTCAATTTGATCTTTCAAACTTATCTTATTTCCAATGGGATTCTCGTAGACGCGTACGCGATATAAGTAAATTGATTCTGTAGAAAACGAGACGGGTTATATGTAAAGTTAACGGTGTTTTTTTTTTGTATTTTTAAGATGGTTCATCGCTTAAGGCGATAGTGACTTTTAAAGTTAAGTTCGGTAAAGTGTTTGAGCTTGTTTTTTTTATGTTATTTCGATTTTGAAATTGTAAGACTGTTTTTCCCATTTTACCCGGTAATTAATCTTGCAGTTAATAGTACAGCTAATATTTTGACTATGACATGAGCTCCATAGATCGCGCCATCACAAACTGCGAATCATATTGTAAAAAAAAAGACAAATATGAAAGGAAGGGATATGACCTGGGACCTGGCGGTGAGATTACAGAGTTTAGGTTAGACAGAGGCGTACTACAGGTATGCCCACATTTTACCAGATAATTAGTTAGTTATGTTTTATTTCACGTAAACCTCCTTGCGCGGTTATGAAACGTCATATGCTAGGTGCATAGGCTACAATTGGTCGCTTCATATGGAGAAGAGCCGGCAATAAACTTCTCGGTTACTATTTTACCGACACTAAAAGTATTGTTACTTTCCCTAAGAACTTAAATAGGGTACCTATCTGTGTTATGTGTCTGTCTGTTGTGTGTAAAGTAACTATAGTAATTATAGTAAACCATAAACAAAATTAATTTCCTTCCTCTATTTGCCATTACTCAGACATCTAGGCAATACATTTATCGAAACTCTAAGCCATGTACTCCGCGACTCATAAGTTTCTCAACATATTGTACGTATGTGTAATGTTAATTAACAGACACTGAGTGGTGCTGGGTACACTTAATTAGTAAACATTCGAATGCTTACAACACAAATACCTTGTGTTGTAAGCATTCGAATGTGATGTGCTTTGCTGTGTGGATTTTCAGTTTTAGGCTTTTTAAATCTGAAGGTTTTTCTTTATTTTTTTGTCTATAAAGTAGGTGTGATTAATGTTCCAAGCCAGGAAATATGAGCAGGTTTTGATACCTAATATCAATTTTGTTCGTTCTTGTCTCACTAACTGTTGAATCTTTTGATTTATTTTACACCCATTTTCTGTCACTCAATCAATTAAAACTCACACACACTGAAACTAACGTACATTGGAAAATACCGGGAACAAGATTTTAATCAAAGCAGGTATTGATTGCATTCCCTGCATTAAAAAAATATTTTAAATAGAACAACACTTCTCTCCAAACAAATACCCCACACAATGCACTATCAATTTCCCGTCAACGTTGAAGGCGTTCATGATCACTAAATGATTGCCAACTTATTTAGGGGATATTTTACAGTGCAGTTGACGTTGAACCCGACGTCGCATGTTCTTGCTGAGATAGTGGTGGCTGAACGAAGTATGTTAAATAGCCTGGACACGACGGTTACAGTACAGAACACTTTAAGTTTGTTCGGGTTCACTTTCCAAGAGTACTAAGTACAATTTGTTTCGGTGTCACTCTTATTTACCCTAACCGTTGATGAGTACAATTGTGGTACCTATTGTTAATAGCAAGACGGGTGACATTTCCGATAAAGTAAAATATCGACCCATCTCACTTGCTACAATAACATCCAAGGTGCTTGACAGTCTTTTGAATGGTGATCTGATGAGGCACGTCGAAATGGAGGACGCGCAATTCAAAAAAGTGCCATAAGCGGCCTGAAACATACTGTCAAGTACTACACAGAGAGAAGGACACCTGTATACGCGATTTCCTCGACCTATCAAAAGCTAGAAAGCGCAGATGTACCCGTGGAAAGTACCCCACTTCTCAAGTACTAGTGTTCAAAGCTGAGTTTATCAGATAAGCTGAGCCGGTACTTTTTCGGACAGCTATAAATTTGAATGTGGTGTGAGGCAAGGTGGGTTAAGCTTGCCACTGTTGTTTAATTTGTATGTAAATAAGCTGATAGAGCGGCTCAGTAGCACTCATCATCACGGCTAATTTATTGATGACAAATGTGTTAACAATATCAGCTATGCAGAAGACATGGGTCTGGAGCCCCACAATCGGTGGATTAGGGAATCTAGTGTCTCAGTGTAAGGCATTTGCGATGTCACACGAGCTTAAATACAACTCCAAAAATTGTGAAATATTAGAATACCTTATTTGCTATAGTGACTGCGGAGCGTCGGTCCTGGGGTTGATCCCCAAGTAGGGTAAAGTTTACCTCGGATTTTTATCAGGACCAGCTGTCTGGATAAGTGCCCAGATCCAGATCAGACTCTAGACAACATAATACTATAGATTTTTTGGAAAAAATTGTTTTTAACGCTAGCTATGTTTTGGCGATCGGGAATTTAGTTTAAAAAACTTTATTTATTACAAATAATATAATTACAGAAAAACAGTGTATTAAGTTGAAGGCTGATATAAAGACTGACTTCACAAACAATTATAAGGAATAACATGTAATTGATCTAATTGCTAGGTTGCAATTTATTACGTAGGTTGGTTGTATTCGTGATCTTTTTCTGTAACATCAAGTCTCTCAATCCTATCACTTAAGTAAGAAGAGTCAGAGAGGCGTTCCGGATTCCGTAGTGGGGCAGTTTCCTGATTAACGTCTCATGAAGAACACAATCAAATGCCTTGGACGAATCGCAAAAGATGCCCAAAGTCTGTATTGTTATGTTACGTTTCGAAATTTTCAACAATTTTCACCATGAAATAACGTGAAGGCAGAGGTCCAACAGCTTGTTAATTACTTAAATAGATCGCTATAATAGCTCTAGGCGCTACAGCAGGTGCACCGGGCCGAGCCTGCCACAAGAATGATCACCCTCCTCGCTGCGCACTAGCTTACATTAAGTTGCTTGAGAAGTGGGGAGAGTGGGGAGGCGAACGTCCGTTTTGCACAGCGTTACTCGGCCCGTTGCACCTACCGCTTACAACAGTGACGCCGACAAGTACATTATTGAAACTATTTACTTTTCTTATTTTTTGTTTTTTTTTTCTTAAATTGCAAAATATTTCCTTCATTTTGGATATGTATATTGGGAAAAAAAGATGTAGGAACCTAGATAAACACGCTGACATTCATTCCCTCTTGTATAATGTGCTCTTTTCCCCGTTCACTCCTCTCTATCTCAAGAAACGTTTCCAGTTTCTTTGCGAATCCCGCAGGAAATTTTTAAGAGCATCGGATAACTTAAAGCCAAAAATGCCTAAGCACTCCACAACTTTCCTATACAAATCTTTTACTGTTCAGGCCGTTCGTTTGTGGAATGCATTGCCTGTCGAAATAAAACACGCGCAGTCGTATTTGTGTTTATAAGACTCGTCGAAGGATCATTACTTGTCGTTATGATCTTGCTCTCGTAAGCTGTAATTATCTATAGTCTTCATTTATTTTCGTTTCTTATATATTTCGTATGTATGTATTTATGTATCTATTCGTTAGGATATGTTGATATATAAATATCTGTGTATCTATTTTATTGTAATGTATAGTTATTTCGTGCACCACTGAGAGCCCCATTTTATGTCCAGACAAATCACTGTCCATTCTAAGGTTGCCTGGAAGAGATCGCAGAAAGCGATAAGGCCGCCTATTGTATGTTTTTTGGTTTGACTGATTTGTTTGTTATGTTATTTTGTGGTGTACAACACTAAATCCGAATATAAGCATAATATGGTGGAAATATGCTTAAATTACAAATGGTTTAAGTATTACGTTTGTATGGACAATTCATGCGTCGCCCTGCTCTTAAGGAATTTGGCTTTTATTTTTGAAGTAAAGCAGCTTAACGATGTTGTTGTGTTAAGCTATTTTGACTACGGCTTAGTAGACGTTCTTGTTTCGTTTGATGGTAGTCTGTGAAATAAACTTTCTGTCTGGATATGTCTAGTTCCGGCAGTTTAATGTTTGCGATAGAAGATTAACGAAGTTTAATTTTCCCATAATTCTGATAAAACTATTTCTAATATCGCACTTAGTAATGCAATACGTATTTCAAGACGTAATATTAAGTTTATAATTAACCCAACAAAATAATAGAATGTGTATGACCAGTATAATTATAGGCAATCCCCATTTTTCATAAAGACGAAAGTATTCAGGCAAGAATACCATTAATTTGATAGATGCTACCGTTCAGTAATTATAAAGAGGAGAAATATATAAACCCTATGGTCCTGATATTAATAAGATTCTTATATAAGTGACTTCTTAGCACTAAATATTTATAAGAATAGATACGGCAAAAAATAACGAGGACCTCAAAAAAGTTATTGAAAAAAAAACATTCGCCAAAACTAAAACTACAGATCCGGAAATTATATCAGCTGCACTACACTTATTGACTAACAGGTTGATTAACACAACCCGAAAGTCCAGATAGCCCGAAAGTGTGAAAGCCAGCCTTACCAAGGGCTATCGTACTACCCATTAACTGGGTTGTGAAGGTCAGATGGGCAGTCGCTCTATGTAAAACACTGGCACTCAGCTGCCTCTGATTAGACTGGAATTGGACCCCAACACAGTTAGGAAAAGAACTTTCCAGACATAAACACTCAAACTTTAGTAATAAATGCAAACGGAACAATAAAAAGCGAATAAAAAATTATGATCATGTTGCTCTTCAAAAATGACTTCAACCGAAGGGCTTTTAAATTCTCGCGATATTAATTTTATGAATTAAAAAAATTTCTAATTTATTAACATCTTCTTCGTTGAAAACCGTCGGTAGTCGGCTTACAAAAGGGGCCTGTATAAGTTTTGGGCGTAATTTCTTAAGAAATTTTTCTTCACGTTTCAAGAACTTTTGCCATTTGCGGGTCATAAAATGAAGAGCTAAAGGTAATTAGAGGGTAAAGGTTGGATTGGCAACTTGGAATCTTTTCAAGTGTAATGGATACTGTGAAGGAATAGTTTCATGGGAATTCTACTACAGCAGTTAATGGTTGAACAAGATGTGTTTGGTCTATCTGTGATTTAAACCGATAACAAAATGTTGAGATTAACACTATTATTAGCTCACTTCACCTCAGTTTTCACGGTGAGATTTTTAATAGACGGAGAATAGACCAACTAGAATTTCGGTGAATTAGTTACCTAATTTAATCTTCAAGTAAAATTCGTTACTAGACAAGCGTGCACTATGAATCGTCGACATCATCATTGCTTGCCATCTATGTGGGATAGTGGACAAACACGAGTCGTAGACCAAATTAAATAAAGAACTGTGCTTTTGCAAAAAAGTTTTTTTACAAATCATGTAAGGCCAGCTTTGGTTTGAGTTGGTTTGAGTTTACAAAAGATGCACCTGAATGTGAAATCTGAGTTTAATGCCCAAAAACCATGTCAGTTCGTCAACATCGACAATCAAAAGCCGACCAAAAGCTGGAAATGTTTGGTCAAACCATAAAATGGTAAACGCAGACCGCTTTTCGAAATTGCTTCCAAATTCGTACATGCATCAGATTCGCATTCCGAACAACGTGATAATTATGCAGTGCAAAAATACGGTGCTCCCAATTATTTTGAACTATATTCCACGAATTCGCTTGCTTTAGTTTAAAATTGCGTCTTGAAAACAAAGTTATTTATTATGCTTTCCTCTTGGTTTTTAAATAGTATATTTTTGAGTACTATGCGTGCTCTAGCTGTTTTCAAAATGACTACGCTGAAATAAATATTGGTTAGACCTTGGGTCCTTGGGTCATTATGTGCTGACATCTCTTTGAGGCGCGCGTGAAACAAGACGCGCCGTCGGCGTCGACCCGGGCCTGCTCGCTACCGGATAGCGAGCTAACCATTGCTCTCTCCCTCACGCGCTCCGCCTCCTCCTTCGCGAGCATTACTACTTCGCAGAAGGAGGTTACGGCTTTCCATTCCCTCTCGCTCCGTACTATGGCCTGGATCTCCACCATAAGGTATTCCATAACCTGAGTTAAGACAGGATACTTTTTATCCCGGTAGTACGTTTACCAAGTGTACCAAGCGGGTGAAGCCACGAGCAAAAGCTAGTCCATAACATTTCAATTTAGCTACACGCGAATTTTTAGAATACAGCACTGCACTGTGTGCAACGAATGTGTACACAGTGCACATACATATATTTGCAATGCTTAAGTAAAGTGATAAATATATCTTGCCAAATTCTGAGCTCATAAGGACGTCTTTTTCATAATCAGCAACTTGCATTTACTTTATCATTGATTAATATTGGCATCTGGATCGTAGAGTCCTTCCCTCTTTATCATTTCTCCTATTTTCCCAGTCTTTAACTATTCAATCATTTCACATCTCCATAAAAAATCGTACCTAAATCAATTCCCACTTTCTGACGTCAACAATCACAGACAGATTCTTCAATAGATCGTTATCGCTCACGTAACGAAGAAAAACGGGGGTCAGAAAGTGAAATCCAATTTACATGACTGTTGGTTCGTGTTAAACAAACAGATGGACAAAGCAGATATATATAGAGTCGGTGATGTGGAATATAACATAGGAATGACAATAATAGCAATTTAATATTTTGGCCTTTTGAGGGTTTTGTTTGGAAGGGTTATTTATGAGAATTTATGTAAAAGTTATGTTTATGTAAATTCTGGACGGAGATCATATCGAAATCAGTTCGAAACAGATAAATAACGTATTAACGTTCAAGGATGATAAATACGTGCTACCATTGACCGTACAGATAACCGCTTAGACACATTTAAAGACCATAACGATGAAAGAGTAACGCTTTTGCTGCTTTGCACCCACAAAAAGAGACAATCGTGTTTATTTCCAGGCAATATCAACGGCAGGAGCCCACCACCCGATTTTCAAGGTAAATTCGGTATGCTCTCTATCGGGCATATCAATCAAGAAACCTTACAGAGCGCACATGATTGGGCAGTGTCATCGCTGCCAAATGTACGGCCATTCGCAGTCCAACTGCTACGCAACACCTAGATGCGTCAAGTGTCTAGGTATATATATGGTACCGCCGACTTCCAAGCTGCGTCCTCTGCGGCCAATCCGGTCACCCGGAAAATTATTGGGGCTGTCCGAAAGCCCCGAAGTCCTATTCTCACAAACTTGTGACACGCGCGAGCGACCGCCAGCACAGGGAAAGCCCCTGGGAAAAGCCTCCTTCCACGCTAATGCCGGAGCGGCTTAGCCCGCAGAGAACCTCTCCCTTTTTTTTTTTTTTTTGTTCCCGGGGTGGAAAATCCTCATGGATGTCCTCCGCCCTGGGACGGGCGGAGGGGTCTGTCAGACTCTTACTGACTAAAAACCACCCCGGTATTCCATTCCATCTCACACCTACGCCGGGGTCGCGGGAACACATTATTCAAATAACAACCCCGGCTGGTGCCGGCCCGCTTGCGCGGGCATCGTCTCAGGCGGGGGGAGTGAGGTGTACTCCCCCCGCAACGTCTGTGGTCGGCGCGCGAGGAACACTACGCGCCGCCTACTCGGGTCCTGATGTTGGGGGGTGACGGATGTCCCCGAATCCGTCGCCCTTGGACCCATTTAGGGGGGCCGGAAGAGGGCGTTGTCCGCCCTCCTTCGACGCCCGGTGCGTCTGCTGCGCGCCGGGTCGAGAGTCGAGATCTCTCTCTCCCTTTCCGCAGCCTCCTTCTGCGAGATGACCGTTTCGCAAAAGGAGACCACTGCGACCCAGGACTCTGCGCCGCCGACCATCGCGTTCACGACGGCCGGCAGCGACAGGTCGTTGCCTACTTCGGTGATGAGGGCACGGCGCGGCTCCTCCCAAGCGGCACACTCTGCCAGCGTGTGCCACGCCGTGTCCGCCCAAGAGAACCTCTCCCTGGGCTAACCTAAGTCACCTGAAAGCTCCCGCAGCTTCGGTGCCTTATAAACCCGCGCAACCCGCTCAACTTCCAGCGCTGATGGCTTCCGCCATCCCAGCGCCTTCGGTAGCCCCCTCGGCCCCTACGGCCTCTCCAGTGGCACCTCAGAGAACCCAGGGCCGAAACAGCGCCCAAATTATATAAAGTCCACACGCGGCCCTCTTCACCACCGCAAGTCCTGGATACCCCGGTCCCTTAAATTAGGCTTTTTCAACGCAAATGGCGTTTCAGGTCAACGCGATGAGATCGCCACTTTCCTCTGCGAACACCAGCTAGACATCCTCCTCATACAGGAAACCTTTTTAAAACCTTAAACCGAAACCCGAACATTGCCAACTATAAACTAGTTCGCAATGACAGGTCTCGATGCCAATAGGGTGGCACACTAATATACTTTAGGAAATCTTTGTATTGCATCCCTATAGACCCACCTCCTCTCTTCTGCCATCTGGGGACCTCCATCAGTCGGCCCGGCATGACCGGTCACCAACCGATCTCCATCATCTTCGCCTATATCCCACCAGACAATGGTCCGGAGGATCCCATCTCGCTACAAAAGGACTTCACTGTCCTCTTCGGTATGAGTGACTCCGTCATCTTGGCGGGGGGATCTTAATGCCAAACTGAATGTGTACACACATGTGGTATACGCAAACGCCAGCCTGTTCTGCTGCTGAAAATGACCAATTCAAAACCCCAATTATAAACCATAAGCTAAAATTTGTATAAAAACTCTTTTCCTATTTTGTAACACAAAACAACGTTTTAATTTTAGAAACTTAAACCGAACTGATGAAAACATTTCAACAACTGTCCTATTTTCTATTAAGGCTTCGTCGTTGAACAATCTCGTAAATAAAAACGTTTGATAAATCTGGAAAAAAAACGGCCCGATACGCCGTGGAGTTATCGCTTCATTGAACTAGAAGCCCTCAGTTCATATCTACCTACACTGAAAGGGATTTGCATAACCGAGAATCAATAAAAAACCTACTAAATTCCGCCATTTGAAATAAAAAAATGGTATCGTTAGTTTATTGTCGTTTAGGTTGGGTAGAAAAGCATTTCGAAATTGATATAAAAAACAAGAAGTTAAAAACGTAACCCGCACATTGTATAGATTAGCTGTCAGCGTATACCTAGTGAGATACAGATAGTCTTTGGCTGTCACTTGTAAACTGGAAGACTATCTAATGTAGTTAGGCAATGCTTTCCAAAGAAATTGTATTCGGACCAACGATTAGTTGGCCCCCAGTTGTCAACCAACAACTGAGGCCAAACATTAAGGTTTGTTTACAGACAACGTAATTTTCCTTTCTGTTACACGCTGGATATTTCTGTATCGTATACTTTCACTACTGCATCTTATATGTGTCCTTGTCTCAATGTCATTATTATTTAATGATTTGTTTATTGTTTTAGTAACTCTATCTACGGCATAACCATTTAATAAAACCTATTCGATTCCACTTTCTGCAAAAAATTACTGACCTATGACATTTTTCTGAAATTTAGGTCGGTTCGCCTACAGTATATCGAACTTTGTTGTCAACGGTTTTAAAAGTATCGTTAGCCCTCGCTGCCCTCGCCGCCGAGGCCCGCCGCGACGCCCAAATCGACGCCCCTCCCGACCTTTGATCGAGCCAGCCCGCGCCGCTGAGCCTGTAGCTTTAAATTCGTCCGTAAATAATACCAATCCTGATCCAGCTAGTCATTTGCTGCCCTCTTCCAGCGACGCCCTAAGCCGAGGTTCGTACCCCACAGGGGGTGCCCTTAGCGTTGTCGCTTAGTTTTAGTTAGTATATAAGTTTAAGTCCTGGCTGGAGGCCTTAATTTATTAGGGAATCCACAGGCAAGTCCGCTTAAGCAGACGACAACCGCATAGGTTGACCTGCGAGATGCCAAAAAAACAAACAAACAAAAAAATAATCGAACAGAATACTTGTTCTGGTGAGTTGAAGTAGCTTTTAAAGTAATACATTTAAAAAATGAATATTGATATAACTTTGAAAATGCACTAAAGAGGCATCGAAAACAAAGTTCTGTAAAATAATCAAAAATCAAACATACAATTTTCAATTTGTGCCTACAGCTCTAACCAATAAACATAACACAAAGTTATATCAAAATTCATAAAAAAAGCATTAAAAACACTACTGTATTGTTCCAATGGTGCTTAAAGTAAAATGAGCTTAATGGACTGATGGTGTGGAAATGAATTGAGTGACTCGGCCCTTGTTGGCTGTAACGAGAACGCCTGGCTGACTTGATAGCCCAACGCGAACTGAGCTAATTGTTATGAGTTGAAATGAATGTGTGGCGTAAACTGCTGAATTGCAGAATGTGCGGTTGCACCGTACACAAGCTACATAAATAAACAACGTATAATACTTAAAGTATCATACTTACGTATAATACTTATAGTACTCATAACATAAAATACTTAAAGTAGGACTTATTTCTCGATGCTTAGGGCTGTATTGCACTTATAGCTTGCATAAAGCTGAAGATGCACTGAATTATGAATTATTCAAGCCACCAGCTCCGTGGTGCCCTTACGAGGCGACTGGTGGCATATTCCATAATTTCATCCTTTCAAGTCTATCGTTATGAAATAGGTGCTTATTTCGGAATAACTTGATGGTGTTTCGTGGGGGCTACGTTATAGTTATTTATACAGAATTGTATTTGGTGTATTTGATACTTTTGCAGTTCAATATTTGACCGTTATAAGTTATAACTTTAACATCCAACCGTTTGGGCAGGGCATACCTGATTCTCATAAAGAGAAAAAAGAAGAACAAGTCAGGGATTTACATACGCTTTTGCTCGGTACCTTCCCACATGAATGAAATACAGAATGGCAGGAAGATCGACGCAAAACCTGTTACCATGGATTCAGAACATGATTCTGGTTGCATGATTCTTGCGCTTAAAATTCTCGTCGGTTATTACAGGGTGGCCCAAAATAACGTTGAAAAGAGATTACACGAATCATTTTTTAAATTTTGTATAAGAATAAAAAAACCGGACAAGTCAAAACTTAAACTCAAACTCAACGCATATTTTTCAAGTAAACCAATTACAGGCACTTTTGAATTGTCAAGGGGTCGGTCAGTCAGAAATATGAAACTAGATACCCATTCCAAAGCGATGTAGGTACCTATGAAGAAGAACGGGTAAGAAACTCCATGGACACTCTTTTAAATAATATTGTTACTTCAGTCTTGTTGAAATTATACACGTTAGAACGATGTAGATCGCTAGATATAGATTCTAGAAAACGAAATTTAAAAAAAAACCGTGGCAGGCAAGAGATGACCAGTCCCCACTGACGGCGACCCTTCACGAACATGACGTATGGATCAGCACCATTCAGCTCAATCATTTTGAAGGGGACTTAATGATCCAACACACACGCCACCACCAGCGAGACATTTGAGTGAGCGTGACATACTCTCAGCTGCCAGGGCACATTCAAGTTCAAGTGCAAGTTGAACTCGCGTTGAGGGGGTTCCGTACGATGATGTTACCCATCGTAAACATTCATTGTAAGTTAGGTTTCCAAGACTTACATAATGCTTTTACTATTAATAGTTATCAGATCTAATAAAGAGAAAAACTCCTAATTCAACAAGGTTTATTTAAATAATCCTTCACATGGTGAATGAATATGAAACAAATGGTTCCATTCCAACTGGACATTTTCTGAACATTTCAATCACGTCACGTCATTCAACACTGTTTGCCGTGAACTCCATGCCGAAAAGGTTGTATTACCGAAGCCCAGCAACCAATGACGTAATGAACAAAATCGTTTACATTTCGGAATAGTTCATTATATATTTTGCACTATATCCGTGAGTATTTAATAATAAAAAAATTGATTTAGTTTTAATCTTCTTTTCTTGAAGGAAATGAATACTTAACCTATCCTCAATTTGTAACCTATATTCACGAAAGCCAAAAAAACAAACTGCCCTACATAACCATGTATTAAAATAACTTTATTTTGGAAATTCATGATTGAAGCTTAAGCTTGTTTATGGTGAAATAAATCTACTTATTAAACTTTTTGAACATTTTGCGTGTCGAAAAAACAAACTGTTTCTAATTTCCTTGACATAGTATTACACTTCCTATTTGACTGAAGAAGTTATTATAAGTAATCGTAGCGGTTCGTTATATTTATGAAATATGAAATATCTACAATGAAAATACGCTAGTTCTTGGTAGTAAAACCAAAGTATAATGCGTCAATCAAAATTATAACCAATAGACATACAAAAAGGTAAAATATCACAGAGTAGACTTGCATTAATAGTTGAATTTTTTTTTATTTTTTATTTTTGTTTTCACTTGTAACGCATTTTTTATTCTAAACCCTTTATTGCAATCCCAAAAAAAGTAGCAAACCAAAACAAAAACTGCATCTTCTGAGATAAGCAGAAAAAAGCCGGCTGCTTCTCAGTCCAATGCTTAGCACCTACTGCTACCAACTCATATTAGATTAACTCGAAGTTTAGCAATGCCATAAACTGGCTCGGTCACGCGCATGGTATAATTTTTAATATATTTTTGTTTCGTGTAATGCGAGTACGCAACGATACGTCAGTGTGTGCCGCGATCTTTGTGGTGTGTGTGGTTGTTTGGTCGCTTGTTGCTCACAACAGAGAAAACTTTGCCAAGGTTTCGTAAAGCAATTGACACCAAATAGTCCGTCAAATTGAAAAAGCTCCCCCCGTCGTACCGTGAGTTCACAGCAACAAGACTCTTAACGTGCCTATCCACTTTTGAATGCTTGCTGTACATTATATCTGATAACTTTTTACCAGTGAAAGCATTATGTAAATCATGGCGAACTACTTTACATGAAATGTATTTTTTTGTAGGATTTCATATTTTTTGTATCGTGCTCTATTTCTTTTTATTAAAGCGTTGGTATTGTAGTGATATTCTAGTTTAAATTATAACCCGTAACTCCAGCATAGTAGGCGTGCAAAAAGGTATTTCTTGCACGCCAGCAGTTATTTTCCTAATATGCAACGAAAAATTAAGGAAGTTAAAAAAAATGCGCTTCTATCGTGTAAAAAGCGTGCATCGCTTTATAGTTGTTTATACTTTTAATTACTTTAATCTAAGCGCTTTAATTTATAATTTTCAGTGCGGGACAAAAGCGTACTTTTTAGTTTTTTTAAACAACGTGTTTTTAATTTCTACTTTTTAGTCCACTATATTCTTCATTTATTAGAAAAGTCTAAAGTCAACGAATATGTGACTTGAGCGGTTTACTAGGAGCCACTGATGAATTAAACTATCACTATTTGGCCATCATCGGACCCCCGTTACCAAATTTAATCTTTTAGACTTATGAAAACCATATCTGTAATATTAATATGCGCCCAAACTTGAGCGGTTCACTAGAAGCCACTATAGAGTTCCACTATCCACCTCCTGACTCCATCATCAGACCGTCAACACCAAGTGCAATCTATTGGACTCGTCAAAAAGTAGAAGTAATTATTAGAACACACTGAAGACTTCCAGTATCAACCTGTTGGCTCCATCATCAGACCCTTCCCAATCCATTGAACACGTAAAAACAGAACATATGAACCAATACTTGAGAGGTTTACTAGTAGCCACTAAAGAGACTGAGACTGACAACTATTCACCTCCTGGCTCTATCAGCAGACCCTTGACACCAAGTGACGTATACAATATACTAATCAAACCGAATTATATGACTAGGGTTTACTGGTAGCCACTGACGAGTTCCACTATAAAAGCTTTTAAAGATCTTAAAATTAAATCAACAGAAGATCTCTGGGGAATGTCTGTAAAAGTCTGTAGATCTCTCATCGAAACCCTTGCGCCCTATTTAGCTTTCATATTTAACACCAGTGTAGACCAAGGAGTCTTTCCGGATCTTATGAAACATAGTAAAGTGATCCCATTGTTCAAATCCGGTGATAGTAAAGAGCTCAATAATTATAGGCCCGTATCAATTCTGCCAGTTCTCAGTAAGGTGTTTGAAAAGTTGATGCTCAATCAAATGTTACGTCACTTTAATAAAAACTCCATCTTGCATGAACATCAGTACGGTTTCACTAAAGAACGTTGTACCACTGACGCCGGTGTCACCCTAATAAAGAACATTTTTAGCGCCTGGGAGGAATCACAAGATGCCATTGGAATCTTTTGCGATCTCTCTAAGGCGTTCGATTGCGTAAACCATGAGACACTTCTGCTGAAACTAGAGCACTATGGGATTAGGAATGGAGCTCTTGATTTGCTAAGATCATACTTGAAAGACAGAAAGGTTAAAGTACAAATAAACGGCACAAACTCATTAGGGTCTGAAATATCAATGGGCGTTCCTCAAGGTTCGATATTGGGTCCATTCCTCTTTTTAGTCTACATTAATGATTTACCCCAGTTACTTCAAAATCAACCGAGGATGGTGTTGTTTGCAGATGACACTTCATTGATCTTTAAAATAGATCGAAGGTCACAAAATCTTGACGACGTGAACAACTCTATTCTTCAGGTCCAAGATTGGTTTACGGTAAATAATTTGGTACTAAATGAGAAAAAAACCAAATGCATTCGATTTAAATTACCTAATGTTAGAAGTAGCGAATGTGACATCATATTGAACGGAGAAAAACTGAAATTTAGTAATCAGACGGTTTTCCTAGGAATCACGCTAGACGAGAAGTTACAATGGGGACCCCACATAACATCTCTCGCGGGGCGACTAAGCTCGGCAGCGTATGCTGTTAGAAAGATAGGACAGTTAACAGACGTTGAAACCGCGCGTTTGGTTTATTTTAGCTACTTCCACAGCATTATGTCATACTTCATTTTACTGTGGGGTCGGGCTGCGGACATTGAATCCATTTTTATTTTGCAAAAAAGAGCTGTCAGAGCCATTTACAATCTACGTCGCCGCGAATCTCTTAGGGAACTATTTAGGAAGATTAATAATAATATAATGACTGTACCTTGCCAGTTCATTTATGAAAATATTATGTATGTTAGAAAAAATCTGCATCTATTTAATAAAATAAGTGATAGACATAATATTAACACTAGAAATAAAAATAAAATAGATCAACCATTTTTCAGACTATCTAAAGTACATAGATCTTTTATGGGGTACTGTGTTAAATGTTACAACAAAATACCTGGTGAAATATTGCAATTAAATGAAAGAAAGTTTAAAACTCATGTTAAAAAAACACTTTGTAATCAAGCATATTACAAATTAGAAGATTATATCCTTGATAAGAATGCTTGGAAACATGCTGGTCCTGCTCCATAAGACAATCTAGAGGCTAGACAAAATTATTTTTACTTTACTCACACAATGTATTATTCCAAGTTAATATTTTAGGAAAATCATATATTTTTACAATTGTTTGTAAATATGTGAGCACAATGTACCTATCACGTGATTAATTTATATACCTTTGCTTTATTTTTAATGTTTTTGTACCAATAGTGGTATAGTATTTTTATTCTTGGTGCATCGTCTTCACATATTGAAATATAATTAATGTATACAAAATATTGTAAAACATTTTAAAAGAGTAACGGTGGAGTTTCTTGCCACTTCTTCTCCATACGAAACTACTTTTTGGAAGTGGCGCCTAGAATCAGTTCTATTTTTAATGTACATTTTGACGTTCAAAAGTGCCTTTTTATGGGCCTATTTTAAATAAATGCTTTGACTTTGACTTTGACTTTGACACTATCAACCTGCTGGCTTCATCATCAGATCAACTACAAGATACCAAATTTCAGTTTTATCATCCGAAATACATAAATGCACACAAAGTTTAATTTCGATACGACAGCTAAAAGTAGATTAAAATTGACTTCTATGAGTTTATTACATTGTTAGTTACAAGTGAAGCTAATAAAAGCGTGTTAAAAAGAGTTTCGTCTTTGTCCACACCACCAGACTAGTCCCCGGCAAAGAATTTTATTCCACCCCCACAAAATATTAATATGATTGCATATCGCAGTATCATTTCATCCTGTGTAGCCTGCAAACACAATGTCGTCGTATTTATGCGTTGAACTGTACCAGCGTGTGCTATCGGATGCGAAGATATGAGCTTTGACATTTAGCTCTGGTCATTGAGGAAGACCTCAGAAATATCGGGAAATCAATCCTCGTATTTTTTAGATTGTTGGGATTAAAATCTCGATCTCGGTCTATATATAAAAAAACCTCTCCTCCTTCATGTTTGACCACATTTGGGTTTGCAAATAGGCTGTCGAAAATGGACATCTGTATAAATTGTCAAGGCACTGCAACACCTATACATTGCTAATTTTAGAAATACAGTTGACATCGCAGAGCACTGAATTGCCGCGCCAGCAGTGTCTAGAGACGGCAGTACTAATAAAGCGCACAAGTTTTGTTAGAGACCGCCTTCAAAGCCGCCAGTTTCTATACATCATTTGTGTCGTAGTACGAGTAAACGGTAGCAAGCTCGGTTTGTGTGGAAAAAGTGTTGACAATTCCGCCTCTAGCAACAACTGCCGAGGCGTCTCTGTGCTGTGGTTGTAATTAATATTCATCTCATGTGCCCTATTTTCACCCTACAAATACTAAGCAGTTTGTACAGAGCTAACCTTCTTGCGTCCAAATTTTAAGTGGACCAACAGTTCCTTTGTCAAGCGTAGCTTAAAGAACGCGTATTACATATCTGACAAATTTATGTATCTAGGTACTTATGGGATGTAAGATGTCAATGGATAAGAAAGGAAGTTTAGATATTCGTCAATCCGGATCACGGGTTATATATTTATGGGTGATCTGAAAAATTATTCAAGTAGTAAATGGTTCTTGAATCTTGTGTATCATTTGTTCAATATGACACTTAAGTTACTTATGATCAACTCTGCAAACTAGCTTAATTAATATGTTAAATCCAGACATAGCTTCAACATTATACCAATTGTTTAATGACTTCGCAAGACGAGATGGCAACGTGAAAAGTTATATGTGTTCAAACATGTTGTGTTTCGCACCTATCTTGCTCAGACGATTAAAGATTGACTTGCCAGTAGCTTAATAGTAAAAAAAAATTGTGAAAATAAACTATCCTTGCACATTTTGCCAAAAACGTTGACTCTTCATCTTTATGTTTCTAAAGTACTGGCTGCAATATGTAAAACAGGCCGTTTAAAAGGTTTAATAAAAACGATGTGATCTAAGCACATCTAGGGATGAACAATCGTAACCATCCGTAACCGAGTCAATTACACAACTCAGAGAGGTGTTGGGGTATTCGCAATGAATCATTACCTTTATACGTAAAACAAAACAAACGACCAACAAAAAAGGTATTCCAATAAGTAGGCATTCTCTTACACCGAAGTGAGCGAGCGAAGTAGTAAGAAGTAGAAATAAGATGAAAAAACCAGGGTACAAAGAGGTATCGGAAGTAAAGTAAAGTTTTGACATTAAAATATTATAGTGTAACCCTGAAAAGGTGACACAGATGTCCTACCCTCTTTTAAGGGACAATAAGCAATTCCTTTTTTCCATATTTTTGTATGACTTTTTATGCTAAACTACAGTAAAAAATTCAATTCACAGAATTTTGCGGCAAAATTAGTTCAATAAAAACGAATATTTATTTAAAAAATATTTCACCCGCCGTGCATCACAGTCGATGACTCGAAGTAAGGCCTACTCCACACGGCCGATGTCACGACCAGATTATTTATTGCCATTATTTATCTCCGGGAGCCAACTCAAATGTCTGAATTAAGTACGGCCGTGTGTAGCCTGCCTAATTCTTGTATAGTTTGCGTGTACAACAAGTTTTGTTTCAGAAAAGTGTAAAATGTCGCTCGTGATTTTTGTTTGAGTGAGGACTATTTTCCTTAGCCGCATTTAAAGTGATTGATAGTAATATTTTATGTTATCGAATTGCAGGTAGCTTGCTGAACAAATCATTTCTTAATATTATATGCATTAGGTAAAGTCATTGATGATGATTAATGATAGGTACTACTACTGTTTGTTCAGAATTTGGTCTCTTTTTCAAAAAAAAATTCGATGGCTGGGACTTTTTCTACTCGCGCTTCGCGCAAGATAGGTTTTCTTATCACATGCCATTAGCCATCACAATTATTTACATATGTGCATTAAATAGAGCGGTTTCATCTGACTATTTTGCGTATACTTATTACAGAAGATTCAAATTCATAAACAGCAAAACATGTGCAAAAAGTTATCCAGAGCATGCATCGTGGTAAGTCTCCTGGCTGTGATAGTCTCAGCATTGAGCATCTAAGTAATGCAGGAGTTCACCTGCCGCGCAAACAGATATTGTAAAACATGTAGACATGTTTTACAATATCTGTTTGTGTCATGGTTATTTGCCGGATGAACTTACCAGAACGATCGTGCCGGTTGTAAGGAACAAGACTGGAGATTCATTAGATAGTAGCAACTATTGGCCTTTATCACTGGCTACGGTATTGGCCAAGGTATTTGGCAGCTTGCTTAATGACAACCTGAAAACTTATTTGGATTTACACGATGCCCAATTCGGCTTTAGAGGTGGACTTTCTACGGTAAGTGCTATCTTGTGTGTTAAGCGGGCTGTCGGGTACACTGAGAGGAGGACCGTATACGGGTACTTTCTGGATTTAGCCAGAGCCTTCGATACTATTTTGTACGATAGTCTGTGGATAAAGCTGGAGAGCGCTGGGGTGCCGGTAGAGGTTGTCTAAGTGTTAAGACATTGATATCGGTACCAGCGAAACCAAGTACAATGAGCTGACGCTCTCTCACAGGAATATAACGTGTCCAATATAACAAAATATTCAGGATGTTGTTGCGGCTGCCTCGCTATTGTAGTGCGTCTGGTATGTTTGCAGAGGCGCGAACGAATGGCTTCTATGCGATTATGCGAAAAAGAGTAGCTTCCTTGTCGCTACATGTGCGAGGCACTAGCAACGGCATCCTGCAGGTGATTGCCCTATCCAAAACAAATGGATGCGTATTGTTTTGGGCGCTCACTGACACACTGTTTCGTTATATTCTAAAACAATATAAATTTTGATTTTATAGTTAATTATTTAATTTAATTTATTGTAATTTAAGTATTGTGTAAATTTATTTAAATTAAATTGTGAAATGTAAGTGTTTCCGTACCAATTGATTCTAATGTAATTTATTGTATTGTATGTATTATAATTTATCTGGAATAAATGAATTAATAATAATAATATACCTAACGATATACCGCGAGTGAAAAGTTTCTGCTAGCGGGAAGGTATTGAATTTTGTTTTCGTCGTGTTTGATGAGAGGGATAGGCAAGAAAGGGCGGGAGAAACTTGTTTTTTTTCTGTCTTGATGCGCCCTTTGAAGAGAGTTTGCTCTCAAAATACACGCGGTTAATTAACAATCGAATCGAATTTTTCATTTTACAGAACATCACCACACCACACCACACTAAAACTATTTACATCAAAAGCAAAAATCATGTTTCCGTGCAAATTTATTTTAGTGGAGAGAACTTAATGCCATACAAATTTAGTGTTTTTAAATTTCCGCCCTATTTCCTTCTAGTTGTTCTTGTTAACAGAGGCTTATACATACAGTTAGTGAAATAAGCATTTTGGTGTACCATTGGTCTGTATTTTTGTTTTATTTGGATCTGTTCTGGCTTTGAAATTCTAAACAATTTTCTTCACGGTTTATCTCCTGTGAAAACCTAAACTCCATGGGTGAAGTCAAAATAAATAAATAATTAAATTATCATTATTTATTTATCTAACGGTTTATGTACACACATATATAAACAGACAAGAAACAAATTTGGAAAAGAAAAGTACGTACAAAGGTGATGCTTAATTCTAAAGAAATCTCTTCTAGCGTAATTATTGTTATGCGTGGATCAAAATAAAGCCAAGACAATAGCCAAGTAATTTGTCAAAGTTTGCTTTCACGAATGTCTTGCCACCATTTTGCTGACTCGCTGATATTTTTGCCATAGCCGAAGTCTTTACGTTTATAATATGTGCCAATTCGAGAGAAAAGTTTACTACGAAACTATTTTGGCTAAACGGATTATCATTACTCATTACTGAAAGTTTAAAAAAATTACGCACAAACAGAGTCAGGAAAAAAATATCCAATTATCCCATCCGTTTCAAAGCATATTTATCCGAGTTACCTCTTTAGTTAAGTGCACTCCTCTCAGGGCTGTCCCTTTATCAGTAAAGTATCCTAATAACAGCGCATAGAGTTGGCACAAAGGCAAGTTAAATTGAGATCTCTTAGAAAAACGGGGGTCCTTGTGTTTGTAGGGCTCTTGTCATGTAACGAGCTCATTACACTTTGTGCCCAATTGTAGGAGGCTGTGTGTTTTATTTTTGCTTTTAAACTTTATAGTATCGGATATAATAAAAATAGTAGAAGAATAATACTGTATTTAAAACAATTAGTCAAATTCTTATGTATCTTCTTTAAAGGATTTAAAATTCTAGAGTATAGAAAGCAATAGTAAAAAACTGTCTACAACCGCCTTCATAATTCCTGGGTAGGGATTAAAAGCAAATTCCCTCGAGATTGTTGATAGCTACGGTTGGCTACTGGTATAAATAATAAAACCACGAAAAAGTAAAGACTGGTTCCGGAATCTTAAAATTTCGTAAAAAGAATCAAATGTAAGTGATGATTTAAAAAAAATACATAACAGAATAAAAGCCGCTGGTTGAATCGATCAGATGACCTTGTTGCAAAATACACTAGCAATCGTTTAAAAGTGTTTAATCTAATCATGTGCACTGCGAGATTGAATTTTTAAATTGTAGTAAACTTATAACTCACACAGATAAACTCACAAAAAGCATGTCTTCAAAGTCGTTGCTGTTTAGGAAGGTGTGGAAAACAGAAAATATCCTTCAAAATAATAAATAGATTTTTTTACCAAAACAGTACGGTGTAACAGTGAGACCCATTCAAAGCAATTTGTTTATCTCAACCTGTTAAAACCTCTATAGTCTGTGACAAAGGTATTTAAACTTTATTGACACAATAAGGCGTTACATTTATCAATAATAAATGGAAGTAATTGGGACTCGAGTAAGGCTTTTATTACTTGAAAATGATGGTTGTAAACGATTGAATATAATAAATTAAGATTTGTGTCTGACAGACCACATTGAGGCGGAAAAAAGCGCATTTGGGAAAAGAAGTTGACAATTTATAGGTATTACAGTACTTGGTATATGGAGTTTTACAAAAACATCGGATTTTAGACACTCATACGTGTATAACATTGTCGTGACAGTTACACCCGGGTACAGCGTGTTGATCACACTATCATTGATGTGAAACAAATCATATAACATTTAATATAATACGCTCTTAATTCGATTAGAGTTATTTGGTTTCTTTGGGAACACCTTGACAAAGTACTACTCGTACTACCATACATAACTTTGCCGCACAGCATTAGCAAGCGTTGATGTTTGTCGGGCTTGAAAGACATGATTTCTACTTTACCTCAATAGGTAACAATACATAGCTCTTACTACCCTACGGTCTTGATTAGGTTCGTCAGCTTGTTTGACTCCCTTTATGTAGAAATAATCTAGAAAAAATGGGTGATAAAAACATGATAATAAAAAAATCGCAACATCAATTTGTAATGTAAAACGACATCAAAAGAGTCAGCCATGGCAGTCTCTCCGAAAAAGCCAATATTGTTTAATTGGAACCCAAAAGGTCGGGCAAAAATCACTTTCAATTACGAACCGTAACTGTCGACTGTCAGGCGCGAACCGAACCCGCGGAAGTTGGCGGGAAATTTCAATATTCACAGTTGTGTCAACGTAAATAATTTCAATGGATGAGGTTGGTAATATACTCGTTGTTTTGAATTTAATTTTGCAACATTTCGCTGTGTGTGACTTAGCGTTTTTAAATTGTCAGTATTTTTTCTATTTTATTTACACAAAGTTCCAACATCTTAGCTGTTCAGTTGACAGCGTCGCTAGTGGAGAATTTGGGATTGAAAATACAGAAGTTTACAAAGATAAAGAGGAGTTAATAGTCCAGGTACAGTCTTTCAAGTCAGACTTTCTATATTATTATTACTTTTCGTACGGAATAAAATTCATGTATTATTCTTCACTTTGTAGTGATGGCTCAGGTTAAGGCCTCGCCTCTCATGCACGAGGTTGTTGGTTTAAATCCGAGCAAGTACCAATTTGACTTTTTTAATTCATACGTACTTTCTGAGTTTATCTTGGACATTACTGACTTCGGTGAAGGAAAACATCGTGAGGAAACCTGGACTTTATAAGTCTGAAATCGCCAACCCGTCTTGAGCAAGCGTGGTGATCAATGCTCATGTCTTCTCTGTATGAGGAGAGGCCTTTGCCCTGCAGTGGGACAATAATAGGCTGGTTTCTTTTTTAATTATTATTATTGTCATATTATTCTTCTTTTAACAGCAACGTCAAAATCATCAATTTCTAGTTTCCCCGTTTTAATTTTTTTATTTTACAAGTTCACCAACAATACAAACACTAATATTTTTTTATATAAAATAACAACGTATCAGTTACTTATAGGTAAACACCAAATGGATAAAACATTGAAGCAGAGAAATAAGCCAACATACTTACAAGTATAAGCGCTAATACTGAAATTTTTAACATTGGTTAACAGTGGTAAAATTGACACATTCATGCATTCATTTTCCGTTCCCTTTTTTAAATATCTTTTATTCATCTGTCATTTCGACAAAACTCGTTAAAGTGGTTATGCTATGAGGTAGAGATTTTAGAATTAGTTTCTTCAGGTTAATCTTTTTATGAACAACCATGAAATAAAATACCGCAATCGCTTTTAGAAAATTATAACGACGTATTTCCTTTTTTTCAGATTGTTTTCGATAAATTAGGATATTTTTTAATAAATACCCCAAATAAATTTATTTAGGTGGCAATTTTATTTCTACTCTTTAAAGCTTATTTTAAAATAAAACCACCAACTTAAAAAATGGATGATTTATTTTTCCGTTCATTCAGCTTAACCAATGGTATAATTGGAGCTTGGAGGCGTTTCTCTACTTTCAGAGAAGATTTTTTTTAATAACAAACCTTGCATTACTTTGTAGAGGTTTTAGCAATTTATTTGCACTTTTCACAATTAAATCAAACAAAAGACACGGTAGCACTCGCACTTGACAGAAACCGACAGCGGTGGTGCAAACTGGTGTCTGACGCGGCTGTAGTTCTAATTATGCTCACCTGAACAGCTAAGTTTTTATTAAAAAAAAAAAAACTTTTTAAAACGTTGCCCCACACTAGGAATTACTCCTGTATCGTGGGTGCGTTCAAAAACATGAAAACACACATACACAAGACACCCAGACCCAGAACAACTATTTGTATGTCATACAAATATTTGTTCCGTGCGGGAATCGAACCCGCGACACGCAGCTCAGCAGCCGATCGCTCTATACAATAGTTGGGATACAGTTGTTAACATAATGTGTATCGGCAGTTCAATTGACAAATATTTAGGCAACCAATCCATTAGTATGATAGATGCTACTCGTTTGTTATCTAAAGAGTAGCAAGTAAATAAATCTCAAACTACAGCATTGGGAACAAAATGGACCTGATATTTGAAGACTAATTTACTCTAACTACTAAGTTAAAATTTTCAACACTAAACATAACCAAAAAATAACGAGGAACCAAATATACCTACTGTAGCGGAATTAAAAGGAAAAAATCACCACATACCTACATAACACGTATAATTTATTGTAATAAGAAAATTTAATCAAAACAAAATAAAAAACGCTAAAATTTAATATTAGTTATTAGAACCATGGCATATCAGGTAAATTATCCTAAACAAAAGAGTACTAAAAAACTTAAGGCATATCGGTTGGTAAATCTATGTTAAATATTTGATTTCCGAACTAGGGAATCGATTGCAATAAGTTTACGTAATTTAGCCTGGACGCTAAATTACGCAAACTTTCAACTGAATATTAACTTATAAAGATTACCTAAGTTATCCCGATAGAAAAACAGTCATTGTTATAGATGAACTATCAAATATTAACGATTATTATAAAGAGAATATTTACCTGAATACTGACTGTGTAGTAGAAAGGGAGAGGATTCGAAAAAGCTTACTCCTGCACACTGCTTAGCGCTGAAGATGGCTTCGCGGCGCGTCCAGATGTCTTGAAGCCTGTACACTTCACTGCACATGTATTCCATAGGCGCTGTGTTCGTATAACTGTTTGTATCACGAATACAATATATAATCACGAATACACCGAAGGAACTTTTTATTTTTATTAGTATATATAATCCTAGTGCTCCGTTATTGGAACGGTTGCAAAACTCAAAATCCAAATTCAGTTTTTTTTTTGTTGAGATATGTACCTTTACATGTGATGTGCCGTTAGTTCCAGCATTATCTCTGGCTGGTGTTATCTAAAACTCGAAAAACTAACGTGCACAGCGCACTAAAAACATTTTCTAAAATACGTACCGTTATACATCAGAAAACTTATCTGATCCAATTTTTATAAAAATTGGACTTGTTTTATTATGGTTGGGATGTTACGAGTTAAGAACAGTTAGTGTCGCGAAAAACCACACACGGAAGCATGGCGCTACTGTGCTCATGCGTAGACCAATCAGATTGCTCAGCGAATGAACGATGAGAAATGCCGACCACTTAATCAAATCAAACCCGTATAATGATTACACATAAAAGCTTAATAACTCGAAGTAGTGTGAAAAAACTATCCTAAAAATCCCTAATATTTAATGCAGTAGGTAAAACCCACCAGAACGGTACGTAACACTGACGAACTGTTGTCTCGAAAAACTGTACGCCTCGACGAAATTGCAGGTGACACAATGATCATGTGTCGCGGCCCAGAAAGGACTTGCCAGTCTCGAACTCCAAGAATTGTATGCGACTGGTAACAGCGACCAAAAAGCCCGCAAGCCTCGTGGGTAGTCTGATACCAGTAAAAAAATACTAAAACAGCCCTTTTTGACTGGTTCTACACCTACGACAAATTAGATAGAAGGGTTGGTTACACGAGAGAAACGGCTAAGACTTTCCTTAAAGTAGAAAATAAAGTAAATTCGAACCAGGTTCGAAAAAAAAATTACACCATTTGTGTAAAGATAAAAACTTGGTTGACAGTGAATCAATTGCGGCAATAAGAAAAGTTATTAGACATAAATTAAACTACTTGACTGCAACAGGATTGGGAAGAAGGAAATTTATAAAAATATACCTGAAACCGTTTATACTCGTAATGTTGTTCAACTGAAGTTTTTATCAATAATCCTAAAAGTGGCCTCCTTGACTCCAAATGGGGATGGCAAGTTAAAGCTAATCTCAGATGGCGCTGCGTACAGTTGTTCTCAATGGCGTCAGTATGACATTTCTTGAATCGTGTAAACAAACGAAAAAAACGAACATTGTGGGCGGTTAGTGTAGTTTATTTGATAACATGGACGCGAAAATGTATTCTACTTGGAGCTTGCTTGAACTTAAAGCCGAGTTAAAGAGAAGAGGGGCGTCTGTTAAACGTAGAAAAGCTGATTAAGTGGAAAGGTAGGACTCTTGAAAAAAAATTTTTTGGAGCTGTTTGCCTAGACCTAGTTCAACGTAGACCTTTGAAATCAATACGCTTGCAATGTTTGAACGAATAATTTTATAATTAAATAACTTGGTAGTTAGTATGCATATTTATTATAAATTTTTAAATTTTATATTGTTGGTGATTACTGTCATGTTTTGTATGTATATAAGTTAAAATTATTGAATCAAAATTCAGGATTATATTTACAACAGCTTAACTATTGCATAACTTTACTTAAGTAATAGTTCTTTTTACTTTTGGAGTTAAAGAGAGATGAATAATTGGTTATATTTTTCCAGGTAAGAGCTGTATGTCAAAAACTTTAACTTTAGTACACCACAACTCTCTCCAAATCCATACCATTGGAGACGTACCATGACATAAATATTAACTCTATTTTACCTCCGCTTGAAAGACAATGTATTAGAATATTTCTTATCGGTTTTATTTTATGTGATGGTAGGTAGTTTCTATTTTACTAATACGAAATATTTCTGTCATTTTGAAGATTCAACCAAAAACAGATGCATCAGAAAAATTATATGAAGACAGATTCCTCATATTGATAAGATCCGCATTTATCAATGATCACTTTTATGTAAAAGGATTTGTCAAGAAGACAATGAAAAAACTCAACTATCAAGTTGACATCAAGATAGATGACCAGGGTGTCATGGCATGGCATGGCGTAGCATGGCATGGCATGGCGTATCATGGCATGGCATGGCATGTAAGCAGAAACGGACTTATTAGCCCTGAATCTGTACCTTATATACAGAGTCAAAATGGGGAATTACTATAAAAAAAAACCTGCCTATATGATTTTCAAGTACAAGGACAAATGTACTGCAGTGGCAGAAAATTCTGTAATTTATTTATATTGAAAAAGATGAGTTGTTCATAGAAAACATATTACAAAGTTAGATTATGTTACAATAACAATATAAAGGCTGAAATTATGAATAAATATCTGTATAAAGATTATTATAATATAATAAAGACACCTAAAACTTATTTATGAGTTTTATTTGTGAAACACTCTCGAGAAATAGAACGATGTGGATTTTGATTGCTTGAAAGATGTTGGAAAAGATTCTTTTGAATGTTTCTCTTAGCATGTCTTTCGTCTCTCACACTAGCACTGGCTGATATCCTTTTCTGGTTCCATGAAAAGAGACTTGGTACTGCTTCATTCTTTAAAAGTTTGTGTACACAGGGCAAACCTTAAAACAAGATGAACAATGATAAGTATTTAAAGATATTATGTAATGTTAACAATTTAGGTATATAGATACTAGCTTAAATAGAAGAACTATCGTTTAAAACACCCACCTGTACTCACACTTAATGTTTGGTAATCATTTTCATGAAAATGATCTCGACATAACCTCGTCGTCTTAGTAGGCTCAGTTTTTAATCCTTACGGCAGCTATCCACTTTCTTCGTGCTTTCTACGTGCTCCCTTTGACCGGCTTCATAAGGTCCATAACTCATTTGTTGGGCTTGGTATAACCTTTTATAACAAGTTGCCCTCTTCTTTACTAGATTTACCTTTTAATGCGTTTAAGGCCCAAGTAAAATCCAACCTTTGTTCAAAGGCATATTATTCCATTAACGACTACTTAAACGATAAGAACTGTTGGTCGCTGTGATTAACTCAAGACAATGTCGTGTTCTTTCTCCAGAATCAGCTTACTAACTGACAGGGTATATGAGTTCATATAATTTTTTAATTTTTTATTTGACGGTATAAGTCAATTATTTTGTTGTCTTCATTTATTATTGACATGATCTACTCATTACAATGTTTTTAATGAGCTGTATTGCAATATATGGTTAGCTAGCGACCTCGACAATTGATAATATTATTCTTGCCTGAGCAACCAACAGCAGGTTCGTCATGCTCCCTTAGATGTCACTGCTTGCGGTAGCGTCGGGGGTCGGGTTTCCTCCTTCCCTCAAATATGGCGAGGGGGGTAATGGCTGACCTTTGCGTTATGCTCGTGAACGGGTGCTGCTTGTGGTGACTGGTCGTCTTGCTGTCTTTGGTTTTATCATTGTTACAGTAATTGTTCTGTTGATTTATTTTACTTTGATGGTCCTAGTTTATCATTTATTTATTTTATTTGTTGTATAATAATTTCAGTATTGCATATGTAAGCTGCCATGCACTTTAGGCCTGAAGGCTTTATTTATGTATTTGTGTTATTTACATGCAATTTTTTTCTTTTTTTTTGTCATTGGCGTTTCGGTAATTACTTGCAATTGTTTAGAATCAAGTTCTTCTAACTGAACAGACAGCTGTGCTGCTGGGGAGTTTGTTGCGCCACTTCTTCTTCCCAGCTAAAGCACTAGGAAGTGGTGAAGGGCGGGCTTTTTGGGGGATTGTCTTATGTAATTTTGACGTTCGAAAAGTGCTGATTCTCAGCCTAATTTGAATAAATGACTTTTGATTTTGATTTTGATTCTTCTTTTAATACGATTTATTGGAAATTTGTGTTGGCCTACGTTTTAACACCCAATTACACAACACTTTGTAATTTCTATGTTATTTGTGAACATATTTTATAAGATGCTATACAACTTGACAGATAATTTGGAACAATCGTATACAGCGCCACTTTGACAGTTGCCTTCCCCATTAGAATGAAACTTGATGGCCAGTTATATGAAAAAGGTTGCAACCGCAGAGGTCAGGCTGCACTACCTACTCGCCAATAGTAAAAATGAAAGACTGTCAGGCAATTATTTTATTAACACTACACTATTTGACTGACGGGTTGATGCAATTAGACGTAATAACTTTTAAGAAACACTCTTTGAAGTAACTTCGCAAACGTAAACACTCAAAATGCAGAATTGAATGCAAAAGAAACAATATAAAACACATAAAATCATTACGATCATTCTTACCCCTTTAAAAGTGACTTCTAATAAAAAGCCTATAAAGTCTCGCGAAATTAATTTCATGAACTAAACATTTAATTCCATCTTTTTCGTTGAAAAGTTTGGCATTTGCGGGTCATAAAATTTCGGGCTAAAAGGTTGGATTGGAAACTTGGAATCTATTCAAGTGACCATCAGTGATTTTATTCGTTAGCAAACTGTCGATTGATGTTTGCGGAAATTGTAAGTAAGGGTGATTCATTGATCTCACCAACTTGAGATTTGGTAGTGGATACCCCACTACCAAATCTCACGTTGGTGTCGACGACATAATTATTGTGCTTATCTCAAAACTATACGTAAACATAGGTTAATACTTCACGCGGAAATTATTTAGATAGAACATACCCGCAATATTTTTAAACAGGTAAACAATAAAATATAAAAAAAATTTAATAATTGGATATGTTTTTTTTTAATTAAATGCCAGCAGTCGGTTGACCCGATTCCGCAAAGTGCCTTTTTATGGTTCAACTAATATAAATGATTCGACTTGACATATCCCGATCTAGAGTCCTTTCCATGGTAAAAATAATACCTTCTCAGCAAGATGGTAGAAGTTTATGAGCTTCAATACCTTCATGAGCTTAATACCCTTAATTCTGCGAAAGAATTGATACAATTTATGGTATTACAAAAACTTAATTACCTATTTTTGAAACCATATTATTAAATACATAGGTATTTTCTCAAAGTTCTCAAATTGTTTTTCACAAGAAAATCGCTTTCACACTAAAACGGCTTAATGGATTTGGATGAAATTTGGCTCACAGATTGACCATGACCTGGGTAAGGACATACGCTACTTTTCATCCTGTATTGCAGACACTGTCGCGGGCAACAGCTAGTTATAAAAATAATCCCGAACACCACATTTTAAAGTAGTCTGTGGTGAACACACATTGAGTAATTCATGGCTATTTATAAAAACTTTTACTCAATGCGTGTTAATGTTGCATTATCCTTCCGTTAATAAAAAAAGCAGTAATACAACTGCTAAGTAATTGCAACTCGGCACTCGCACGTATAAACAAGAGACAAACTGGAGATATAACAAACATGCTGTATGAAGATTGATAACAACTCCATCTTGTGAGTGTTACAGGTGTACGGCGATATCCACCGGTGTCGCGGTGTGTCATACATTTATCACTCACTTCGATGTTGCTACTTGTTAGGGTGACTAGGATTTAGGGAAGGTTAATATGTTTTAAAGGATTTATTACTGCAGGCTTTCTGATTGGAATCAATGTTTATTAACAGTAATTTGTTACAAATTGTTTATTGATTCATAAATAAATTGAAATGAACGCCGGTTGGGAAATCATTTTAATTGAAATTCTAATTCATTGGCAACTTGGAAAGGATTTGAATTCGGCTACAACAGTTAACCCTCAAGCTATTGTAACCGAATTCGTAAACAAATAAAAGAAATTTTGTAAACTATAAACTTCATTCGCCGTTAGAGTGACATAGTGAAACTACTGAATACTTATATTTTTACACGATATACAGATACACACTTGACAAACCAGCATTAAGTTGCTTATATTTTTGAACTCAATAAAATGTCTTACGTATCAACTAAAAACTCCAGCAGCATGAGTCTTTTACTCTATTACGATTTTTAATGTATTTTGAGTCACTGATGAACGATTGAATACGATTAATTTGTGTACGATTCGGAATTTGAAGGTAAATTTCCAAATAACCGAAAATGTATACACTCTACAGCGACAAAAAAGCACTATGTCAGATTGCATTTTCGATATGCCACTCTGTAGTTTACAATGTTTCCTGCACACGACGAATTTCAGAGGACGCCATGCAGACTTCTGCCATTGCACTGTTATGTGATAGCAATGCGAAGCAGTAACTGAATAGATTTAGCGCTTATAACAAGCAATCAAGGAGTTTATATTTTATAAACCTTGCTAAGGTTAACGTCTGCGTTTAACCGTCTCTTTACTGTAAACAATGCTTATTAATTGTTTTGATTAAACTGGCAGGTATAAAAGGTATTTTAAATGTTAACATTTTTTACATATATTTATAAAAAAACGAATTGTATGACAAAGTAGCTTAGGTTCAAACACCTGATTCATTGTTTAATAACTGGTATTTTTATATATTATTAACATATTAACTATGACATTTAAAATGGCACGATATTACTTTCTTTCTTTTCAACCAATACGTGTTAACATGAAAATGAAGAATTTGCCTTTCAGCAAAACAAAACACAAGCTAATATTTTTAATACAACAGCTAAGTAATTGCAACTCGACAATAGAACGTATAATTTTACGCACGAGAACAAAAGACAAACTAGCGATATTACGCACATGTACGAAGATTGGTGAAACCACTGAGTTACGGATGAAAAACATCGAAAAGGGCTTGACTTCCGCAATAATGACTACAAATATTCACTCATGTGCCTTTTTCCTAGGCATAGTGGACCACTTTTGATACTTGCCAATAAAATGACATCACTCAGGTTGAACCTGTCTTAGTGTCACGTCAGTTTTATGACGTGAAAGTAAGATTCTACCTTAGAGTGATACAGCAATTACGAGGTCGATGATGCCGCACGACAGTTACAAGCAGAAATTACCAAATTACAACGTTACTAACATTATGTAGTCAGCTATATTGAATATAGAGTAAGGTCATCTACTCAGTCTAATGTTGTTAAAATCGGTTGGAGCATTTTTAAGCTGGTGGGACCAACATTGAAACAAACTTTGCCGCTTTTTGACTTAAATGCTGCACAGCGATGGGGTAAGAATTTACATAAGTGTTAATTATAACTATTAGAAAGGCTACTGTATACAGTAGAGTTGTTAGAGATGTATGCAAGCCGTACGGTGGACTGCACAAAAATGTAACTATTAATCCAATCAAATGGTAAAATCGCCTAGTAGGAAGAATTTTATTTATTTATCTACATAATATTGTGGACCAAGTTTATTCAGGATGCACTAGGTGTGCATCCTCAATAAACTTGATCCAAACAAAGACATAATACAATATCTATATCAAACTTGTTTTCATTATGCCTAACTTCTAATACGTTGCGTGCGGTAGTAAAATATTCAATCATTCCACTGCATACAAAAACCCAAGACCTCATAGAAAACAACTTGGCCAATTACAACAGCTACCATGACAATGCAAGTTGAAAATTAAAATATACCAATCTGCTAATTATTTCCTACAAATTTGAAGAGGGCACGGGAGTTTAACCCCCTGTCTCAGTTCACACTCCAATTGATACGGCTCCAACAGCACACCTGCCCACTGAACATTGTTAACCTGATTTCCAAAACAATGTTTGAAGATACTTACAAGCTAGATAGGCAAGCTTATGCTTCCACATTATAACGTAGGAAACCAGATCCAAAGCCCGAGACAGGTCGAGAAAGCAAGCGAAAACATATGTACTTCTGTTTGTGTAGTACCTGACGGCCTGCTTGAGACACAGAACTGCACTTTATGTAAAAAGTCCTGGCCGAAACCCTAACTGATTGTCGTGCAACACAAGCCATTCGTTTAGTTCTGCATCAAGCAGACCATCAAGCACCTTGGCGACTGTGGTCGCTAGAGAAATAGGCCTATATTACCCCTTATTCGGATTACTTTTAACAATAGGAACCACGATCGTCTTCGTTAGGTCGGAAGGCAAGTATGAATGACCAACACATAAATTGTACAGCAGCGCCAAAGCCTTTGGGAAGTGGGGACCAGCGAACTGTAAATGTTCGATACTGAGCCTGTCATGACCAGAGGACTTACCTCTAGTCGTTTATTAGTGCTCTTCCAGAAGCCGCGAAAATCACGCTTTGTACAAGTGATAAAACTTACATACACTCCAAAAAAGAAGCTTAGATAAATGCCAGTCCCGACTAATGGAATATTTCATAGGCAAACAACTACAGAAAATGTCAAAAGAAGTTCAACACGTCTTTTAATAAAAATCACGAAATTTATTTTAAGGACAGTTGTAAAAACGATTACGATACGTTTTGTAATTTTCATACTTTCGAAGAATCAAATGCTCGTTGGGTTCTTGGTCCGAAAAACGACATTCGAATTTTCAATACTTCAAATAAACTGCTAAAATTAGGATTCTTATACTGATTCAATTAATAAAATATTCAGTTGCGCATAGTTGTGTATTCATATGATTTCTTTGTGTTTTCTTCTTCTCATATATGGCGTCGGGTACTGTTATTGAATCCTGATTGAAATGTGATAGATTAAAACAGTGGCCATTAATGCGAGATCCCCTCTATTGTATGTGAGTTTTCATGTTTATGAACGCACCCACGATACAGGAGTAATTCCTAGTGTGGGGCAACGATTAAAAAAAAAAATTGTTGTTGTATCATTTGGGTTAGGTTAAGTTAGAACTGTGATCACTAAAGCGCGATGACGAACGTGCCGTGTTGTTATATTAGGAATTTTGACCGATTCGAAATTGCGAAAATCGGTATTGTAAAACTCGTATTTTTGACTTACGAAATATTTTTTTTCGTAAATATGTATGATACCGACTTCCGAGTAATACGCCATATTCCTTCTAAGATGGCGGTCATCGTGCTGCCAAAAAACGTTTCAATATGAATTGACAGCAATCTTTCCTCGTTCCCTCGCTTGATAGTACCGAGTCCAGTTCCCTGCCTATCCATCAAAAGGAAACCGAATTATGTCATGCGTTATTAAATCTACGCCAACCGTAGACTCCTGATGGTATATTTGAAAGTGTTTATTCAAGGTAATGTTGTCTTATTAAGGGCTGTCAAAATATTGTCTTTTAATACTGAACATCCAATATTTAAAGACATTATCAATATCTTTTAGGTTTATAGGTTTTCTTTTTAGCTCCAATCAATACGAATGCAGGGTTATTGCTTTTAAGTGTGTCTAAGCAATTAGGTTACTCTAACTTTATGTGTAACGTCGTATACGCATCGAAAAAGTCGCGTGTTGCAAGTACCCAGAAGCGAAAAATATTCACGCAGACACTTACATAGGCAACGCAGTGGACAAACTTGTCACCAAAAAAATGCGTTCCCAAAAAATCGAAACGATAAAATGGACATCACACGTTGCAACATTAAAAAAAAAACGTTGCGCTGTTTGTAGTGAATTGTTTTGTTTATGTGTGTTTCGTTTTCGCTTCTACTCTTACACAAATTGTCTACATCTAATACTCTCCTATCGCAGGTATACTGTAAGAGATTTCTTTAGAAATAAGCTTTTTTTCTGTTTATATGTGTTTACATAAATCGTGAAATAAATAAATAAAAGTGAACGTTATTGCCACCCAAACCGCCATAATTACCTTTTTTCCTGTTGAAAACCACTTTCCTCACAAAAATTAAATTAGAAATGTTCACCAACCCTGCACACGCTATCGTGTATTTGGGTAAAAATAACAGAGCTGTCTTCTCCTGTTTAGCCAGCAATATTTCTGTATATTTCTTTAATATTTTTTCCTCACAATCTTTATGTACAGAACGAAACCCCCGTCAGATATACCAAAACGTCTTCTTATGAATTACACGGTAATTTAATTTTTGTTCAAAATTATTTTAATAAAAATAAAAAAAAGAATTTTGACTTACTGTAGAAGGGTGACACATAATATCCTGACATACTATTACAAATTTAAACAAAACGTGCCTACATACAAAGTCGAGATAGTACCTACTCATTAGAATTGGCATTACAAAGTCAAAGTTTATTTGAATTAATCCTACTTATATCCTACTCCTACAACTCTTACTAATTTTATAAATGTGAAAATTTATTTGTTTGGATATTTAGGTGTTTGGATGTTTTTTTACTCAATCACGCAAAAACAGCTGAACGGATTTGGAGGAAAGACACACAGATAGTTTATACCCTGGATGTGCCTTCCCGTGAGATAAGCTTCGACATCCACGCGGGTTAAGCCGCGAGCAAAAGAATCATCTAGAATAAAGGTAAAACGAAATCCTTACGTTCTGATTTCTTAAAATGAGGTAATGAATTGATAAACGGTTAATTCAAACGTTCGGTGTAAGAAAGAGTCAAAGACAGTACTTGTCAGTGTGTTAGTAATTTACATTTTTTTAAACCCAATATACCATTATCAAAATATAACCATTTGGAACCAGGTATTGTTCAGATTCAAAAAAATGTGGACAAAATAACAGCAACGAGAAGAGTGTCCTGCTGAAAACTGTTTAGATCCTAGCAGACAATACATTCTTCTTATTTTATAGTGTAAATTTGTAAAGTTAACAAAATACAAATTAGTTACCAAGTGTATGATTGGTTTGAAAAGGTTATGGATAAAGTGGTGAACGATATAACTCATTCGAAACAGTCTATCAACGCTTGTGATGATTTTATTTTTTAATTTCTTAACAATTTATAATAAAAGTAACTAAAAAGATGTGATATCTTTTTTAATCCTTAAACGACTAATCGTTTGGAAACATTTAAAACAGCAACAATATGATGCTTTTTATGTATTGCAACACTTTAATTCCAAATACATTTTCGATTAATAGTAACGCTTCCTTCAGTGACCGGGCCACCATTGTGTGATGAACGGACTTGTAACACTGATAAACGGAATTAATTAATTTACGTGTTTTATTATTTACGTTCACACAGTAAAATACATAGATAGGGGTTCGAAATAGTTGTAATTAAAAATGTGAAGAATTATTCAAAATTATTTTAAAAAGTTTGTTGGACAGCCAAGTCACGTTACTTTAGTTCAAAGATTAAAAATAGTACCTAGTAATGTAATTAAAACGACATGGAATAACAACAGGAAGTTCATGTCACCGAAGCAGTGAAAACAGCTTTGCTATTGATGGCATTATAATTAAATTAGGTTCTCAAGTCGCCGCGGCCTTTGGAAATTTCTTTGCAGAGATTCCCATATCGATTACAAGTCCATCGTCTGTGAGGTTTTCTGTAGACGAAGCTGTTGCTTAGACATAAGTTCTGAAAGAAATGTAAATTGGTAAAGGCGTGTTCCACGTTCATTACGGGCTCTGAGGCCGTGTGGAGCAAAAATATTGGTGATCCTGCCTTTGTCCAATTTTGGCGTTAAAGTCACATAAAACAATGTTCCAAGTGCTTCGATGTTCGTCACAGGCTTTGTTTAGTATCTTGTAGAACTCTTCTACTTCGTCGTCTGGGTTGCTTGAACGAGCGTATGTTTGGATACTTAATAACAGCAAACTTAATCTCCGAAATCCGTATGAATCCAATCCCAACAAAACTTAATACTTAGATAAGTAAACACAAATAAAAAGTTTATTTCGAAATCCATCACGGAATCTAAATATTTAAAAAGCCCGTACTTTACGGTTTCATAAACAAATAATGTTTTAAAGCGAATCCTGTCATTTGAGTACCTAGATAAATAAATAACACTACGCAGGCCAGTGGTGCTGAAAATTACTGTGTACAAATCGTCCCCAGCGGTTTCATTTGCAAAATAATCTTTTTGGTAGCTGGTACTCGTTAAAGAGTATAATTATGTACCTGTACAGTATATTTGGGATGGTGTCTGATTATACCTAAGAACGTTGTTTAATAGATAAGAGTTTTTGGGTTTTCATAAAAAGTTTTAGGTCTGTTATCAGTTGTGTTTTTCGGGTAATATTTCTAGTAACTTTATATTACATAAAAAAGGTTTAATCTACAAAAGCCTGATTATTTACCTGAATATTTTCTAGATAAGGCATAAGGCATATTTTTGTCTTTATAACATCCTAATAATTGTTAGGATCTATCCAGGAGGAAAAATCTACTCAGATGTAGGTACAGATCTCAGTTTCAAAGATCACAGTTACAGAACGTAGAAACTTGAAAGGACACCAAAATAATAATCAAAATCCACGTAAACGAAATTGGATGCAAAGACAAACGGATTAAAGGATTGAGTTCATCACATTGAATTAATAATTTTACATAATTACATGAAAAGGCGCCGTAAAAAGAAAGTAGCGGGAACCAATGATATGTGTTATTACGGTTACAGTTTGAGTAATTGTAATAATACATATTATTATTTAAACACTATAACTGTTTTAATATAAAAACCTTTATAAATAAAACAGATAAAATAATGTTACAGTATCAAAGTGTTACCTTTTTTGTGTTAATAAGCGAAAATATGTGTTACAGAAATAAGCAGTTAGCAGCGCTGTTACACTTATTAACAATGTAAACACTTTTATGACGGGTACAGATATATTACTGTTACATTTTGTTACATATTTGATTCTGTTGTCAATTCAAAATGTAACACTTATAATTCTGTAAATTTTATGAAGGTATTTTAAGTCCCTGGTTATGGACAGACATTCTTCATCTGTCTCGTCATATAATTATGAACCAACTTAAAGGTAAAAATCAACAGACACGAATGAGGTTTATTTTAAAACCACCTTTATGTTTTTGCTTAGCCCGTAAAACAATGAAGCCAAACAAAACGACTTACGAGCCTTAACAAAATACTGCTGCATCGAAAGCTGACACGATAATTTACATTGATGATACAGCAATAGCAACCACCAAGTTAAAAAGTACCGAAGCAACACTCTTCACAATGAAATACCAAAAATATTAATTTTTAAAATAGTTGTTTAAGTTACTACCAAGTACAAAATGACGGATAATAATAATAATTCCCTCTTACCAAACCTTAAATAAGGCTGCTATCCTGTAGAACGACATTAACGCACAAACATCAGCTACCACTGCAAAATAATGTCGAAACATAAAATCATCACGCCAAATATTATCACTAACTATCACTGAGGTTAGTACTCTCAGGGGTACCACTTGGTTTTGGTACGTGTTACCCTATGAAACCGGCAGATCAGCTGAGATACAAAAACGTTTATAATTAATATTATGAATTGCAAATCCTACGTATATGATAACACGTAATTCCTAAACTTGCCTGGATGCGACAGCCCCGACTCACTACATACTTAGATTTTTCGTGCAACGGTCTGTACGGGGGAGTGCGTTCATTCGACCGTTTATTCCTAGTTGAAATTCTTAATTATTAAATAACGAAACTAAGAAAAGTGAGAAGGTCTGTCATTTTTATTTACTGACAGCAGCACAAATAAAACATTCTTATTGCTCCTGGTGAACAGGTGGATATGATTTGTATCTATTTGTTTTGCTTGATGCTTTGAACAAAAAAAAATCATCACTAAACATTTATTTCACGTGCCGAACCACACGTTTCCTATTTTGTTTCAGTGCGATAAATCGAAAATCTCAGGTGCGGTTCGGTCAAGTGCTGTTGAAATCAGTGCTGTGAGTGGAATACCTCCAAATATTGAGCAGTAAATTTGAAAAACGCTCAAACTTTTGATTTGTTACTGCGCCATCTTCAATACTAACCGCAGACGGTTAAAAACATTGGACAATACGTGATATTTTTCAATAATATTATAGGTGTAGGGGCCGCCTTAGACAACTACGATTTGCTTTGTTCATGGTTACAAATAACCATGAACAAAACCTACATTTTCTAAAGCAGGAAACCCAACTATGACTGACAATTGACGATGATAACAAAGTGAATTTGCCTTTTCAACTGATCCCAGTTACTTCAATGACAGCCATCAAAGAAAGAAATGAGAAAGAAATACTCGATTAATTGAATGAACCCCAAGATTTGCACTAGCCCCTGAAGCCTCTTGTTTCATGGTGCTACAAAGACCATTGCATATCAAGGAATAGACCGGGGGGCGCTTCAATGGTAGGGAGGACGTGCCCTCAGGATAGGAAGGAGTGTGAGCCAATTGAGTAGTGCACCCCAAAATTAGTATTAGACTAGTGGAGAGACGGGTAATATTTGTCTATGGGAGGGCATCTTTTAACGGCGTCGCAGGCGGTCTCTGCTATGCTGTGTTGTTCCACTATCTTTGTCTGAGGTCTTGCTACTATCCGTTTCAGGTTTCTTGTACATCTCACTAGCAGCCTTTTTGATCTTATCTCGTTCTTCAGTCGTGTCCATCCAGAAGTTGTTTGAGATTGTCATTCCACGTCCTAAAAAGTCAGAAAAAGTGGATTGGGCCTTGTACTGCATTGCTGCATGTACTCGTAGCAGGTGTGGTTTTCGTCGTCTGTAGACATGTGCGATATAACACATCCTGTGGTTCTTGATGCGATTGGTTACGGTTTTTCCGTTAAAAATTTCATGCATTTTCTTTTGTCTTGGTCAGTTACTTCAATGAACACTAAATCCAATCAATCGTCATCATTATTCAATACTAAATCTACCAATCTCTTACAACACCATCTACATAAATACACAGTTACAGCTTGCACGCTGAATATTTTATAAGTCCATCATGTAGGTAATAAAACTAACAAAATGATATTTGAAAGCCATTACGGATATCACTTGTTTGAATTTGAACATTTTGATGTAAATGTGTGTTTTACGAAGGTTTTAATGGAATAGGTTATATTTATTACTGTTGCAATTAGCGTTAGTGTAGAGCTGGTTAACTGAAGTGACAAAAATCTTCATGACTATTTCACATTGACAATCAAAGTTTTTTGATTTATGATACGGGCTTGTTCATTCTTAATCACACCTGGTATCAAAAAATTAATTGTTCTCAGTACCAAAGGTTATTATTTTAATGGCCACTAACTACCCCAGAACCCACATTAATTAACAATAATCTATTGTAAACCTCTATTTCCGCTTATACAAAAATTGACTTGGTCATATCAAAAAAAAAAACCTACCAGCCCATGACCCTCCACAAAACACAAAACACAACTATCTCCGATGTTTTCTGATGTACTGTTCACAATCTTGCCGGCCAAAATAGTTGTTTCTTAATAATGAGGCTCGGACCACAGTAGGTCTGATCTATTAAAGATTTCTTCTTACACCTGCACTCTGTAAGCAGTTCGGTGTAGGTGGAAGTTTGAGGACCTAGACGGTTGAGAAGTATGAGTATGCTTTGTATGAGTACCAGGGTTCCAAGTTTTGATTTTTGCGTAAGTGGTTAAGCTAACTAACTTAACTGAAAAGTATGAAATTCTAAAGTTGTAATCGAGGCATAGGGTGAAAAGTTCCTCATCTTCCGTTAAAAAGGGAAGATCCTTCGACTCCATGGGTGCTGTATCTGTTGGTCTACTGCACGACGGTTGTTAACGGGTTTTTGTAGAATATGTTACAAACGCGTGGATAATTCTGCTTGCACGATGAAGAAATTTGTAGAATTGTAGACATGGTAAAGTTTTGTGGTATAGAACCCTGATAACATTCGAATATCTACTACTTTTCTCATCAGCACCAGTACTGGTACTGTAGGGTTTGCCTAATGCGAGATTTGTACTTTAACTTTCGTCGTTGCGTTCGTTCCTACACCTGAAAATTTAGCAGAAAATGTTATTCTGTTTTTTTTTTCATTTGAGAGCCACGATAACGTCTTCCAAGCTAAACAGTTCAACACCTCTTATAAAAATGTTCAAAGAACATTGAATTCATGAAACAATTTTGTAGCGCATTCTCCGCAGTACAATTTTGAACTCTCCTCGTGGAAAAAATAATAATTTTATATCTTAAATAAAAGGTCACGAAAACTTACAGATATTTTTGTCAAAACATTTAATTCGGTGATTGAAAACGCCGGATCAATTTGTCCGCACGTCTTACCCTGGACCACGGAAAACAAAGGTACAGAATCTGCAGATTATTGAGTAAAAACGCAATCACACATAATTATGTAGACACGTACAAACGGCGACCTCAGTTTAGCATAATCGGCCTAATATGTTCCCACTGCTGGGACACAGGCTTCCTCTTTGTGAGAAGGACACGGATGTAATCCACCACGTGGTACCAGTGCGAGTCGGTGGACGTAACAATATTCTAATTTGGCTCTAGAACATACCTGATTCCTCACGATGTATGTTGTCCTTTGCCAATAAATTACTAACAATTAAATGCACTACCTGAGTTCGAACACATGTCTTGTAACTTGTAAGTCGGGGCCGTTATCAATGCGCTACCACTGACCCTCATCTATGTAGATTTATTTCAACCGAATGTCAGTTGCTACTGCGTTTGCGTGTCTATGTGTGCATGCGTTTTCGCTCGTCGTACTATAGAACTAACCTTTTGTAAGTACTACGAATATTCTGTGCCTAAACGCATTTGATAGGAAAAACAGGGCAAAGAGAATGTGGAAACAAGTTCTAACAAAACCTACATATTTTACCTGACTGTACTGATGAAGATGGGTTTAATAGTATCTCTGAATATGTAGGTAGATTTGAATAATAATGTAGCAGCAAAGCTCGGGTTGCTAGTAGGAAATAAAATGGTCCTGTTTTTTTCTTTTAGTTGACCTATAAAGTGATTTATGGCAGAAGTTAAAAGCATTACTTTGATGCTTTTATACAACTGCGGTCAGCAAAATAGGTCTAGAGGTATTGAGTTTGATGCAACGAAAACACAATAAGAGTTGCAAAACTACCGTGTGGTTTATAGTGCAGAGTGTAGGACTGTTTATATGGCTATTGAGTGTTATGTTTGTGTAATTGTGTGCTTGCTTTCGTGATTTTAGCCCACCAGACACAATATCCGTCTGGTCTTTCTATTCTTTCTATTTTATGAAGGATGAAAAACATTCCTCCTTGTTCCTCCAATATCATAAGTAACCACTTCCACTTTCTGACTTCAACAATAGCAGACTTCAACTTATTTATCAATTCTCACATTACGGAGTGTCAAATCCACTTTACAAGCCATTTTGATCGTGTACGGGCAAAGCAGATTTAGGAGTCGGTGATGTGGAAAATAGCATAGGAGTGACAGTAAAAACTATTTTATATTGTTCCCATTTGTTGTTTTGTAGGATTCTTTAGAAAGGGTGTTATTTTTATGTGATTTTAAAATTAAAAAAAGATAATAATGTACACATAATTTATTATTGGATAGGCTTGCTTTTGATCGATGAAGTGGTCAATGATAGTAAACACTAGCCTAGAAATTGGGGTAATTATAGGCTACACTACAGTTTTAGGATTCCGTACTTCCTAATGAAAAAAGGGAACCCTCTTATGTAGGATCACTCGTGTGTCTGTCTGTCCGTCTGTCACAGCCAATTTGCTCCGAATCTACTGGACTAAACAAGTTTAAATTTGGTACACATAATAATTTCTGTGTAAACATGGACATGTCACGTAAATAAATTATTTCTGAATATGGCGGTCACTTTTGAGAGGTAAACTAGAAAATTGAAAACAAAAGTTTTGCAAATTGTATCGTGTGACATAGTAAATGAAAGAACTTGATGTGAGGGTCCGTAATATTTTATTTTGTATAATTTTAACATAAACAGTTTATAAGTTATATTTACTAAAATATCAAGCCACGAACACGTCTTCTACATATTTTTTAAATGTCAGACAAGCTTTATGGTTTCGAACGATTGTTGCTTCGAACATTTTGAAAAAGAAAACAGAAATAAGTTCTTTACTAACAGGTTACAGGAAAAACTATGAGTGTATGGTCTTAAAAACATGGTAAATCTTTCAATGTTGTGCTTAAAAAATACAATTGCAGTGGAAATATATTGGAGAACCTGTTTTTCAACCACAATGTCAGTATGTTCTTGTACCACCGCCAAGAAAAGCCAAAAACATAAAGCCGGGGCACAACTTACATTTTCTCGAAACTTTTTGTCGTTTTTCCCCACCCTCATAGTTTCGGCCTGAAAAATGATAGAGAGCTCCAATCGTTAGGATAAATGTATTAAGAAGACATGAAGCACACTAAGTTTCAAGTGTTTAGCTTTTACACTTTGGATTTTATTAATAGGTACTTAAAATACGTCGATTTCTTCATTTACTGACACTCACTTGCTCATAAAACCGAAATCCTAGAAAGCTAAAATTTGGTTTTCAGTCTAGGATTTTCACACAACAACAAGAACAGAAAAATTATAAATAGTAACTTCCACCCTAAAACCCTCTTAAAGAGAGGTGCAAGTCTGTATTTCTTATGGATAATCGGTATACTTGCTTCCATTGGTTATAAAAGCTAGATAAGTATGTAAAAAAACAACAAAGGAGAAACTGTTTTTCGTGGGCTATGAAGAAAGTAAGTGCTGTCGTGCATACATACCTTTTTTACTCGACTATGCACCACCAAAAGGAGACGGGAACACTCCATAGATTCCTGGGCCCAGGTGTTAACTGAATCAAACTAGCCTTATTTGTAAGAGGATATATTAACAAGGCCTCACTTAAAATTTGGTGACATTTGGCTATCCAGGAACCAAGTTATATGAATTATAGTAAAAGTGAGGTTATATTATGACATTGTAGTTTTTTTTGTTTTTTACGTAATACTTTCGAATGGCTTCGGTTTTATGCATGGAGCGTGTGACGTGTCGTAGATCTGACGTTTGGCTCTCAACGCGCCCTGGACAGTCGCTACAGTCGAAGACAAGTTTCTACATATCCTGTAACCTGGAAGCAGCCAAGACCGAAATGGTCTCATCGGGACTCGAGGGTAACCTTCCACCTTTTATGAGTGAAACGGTCAAACGGCATATTCCATAGATTGAATATTATGTCTATTTAAAACTAATTGGCTATTAAATTTGTGTGTGTGTATGTATTGATTTAATATATTATGCTGTCCAATAAAAAGACAACCGACATATGTGACGCCAACATGGCTTGATAGGCTAAAAGCAGGATTTGAATAGGTAAAACAAAAGTATAAAAACTTATAGGCTAAGATGCACGCCACTGACGAATAACTGGTAAAATCGCCTCATCTTCCAAGACTCTTCTACCAATAGTGTTACTTTTGCGATCCATGTCATCAATATCCAATAGATAGGCGTAAACAGTTGTCCAAAATAGAGAGCCAGATAATTTAGAGTAGCAAGATCCGTCAAATAGTCCGTTATAATATGCAAAGCTGAGGTCGTGGGTTTAATCAATAAAACCAGAAAAATACGTGCGCACTCAGAACGAAAGAAAACGAACGAGTGCATCCAGTAAAAGTACTCTGTGAGTGCATCTGTCAGTCAGTGACTGACTGATGTCAGGCACAAGTGTTGCCGGAAAAAAAATCAATATGAATCAATTCAATCGACTCCACGAAAGCTTGACATGCACTTGTCACTCGATTTTCATACATATTCTCAGATTTTACCGATTTATACATAATTGATTTGTAGTAATTCAGGCATTGTTTAATCCATTATTTAGTTTCATTACTTAATTTAAGTTTTCTCGCTTCCTAGGTAGAAACATGTCCATATTTTGTAATTTACTTTATACAAATATAACGGTTTTTAAAACACATTTCGACAAGTTAACTTGCTAGGCCCAGAAATCCCCTTCTCCTTTTTCAAGCCAAGAATTTTACAACGTTTTCACAGTTATAAAGTTAATAGATTTATTGTACAGCCAAGCCCCTTACTATACAACACGTAACTCTAAAAACATTACATCTAAGTCAAACTGCATAGCTTGGCCGTTTCACTGAACTATTGCATGACACAACATTAGAGACCAGTGCTTTAATTCCTTACCATAAGCGTAGAGGAGTGTCTGTTTGACGATTTTGACCAAAATGTAATGTAAGAAGAATTAAGCCTTGAATAATTAGGAGCTTTTAAAATTTTAAGTTTCTGAATCTCCTTTATATAAATGGTTGTGGTGGATAACACATTCGTCGTACGGAGCCGTCTCCACGCTAGTTCCACTCGCACTTAACGTACTTTAAAAAGTATGTACTTAAATCTAAACCTAGTTTCAATAACACATCACAACACGCAAGTATTCCCAGTATAGGTATTGTGTAGACACATTACTGTGTGGTATACACAAACGATACGCTAACCGCCAGCCTGTTTGTTTGTGTTGTCAGTTGTGATTTGTGCCCGGTTGATGGCAATAGGATACGATAAAAACGAATTAAACAGAACAGGTAAAAATAGCAAGCAACTTTGGAAACATATTAAAAACGTCACCAATATGTCCAAACAGCGTGAATCAAATTTCAAAATACTAGAGAAAATTACAAACAGTAGACTAGTTTCTTACCTGAAAAAAAACAACATATTATCCCCTGCGCAATTTGGTTTTAGAGCCAAACTATCGACAGCCGATGCGATGCATAGCCTGACTTGACTGATTATTTTTCAGAAGAACTCGACAAAGGAAACCAGATCCTGGGAGTCTTTCTTGATTTAGCCAAAGCCTTCGACACGGTGTCTGTTTCTGACCTTCTGAACAAATTAGAGACAATAGGATTAAGGGGAACGCCGTTGAAACTTTTTAATGATTATTTACACGGCCACTACCAATGTGTTAGAATAGATAATATTACAAGCGAGGAGCAGAAACTTACTGGTTTTGGTGTTTCTCAGGGGAGTAGTCTGGGCCCAACGCTATTCCTTATTTATATAAACGACCTGTGATCTAAATATGAAAGATGGTAAAAATATATCATATGCCGACGACACGGCGCAAATTTTTACCGCTAAAACCACTAGCGAACTGTTCGAAATCGCTCAACTAGGTTTTAATACTGTGACTAATTGGCTCCAAAGCAAGCCTCAATTAATTACTAACCCTCATTTATATGCCAACCAATGTGGGAACCGTACAGTCAACATGTGTAATTGTCTCTTTATCCTCAAAACGAGCAACAAAAAATACCTGGGGGTAATAATGGACGACACACTCTCTTTTAAAAAACATATTGAAAGCCTAGCAAATAGAGTGCGCAAAGTAAAATATGTTTAAAAAAATTGCGAACCAAAATTCAACACACAAGTTTATTTGGCCCTATGTCAATCTATGATTCAATACTGTTTCACTTCTTGGGGTGGCGCACCAATAACTAATTTGCTTTCTCTTGAAAGAGCTCAGAGACCTGTTTTAAAGGTAGCAAACTTCCGTCTCTTTTTCTTTCCTACAGATCTGTAATATAAATCCTGTAAGGGACTGACAGTTCACCTCGACAGCACCGACAAGGCCTAATGCCTTGCTGACAGCCTAGAGTCCCAGTGTTCTCCCAGCTCTCAACCAGTAGACCAAGCTCACCTGAATAAGGTCGACGCTGAAGTCAAACGGAGAGCCTCCCTTCCACCCGTTGAAGACCCTGATGACCCTTTGCCTCCCGTCACTCCAGACGAAGTGCACGACATCATAAAAGGGCTCCAAGCTCGTAAAGCCCCCGGTTCGGACGGTATTACCAACAAGGTATACAAACTCCTACCTGCCCCTCTAATAATGCTCATGACCGCCATCTTCAATGGCGCCTTGAGCAACAACATCTTCCCACAAGCGTGGAAAGCAGCAACAGTCATCGGTATCCCAAAGCCAGGCAAGCCAAAGTCTGAGCCCTCCAGCTACCGTCCCATTAGCTTACTCAACGTTCTCGGCAAAATCTACGAGAGGCTTATTTATAAGCGTCTCAAAGACTACGCCGAAGCAAAGAGCCTCATTCCCAACGAGCAGTTTGGTTTCCATCCCCAACACTCGAGTATCCACCAGGTCCACCGTATCGTAGAGCACTTGTGCGCCGGTATGCAGCGTAACGCGACGACGGGTGTGCTATTCTTCGACATAGCGAAAGCCTTCGACAAAGTCTGGCACAACGGCTTGTTATACAAGCTTTACCAACTAGGAGTGCCAGATCGTCTCGTGCTCATGTTACGAGACTTTTTGTCGAATCGCACCTTCCGCTATCGCATCGGGGGTGCACTCTCGTCCCCTCACCCTATTCGCGCCGGTGTCCCTCAGGGTTCCGTCATATCTCCTCTAGTTTTCACGCTGTTCACCAGCGATATCCCACAGAGTAAAAAGGCTCAGTTGGCTCTCTTCGCCGACGACACTGCCGTTTACTATACCGGTCATTGTCCCAATGCCATAGCTCGTACTCTCCAAACCTCCGCAAACGTCTTAGGCGCTTGGTTCCGAAAATGGAGAATCGAGGTCAACCCCGATAAGAGTCAGGCGGTTCTCTTCTCGAGACGTCGTCGACTCCCTCCCCCACTTCCCAGCCCGATCACTATGTACGGCAAGCCAATCCCTTGGGAGAAGCACGCCAAATACCTAGGCGTGATCCTCCATCAAAACCTTACCTTTACGGCTCATATTAAGGCGGTTCGCGCGCGCGCCTCCTTCGCTCTTAGCAGGCTCCACTTTGTACTGACAGCCCGTAGTAAACTGTCACTTAAATGCAAGCTGCGCATCTACACCGCAGTCATCCGTCCCATCATGACCTATGCCTGCGTTGTATTTGCGCACGCTCACCCATTTCATCTCCATAAGATGCAGACCCTCCAAAACCGTTTCCTCAGAAAGGTCACGGGTGCCCCCTTCTATGTCCGTAATATAAATCTCCACATCGATCTTAAAATGCCTACCATAAACCAGTTCATGAACGCTTATCGAAGCGCTTCTTTGACTGTGGCATAAAACACTCCAACCCCTTGATCTCAGCGGCCGCCCGCTACACTCCCTCCCGCATTAGCAGTATTCGCCGACCAAGGCATACTTTAATCGCCCCCGACGACGCCACTACCCTCCTCCAGGAGAGTAGTAAGGCCACCAGCACACTACATAAGCCCAAAACCCGATCGCCGTCCTACCGTCCTCGCCGCCGAGGCCCGCCGCGACGCCCAAATCCACGCCCCTCCCGACCCTTGTTCGAGCCAGCCCGCACCGCTGAGCCTGTAGCTTTAAATTCGTCCTTAATTAATATCAATCCTGATCCAACTAATCCCTTGCTGCCCTCTTCCAGCGACGCCCTCAGCCGAGGTCCGTACCCCACAGGGGGTGCCCTTAGCGTTGTCGCTTAGTTTTAGTTAGTATTTAAGTTTAAGTCCTGGCTGGAGGCCTTAATTTATTAGGGCAACCACAGGCAAGTCCGTTTAAGCAGACGTCAACCTCATAGGTTGACCTGCGAGATGCCATTCAAAAAAAAAAAAAAATAATGACAGTTCACCATCTATTCAATATGCACTTAGTATTGAAACAGCACACTATGCTTACCTACAATGCTACCAATACTAACAAGAGACGGAATGACATAGTATGCTTATCTAATGCAACGTCGAAACATGTCTTTGTAGAAATATTTTATACATTCTTAGGCCCATTTCTGTACAATAAATTAAATAACTATACTCGTAGTTGTCTGCAAATAGATCCACCAACATGCTATTTTACTTTTATTTACCTAAGTTTTAATTTAGTTTTTACTTTATACCCACTGTTAATTTATTATATTAAGTTTTATGCACTTTCTAGCCTGATACACAAGTTCAGCCTAGTTCAGGCAAATTACCAACTGTGCTCTTTTTAATTGTTATGAAATTTATTGTAAATGTGTCCCTTTATATATAAATAAATGATTTTATTACTATGTCGTTTATTAATTTGTATCCTTATTTTGATACATTTTTAAATATTTTTATAAAACAACTTTAAAAAAAACATTAAAAATAAAAATAAATAGTGGTCCGCCGGTATCGGGAGCAGGGTCCAAGCTACCGGTGGTTAGGGCTCCAGAGAAAGGAACCACCTCACAATGCGAGCCGTATCGAGGAGTACTGCCTTCTGAATCAGGCCCTTGATCCAACCGCCTAACGAAAGCCTCGAGAGATGTTGGTCGAGGCTTTTTGCCATCAGGCCATTGGCCGATACGGCAATCGGCACAATGACAGCCGAGCTCATACTCCACATGTCAACAACCTCGTGTGCTAAGTCGAGATATTTAATTTGTTCAGCTTTCACGAGGTTCTCGTTATGCGGAATGGTAACATCGATAATCATTGTGCGGCGCGCTAATCGATCTATCACTGTCAGGCTTATTAGCGATAATAGTCCTGTCAGTAATGATAGACCGATCCCATTACAACGTGACAAGGTCGATTTCGAGAACTGGGTCGGGCACATACTTGTAATACGGTACCTCAGAATCCACAAGTTTATATTTCAAAGCAAGTTGCTGGTGAACAATCCTGGCTATTTGGTTATGCCTATGCAAGTACTCGCCGTTAGCCAGACGAGAACAACCAGAGATAATATGTCTGATGGACTCACCTGGACGGTGGCATGCCCGACACACGTCAACCGTCCCGTCCTTCATAATATGTCTCCGGCAGTTATTTGTCAGGATAACTTCGTCCATAATTGCACAGACGAAACCTTCAGTTTCCCCGAAAAGGTCACCAAAACGTAGCCAGGATACGGACGCTAGGAAATCTACATCAGGCTCATGAAGAGCCCGATAGAAGCGCCCGTGAGGCTCCTTGCTTTGCCATACCGCCTTGCGGTCATCGGTAGTAAGTACTACAGGTTTGTGCCAGTTCTCTTTAGCCATGGAGATTGGGGTAACCCCTTTGTCAACTGCGACCACATCACGGTGCATACCCTCTTCGGCTTTTAAAAAATATTCCCTGAGACTGCACACCTCGCGGTTGTGGAGGGCACTTTCGCGGGATGTGCAGTCTCATCACCGATGATCGTGGGTGATGCATCCGATTTGCGGTCAGTAGTGTACGGAGTTTGGGTCGATTTGAGTATACCGAAAGAGTACATCAAAATCGGCATGACCCAACCGTTGAAGGCGCACACCTTGTTTTCGCCCGAAAGAAGACTTATTAATACCTTCTTCAGGCGGCCAAAGAAGCGCTCCTTCAACGATTGCTTCATGTTAATATCGTTGATGCCTAACGCTTCCGACATACCCAAATACTTATAGCTTTCGGATGAAGAGAGGGATCTAAGATGTATGGGATCCGAAAGTTGAATACCTTCGGATTCCATAATCTCACCTCGCTTAACATGCATGATTGCACATTTGTCCACACCGAATTCCATCCTGATGGCGCTACTGAATGTTTCAGTTACCTTCAGTAGCTCCAACAGTTGCAATTTGTTGGGGGCAAAGATTTTCAAGTCATCCATGAACAGAAGGTGAGATATCACCTCACCACCTCTCCTCAACCGATAGGCTAGACATGAATCCTCCAGCAGTGTGCTTAGAGGATTCAGAGCCAAGCAGAACCAAAGTGGACTCAAACTGTCGCCCTGAAATATTCCCCGTTTAATCCACACAGGCTCGTCATTCCCCTGGATCTGTTGACACCCCGGATAGCGAAGGACCGTCCTCCATTGCCCCATACAGGAACTAAGGAAGGTGCGTAGAGTTGCATCTATCTTGTACAACTCCAGCACCCTCACAAGCCATGTATGTGGCACCGAGTCGTAGGCCTTCTTATAATCTATCCAGCATGTCGACAGATCCTTGCGGGCGCGACGAACCTGTTGGCTAATGGCCATGTCGATGAGGAGTAGCTCCATAGTAACCCGGGACCCGTTCCTACATCCATTTTGAGAGGCAGACATAATTGAGTTACTGTCAATGTGTGTATTAATTTTTACTCTCAAAATGGATGTAAGAAGTTTATATGTAGATCTTCGACAAACACGTGATCGGTCTATAATTCTTGGGTTCCGTGGGACAACCTGACTTATTGAGCAGGTGGGGTTGGAGTCTGGGTCGCTACCGCATTTTCGCTGCGGTAGCGACGCAGACTCTAAGGATGACTGGAACTGAGACGCCAGGCAAGTATGTGAACTAATAAGCCATTTCAATCAAAAGCTGTGCAATCCATCCGGTCCTGGCGATTTCCAATTCGGTAACGGACGGACTGCCCTGGCAACGTCTGATGGCGTAATTAAGACAGTTTCCATTTCTGGTATAGTTTCACACACTCGCTCGACATCTTGCATCCAGCTAGCCTCAGTGTGACAGACGGGTACTGACCAGATGCTAATTGTTGGGGGCAAAGAGTTTTAGATCACCCATGTACAGAAGGTGAGATATAACCTGACCACCTCTCCTCAGCCTGTAGCCTAGACCTGAATCCTCCAGCAGTGTGCTTAGAGGATTCAAGGCTAAGCAGAACCAAAGCGGGCTCAAACTATCGCCCTGAAATATGCCTCGCTCGTTCCTTATCAGTTTGCTATTCCTATACTATTATTCTGTTATTATTTATAATAATATTATTATTATAGGCTCGCCCCCTATTACATGGGACTTAAACATAACTGGCGAAATGTGGGTGTACTACAGGTACAACTTTGCCCAACCCTTCGGGGATACAAGGCGTGATGTTATGTTTATGTTATGTGAAAACCACAATTACAAACATACTCACCCTAATCTTTGTTTTAAAACTCTTTTCCTATTTTGCAACATTACAAATTTTAATTTTAGAAACATCAAACGAACTGTTGGAAACATTGATAGTACTGTACTATTAACTATTAAGACTTCGTAGTTGAAAAATCACATAAATAAATAACGTTTGATAAATGTGGAAAAAAACAGTCCTACAAGTGTGGTGGAGTTCCCGCTTCACTGAACTGGAAGCCTTAGCGAGCGTAGAACTTAGCGAGAAATGAATAACCCAGAATTTAATAAAAACCTATTGGATTCAGCCATTTGCAAAAAAAATACACGATGATTTTTTTATCATTTAATTCAGGTAGAAAGTTTTGTTAGCATTACAATTACTTGATCCTTTCCAGGAGTAAGAGCATGGCCTACTGTGACATGTCATGAGTCACGCTATTTATTCCAATTTTCGGCGATAAAAACGTTATGTCTTAAATGCTAACAAGGTGGCGTGAGATAATTCTCCCTCCCGACCCTTGCTCGAGCCAGCCCGCGCCGCTGAGCCTGTAGCTTTAAATTCGTCCCAAAATAATATCAATCGTGATCCAGCTAGTCATTTGCTACCCTCTTCCAGCGACGCCCTACGCCGAGGTTCGTACCCCACAGGGGGTGAGCTTAGCGTTGTCGCTTAGTTTTAGTTAGTATTTAAGTTTAAGTTCTGGCTGGAGGTCTTAATTTATTAGGGCAACCACAGGCAAGTCCGCTTAAGCAGACGACAACCTCATAGGTTGACCTGCGAGATGCCAAACAAACAAACAAAAAAAAAAGTGAGATATTTCTCTCGACATGTAACATAACTTCTTGACGTTTAATTGGGACTCTTTATGTCTTATTTGCTAATACAGGCGCAGCCATTTTGTCACACTTTGACAGATGGTTATGAAATTTTTTATGACATTCGGTCAGAGGTGGTGATAAAAAAGATATTTATAAAAATAATATTTTCCTATTAATTACTGCACCAAATGGCAGTAAATTATTATGATTATGTTCTTGCCAGAAGGCAAGAGGCCCGAAGCAGGAAAATCTTCCGGAGAAACATTCGGGACTTCTATAACCCGTTCGAGTTGCCAGACTAGGAGTTCCTACGGATTTTCCGTCTGACAAAGCCTATGGTGGTTTATTTGTGTGAAGAACTGCGCGTAGACTTGCAGCCTCTTAATACGGTGCATGGTTTGCCCGTTCACTTAAAATTAAGTAGATATATTTTAATACTTACCTATGTTAATAGAAAAGCCCATTTATGTATTTCAAACATATGTATCTACATGTCTAACTTTCCATTTTTCAGGTTCTCACACGTAAACCTTAACATCACCCTGGGCGATGTGAGCAAATCCAATTCTTTGGAAAGACGTGACGTGCGTGTGTCAAAAATAATTAGATCCCAACCAAATTAAAAAGTTGTTTAACTTTATGAACAATCAATCAACACCTATAACTATCGTAAAATGATAATACATATTTAGAGACCTAAAAAAAGAAGAAAATATATAAGATCCTAAATAATTACACTCGATATTTCTCTAATGAATTAAAGTGACGTAGTAGAAGGAGTAGGGGTGAATTAAATAACCGAAATTTCGCCACTTAAGTCATTAATATGATATTAATTTTGTCCACACACTCTTTCCTGTTAAAGTCGTGTGCCTTTTACAACCAATCGTTCCCTTCCCAATCTCATCAGAAATACCATCTATCCTATATCACGAAAGGTGAGCTGCACCAAACTGATGCGATACTTGCCCATCCCTGTCAGCAACGGTTTCGGCTTTAATTAATGCTCGGGGAACTATATTTAGATACAGTTTCAGTTCAAGTAAGTTATGTGCCGTATTTTGTAGTGAGTAGAGGGTAAAGTGCGTTTTGGTTATTTTTAAGACATTAAAAGAAAACACGGAACCTTTATAAAATCACTTTTTGTCTATCTGTCAATGAAGGTTTTCTCGAGATCTCTGCAACGTAGCAATTTGAATTTTGGCATAAACTTACACTAAGACCAAAAATGTATACGTTTCACAATTTTTTTATTAAATCTTACAATCATTCTGTGTCGCTTTATTTTTACTCACTAGGTACAATGAAACAGTGTAAAAACCTTACAAAAAGAGGAAAGTTATATGTGGGTGTAGTAAAATCCAGCTTAATTAATCTGGGCTAGTCAAAACTGAATATGCCAATTTGCAGCAATAGAATTAAAATTACGATGTAATTATCTCCCTGAACCTTGGGTTATCACAATGAAACACTTACGTATTGCTCAGAAAAATACTTTTATGTAAAATAAATACCTCCTAAACAGCTGCACTTACGCAAGAGCTTCTAATCAACGTTTCACGGCCATCCGGTATATTATTGCCATATTGATGACGTAACCGCTGCCTAGCAATGTCTAAACTAGACATTAACTTTTGTAAATTAGGTAGTTCGTGACATCACTAACTGTCTATTAACGACCCTACCCTTAAGGGTTTCCAGTTTAGTGGGAGCATAATTTGGTGTTTCCAACCTGATGTTAATTTTGTGTCTTTTTCTGTGTTAAATCAAAAAACGAATATCAGTCGGTTCTTTTACAGCAAACTGAAATCAGATTATTAACAAAGTAATAACATAAGAAACATTTCCTGATGGTTTAAGGCTCATATCATTTTATCTCTCTTACAGAACTTGACAGAAGAAAAAGGCTATCAGATATGCGGTTGGTTATAACACAACACTTCACGGAAAGAACAGTCACACCAGGGGGTGATGTGAGTATTCCGTGACTTAAATATAATTCGTAATATTTGTCGAAGCTAAAGAACAAAAAAGAAAAGACAGAATTAAAAAAAAACATGAACGGAGCACGAATGGATGACGAAGACATAACTAAACTCGAACGATTTTTGAGTCACACCTACATCTAAATAAATATATCCTGTATCATTTTTTTGCGACAAGATATATATATTTCAATTTAGAGTCTTAGAACTGACTAAATATAAGGAGCAAAATGAGTATTTTTAATTTTAAATTCGTTAGAATTTACGTAACTTTTACTTCGCGCGTTCGTGATTGTCCTTAAAGTAATAAACTAAAAGTAGTTCATTAAAATCCAATACGGCTGACACAGAAAGGAAAAAACAATGTTTAGTTCAATTCTAATGCATGATAAAGACCTCCCTTTTTCCATCCTCAGAATTTTACATTATTTTGGTCCGTGTTTGCGTTTTCCAGATCAGCATGCAGTGTGCAGCGAGCGGTGACAGGCCTCCACAGTTCGTGTGGGAAAGAGACGGCATTATGGTATCCAGTAATACTGATCCAAGGTAATTTTTGACCATGATTTTCAATTAAGCATAATTAGCCTTTTATGTTCCCACTGCTGAGACACACGCCTCCTCTTTGTGAGAGGGAGTTGGCCGTAATCCACCACGCGGGCCCAGTGTGGGTTGGTAGATGTCACATTTCTTCGAATTTTTGGTTCTAAGACTTGCCGGTTTCCTCACGATGTTTTCCTTCATCGTTTTGAGAACAGTAGTGCAGAAATAATTTACACAAAGTAAAGTGCCTGTCTGGGTTTGAACCTACGACCTACAACTCGTAAGTCGCGGACGTTACCACTGGGCCACCACTGCTCATTTTTCAAGTAAAAAGAAAGTTAACTACAGCATCATTCAGGATATTGATAATAAAACTTAGAATTGATAATAAAATTTTGCAAACGCAAGTTATCATTATCCCCAAGAAAACCATTATGGAATTGTTTGTGGAGTTAATAATAAAATAATCCAAGTATTTTAAATAAGTATCTTGCCCAAGAGTCTCGCTTGTATACATAGCTGGATACTTGGAAAAAACTTATTTTGTGTGAAAATTCTAGGATCTTTGGCCTGGCCGATGCGCTGATCGTTTAATAGCTCCATTCGAGCCATGTTCTGAACAACCAGAATAAAGATGTTATAAATTGACTCAGATTAGCCAATCAGTGAAGTTTCCAATCGTCCTAAACAGACTGGGTTTAGACACTTTAAAAAAATCAAATCGTTTGCAAAGTTCGTAGGTGTTTTAGCAATTAGCCTGCAACGTATATTTATAAAAAAATAAAAATTCTGTGTTTTACCATAATTGTTGCATCCATCAAATTAACCCGCATAATTATATAATACCAAGATACCGTTCATTTCCAGATACGCCTTAGGCCAGCTGATGACGTCAGATAACTCAGTGGCTTCACAGCTAAACATCACTCGAGTGAGGGTCGAAGATGGGGGCCTGTACTCCTGCACAGCCAGGGAAGGTTACCATGTGACGTCACATGAGAACAGGCTAGATGTTTATGGTAAGAGTATCATACTGCAACTTCATTGATATAAATCCTGATATGTTGAACTCATTGCTATGTTCTATGTTAGAGGATTTGGTTTCCGCACTTAGTCCTTCATGTGGACCATTGTGCGTGGGCCATGCCGGCCATCGATGGTTATTATTCCAATTAGCCTACCTCCCCCAGGATCAAAGCTTATATACTTTTCAGAACATCTGTGTAAGATCCGAGTGTCCCAAGGGTTTCTGCCCTAATCTGAGTAACACCTGTGCACTCAAAGAGCACATGCGCGACGGTTTCGTCCGACTGCATGCAAGCTCTGCACAGGTGTCTGTCCGTTAAGCCTATTGTGTGAAAGTGTTTGTTTAGCGAGCAGTATCCTGTGATGGTCCCCGTCACCAGGCGCGGGCCATTCCTGTCCAGGCGTAATTACCGTCTGGTTAGACTGCCATCTAGAGATGGCAAAAGCTTCCATGGACTTTCTGCAGCCTGTTGCAGAGGTCCACCACCTCTCGGCTTGTGTGTGGGTAGACTCTTGCAGCCACCTGCGTATCTGGTTGAAGGGGATGGGTATGATGGGTTCAGGCCCGCAGGCCGACGTGCTGGAAGCTCTCCTGGCTAGTTCGTCAGCTGCGTTGTTGCTTAGTGATCCGCTGTGTCCTTTTATCTTTTGCAACACCGTATCACCGTGTTGCGGTTAGATACCGTTATTCGTTCTTGATCATTGTGATATTCTAGTGTTGGACTCGAGGTAATATTTTTTTTTCCTAATGATTGGAGGACTGAGGCGCTGACAGAGAGTATACGTATATGGGTGTCCGTAACTCTCCTGGCTTCTATGGCATACACCGCTTGTATAATGCCCACACACTCCGTCTGATAGACGATGTTGAACATTCCCAGCAGACTTGATATGTTTAGGTTGAGGTCATGTGAGAAAACTCTGACTCGGGTACCAGATCCGGTCTTTGAGCCGTCGGTGTATACTCTCAGTTCATTTGGGCCTGAGTTGTCACACTGTTCTTCTGAGATTATGATGTTTTAGTGCTTTTGAAAGTAGTGTCACTTCAGAGTTTTGTCGCAGGGTGATGCCATCATTGGTTGTCGTTCGACTGCATCTTCCTTTAAGCATATGTGCTGGACCCTAGAATCTATGCTAATTGTTCCCGATTTATGGAGCATGAAGGCGGCCAAGGTCGCCTCCTCCCGCACGACGATTTGAAGAGGTGGTAGCCCAAGCATTGACTGTAGGGTAGCAGTGGGTGTGTGTGTCTCATGCAGCTAGTGATTGCTACACAAGCAAACCGTTGCAGTTTTTCAAGATCTTTTTGTGGCTGTGCTCGGGTCTGTTCTAGGCTACCAGACCAACTAGCCGTACGTGATAATTGGTCGAATGACAGTAGTGTATAGCCAGTAGGTGACCTTGGGGCTAATCCCCCAATTTCTGCCAAGCATTCGCTTGCACTGCCACAGAGTAATGCTGGCTTTTGTAGTGATGTAGTTGATGTGTTTTGCCCAATTCAGCTGTTTGTCCAAATAGATACCTAGGTATTTGGTTTCGGTTGTTCCAAAGAAGCGTGGTAGTTGCAGTTTCGTCAGTTTTCTGTTTTTTGTAAAGAGAATCAGTTCGGATTTTGTGAAGTTGACGGATAGCTGGTGGTGCACCAGTCCTTTTCTACTTTCAAGGCTTGGCGCATAAGTTTGCATAGGGTATTTTCGTGGGTGCCATTTATTATTATGGTTATATCATCGGCATGACCTACAGTAAAGTAGCCTGTGTCATTTAGTGTTCTGATGAGGCTGTCTACAACCAAGTTCCACAGAAGCGGCGAGAGGACGCCCCCCTGCGGGCAGCGTTCACCACAATAGCCCTTGTAGTGTCGTTATCATTTACCTGCACAGCTCTCAGTTTGAGCAAATTGGTGATCCACCCGCTCAGGATCGGGTCTATGTTGTGTCTGTCGAGGGCCATGTTGATGCTTCCAAACGTAGTTTTGTCAAAGGCGCTCTCGATATCAATAAAGACGGCTAGTGCTGGGCATTTGTGGTACACTGCGCATTCAATCTTGTATACTACGCTATGTAACACAGATTCCGCCTATCTGCCTGTGGAGTACGCATGTTGTTTGTGAAGTGGTTTTGCCTGAAGAGGTCCGTCTTGAATGTGTCTAGGCCTTGGGTTGCGTGTAGTTGGATTTGCCTGATTTGGGTATGAAAATGACTTTCACTTCGCGCCAAGCTAGGGTATGTGTCTGATTGCTATGCAGGCCCGATAGGTCTCCACCGGGCATGGTGTAAATCAACCCCCCATTGTAGAAGGGCTGGGAAGATGCCATCCAGCCCTGCAGACTTATAGGGCTGGAATGTGTTGATGGCCCACTTTATCCCGGTCTTTGTTACTATACTGTGGGCTCTAGACCAGTGTTGATCCGTTGGGGTCCATTCTGGTTCAGCTTCCCACACCTTGTCTTCTACGAGTTTGCAGTCTGTGAAGTGAGTCTCTAGGAGGACCTTACTGGTTTCATGGTCAGTTAGTGTGTATGAGTTATCGGGTTTTTTCAGCGCGCCGAGGGTTCGGACCTGATCTGTTGATAGGATTTTCCTTAGCCTTGCGGCTTCATTGTTGGTTTCGATGGATTCACAGAATTACCGCCATGCTGTTCTTATGGCAGTTCTGATTTGCTTTTGGTATATATGTTGGGTCTTTTTGTATGACTCCCAGTCGCCCGGAAGTCTGGTGGTTTTGGCTCTGTTGAATTGCTTACGTAATGCATCTCTGAGTTTACAAACTTCAGCGTTCCACCATGGGTTTCTCTCGCTGCTGATTTTTGGCGCTCTTAGTTTGCAGCATGCATGGTATGCTTCGGTTAGGTATCCTGATAGTTTGTTCACGGTGTATTCTAGTTGTGCAGGGTCTCTTATGGTTCCGCCTTGGCACTGGTTTACTTGTGTTGGTAGTAGTGTAAAGCGAATCCTTCTGCGGTCTGAGCAAGAAGGCTGGTCGGATACGTGCCAGTTTGTGATAAGGTTAGTCGCAATTTCTGTTGCAAGGGTAAGATCTATAATTGTTTGTCCTCGGAATGTGACCCAAGTGGGTTCAGAGCCAAGTATAACAATGTTAATCAATTAAATAAAGCTACGTTAATATATCTGTGTATGATGTACCCATTTCAGTGAGACTGGGAACCGTTCTACGTGTACTGTACGTGTTCTACTAAACTTACGGTTTGTAGAGAATAAATAGGTGGATATTACCTATCCTCTGGAGTTCGGTGCGTCGCTGCCCCAGAGTGGGTGGTGAGCGTTTGATTTGGTGCAGATGATCAGGTCTAGGTTGGCCCACTCGCAGTGTTGTACCATGTCGGCATCTCTTTTGGCGAGATGTTGGCATTCTAGCAAAGCATGTATATCGAGGTCAGTACAACATCGGGAACGTCGCCTTCGGTCTGGAGCCTGTCAGCTGTCAGTTCTATGAAACAGAACTGAGTGAGTGGTGTGGTAGGAATTTCTTTGGGTATGTAGGCGCAGGTTCTTGGTTTGTCTGAATTGTGTGTGTTGAGAATTGGCTTACCTCTGATGTTGCCGAGGCCGAATTTTTTATTGTTCCTGATCCACAGTTCCTAGATCAGTGCAATGGTTCGAGGTTTTACCTTCAGTGCCCTGCGTAAGCAGTGCCATAGCAGTTTGGCTATGCTTTATATGCGGATCACGCCGGATTGTCGTAGTACCGTAAGTGTGAAGTCGGTGTTAGGGAGTCGACTGAGAATAAAAGCGGACTTGTTCAATACTAAATACAAATAATAATTTGGCAGTTTGGTTACAAATAACGTGAAAAAATGTTGCTTCCGTAATAATTGACAAGCCAACTTGACGTCATAGAAGGTTACTACATTTCTGTAACAAAACTATGTATTATTTATACTTTCAGGACCACCATATATCAGGTCTCTGCCACCAGTGAAAGTACAAAGTGGGGAATCAGTAAATTTGAGGTGTCCGTTTTATGGATATCCGATAAGGTAACTTTGTATTTATGGTTAGAAATATTGAAGTGTCTACAAAATAATAGGTAATCATTGCAACGCCATAAAACTTGATTGAATACTATTCCATGATTTCAAAGGTTTTTACATCTAGTTTGTTAAAAATGAACACTGCAGTATTTTCCCGTATTGAAGCGTAGTATTCAAAGCTATGCTAATAAAATATTCTTATAATTTTAGCCGTTTATTCGTAAAATTGTCTTGAAATTTTTATTTTCATCGACCTTATATTTATTTCCTCAGATGATTTATTTTAATGGATCATCTTGTCAAGCGTTGACAGCAGAATTCATTTGTCCCTAAATACTTAGTGTAGCAATTTCTATTCACATTTTAGCAAAATAGACTGGGAATTCAAAGACAAGTTACTAACATCGAACGCGATCTTTCCATCCCGGTACAAGAGATCGCATCAAAAACGTAAAACTAGACGGAGCGCTCCAAGCGTCAACATAAATGGAATTCTTTCCATACCAGAAATATCTAAAGAGTCCAATGGTGCAGTATACACATGCATAGTAACCAGTCCTTCAGGAGAAATGGCTAAAAGAGCCTTCGAGATTCAAGTTATAGAAGCTCCAGTATTAGATGATCTTTTGTTGGGAACTAATCTTCAGGAAGGTCAGATTGTAAATATTTATTGTAATGTGAAGACAGGAGATTTGCCGATACATTTTGAGTGGTTGAAGGATGGGAAGAGGATTTCTAGTGTTTTGAAGGTAAGAGTCTAGACGTATTTTGAACTAACTTTTGGATACTATCTTAACTGTAGTTGTGATTTTTTGGATCCAAACTAAGTAAATTGCTTATTCCAAATATTCTTAAAGCTAGCTAGACTGCTTTTTCATATATAGCAATTGTTGAGAATTCAAGTTGGACCTACTACTATTGTGCATTGCTAGTTACGATGCACATAGAAATATGTCATAGAATTTTATACTTTTTTAGGGTTTTACGTCAAACAAACCCCATAAGTACAAATTCTAGTTCTACTTAACGGGATCGATAAAAAAGTCGTTTTACCATTAATTGTTAACTATTTTACAGGTAGAGGAAAGAAACTCGGAACTCTTCAGTGCGCTAGTGATCAAGAAAGTATCTTTAGAACATTGCGGTACTTACACATGCATCGCGTCAAACCACTTGGCCAAAGTAAATAGATCTACTGAGCTGTTTATCAAAGGTAATTAATAATAATAATTATTATTAATAGTAATTTAATCTACTTTCAATATTGACCTGCTAGATCCAACTTTAAGAACTTAAACAAACTTAAAAATAAGGAACAGTTTGGTGCAGTTTTAAAAACATTGCACTAAACTGGTACAAATCAATACGGTGTCGTAGAAAGGGGTATGCTTGCAGTAGATTCCAACGAACTCTGATAAAAAATCCTATTGTATGATAAATTCCCAAGGTATCTTATTCCATTACGCACATACATATCACTCACACTACACACTCACGCCGTCTTTTCACGGCGGTAGGCAGAAACTATAAAACGCCACCTGCTACGATCCATACACACTTATTGACGTGGAACCGTCTTTTCACTCGGTGTACTGGTGGTAAGTTCAATATTTACGAACGTTACAAAACATGTAAGATTTTTGCCGCTAAAAACTTCGAGACTTTTAATGCTAGAGTAATGGTTGAGCATTCAAAAGATATTAAAACAATTTTGAGGCGAGATATAATTTGCATATGACGTCACACTGCGAGTACACGCATGAGCTTGACCCTCTATTTTCCACTATGTTTTAAGTTCCAATTCGTAGGGCCCAAAAACATGCTTTAACAGAGCAGTGGCGAGCAGTGTTGGACCAGTAGTAACGGCCGCGACTTACGAGTTGTAGGTCGTAGGTTCGAACCCAGACAGGTGCTTTACTTTGTTTAAATTATTTCATTACCACTGCTCTCAAAACGGTGAAGGAAAACATCGTGAGGAAACCGGCATGTCTTAGAACCAACCCGCATTGGGCCCGCGTGGTGGCCCGGCTCACTGCCTCTCACAGAGAGGAGACCTGTGTCCCAGCAGTGGGAACATAATAGGCTGATTATGCTTATGATAAGCATAAGTGACTCTACTGTGTCTCTGGTGGTTTTGCCAAGAGTTGACAAACCGCTACCAGGACCTAAAGTGAAACATCATAAATATTGATCAACATAGGTTTATAATTCGAAGTTGACAATAGCAAAATAATTTCAGGTGTCGGTTCCTATTGGCCATAAATCTGTTCAGAAATGAAAATAAAACCAATCAAAGAAACCTTGCATAAAAAAATTGATTGTGCCAAATAATTTAAATACCGATGCCACAACTGAGCAGATAGCGGTTACTCAAGCAATGCGCCAAACCATCTCGTACCCAAAGATGTCCCATTGCAAACATGAATATCACACCACCTAAGTGTAATCATGAGGTTTTGACTTTCATCCCTTGTATAACAATTTACATTGTAAGTCGCCTTTCATTCACTCAGTATTCCATTACAGTTGCGCCAAAATGGCTGGAAGAACCAAGCAACTCTTCGCTCCTCCTCGGCAGAAGAGGTACAGTGTCGTGCAGTGCAAGTGGCTACCCGCAGCCACAAGTGCATTGGATGAAGAAAGATGGTAGGGCGTAATTTTGAACACAAAGAAAGCAGCAGCTCCCACGTTTATGAGATGCACAAAGCTAATTTGAAGACGTTAATTAATTATTTCCTCCGTGTGATGCAAAATCAGAAGTAAAGTCACTGTGAAAGCCATAACTAGGCAAATAGGTAACCTGACTAGTTATGGCTTTCATAGTGATTTTGCATCACAGTAATATTTTTCCTTATTGCTAATAGGTTTCTGGCCGGGTTCAATTAACTATGACTGTATTGACTTTTTTTGTTTTTGACACCATGCTTTTTGCTAGTTACTTCAACGTCCAACTAATAATAAGCAATTTGTTTTTATTGTATAAGTGTTCAGTATTGAAATAGAGTTATCACAAACGCCACATAACAACATAACAGCGTCAGAAGCGACTTTTCCATGATATCAGTTTGATTATAAAAGTTTCCTCTGTTCCAGCTCTGCTCGGCACTTGGCAACCAGTACTAGAACTGGCCGGTGGTGGAATCCTGAGCCTCCCAAACGGGACCCTCATCATTGAAGAAGTATCTCTCAAAGATGAGGGGTTGTACTCCTGCAATGTAGAAAATGGAGTGGGACAACCGCTGAGCAAGACTGTGTGGATAGGTGTCAATAGTAAGTATTTTTTAAATAACAAAATGTGGTGCTTTGAAAAACCTTAAGTTACCTGGGTAGTCATAATAAGGAATTTGAGACCACCAACATTATAAGGACTTTTTCTCAAATCGATTAGGCACACACATTGATTTAGGCAAACTTTTGTGTCTGACTCAAATTCGGGCTAACTGAACGAGATCTTGAAGCAAGTCAAGTATAAATGAGGATGGCTTTAAGAGTAGTGGAAGCCAAAAAAAACGAGTGATGGAATCTGTGGAAGATGATATTGCTGGAAAGGGGGAGACTACAGAGATAACGACAATTAGAATAGTATGGAAAAAAAACATGCCAAATAAACAAGGATTCTGGACGTCCACAATCCTTGATCTTTTTGGTTTTTATTCAAACTTGTTGTATGAAATCGCGTTCTAATACATCGGTATTTTCTCAAACCGCGTCGTTATCTCTGTAGTCTCCCGCTTTCCAGACACATCATCTTCCACAGATTCCATCCCTCATTTTTTTAGGCTTCCACTACTCTTAAAGCCATCCTCATTTATACGCAGCTCTCACATTTTTTTTTTTATTTCAGAGCCTGTTCACTACGAATCTTCTGCAACTAACGTGACATCGAGACTCGGTCGTCCAATCAGGCTAGAGTGTCGACCACTAGGAGATGAACCTGTCAGAGTCACGTGGTCACATGATGGAAATGCGCTAGGATATATATCCCAAAGGTTTGTTTATTTTTTGGTAGTGGTAAAGCGAGTTATAAAAGTGTTCTTGTGAGAAGGTAAACCATACCGTATTAGAGGAATACCCAGGTTCAGCTAAAAATATGTACTAGTATTTTAAGAACGTAGAGAAATATGTAATTCGCAAATAGACATTTGAATTTTGTATCCAACTATTGTAATCATATTATGAAAGTCCCAGGTCCTGCAGGTATCTTAGTTATGCGGTGGTACACAATTTCCAAAAAAAACTATTTCCAATTAAAACTTGAGAAGAGCTGACACCAGCATGGTACATGGTTTTTGAAAGCCTTTTCCAGCCTCGACCTGTAACACTTACGTAAGGTGTCTTTAACAGCCATAAAGATGTTATTTTCTGTCCATTATTGCTAATTCTGATTTCAGAGCCAAGATATCAGAATCGAAAACAGCCCTCGGCGTGGTGAGTACCATCAGCCTGCAGTACTCAGAGAAAAGTGACGCGGGGCTGTATCAGTGCAGAGCCACCAACCCTTATGGAACTGCCAGCTTTAGTGTGCATCTTAGTATATTGGGTAAGCATTTCTCTTTTGTTTTGGTTGTTACACCCAAAGTATCATATTAAGGACCCACATCTGTCAGCACGGAATTGCCTTCTTTCATACTCCATCTTTTTCTGTCGCTCAGAATTGTCATTTCATAGAGCGAAAAAGATATAGTGCGCGCGGCGCTATCGACGACGCGATTTTATTCTGCCTGGGTCCAGTCCTGAGAAAAGGATAGAGCATACAAAAGGGCGATTCAGTGCTGACCAATGTGGGTCAACCCTTATCATTAAACAAATAGAAGGCAAGATCAAAATTTTTAATGATTATCTTTTCACTAAGTCACTATTAAGTCCCACAGTTTGAACTATGGTAGATACTGACTTCTTTTTTTAAAATACCTCTGTTGTTGGAAAGTTTGCTGGAGAGAATTCAACTTGCTGTTCCACGCCCGAACAGTCGTTTATGCAATAGGCGTACATTTGTAATGCCTCATTGCAGAACAAATATAAAACAACACGCTCGAGGCATGAGGCAGCATTTTGATATTTTCAACGGGACCTTATTATCTGCTAAACGTCAGATTAAGATGTGCCTGTGTAACCATTCGACTAATAATAATTAGTCCAATGGAAACTTTTAATTTGTAATTTGTGATATTTTTGTGATATTTTAAACGAATTGTTCTAGATCACACATTGTGCATGCTGTGTTCACTATTTTAGGGCATGCAATGTTGTATGTGTTATTTTTATTTATTCCTAGTGTGTAAGTTTTATTGTACTGCCCGATTTGTGAACCATTTAAAAAAAAAATATTAAGACCTGCATTTCCAAAATATCAACCACAGCTATGAGCGGCACTGATAGCGTTATTCTGTTCCTGGAACTAAATGACAATACATTTCGCTTTAAAGGAAGAGTATTGGCAATTATAGACCAATAAGCTTAATATTAAAATTCTATAATGTTTCGCAAAGTTAATTTTAGAAAGAATATCACAAACTCTAGACGAAAATCAACCCCTATCATAGATTATATCCACAGAATCAAACAAGTCTTGGAAAAATACAACGAATACCAGAAGCCTTTGTAGATTGCCTTCATTGACTATTCAAAAGTATTCGACAGTCTGAACCATTCATATATCTGGGCTAGCCTAAGAGAACAAGTAGTGGAAAAAAAATTAAATAATATGAAGTGATATCTATTTAAGAGTAAAAGCCGCATAAAACTGAAAGCAAAAGGAGACCCTTTTCCTATTAACAGAGGCGTCAGACAAGGAGACCCATTATCGCCCAAGTTGTTTATTGCTGTTTTAGAATGCCTTTTTAGACAAATTTAAGGGGATGAATACGGTCTTAACATCAACGGTAGCCGCCTAAACCATCAGAGAATCACTAGCAATGAACGCAAGCAAAATTAAGTTTATGACTCTCTGGATGTCGACATGAAATTTTATGGAAACAGTTTCGATTATGTGAGTGATTATGTTTATCTGGGACAAGGAAGTTAACAAGAGAATAGCCTGTGGCTGGAAAAATACTGGTCTCTGAAAGAAATAATATAGAGCAAGAACTTAATCATGCATATCAAGAGGAAAACTTTCAACACTTGCATTCTTCCATATGTCACATATATGGCAGCGAAACTTGATCGCTCGCCGTTATCACAGAGCAAAACTAGCAAAATGTCAAAGAGCGATAGAAAGAAGCATGTTAGGTGTCAAACTAAGCGACAAAATCAGAAACGCCGATATAAGAAAAAAAAACCAGAGTCAAAGATATTTTGGTTCGTGTAGATCATTTGAAATGAGACAGGACAGGACACATGTTTCGTTAGACAAAATAATTGGAATAAAAAAGTGACCGTATGATACCCAAGAGGCGGGTCAAGAAAACGGGGCGCCCAAAAACCAGATGGGAATGCTGGAGCAGAGTTGCAGAGGACAGAACACAATGGAGACAGTTGAAGGAAGCCTATGCCAAAAAGCACATCGAGCTGCGGGGCATATTATAATTTGGTTTTGTCCCAAATACTGTATGCCAAAAAAAGAAGATGTACCCAAAGTTCTGAAATAAATGGCTTTATCATACATTTCGATTATTCCCGTTCGATCAAGCCATGTTTTTGTTGGAGTGTTCATCATCATTTTCCTGTCCTTGTCCCATGTTACTTGGGGTCGGTGCAACACATTTTCTTGTGTCATTTTCCCCTGTCAACCATCACACTATCATTAACTTCCTCTCTTTCATATCATTCAAATGACAATGTCCTTTTTCTTTAATTAATTACTCCTTTCCAGGGGACCCCACCCCGCCTTCAGACGTCCGCATCGAGACAGTCCGCTCCCGCACCTCCACAGTATCGTGGCGCGACACTCTCAGAGCACAGGCACGATACTACACGCTACAGTATAGCTCTATGCACTACAGTGATGCTGTGTGGGAACATGCTATTACCATGAATGTTACCAGGTACGGAATAAATAAAATAGTCGATTTCGTTACTACTACATTTCAGCATCCGGGCCCATCCAGATCATAGATTCCTCAGTTTCGGTTTTTTTAACTACTTTGTACCTACGATGGTTTGAACAAACCAAATCAAGGAATCCAGAACTTTCATTCACGTTAAGGTTTAGGTTATTTTAATAAGGAATAATTTTGAATTTCAACTTTCTTGCTCTAATTTGCGTCATTATTCCTGTCTCATAACTTTAATCACTACCTTTGCAACAATTGTAATTATGTTAATAATTTTCACCAACTTTGCTACATAAATATATTAACTTTCATTCTCCAGATTCATATTTATAAATTTTACTTTTTGATTATTGAACCAAACCCTCCCCAACATAATGTTTCTATTCCCTCTTTCAATTTGATTGTTGTAATTTTAGAAAAGAACAGGACCTTCGTCAGTCAGTAGAGTTACAGAACCTCCGGCCAGCCACACCTTATGCCGTGCGCGTCGCTGCGGGCAACCAAGTTGGCGTGTCCATGTACACAGCGTCCGTGCACTTTACTACTCATGAAGAAGGTACTTTTAAAAAGCTTTGGAAGTGACAAACCAAACCTGGTTTGAGCTGGCCACAAATTTTAATTATAAATATTATTATCAACTATTTACGTTGTATGATTTAATAGAAACTGCATAAATATGACACAGATTTTGTCTTACTTTAGGGCAATGCACACTTCTTACACCGTGTTTACTTATTGGTTATTTCAGACCTTGGGCTCGCTGCCTGCGCATGTCCATTCAGTACAGCTATTCTTCATTCTAATGCACAAACATCCTAATTCAGCGTGATGTTTTGCAACACCACAAATAAAGTTTTAAGGTTACCTTAAAAATAAACATTGATACTTTCTTTGTTTAAGGACCCATCACCTTCCAATGGCAATCAAAACCTGCCGGGCCTTTCAGAATCTTTTTCAGAATGTTTATTTATTAGTAATTTCTAGCGCCATCATCAGTTCCAATGAAGGTGCAAGTAGAGCAGACAGACAGTCCGGGCGAGCTGCACGTGTCATGGTCGGCGCCTTTATGGGAGACACACAACGGAGTCATCGTTGGATACCATGTGAAGGCCGTGGCGCAGAATATTGGTTCCGGTGGGTACATTGAAGGGATTTAAAGATGGATGAACAAGATGATTGTGTCAGTTCTTGACAGTGCATGCTCATTCTAGATGATGTAAGATGATTGCGGCACACCGTAATATGCGACACAATAATACCTTACACAACACTTATTTAGTAAACTTAAATAGGCAGTAATCGCAAAAGGAAAGAAAATTCCGTTCATATTCATTAAAACTCATTTGACTCCTCCATTCAGTTTCAGATGAAGCCGATAAGCGAACGATCAAAGTGTCGCAACTGTCGGGCAAGCAAGAGGTTTTGCTGAGTGGCTTGATGAAGAACACCAGGTATTTTATAGAGGATAATTTATATCTAGCCTGGCTTTATAATGTGAAGTTCTATTTGTATCTAACTTAAACGAATGTTTCTAGATATGCAGTATCGATATCAGCCTTCACTAATGCGGGTTCGGGTCCATTCTCACAGCCCGTGTTCCAAGATACAGGAGAAGGAGGTAAGTATTATGCTTAAATGCATCTAAATCAGATTGCGCATGAATGCATATTAGCTGTTGTATTAATTTGCTTCTCCCCCCCCCCCCTACTCACTTCTCGTTAACGAACTTCAGTCATTGAATTGAAAACCTAAAATATATTTTTGTTTAATATTTTCGTTGTATCTGATAAAACCGTTTCTGTCTCCAGCTCCAGAACAAGCCCCATCATCAGTAGAATGTACAGCAGTGTCGTCAACATCTCTTCGTATTGGTTGGAAGCCTATCGCTCTATCGGGACAAGGCAGCTCGGTTGTAGGATACACGGTTCTGTTTGCTACTGACGGTAATAGAACTTTAAACACTTTATAAAAATAGTTGTGTCGTTGGTCTAGTGAAGTAAAAATATTATGATGTTTCTAAGTAACCAATAGCTTATGAGAAATGGGATATTTTCTGTAACAACCGCAGCAATACCTTGTTTTTCATACTTTTGTCGAGGAATAAAATACAAACTTATTTGTGAAGTCGATAAAATCAATACAGTGAATGCGTAAAATATTCACCCAACTACGGTACCCTTACCGTGGTTCAGCTTAATTATAATCGGTTTTATCTCTCAGAAGCGGCCTGGCGGAACCAGACATCATTACACTCGGAGCTTTACTTACAAGGTTTTCTGAAGTACACCAACTACACAGTGAAGGTTGCTGGATTCTCAAACTTTGGAACTGGACCTTATTCCTATCCTATTGTGTGCGCCACTTTGCAAGATGGTGATGAAACTTTTGTTTTTGAATAGCCGAGAAATAAATTATCAATGATAGACTGCTGGTGAACTCTCAGGGAAGTACTTCTTGTATAGAACCAAGCTACCTCATCTGCTTTTCATTGAAGTCAGTTTTAAAGATTTGAAAATGATAACAACTCACAACCGGATAGGCACGGTCATCATAGAGTCAAAGTATGTGGATAAGAGGATCGACATAATTGCATAAATCGTAACAATTGGTTGTTTAACAAACCGTTATGAGTGTGAGAGAGAAGTAGTTTAATATGGGTTCAATTATACTATTCCTATTAACCTTGAATGCAGTGAAAAACTTAAATTGACGAGACAAAATTTGTTTTAATTGGTCTTTATTTCTAATCACTGTCTTTGGCGTTTATTACGTTTGTGTACTGTACACCTAATCGCGGATAAGATAAGTACTCAGTAAATCCATATTTTTGATATTTATATCATTTAATATTTCCCCGTCTTTTCTTTTACACTATTTTCTTTCCCAGAGCCCGGTCCACCAGAAGACATTAAAGTACTAGTATTATCATCATCATCACTCCTCGTCAGTTGGAAGAAACCTCTCCATCCTAACGGAGAACTGCTGCACTACACACTCTATGTGAAACCTACGTCCAGGTCAGTTTGCATTGCTTTCTATATTATAATACACATCCTTCTAATTCAATGAATGACGGTTCAAATCCCATTACGAAACTCCACCTTGATACAATTGATTCAACAGTAAGATCCCTTTGCTAACGGCACTGGGGCGCAACTTACAAAATCGGAGATCGGAGTTGCGCCCCAGTTTCACTAATTAATGAAGATAGACCATTAACAAAATATGTAAACACTGTTATTTTGAATACTACGAAAACTATATTAGCGTCGCTTTGCAAAGTGGTACAGTGGTCACTAACCGAACGCACTGTGGACGAATTATATCTCGTGTTTGTTTTGTCCTTTATTTTTTTCCTTTACTTTTACGGAACCGTCATAATACAAAATATTATTTTTACTATTTTACAGCAATATTGATTGTAGCAGATGCCATAGAAACACACAACAAACTGACTCTGAATATAGGCCAATAAAAACGCTTAAAAGTCTCCTAACTTACCCAGAATCTTCGCTAAACATTTATTGCAATATCTTCAGCTTCTTCTTCTACTTTACCGCAGTAACGGTCCGCCACAGACATTCCGCATTGACTCGCTCGGTCGCTCCCTAGCTGAGGTCAAGGAGCTGGTCTCCGGCAGGACGTATGAGGCCTGGCTCACTGCCAGCACGCCGGCTGGAGAGGGGACTGCGACCAGGAAGGTGTCGCATACGCCGACACAAAGGGGTAACTAGCATCTTTAGTTTTAATTGTGTAGTATGAGACAGCGTGCATAATTGAAAACCGATAGTGGTCTTGGTTGGCATAAAAAAGAGAAACGAATTTGCAGTACTTTAGTGCGAAATTCGCGAAACCCCCGTAACTACTTGACGGATGCGCTTATCGCGATGTAATTTGACCCGCTCTGATGTCATTTACAACCTTGGAAACTACGTCAAATATTTCTAGAAATATCGAATAAAATTGTTGTAATACGGCTACAATACATGAAATTATGTATTATCAGTAGGTTTTGCATCATTACTAACATCACAAAGGTACTTATGCATTGCAAAATCATCGAATTCGTACAACAAAATTCGTGACAACGAATTCTGTTTAAGTAAGAAACATGTTTTATGATATTGTTTCATGCAAACGATTATCTAAAAAGTTGTACTGTACACTTATAAATGAATATACATCCACTTACCGAAGAATAACACACAATAAATACACAATCACTATCGCTCGATACCCACTTGACACCACTTGACCCTGACGCAAAAAATGGCGGGCTTCATATTCGGTTTTTATTTTGTTGGGAGTGATGTTGCTTGTTCGTGTTTTTGTCTCTGAATTTAAAATATAATCTGTCCTGTGGATCAATTGTACAGTACCCATAGTAAACCTTCAAATAATAGAAATTAAAGTTTAAAATCGACTGGGGTTGATGGTACACCGGAATACCGTCGGTACTTGACCGTAAGGTTAGTGGGGGTATTCCTGTATACCTGTCAAGGAAGGATCCGCTATATAAATAAAGACTTCTGCAGGTTTATTCTGTAAACATCTCACCGTGGAAACTTAGGTGAAGTGAGCTGTCTTCCCACCTGATGCTGAGGATTGACAGCATCTTTAAAGCTCATCGAAGTTTTCAAGGTGAGATTTTTACAGAAAAGACTTTTTTTTGGGTGGGAAATCATCAAATGACTTCTCCCGCTCTGGGTTGAGCGGGAGGGCGTGTCAGACTTTTACTGACTTAAACCCACACGTCTACCTTCAGTTGCCTGTGCCAGGGCCACGGTTTCTCTTTCGAATTTCCCGCGACCCTGTGGCGTCGGCCCTATCGGACCCCGTCATTTGGTGCTGAAATCTCTTTGAGGCGCGCGTGGAACACGACGCGACGTCAACCACGGCCTGATCCTAACCGGACGGCGTTGGTCGCCGTCTGCTAACCCGCCTCTACGGTGGCCGGGAATCTGCTTGCGATTCCCGACGCTCAAGGCGTCTCCTGCGGCGACTAGGGGCGTGAGGGCGCAAGGCTCTCTACTTCACGGGCTCCGCCACCTCCTTCGCGAGCATTACTGCTTCGCAGAAGGAGGTGACGGCTTTCCATTCCCTCTCGCTCCGTACCATGGCCTGGACCAGGGCCGGACGTGAGAGAACGCCGCCTCCGATCGCCTCCGCGAGGAAACTGCGGTGCTCCGCCCAAGGTGGGCAGACCTTCACCGTGTCCTTCTGACGATCCACAACCGGGCGTTTCCTCCCGCCTTATGTGAAACAGGAACCTCCCGAAACAACCGTGCCCAGTTGTATCGTCTCCGACTTACGAGTTGTGGTTTGCGAGTTCGAACCCAGGCAGGCATCTTACTTTGTGTATTTAATTTCTTCACTACTGCTCTCAAAATGGTGAAAGAAAAACATCGTGATGAAACCGAGATGTCCTAGAACCAAAATTTGAAGTATTTTGACATCGACCAACCCACACTGGGCCCACGCTGTGGATTATGGCCCATTCCTTCTCATAAAAAGGAGGCCTGTTTCCCAGCATTGGGAAAATTATAGGCTGATTATGTTACTTTTATGAATCCCAATGCAATTCTTTTCAATACTATCACATAACCTATCTCCTTCCAGTTGTGGCCGGCGTAGCGTCTCTTGGAGGCACAGTATCAGTAGGAGTGGGCAGTTCCCTCCTCCTAGTGTGTCAGTGTGTGGGAGTGCCACCACCTCGCACCGTGTGGTATCACAAACATAACATTATCACCCACCATCCTAGGTTCACGAGGAACCATGATGACAGTCTTTTGATTAACAGTAAGTACTGACACCTATTTTTAAACAATAGAAAACTTATGATATCGTGCCTAGAGAGAAATAACAGTATGCAATTCATCTCAATGCATTAAAAATTCCACCATTTGTCTTCATGTATTCGCGCTAAAAGAGGTTATTTTAAAGACTAATAGCGATTCTTGTAAAGAATTAATTGTATTATTTATAATTTGCAACCTTATTCAATTCTCGTATAAAATTGATAACATTATTCGTAAAAACCTTTTGTAAACGTTATTTTGGGTCACCCTGTAAATGTTATGTCCATTCGTCAACTATTCGCTCTTCATTCCAGTACCAGCATTTTCTATGAAGGATTCAGTCATTTCTAAGTTGTTAATTTAAAACCTTGCTATTCACAGATATAGACCAATCCCTAAGCGGTAACTACACCTGTTTAGCGAAGAACCTGTACGGCTCTGACCAGGTAGAATACACAGTCATCGTCCTACCACTGCCTGAGGCGCCGATACTACGAGCGACGCCGTACAAAGACTCGATACTGGTGGAGTGGGAGCAGCCGTATTATACTGTTAGCAATAGAAGTGCTACTCAGAAGATTAGTAAGATGATTTTTGTTTATGGAAAAAATGAAAAATAATTAGGATATTCAAGGATCTACATATTACACAATATTCTTCAAAGTGCGTTTCTGCTGTGCTTAATAAAAACTAGACACTTTTTCTTCACAGTATTTTACGGCATTCCATATTGAACTTAAAACATTTTTCCTCACAAAAATAACCACATTAAAATTTGTATGTTTGTAAGCACACATTGTGCTTTTGCAGTTATGCAGGTGGATAAAAACGAATTAGCCCTATGCCTTGCCACGATGTCGTAGCGACGAGCCGAAGAATTGGCTTTCAGGTTTGGCCCACGACGACGACTTCTCCAAAATCCGCATACCAATAGACCCATAACTGCACGGTTCTCCTCTATGGATAAAACAAAATAATTTAAAAAATGAAGATAAACAAAGGTGGATTGGATTGGTGGATAAAATATAGTTATTTAAATATTGCCCCATAATGTTTTAAAAGTTATCATCGCTTCACATTGGTGGCATTAAGGGTATCTAATGCCAACAATGTGAAGCGATGATAACTTTATATGTAAGCATGTGTATCATAACTATTTTCTTATCAAAATTGGAATTTTTTTCTTTATTCCAACTAAAGGCCCACGCAGATGCCTAAGACTAAATGGGTTGGTTCTAGTAAATTTTATCAGAATCAAAAATTATGATGAAAAACATAAATATGTATTGCAAAATTTTACACTAAAATTAGTGTAAAATAGTCATAGGTTGAAATTTGAGATGAGTTAAGAACTTGAGTTGGAATATTACTAAAGTAGTGAAAATAATTATGACACAAGTAGCTGTTACTCAACGATATTTATTAGCGTCTTACAATTTCACTAATGGTAACGTTTTGCTCATGCAAAACATTGCTAAATGTTGCATTGTTGGATCAAGTTCAAGCACAATTGGGATCGGGAATAAAGAACGCACAGGAATATGAGTAGTAATCGATATACTTGTAGTGCAAATTATACTCGTAGACTGACAACCAAGAACGCCTATTTCTTATAAATTAAGGTGAAAGATAAAACAATAGTTTTACGAAAATAGTGGGTTGTTCCTAAACAGTCAAAATAAATTGGCCGAGAATAGCCACGCTCCTGTCCCAAACGTTGTAAATGAATCTCGTCTATGAATGCACGGGATTGAATCGTTAGTAATTCAACTAGGTAATAAATGTTTTAGGAAAATTATGATTACAAAACGAAAATAATGTTTTCTTGTTCACTAAGAAGTTAGCCATTGTGTCAAACCCATATAACACTATTACTCCTATCGGAGAAGAATATCAACTTCAAGTAAAAAGAAAAAACGGAAGTCGATTCTGGCGACATCTATATTTTGCCCTAACGAACTAAAATGCACCGCATTTTTTTTTATAATTTAATTTTGGGCAGTTGGGCACTCTCGCTTGAAAGAAAACTCGAATCGCCACGTTGTTCGAGATTTCAAATAAAACAACAGTATTATGTTATTAAGTTATTATTTACTTTTCTATCAGACACATGACATCAACACACTTTATTTCTTACCCACTTTTTTTAAGAATTATGTTATAAGTTTTGCACAGCACTCAACGCAAGCTATCATTGGCTTTACATTGTTGTTGTTACACACTTTTTTCAGTTTATATTACTCATATTATTAACAAACAACAGAACAACTGATGTTATTTTATTATTGCTGACGCCATCGGTAACTTCGTGTTGTATATATTCAAATAAAAATCCTACTCTTCATAATAACTCCATTCCATTTCACATTTCATTGTTGAACCTATCGTAAAGAACGTAAATCATGAGGATTATAACAGTTTCATTTAAGTTATCAAGTTTATCATTATTAAATATATTTTTATTTTCATATTCCAATACAAAATACTTAATGAGGAACCCAATTATCCTGATTTCCATGTACTACTACATCGAAATCAGGATAATTTTATGGCAACATTTTGATAAGTCATTGTTGTTATCGCCGGAAGTAATGTGTTACCAGTAAACCTAAAAATCGTATATATTTTTGTCTAATGGCAAGTTGAAGTTTTGCCCTAGTAGGAATTTCGTTCCTTTCATACAAAGTTGACCGGGGCTGGTCAAACCATTTACAATAAACATTTGCGAAATATACTCTAATACTCTTGAATTACTCAGATAAATTATTACTATACATACATTGGTATTGTATTTATTGTGGTGCAACATACGCGTACTAATGAAATACTGAGCTCGCTCGTTTTACTAAAATAGGTTTGCAGAGTGTGGCCTCCCGGGGCACCACTCTTCATGATGACAAAAATACTGTTAAACTGAAAATAATCTGAATTTGTATCGACGGACCAAATGTACAACAACAATAAACGAGTATTTGAACTGGTTACCTACTTTAATTTTGTACACACTAGAGACAGGAATATGGGCAGACAACAGACATAACTTTAGTAATATGGTTTCGTTCGCTTTCTTCAAGTAGGGAACCCTTTACAGGTTTGTTTTTGGTGTGCCCTAAAAGTTAGAATTCTAGATTACAATTTTGTTAAAATCAATGAACTCTATAGGTTACAGCCTAACCTGGAAAGAAGCTAACAGTCCCTGGAGAGATGCATTGCCAGACAATAAGTTACCCAACTTATCGGGCGTCCAGAAACATGCCTTGACCGGTCTGAAGTGTGGCACCAAGTATTCTTTGAGGATCACCGCCACTAACAAAGTTGGAACTTCACAGCCCGCTTATTTGGATGTCAGCACTTTGGGTGGAGGTAAATTGCTATTAATGTTAGGATATGTAAGATTAAAATAATTGGCTGATGACAGCTCCCTTTAGTTGTATACTGAACAGGATACCTACCCTAATGTCAACAATTCATAAAAATGCCAGCAAAAAAAACCGCATGAGTGAAATGCGGGAAAGTTTGTTGTCTCATGCGCATATTCATTTTGGAAAACATAAATTGAGATCGGTTGTAAAAAAAAAACAAAAGGACGTACCCTTATTGAATGTTTTTTTTTATCCTTGGAAGTTCCTGCCTCACTAGGAGTCTCTTCACAAATGTACTTAACAAAACATGCCCCCCCACCTAACTAAAATAAATTATCATCCTTCTATCAACTCTTTCAGTACCAACCCCACCGACCACAAACGAGTGGCTGTGGAGCAACGCGTCACACATGTTCGTACAACTAGCCGGCTGGGACCACGCCGGGTGTGCGCTTACAGTACTAGACGTGGAGTATAAGCAGCTTGGTGCAAGAGCGTGGATCAGAGCTCATAATAATATGGTAAGAATTTGTGTTTTTGATTATCATCCCCGAATTCTGAAACCACACTTTAACATGTTTCCGAAAGTCTTTTTGTCGCAACACATACACTAAATTAATAAACAATGAATTAATCATTTATTTTGGACCAAACACATTTCATAAACCTGCCAAACTACGTGACAGTTTGTCGGCAGGATTAGCGCTCGTCTTAGAACATTTGGTTTCAACAAAATGATTTAACATCTGAGTAGGTAGAAACAGATACTTTAAATTGATGGTAAGGGCGTATTATAGCAGCACGAGCCGACTGTCACAGAAACAGTAACATAGGGTGATTACATTTTGAAAGTTGGTGCACTATAAGCGATATACCATATTTCCATTTAATAATGTGTATTATAAACAAATTAATAAAAACAAAACACTACAGAAACATGTCGTTTGATTTTGAATAGCGTAAATACAATAAAACAATTTTGTCTTTCCACTTTCTAGTTAATGTAATTGTCGAGTGCCCACTTAGCACCAAAGTGAAAGTTCAAGTGGTAGGTAAAACAAAACGCTGCATATTTCTAAAAGTAAAAAGTTAATCCTCAAAACGAAATAAAATTGTTGGTCGTTTGTCACCCACAGCCGTTTTCCGACTCGCCCTGGAGCCTCCCATCCCTCTACCAGACGAAGATCCCGACGTACGCGATACCAGACCTCTCCCCCGGCACGTGGTACCAACTGCGAGTGACAGCTACTAATGAAGCTGGTAGTGTCACTACGACCTACAGCTACGCTACTAAGAATGAGGATGGCAGTAAGTGTCGTTATGCATTAGAACCGATGCTGTATATTCAAGAGCGAACCAAGCGGTGACTTTTATCAACCAAACATGACCTTCAACAGTTTGCCAAATCACAAAATGAAGCATAACGTTTTAGCACTTGGTACAACAATAAGAAATATTTTGACGATTTAAATTGACGATTTATAATTTATAGCTTCTTAATTTTGTATTTTTATCAATTTTCATTTTAATACTGAGCTTTCTTTGTTTCATTTCGTTTCCTACTCGATTTTCGATTTTCATGAGCACGAAGTCCTGGGATCGATTCCCGGGTCGGGCAAAGTTTTATTGTGTTTTTTCATCTGGAATTGGCTCTCAGTAGCAGCCCGGAGTCTGGATTTGCACACGGTTAATGGCAATAGGCTCGCCCGCTGTTACATGGGAACATTAAATTTTTCATTATACATAACTGGTTTAATGTGGGTTTACTACAGGTGTAACTCTGCCTAACCCTTCGGAGAATATATGCGTGGTGTTTTTTTTCTGGCTGGTTTTTGGTACTTTGCCTCTTACCTACTCTGTTTACATATCAGAAGGCCATTCTACACAAATTTCTATATATTGGGTATCATTTAACAAATCGATTTAACTTTTCCAGGTGAAGTAGGACCACCCTCTGAGCTCTTCGACCTGAACGTGCTGGTAATAATCTGCAGCTCAATACTACTCATGATCTGCCTGCTTAGCTGTATCTACATACTTGTTAAGAGACAGAGGTATGTCTTGAAGGCACTACAGCAGCTGTAAAATAGAAGATACGATAGCCTTATTTGTGAAAAGCTTCTGCCCGCGACTTTGTCCGCGTGGAAGAAACATTCGACTGGCTCGTTGGTCTAGTGGTCGCAAGAGCTAATGCTAAGCATGAGGTCCTGGGTTCGATTCCCAGGTCGGGCAAAGTGTTATTGGGTTTTTCTATCTAGAATTTCTCAGTAACAGCCTGGAGACTCGATTTGTGCCCGGTCGCTGGCAATAGGCTCGCCCCATTAAATGGTAATTCAGCATAACTGGCGAAATGTGGGTGTACTATAGGTACACCTTTGCGCAACCCTTCTGGGATTACAGGCGTGATGTTGTGTGTTATGAAGAAACATTTCCTGTGGCACTCGACAATAGTGTAGCTTTCTTTCAGTGCAGGATTTTTTGTAATTGGTTCAGGACTTCCACAGATTAAAATAACAGTTACACCTGTTTAAAATATTACTTAAGACGACTGAATCCAGCATTGTTTACATTATTGTAGAAGAGATTACTCTCTTCTTCCTTTAACTTAACGTCATCCATTTTCCCAGAACCGTCCACTTAACAGAATACCGCGACTCAATAACGATGGACAACAAATCGGAGAGTGGCAACCTGACGGAAAACACATCGCACATCAACTTAGCTATCGTTAAAGATAACAACATGAACGTGGAGAACAGGATATCCAACGCTCCTATACATATGAGGAATAACAGTAAACATGGTAAGGTTTATAAAGCCGAAGGTATTCATGTATGTGGGCATTATGCTCCCCAATGGATCAATACGATAATTGCCCATCTTACTAACTGATTTGAAAAAAAGAAGAGTGTGCTGTATTTGTTCACCGATTTTTTCAGTGATTACTGGGCTGATTTAAGTCATTCGTTCAGTAAAAGATGCCCGCACAGTGATTCATATCAATTTAAAACTTTGTTTGAGCAACAGTTTTTCAGTTAGCTTCACTAATATATTTTTTGTTCAGTTCTTCTATGTTGACGCTGCACCAGAAAACATTGTTTGTTATTTCATATATCAGACCAGAAAACATTGTTTGTTCTTTCATATATGGACACTATTTTACATACATCAGTCTTGTTGAAATTATGCATGTGATAACGATGTAGAAAGACGTGCACGTTAAAGGCGTCTGTAATGAAAAAAACCCAAACAAAAAAAAACGGAAATAAAAAAAAGCCGTGGCAGCCAAGAGATGACCAGTCCCCACTGACGGCGCCCGTTCACGAACATGACTGGATGGATCAACACCATTCAGCTCAATCTTTTTGAAGGGAATTTAACAAACATGCGCCACCACCAGCGCGAGACATTTGAGTGAGCGTGACATACTCTTAGCCCCCAGGGCACATTCAAGTCAATGAAAGACGTACCCAGTAAATGGTAGCTTTGTAGTTGGTACATAATGCTCACACGTGTGCTTTGCAATTATACAAAATTAAAAGATTTTATTAACAATATTTTCGAATGCTAATCAATTAGTTTATGCGCCCTTGTGGAGCAGAACCAGCGTTGAGGCAAGCATTTTTGTCAGAGATGTAATCCCCAACTTATAGTCGTAATATGCTTGGCTGCATATTGTGCGTTTGATACAAGTTATAAACTTCATTTCATTCAGTTGGAGTACGTAGGGAGGTATTATAATGTAACATTTTAAACAGTATATAAGTCCACATTGTGAGAGCTGGTGCCTGCCTATGTAGGTTTTAGCAAAAAACTGTGTATCATTCATTACGTTACATTAAATTAATGTAAAAAGTAATAAGTATAATGTATATTTTTATTACCTATTTAATCTTTTTGATGATATTTCTGCCTCACATGGGCCGAAAACCAGAAAGAGTTTATGTATATGACATGTGTAATTAAACTCATTATTAACTTCCATAGAGATGTACGAGATAAGTCCTTACGCGCAATTCGCAGTGGGCTTCAGAACTTTCGGTCATGTGGAGAACCAGGATATGCCTAGTCGACACGCAAAACATAGATACGATACAGGTAATACATTAGAACAAGATTTAGTCCGAAGCCTACAGACTTGCGATTGCTTTCTTTCATTCTCTATCTAAATTTAAGCACTGAAAAGGCTATAATATCTACAGTAACTACTAGTAGGTACTAACCTGAGCCTTGGACTACGATAACCACCCTTACTGTTACAAAACAAAGGCGCTGTCAAAGGCACTCTGTAACTATAGATTAAGCAATTTCTTGTCCTTGGAAGACTATCGTTTGATCGTTTATATCAATTCCTACTGGGAAGTAACGTCATCAAACAAAAAGTAATTAGAAATGACAATGAAATGGTCGAATTTCCGACACCAAATAAATTACATGGTCACGTCATAATGATAAGGTCAGAAGAATGATGAATTTGAAAATTATCTGTCATCACGACGCAGCGCAGGAGGCCTTTACTCAGCAGTGGGTGGAACAAAGCTGCTGATGATGAGTAAAGCTCACGTACTTACTGTATAAAGAAATATGTCACAAAAGTACGAGATTGTGACAATAATGGTCACTCTATCTTGTAACAATTTTCTTATGATTCAAAGAATCGATTGCTTAAACAAACCGATTTCACTTATTTAGATCTGATCCTCAAAACTGACAAATTCCAAAATCTAAAAAGATAAAGAGAAATCTCTAAACACCAAGACAAGGTTTTATTTGATTTCAAGGTTTTGTTCTTTCAGAAACGAGTTTCCAAGATTGTTCAGAGTCTGAGGATAGTGACAGCGTATCGAAATCTACTCTAAAAGGTGTTCGAAGAAGTAAGGATCATTCATAAAGCTCTTGACGCTCCTACTCCAAATTGCGACACTACGAAAATGATTTTAAGGCCCGCTTCATCACAAATCACTAAATGCGTTTAGCGCAAATCATATTAAAAATATCATTCTGTTTCTGCTATCTTCAAATGATTGTCAGAAACAGAACAATATTTTGAATTCGTTTAGTGTGTATGTATTATGTGTGTTTTCGCTGTAAGGGGGTCTAAATAAGACTCAACAAAATCGTTTTAAGTATTAACAACTATATTTTGACGAAGCAAAAAAAAAAAAAAAACTTCTATTATTAATTTAAATCAGTTTCGATTCCCGAGTGGTATTGGGTTTTCCTATCTTGAATATGTCAGTGGTCCCGGTGTCTGGATTTGTACCCGGTTGATAACAACAGGCTCGCTCCTTAAATAATGAAACTTACATAACTGGCAAAATGTAGGTGTACTATAGGTACACCTTCTGCCTAACCCTTCGCGGTATTTAAATTTATAGTTCCATTGTTTTTCTCTTTCCAGAAGTCTGCAGAACCTCTTATAAAAGATAACTATACAAGTAGGAACTACAGTGTCAATGAATTGTTTCGTGAAGGACCAGTTACTGTAATTTCAAAAACATTTAAGTCAACCTGAAACTAAACAAACCTGACGCTGCCAAAGACTACAAAAAAACCTTTTTTTTGCCACAATACACAGATTTTAAGTCTGCTTTTATAAAAAAAAAATGGCTATGATTATATCAATGAGCATTTCGTGGCATGTCTCATACAATGACGATTCACGACGTCTTAAATGTATTTACAATAAAATATAACTATGAATTTTATTATGTTGTTTAAAGTATAAAAATCATTAGTAGTCGTCTAGGATCCGAAGTAAGATGGACCTTCACCAATCTGTTTATACCGGGTGATTTTTTTTTAATTAAAATATTTTACACATAATAAGTTGCAAATGTGTAGCCTAATCAAATGTGTTCATGGCTATAATTATAGAATGGCTATAGTTTGAATATTTTACGACCTCTTTAATCAAACGAAATTGATTCCAATTGAAACAACCATAAAGAACATGTAATAGTCAGGTTGTCTACCCTTTTCTTATCATTACCTAACTTACCTGTTCATACCTGGCAACTCGGGAATAGGCACCAGAAAAAGGCACAAAAAAATCACCAACGTAATGCTATATTTGGCTTGCTGGTAAACTAACTTTTATTTTCTATATGGAGTTTCTGGCGTTGCTTTGCTCAGACTCTAAATTGGAACCTAGAAAATAAGGTAAACTTTAAGACTGATTTGTGCCTAAGCCTGTCATACGATGTTGTTGATTTTATTACTAAAGTTTCTTAGTACCTATTATGTTTCAAAGGAATATATACAAACAAAGTGTATAAAAGTTTTGACTTGTGTATTTTTTTAAACAATTAGTAAGATTAGTTATCAAATGCATAGGAATAGGGATGATGACATTTTGTTTATTTTTATCTCAATAAATTGTTTGTTTCCAAATAGTGCAAACAAAATTACAAAAAGTGATAAAGCTTAAAAAAATGCCAAGTTATAAACGTTTTAAGATACGTGTTAGACAAGGACAGCACTATCGTAGAAGTGACGTCACGACTATGTAACTTCATACTACCGCCGTACATTGTCCGTACCGTGCGACATGGACGGGAATAATCCCCTCCAAAAACTTTAAAAGCGTGTATCTTCTTCATATTTACACGGATTTAAAAGATTTTTTCGATTATCTAATTTTCTGATATAACATTATTTTTATAACGATTTCTAATATCAGTCATCATCCCTATTTGATCTCATTAGAAGTGATTCATTATTTAATAGGCTAGGTATGCTGGAAGACATGTCTTTAGAAATAAACGGCGGCACCTTTGTATGTTTTTCTTTTTATATTATTCTTGTCTTTTTATGTGTGTGTAGGGTACATAAATGGGTAAATAAATAAATAATAATGTCATATTGATTGTTATTAATCCTATTAAACAACAACAACTAATCTGTCCTTAAAATCACCTACAATCGCGGAATGAATTTTTCTATTGAATTTATTGAGCGGATCGTCTAATATTTGTACAAATATCAGATATTTGTACTTCCAATATAGGCTTTTCTGAAATTATCACGGACCATAAGCCACTCTGCTTATGTTCCGTGATAATTAACTTGCGACCAAATAAATAAGGACGGAAATACTTAGTGGCCCATTCCACATCGATCTTAAAATGCCTACCATAAACCAGTTCATGAAACGCTTCTTTGACTGTGGCATTAAACACTCCAACCCCTTGATCTCAGCGGCCGCCCGCTACACTCCCTCCCGCATTAGCAGTATTCGCCGACCAAGGCATACTTTAATCGCCCCAGACGACGCCACTACCCTTCTCCAGGAGAGCAGTAAGGCCACCAGCACACTACATAAGCCCAAAACCCGATCGCCGTCCTACCGTCCTCGCCGCCGAGGCCCGCCGCGACGCCCAAATACACGCCCCTCCCGACCCTTGCTCGAGCCAGCCCGCGCCGCTGAGCCTGTAGCTTTAAATTCGTCCCTTATTAATATCAATCCTGATCCAGCTAGTCCCTTGCTGCCCTCTTCCAGCGACGTCCTAAGCCGAGGTCCGTACCCCACAGGGGGTGCCCTTAGCGTTGTCGCTTAGTTTTAGTTAGTATTTAAGTTTAAGTCCTGGCTGGAGGCCTTAATTTATTAGGGCAACCACAGGCAAGTCCGTTTAAGCAGACGACAACCTCATAGGTTGACCTGCGAGATGCCATTAAAAAAAAAAAAAAAAAATTGTGGCCCATACAATGGCCATCAACTCTTTTTCGATTGTGCTATTTTTAATCTCGCTAGATTTTAATGTTCGTGAAGCGTAAGCTGTAAGCTTATCTTGGCCTATCGGACTCTGAGAAAGTACAACACCAATCGTATTGGATGCATCTGTAGTAAGAACAAATTCTTTGTTAAAATCGGGGTATTGCCGTATGGGGTCATTAGTTAAAAGAGCTTCACATTTTTCAAAACAATAAATATAATTTGTGTCGAGAGTAATTTTTAATCATGTCTTAGAAAGTTCTCAGGTGTGGTTGTATTCTTTATTTATGTTAAGAATATACATACCACCATTAGAAACCTTAAAACATACAGGTCACCGCTTTTTATTATTTATTACAGCCATTTTTTTATTCTAAGAGAAAAATTCTCTTTGTTCATATTTACAACCAAGTTTCAATACAATACCAACATACATTCATGCACAATGCACAAAGTTTTAAAGGTATGTTCCCTATTATTAAAAAAACATTCAAGTGTAAGTACCATTCGAAGAAACTAAGTCGTAAATCATCCTTCGTTAACACTGAGTAAGAGGTTTTACTAAGTTACGGTTGTTCGATAGTACCCAAGTAAACCAAGAAGGCATCATTTCGATAGTGGTTATTGGCAACGAACAATTCTGTATGGCTGATATTTTATCTGGGTTTAACAATGATAAGACATATATTCAGGTGTTTAGAAAGGAGATGGAGGTGGAAATGGCGGAGCTCAAAACCATCTTAAATACCTGCAGCACGCGCATCGACAGTCTGGAGGCCAGGAGCAACGTGTTACCTCGGGCTCCACGAACTCAGACAAAGTGGACAAGACTGTGGAGGAACTAAGGCGAGAGCTCTCATTGAGCTCTCGCCTTAGTTCCTCCACAGTCTTGTCTCGCCAGAAAGATGCCAGGAGACAAGGCGCAGAGAATCCGCACTGAGGAGGTCTTATTCCGTCTTCTAACTGCAAAGGAAACGGCTTACTTATTTTTGTGTCTATTTATATGTAAATTGTTTTATCCTTTATGCTTGGAGAAATGTGCGAAGCAACCGTCTTCATAGTGTGCTCAGCCATAGACCGGAGGCGTATGTAGCTTTTGTACCCACATTCTACTATTTTACTCCTTTATTAAAGTTACATAAATTATATTTACAAAGTCTATCTTCACCTAATCTATTTAATCCAAATTATGTACATGAAGTATTCTTAATCATAGTATTATTCTCATTCATAACTATATGCCCAACTGAAACTCCAGACAACACATACATACAATCATTCGTACCACACGTATAAGTACATCAAACTACCATATCTACTCGTAATACCTACCACTGATGGCTCCCAGTAAATATATTAAGTTTGGTCTATTGAATGCGGGTGTACTGTCTCATCCACCGTACGTTTACTTTGCGAACGCAGCAACCTACTTGGATGTCGTGCGTCACAAATATTATGTTATATTTAAACGTTTTAAGCAATGCACAACGAGTCACACAATGGTGCCGATTCTCTTGTCACAAACGCCTCTAAACTAGACTAAAAATCACTAAAATTTGGTTTAATTCTGTCAAATGACGATTTTCCATTCTGAAATTGACTATAGTGACACAACTTAACTATATTTTAGTTTGACAGCACTAAAATTGCACTGAGTCATTAGTTTAGTGAAAATGGCTATTTTGCTATTCTGAATTTTACGTTTTTCACCTAAAAATTTTATTGTCTAACTAAATCTGAACATGAATCTGACTATTTTTAATCGCGATTAAAAAGGTGTGGAATAAAATTAGGTGGCGTGAACTAAAATTCACACCAACACCTCGACTTCAGACGTGCAAAAACGGTACTTTAACTTTCTTTTTCTTTTTTTGCTCTTCGCCGAAAACGGTGTGTCCTATCACAAAAATAATGAAAATTTCGACCCCCTTTGTAACACTGAAACCACCAAATCTCTACGTGTAGATATTTTTATTTTATATTTTTCACACAAAAAGTCAAAACTTCCATAGAAAACACGTCGAGGCTGCCCCAGGCTGCCTCCGGCTCTAACAAAGATGTTGCGAAATCAAAAGAAAAAAAAACACGTGGACTCGCGATTGTCAAATTCGATTATAGTTGTGTCAAAATTATTTTTAAATTTAGAGATTTTTTTTCGCAGAATAGCTTCAAGATTTTCATAGTAAAAAGTAAGGAATTTTAGTGATAGTTTAGTTAGTTTAGTTCGGTGTACAAGAGAATCGGCACCAATAACTGTGGAACTAACCACTGGTCAAGAGAAAGAATCGCTAACACTTTAACTTGTTAACTTATTTTTAATATAACTTTTAAAACTTGTGGTTCTTTCTGTGTAATCTATAACTAAACCAACATGAACAAAGTGAAAGTGTACGGTGCCTACAACCATTGGCTCCTACAGCGGGCTCTCTAGGGACAAATCAAGATGAGTTCTTGATTGCCATGGGCAACCACTCTGTGGACATCATGGCTATCAATGAGATATGGTAACGCAAGGGGGAAGAGGACCGCGCTCCTAGTGTACCGGGGTACTAATTTAGGCACGTACCGCGACTTGTCAATGCCCGAGGTGGGCGTGGCGGAGGAGTTGCTTTTATACAAAGAATGGCATCAACGCGCGCGTAAGAGCTCATCCTGAACACTAGATGTGGTGCAGCTCTGGCTGGGCCTGACCATAAGCAAAACTAAGCTTCTTATTGGGACTGCGTACCGCCCGCCATGGCAGGACTTGGAGCTTTTCCTAGACGCCATATAACTGCAAGTATTAGTGCATTATCCCCGTATGATAATCTGGTACTATTAGGTGACCTAAATGTTAATCTGTTGGATGCAAACACCTCAAATCAAAGCAGCTTGCGGACTTCTATAATGATTTGAACAAATTTGGTTTACTGTAGGAGATATTTGTGATGTCGATACCATGGTACAAACTTTTAACTCATACATACTCCAGCTTTTCGATCTCCACGCTCCTATTAAGAAAAAGATCTTCTATAAGCGGCCTACGCCTTGGATCACTGACAATATTCGTCTGATGTTCACTCGCCGAGATGAGGCTAGGGACAGATGTCGTAAAACTAAAGAACCGCATCATAAGATCATACCTGGATCTTAAGCATGAAGCCGTTGGTGCATTAGGGAGGGAAAATGCAGCATTTTTCACAAAAAATATCAATGATCATAGTAAGGACCCCAAACTACTGTGGCGTTATTTGAAGTCAGATGTACTTCCAGACCATTAGGAAAGGCTACTGCCAAGTCATTTCGACAATCCAGGTAGCATCAATGCGGCTTTTGTGGATGTACCAGGAAACTGTAATGACAATGTCTCACAAATGTCCTGCTTAAATTTTCGCAGGCACAGTTCTCGCTCGCTACAACCAACCAGGAGACAATTCTGAAAATATTCAGGAGTCTACGTTCTAACGTTCAGAGTGTTGATGGTATCAGTTTAGAAATGTTAAACCTCACATTGCCAACTACCCTGCAAGTCATCACCGATATCATCAACAGGTCAATAGAATCGCGCAGTTTGCCTAGCTTCTGGCGACACTCAATTGTTTGCCCTACCCGTAAGATTAGTGACCCAGCCAATTTGAAAGACCTAAGGCCAATTAGTATTCTGCCCTGCCTGTCAAAGATTCTGGAGCGCGTCGTGTACCTACTGGTAATTTAAAACTTGGAGGCTAATAACATTCTCCCAGAACTTCAGTCAGGTTTCCGTAAAGAAAGAGGCACTGCAACGGCTCTGATAGATGTGGTGGGTAATATCCTAGAGGCACGTGATAGGGGGGGCGTAATAGTCGATCCTGGTCCTGCTTGATTTCTCAGGGGCGTTCGACGCCATTAATACCAATCTACTGCTGTCAAAGCTAACATACTAAAGCTTTGACCGTGACGCTGTGGATTGGTTTAATAGCTATTTAACTGGTAGGTCGCAGTACGTGCAGATCCACAAGGAAGACGGATCAACTATATCATCTCCTCCACTCCAGATGTCTAGGAGAGTCCCACAGGGTTTGATTTTGGGCCCCTTGCTGTACATTCTCTACAGTGCTGATGTTACCGGATCCTTTGTAAACTGTAAGTATCACATGTATGCCGATGATATCCAGTTGCACATTGCCGCCAAAGGGAGGATACAGCATTGGCAGTGCAAAGGGTGAATGAGGACCTGCATAGAGTGGTGACCTGGTCTGAAGAGAACTCTTCGGTTCTGAACACACTAAAGTCCAAGTTCATGGTGCTGGGTACAAAAAAACAAGTTGCTTCAATACTGTCTGCCAAACCAGAGATTCGGATTAAAGGGGAGATAATTGAGCGAGTAGAGCAGGCATGAAGTCTGGGACACTAGGTCAAAATCTGCGTTTCGAGGCTTATTTAAAAAAGGTTCTCAGAAGTTGCTTTTATAGGCTTAAGGTATTGTATGGTATACGTAATTTTCTTAGTGTACCACTCAGAAAACAACTGGTTGACAGTCTGATCCTATCTAAGCTAAATTATTGTGACATTGTCTATGGGCTCGGCCTGCTGTTTAGCACTGATAATTAATTCGAATTCAGAATGCATGTGTTCATTTCTGCGTTCATGTACCTCGCAAGCATCATGTGACGCCATACATAAACCAACTTGTGACACAAAAAATGGCTGCCAGGCGAAACCTTCATTTAGCGAGTCCGTATACTGCGAACTGCAAGCCGAATGCATCACCCACGCTCATCATCGGTAATAAGACTGTAAATCCCGCGAAAGTGTGGAAATCGACTCTTTTTTAAACTCTATATTCCTCCACAATCGCGAGATATGCAGGAGTAAGGAGCTTCACGGACACTTTCCGGGCCTTACATGGACCTGATGTAGATCAGCTAGCATCCGTAGCCTGGCTGCGTTTCGGTGACCTCTTTGGGGAAACCGTAGGTTTTGTCTGTGCAATTATCGACGAAGCTATGATGACGACCAATTACCGGAGATTTATTGTGAAAGACGGCACGGTTGACATTTGTAAGGCATGCTACCGTCCGGGTGAATCAATAAGACACATTATCACTGGGTGTTCTCGTCTATCTAACGAAGAATACCTGCATAGACACAACCTTGTAGCCGGATTATCCATCAGCAACTTGCTCTGAATTACAGACTTGTGGAATCAGAAGTGCCGACCCAGTTCTCGAAAATGGAAATATCACATTGTACTGAGATCCATCATCACTGACAGCCCTATTGTTGCCAAAAAGCCTGATAAAAGGATGGTGGATCGATTAGAGCATCGCGCAGTGATTATTGACATAACGGTCCCGGTCCCGGTAATATACATAAATACACTAAAACAACAACAATATACTTATACAACTGCCTCGTTGGTTTAGCGGTCGCAAGAGGTACTGCTGAGCATATGGTCCTGGGTTCGATTCCCAGGTCGGTCAAATTGTTTTTAACTTTTTCTATCTAGAATTTCTCAGTAGCAGCCTGGAGTCTGGATTTGTGCCCGGTTGATTGCAATAGGATCGCCCCCTATTCCATGGGACTAAAACCTAACTGGTGAAATGTGAGGGCCTCTGCATAACACTTCTGGGATTACAGGCGTGATGTTATGTGTGTATGTATGTATGTACTAAAACAAACAAGACAAACAATGAGAAAACAGTGTCGTTATGATGATACTGCCAGCTTATGTTGATGAAAATAAATGACTGCACAAGCATTGTCTTTGTACTCGATGGTAATACATTTTTCAATCGAGAACAGGTCCCGCAACGTTCTGGTAAGGGTACTATCAATGTGCAAGCCTGGGTCCTTCACGTCAGTGCTAAAAGGAACGATCGTACCATTGAAGAGTACTTACTGGTGGCAAGATTGTACCATCCACGTTGCTTATACTTCGAGAACTGCCAATGATGATCGCCTGACACTAGGGCTTGCTCGTAGGGTTTAAAGCTACACCAAATCTGTCAGCCCCGGTTTTTATGGCTACCAAGTCAATATTTAATTTGACGATAGCGTCAGGAAGTTCATCAACCTTCCCGTGACAGTAAAACTGCAAGTCACCATCATATAGATGATACGCACACTGAAGTTCGGAAGTTATAAGATTAATAAAAATAGAAAACAGAAGAGAGTAAAATATACCACCTTGAGGAACGCCAGTTTCCAAATCAAACCAGCAAGAAGAAAAATCCCCCACATGAACGGAACTGCTGAAGTTAATGAAGGTAATGAGAAGAACCATTTCAGTGCTTCGGGAGAGACCCTAATATGTGACAGAATGGCTAACAGAATGTCGTGACTGACGGTATTTATGGCATTCGAGAAATCAACCAACACTAGAGCAGTAACTTTGGTATCTTCCGACGAACTAAGTTGGAGATTTATTTGTGGACACAGGCCTCGAGCACTTTGGATAGGAAGGGAAGGATAGAAATTGGACGGAAGCCGGTAGGAAGAGAGGGATTAGAAGCATTAGATAGCGAACATAGGCTTTGCGCCATAGGAAAGGGAATACTTTTGTGTACAAGGAAAACTTGATTATGTAGGTAATTATGTAAACTGCAGACGAAAAAAAAAACAAAATTAGATTGACATGATTCACTAGGTAGCACACTCCTCAATGTACTAGGCATCGCACAATTTCAATTTGGGACTATGAGCACTCCTGTAGCCTTAGCAGCAGTTATTTTTCGTATCACTCACCTCCTGTTACATGTGAACAATAACAATATCACTGTTGAACTGTAATGGACATTCGAAAATACACCTCTGCCTATCTCTACGGGGAATGAAGGCGTGATGATGTTAAAAATAAACCAACGTAGGTAGACGTCGTAACTCGATCTAGTCTTATTTTAATAACATGGTTATCACACTCAAACTCAAAGTGTTTATTTCAAATAAACCACATACAGGCACTTTTGAATCAAGGTCCGTCGGTCGGAAAGATGAAGCTGTCCATTCCAAAGCGTAGTAGGTACCTATGGAGAAGAATATATCCTGCACCCGGAGATGCATCAGGGAGGCATTTCGGTATCACCCGATGCCGACCAACGTCTGTCTCTGTGTGGTCTAGGCCTATTTGACCGACAGGGCCGTCTCTTGCCCAATCTAGAGGGTCCAGGGATCCACACGTCTCCTGCCGGAAGCTCTACGAGGGTTTCACGCAGTCCATGGCCCTTTACGGGGCACCGGTGTGTTATCCTAAAAATGAGCAACATAAAATACAGAGATGGACGACACACTCTCTTTTTTAAAACATATTTAAAGCCTAGTTAAAAGAATCCGCAAACTAATATGTTTTTTTTTAAATTGCGAACATTAGCAGATTTAACCCTACTGGGAATAAACAGGCGTGATGTTATGTGACCCTGTGTCAATCTATAATTCATATATACATATATCACTTTTTGGGGTGGCGCTCCAATAACTTAATTTGCTTTCTAATTTTATTTAAGTTTTTTACCTTGAAACTCTCTAAGCTCTTTCAAGAGCAAGCAAATTAGTTTTTGGAGAGCAACCCCAAGAAGTGATACAATATTGAATTATAGATTGACATAGGGTCAAATCTGCTAACGTTCGCAATTTCTTAAAAACATACAACACGGTTGGCGTACTCTTTTAACTAGGCTTTCAATATGTTTTTAAAGAGAGTGTGTCGTCCATCTTGGTATTTTATGTAGATCGTTTTTAGGATAATAGGACAATAATATTACAAATGTTGACTGTACGTTTTCCACATTGATGTGCATACATATGAGGGTTAATAATGCTAAGTTGAGGCTTGCACATGGACAAGTATCTAATATATTTTGTCTTGTCGGCATTTAATGTTACTACATGGCTTTGGAGCCAATTAGTCACAGTATTAAAACCTTTTTTATTTGTTTGGTGGGAAATCATCAAATGACTTTTCACGCTCTGGGTGGAGCCTCCCGCTCCACCGTGTCAGACTTTTACTGACTAAAACCCACCCGTGTTCCCTCATTTGCCTGTGACAGGGCCACGTTATCTATTTCGAACAACGCGCGACCCTGGCTGGCATCAGCCACCTAACAGAATACGTCAATTAGTGCTGACATCACTTTGAGGCACGCGTGAAACACGACGCGCCGTCGACCCGGGCCTGGTCCTTACCAGACGGCGAGCTGCCCATTGCTCGTCATCAGCAATCCCCGCGCCTACCCTGGCCGGGAATTCGCTTGTAATTCCCGATGTCCAGTGCGTCTCCTGCGGCGACTGGGGGCGTGAGGGCGCAAAGTTCTCTCCAATGAAATGAAAATATGTTTCTAATAAAACAACATTACAGATACTGTTGTATAGAGTACAAAAAAAAAACGATAAGAAAACATGATATACGCTATAAAAAAGTACGAAATACTATTAGCTTAAACTTCATTTTCGGTAAGTATTTTGGAAAATAAAAAGATGTAGGAACCTAGATAAATAATGTTTAAATCCGAATATAAGCATAATATGATAGAAATATGCTTAAATTGCAAATGGTTTAGATATTAGGTTTGTATGGACAATTCGAGCGTTGCCCTGCTCTTAAGTTCTCATTACGAAATGTACCGCAAAGAAACTAGATGCTATTACGGAATCAGTATTTCTAGGAATTACTTCAGATTAAAAATTGTAATAGGCGCACAGATTAGAGCTCTTTCAGATTAGATTAAGTGCAACTGCATACGCGGTAAGAAAAATAAGGCAGTTAACGGTATAGTCACAGATAGGTTAGTGTGCTTTGCTTATTTCCATAGTTTTATGTCTTACGGCATTCTGCTGTGGAAATCAGCGGCTGACGTGGATTTTGTTTTCATTAAACAAAAGAGGGCAATCCTTACGATCTATGAAATGAATCCTCGCGAGTCTCTCACAAACAAATTCATAAAAATTGATATACAAACTCTGCCTTCTCTTTATATTTTAGAAAGTATTTTGTGTGTTCGCAGACACTTAGGACTTTTCAAAATAAGAAGCGATTTCTATAATTAAAATACACGAAGTCAACACGAAATAAAAGTATCCATTTTTATAACAAATTGCCAAAGTTGGTTACAGAACTTAGCGATGGAAAGTTCAAAACCCACATCAAACGTTACGTTACCAAAAAAATCATATTATGTAATAATATAGACTACGTCGAAGACAAGCAAGTTTGGAAATACTTCCTTCTGCACATGTGGCTTCCCTGGTACCTAATTAGCGGCATCACTATGTAAATGTCTACTGCTCAAAAGTTATGGTGCTTTTATTTTTTACATACTTCTTTGACACAATGTTCTAATTATATGACATTGTATCACCAAAAAAAAAAACGATTTATTTCAGCCTTTTTTATAGAAACGCAAACTGTAGCAACACAATAGAGTAGTTAACTAGTAGACCCATGAGACTCAGTTGGAACGCCATGTCCGCGTAGAACAGGCCACACACACGCATCTTGCTGAACGATGCTCCAAGTAACCGCAGCACGTTCTTGCAGAGTTTTCTCTCTTCATCTGTAACATTAATAAATAAAATATTCATAGCTGAACTGATCTAGTTCCTTTATCAAATTTTCAAAACTTGGCCGTCGCCAGCAACAATAAAATAACTACTACACTTGGGAGCAAATAAATCGAGCCACTACCTTTTTTCACGTAAAATGGTAAATATTTTTGGGAATATGGAACGTATCAATTCGAACTATATATCGCCTAAAAGTTAAGTTAATAACCTTAACAATGAGGGTAAATTATTGAATAATAACCTTATTGAATGATAAATTATTGGCTCTGCATGAAAAATGGTAATTTTGATAGAAAATTTAGTAGGGCTAAAACAGTCCATAAAAACAATAAAAAACAAAATTATTGCAAAAAAAATATTCTTAATAACTGGTATTACCCCCCCGTGCCCTGATGCATTCTTGTAGCCTATTAGTCATCGATCTGATCAGAGTTACGATGACATATTGTGGTATGTTCTCCCACTCTTCAAGCACAGCGACTTTAAGCTCGGGAATGGATGAAACAGCGGGAACCCTGGCTCAGACTCTCCGTTTTAGCTCGTCCCATAGGTGTTCGATCGGGTTCAAATCGGGACTTCGTGCTGGCCATACCATTTGTTGAATCCCGATCGCAGACAAGTATTCCGTAACGATCTGCGCGGTATGAGGTCTCGCATTGTCATGCATAAACAAGAAATTTTCTCCGACAAAACCAGCATACGGCATTACGTGGTCTTCAAGAATGTCAGTTATGTATCGGTCAGCTGTTAATCCACGTCTACCACTGCCATCGTTGGCGGGGTCGACGAAGACAAGTTCCGTTTATCCGTCTAGAGAAATTCCTCCCCACACCATACAAGAACCACCACCAAAACTCACAGTTTCTCGAATGCAACATTGGGCAAATCTTTCACCAGGACGTCTATACACTCGTTTTCTCCCGTCATTGCTAAAAAGACAGATTCTTGACTCGTCAGAAAACAAAACTGACCTCCAGTCTTCTAACGTCCAATTAATGTGTTCTCGAGCAAACTCCAAGCGAGATCGGCGATGAGCTACAGTCAATTTTGGGCCAGTTGCTGGTTTGTGTGATGTTAAATTTCGTTCCTTTAGTCTTCGTCTCACTGTCCACCTACTGATTGCGACACCTCGAACGTCACTTAACGCTTGCTGTAGCTGAACAGCATTAAGTCCACGGTCGCGCAACGAATTGGTTGCAATAAAGCGGTCGTCACGTTCTGTTGTTGCCCGTGGTCGGCCAGTTCCAGGTCGCCGAACAAAAGCACCAGTCTCCAGATACCTGCGGTATACCCGCTGTACCTTTGAACGACTCAAATGAAGTCTGCGTGCCACTTCACGTTGCCCGTGTCCAACCTCAAGTAAAGCTACAACTTGGGCAGCTTCCGTCGGTGTAGTATCCATTTTATCAGGTTATTTTGATTACACAGACACAGATAAAGACAACAATAACAAGTAATATGGGTATGATTAACAAAAACCTCAAATTTAATCTTTTCTTAACAGAGTACAATAAAAATGTCATAAGCAAATTAAATGCGATAATTTTATTCTACCCTTTAAACTTTAATTAAAATGAAATTTTGACAACTAACTACCCTCATTGTAAAGGTTATTAAATACCCTTTTAGGCGATATATGTTTCGAATCGATGCGTTCCATAATACCAAAAATAATAACCATAATGCGTGAAAAAGGAAGTGGCTCGATTTATTTGCTCCCAAGTGTATATATCGCATCAGGGGTGGCCGAGATGCGAAGCATCGGGTTTTCTTCACGATCCGACATATTTTAGTGTGGGCACTGTAGTGGGAACTCAAACACAAATATAATTCGAATTAAAATAACTTTAATACACTGGCTAACGAAATAAACACGTGCAAAGGAAACAGACACGTGCGTTGGTACTGAGCGTTTGCCAAGACTGTCCAAGCTCGACCGTATTCTGTTGATTATCGCAACACTCGGTCTTTCCGCCAGTCCTCGCTGCATCCCCTCCACCGACGATCGTGTCCAAGCGGTAGGGCTCGCTTGCGTTTCCGATCACATGATCATTCGTTTATGAATCAAATTGTTAGATGGCGCTGTCCGCTGTGCTGTGGCGCCATCCATCCACGACATATATCCCACGCCACTCAGAGATTGAGTTTGAGAGACTGGCCAGAGACATTATAATTTGGAAAATATGATTTTTTTTAAGTATAAATAGGTACGTTCCAATTTCAAAAAAATCCTACCATATTGTTTACGAGCCAATTTTAATTATCGTGTCTCATTAAAAAAAGAATCAGCACTGGGAACATTTTCGTGCTCTGATTTTTTACGATTTCAAGTGTCGCCTGAAACCAGACGAATCGTACGATAGACTTCAAATAGCATTCATGGTTATAGGCCCTTCTAAAGCGACCGTGTATCGTTGGTTTAACGAATTCAAATTTTAGGGGATGAAGAAAGAAGTGGTTGCCCTTTGACGGCTGTTACGGAAGAGAACGTGCCAGCAGTGAAAAATTTAATCCAAGACAATAGGCGAGGTACGAAGACATTCAGCACATAATGCAGGTTGGACGAGAACGGAGCTATATAGGCGAAGTAGCTATCCTATTCGTATTCAAATATATTAAAAGTCCCTAACCAAATTAAAGAACTTCCAATGGTCTGCTTCAGAAGGGCTTTACACAGGTGGCTAATTAAGATTCCCTACTTTGCTTTAGAAGTTTTTTTTCTGTTTAAATCTAAATGAACTAATTGAACTTGAACCAAAATTTGCATCTCATAATGTTATTATTAAAGAAATGCTAAGCTACTATTATAATACCATTTAAAAAACTTTTGTAACCATATTTATCTGCAAATAAATCTTTGACTTTGACTTGGTTCGGGAAGCCTTCACGAAATTCTACACGTGCATCTTCGCGTGAGGATGATAGTTTCAAGCTGGGTGCCGCACAAGCTCACCGATACTCAGAGCAGGCTGGGGGGAATGGTGCCGTGATATGATAAACAAATTTGAAGCAGGCTCGTCTCGGCGAGACGAGCATGCTTCAAATTTGCAGGTGCAAATTTAATGCAAAATTTAAAGGCAAATTTATTGATTTACAGGTGATGAGTCTTGGATTTATCAATACGATCCAGAAACGAAGTGCCAGTCGATGGTTTGGGTGTTTCAAAACTAATTAACGCTTACCAAAGTGAAGCGACCTAGAAGCTCGGGGAAGATTTTGATTGCGAGATCTTTCAATTAGACGGGCTCCTTTGTGTCAATTCCTTTACGGATCTAAAGAAGCATCAACGCTGAATGGTATACCACCAAATGCTAGGCAGAAGTTTTTTTCTGTTAAGAGCAACAAGCGACTTAAACAGGGCTCCGCGGGCTACTGCTCCACCACGACAACGCACCTTCGCACACTGCGATCAAAACGAGGGACTTCCTGGACAGCACGCCGGTCAAACTCCTGGGTGAGTTCTTTATATTCCCGCAAAAAAAGAACAGCTCAAAGGGACACAATTTTCTTCGCCAGAAGATGCGCTGTCAGCGTTCGAGCAGGCTGTAAACAAGGTATCTACGGCGGATTTAAAAAAGTGTTTCGAAATCTGGTTCAGACGCATGAAACTTTGTATAGAGGCTAGTGGAGAGAACTTTTCATCTATTAAAACATCATGTACGTAAGAAAAAAAATACATCTTAACAGTAATAGAGGTGAAAGACATAATTATAGTACTAGAAATCGGGATATTAGTTCAACCAGGTTTCAGACTGGCTAAAGTAGACTCATCTTTCATGGGGTACTGTTTAAAATGTTACAATAAAATACCTCCCCACATACTTCAACTGAACGACACGAAATTGAAATCCTTTGTAAAAAGCACACTATGCAGGCAGGCATATTATGAGTTAGGGGATTACATCACTGATAAAAATGCCTGGCTGAATGCTGGTCCTGCTCCATACCACAACTAATTAATTGACATTTGAAATACTGTTGCAGCTGCTGAAGATTGTAAGAATATATAATATTTGCATTATATAAACTCAATCTCCTTTTATTATTTATATGCATTGCACAGGTGTAAGTACTTTGTACTATAGAGCTACCATTTACCGAGTAATGTCATAGATTGATTTGAATGTGCCTTGGCGGCTGATAGTGTGTCATGCTCACTCAAATATCTCGCTGACGGTGGCGCGTGAGTTGAATCATTTAGCTCCCTTCAAAATGGTTGAGCTGAATGGTGCTGATCCATGCGTCATGTTCGTGAACGGGCGCCGTCAGTTGGGACTGGGCATCTCTTAGCTGCCACGGCTTATTTTAATAATTAATTTTTTGTATTCTTAATTATGTTTTGCTGCACTCTGGGCGCTTTCAACGTGTACAGTTTTTACATCGTTCTCACTTGTAGTGTTAACATTAATCGATGTAACTAATATATTTGTAACAACATTGTTATTTAAAAGTGTGTCCATGGAGCTGATTGCCCGTTCTTCTCCATAGGTACCTACTACGCTTTGAAATGGGCACTAGCTTCATATTTCTGACTGACCGACTCCTTGACAATTCAAATGTGCCTGTAAATGGTTTACTTGAAAAAAATGCTTTGAGTTTGAGTTTAAAAAGATATAATAACAAATATTTACCTATAGATATACCCTACAAAGTAATATAAAAAATAAAACAAAACTTTAGCTTAAATAAAATCATTTAAAAAAAAATGTTATGTACGAGTACTATGATGGAACACCACGTCCTGCGGCCAAAAGTCGTAAAGTACGAACATCACGAACGCCTTGAAGTTATCGTTGCGGTGTGACTCCAGTAACTGCACTCTCGGCGTGAACATCGTGTTCTGGCGCACGTACCCCACGATGTCCTTGCCTTTAGTGGTGTAATGTAGGCGGGAGATATACACCGGGGTGTCCGGCTTTGATGCAGCGGTTCTTGTTCATTCGTGATTGGCGCCTTCTTCACACTGTCTCTCATCATCAGCTCCATTCGGTCTTGAGGCCAAACGAAGATTGGGAAGGTAACTTTATTTGAGTAGATCGGAAGAGGACAGAAAGGATTTTAATAAAGCTTCAAGAGAACTTAAGGAGCTCATTCATGATAATGAAAATACCGGTTTTCAAGAAAAACTTTCAACATTGTCGGCTCGAAAACAGGACAACGACTCCTTGTGGAAGATAACCAAAAATTTCAAACGACCACAAAATTTCACACCCCCTCATAGGAAACCTACTGCATCTTGGGCGAGATAAGAAACTGAACAGGCGAAGCTTTTTGCACAACACCTCTCTACGGTTTTCACTACGAATGAGTCGTCGATGAATAGGAAATTTTGAAGTGGAAGTCGATAATTATCTTAATAGCGATAAACAACTATCTATCTACCATTACTCAAACTGGTCAAGCCGAAAGAACTGACAAGGTCAATAATAAATCTTGAGAAAAATAAAAGTCCTGGTTATGATCTCATCACAGGTGAAATACTCAAGCATCTACCTAGAAAAATTATCGTCTTTCTTACTATGCTGTTCAATGCCGTCTTTCGATTACAATACTACCCAAAAATTTGGAAGATGTCACAGATATGTATGATAGCGAAACCGGGAAAATCACCTACCGAACCAAGCTTATGACTGAAATTATTTGTTTAACTGAACATTGGTTGAAAGATTATGAAATGCTAATTAATTATAAAAATTACAATGTGGGTAGTTGTTTTAACCGAAAATCTATGCTGCGTGTCACTAATCTTAGTTAAAAAGTCTATTAAATCTAAGACTCGTAAAGATATAGTTGATCTTTCTGTTGAACATAACATTGAACTGTCCTGTGTTGAGCTAGATAAGCATGTCATAGTGTGCGTTTACAGACCCCCAAATTATCAAAACTACTCCGCATTTGAGTCAGTAATGGAAGATGTTCAAGCAAAACTGGAAACTGGTAAAAAATCGCTAATTGTCTGTGGTGACTACAATATTAATATCTTAGAGAATAGTTCAAATAGCAGTCCATTATTAAGTCTCTTTAAATCATTCAAACTGACAAATGTATTTTCAGAACCCACGCGCATAAATACAAATTCTGCTACATGCATTGATAATATTTTTTGTTGCTGCGACTACATACATGAAGCCATTGTAAATAATCTCCCTTCTGATCACAGCGGTCAACCCGTTGCTTTCAAGTCAAACACACCTTTACAAAAAAATCCGATACAAAATAGACAAATAACGCCCAGCAATCTAAATAGATTTAATAACATAATTAATAAGTTAAGTATACCGGGCCATTTAAGAAACAATGTAAACGAATTAAATGAGGAATTCTTTTCGGTAGTGACCACCGAGTTCAATAATACTTTAAATAAAAAAACCAAAACAATTTGCCCCATTTTTTTGTTCAGTGACTGGGCAACTAAGGGTATTAGGCCGGTGTCACCTTATTAAAACACATATTTACGGCGTGGGAAGAGGCTCAAAACGCCATAGGAATCTTTTGTGACCTCTCCAAGGCATTTGATTGCGTCGACCACAAAACCCTGCTCTTAAAAATTGAACATCACGGACTTGAGCTCAGTTTAGTAAAACCTTACTTGAATGATAGACAACAGCGAGTCCAAATAAACGGTGTCAATTCACTCGATATTGGGTCCTTTCCTCTTTTTAGTTTATATGAATGACCTACCTCATTTGGTTAATACCCAACCACATATGGTGTTATTTGCTGACGATCCTTCGTTAATTTTTTAAATTAATAGGCGTGCTTCAAATGTTGACGACGTGAATAACGCCTTACTGCAGATCCAAAATTGGTTCACTGCTAATAATTTAGTATTAAATGGGAAAAAACTAAATGCATAAGATTTTCTTTACCAAATGTCAAAAGTACTATTTGTGAGATAGTATTGAATCAAGAGAAACTTGAATTCGTCGATAAAACTTAACTAGCTTTCCCTCTTCGGACTATCACGACCGAACCCTGTCATGTCCTAAGACCCACTGTCCTTCCTCAACACCCCCGCCAACTATCCAAAATCGGCGTCTGGTCCTTTCCCACACTATTTTTTGTAAAACTTCGACTTACAACACATTTTTCTATTTCTTAATTGTTGCTCAATTGGTTTACGATTCACAGATGTCTGCAATAACGCGTCCTCGCTTTACCTTTCTCGTTCTCAGAATTTCTAAAGGACTATGGATTTCGATTGTCTTAACATTTCTTTCGAGCGACGACGGCTGCCATAAGTGGCCATAAAATAGAAATGTAATGCATTTCTGAGAGGCCAATAAGTGCAAAGAATTAGGATATCTTGTTATTTATTAGGGTAACGCGTCAAGTTGTCAGACCATACAATTAAGATTTATTGTGTTTCGTAAAGTGGGCCGAACCACGTGCATGGTTTTAGAATAAATATAATATTTTGTTATTAAATAGGAATAAGTGACAGACAGTCACAAAATGAAGGTCCCACAAAGCTCTGTGCTCAGGCCCGTGCTCTACTTGATCTATACTGCAGATTTGCCTAATACTAATGAAGTGGTAACGGCGACCTATGCAGACGTCACTGCATGCCTTGCGAGTGACCAGAATCCAATGCAGGCATCTCAGAAAATACAAGTTCAGTTGAATAAAATTGATCTTTGGCTGAAAAAATGGAGAATTCAACCTAGTATAACTAAGTCAGTTCAAGTGTCTTTCACTCTTCGGAAGGGCGATTGAGCCCCAGTGTACATGGAATGTAAAACACTGCCAACTAGCAACACAGTAAAATACCTTGGGCTACATCTGGACAAAAGGCTAAACTGGGTCAACCACATTAAGGCAAAGAAAAAGGCAACATTGAGATGAAAAGACTATCCTGGCTCTTAGGAAAGCAATCAACGTTATCTCTAAGTAACAAATTACTTGTTTACAAATTTATAATAAAACCAATCTGGACTTACGGAATAGAACTCTGGGGATCGAATAGCCACTCCAATATCGAAATATTACAAAGGTTCCTTAATTTTGCCCTAAGAACAATCTCAAGTGCACCCTTGTTCGTCAGAAACACAGAAATACACGAGCACATTAAGCTTACCAACAGTGAAAGAAGAACAATGCGAAAAATGCAAAACATATAAACAGAGACTTAGCAAACACATCAATATTTAACCCAAGAACCTTTTAAACAGACAAGGGGATATAATCCGCCTAAAGAGATGGCAAATCTTAAACTTGGACCAGCGACAGTGAAAAATTTAAGTTTATCTAATACTGAACCACAATATGTGAATGTTCAATGGAACACTACAAAAACAATCTCACACGAAGATCTCATCTGATTATGGCTATTAGTCCGATTGCATGACATGATAAAAGGAGAGAGAAAAAAACTCAATTCGGTGCCTTTTCTGGCATAAGAGTCATACTTTAGCGTCTGGGGCACTCGCGGAGCACCCTACAAAAGGATTCGCTTGCGTCGCCTGGCGCAAGTAAAATCCTTTTGTAGGGGCTTCACCAGGGGTGCAAACACTCGCAACGGGACGGGGTGAGGGGCTCTGGCGGCGCTGCGTGGAGGAGCTGCGAGGCACGTGGGTGGTGCGCTCTGTAAGCATGCAGCATACCACGGACGCTGACGCGGAATTTGAGGACGCTACATTGAGGGCGGCTCCGTCTCGCAACTCCTCAATGAAGTTATGCAATAGGATTTATGCAATAAGAATGGATTGACAGAAAATTTAATGAAACTGCTTAGTTAATTTATAGTGAATTGGTTCCGTAAATTATTAAACACATTTATTAATATGCGCACTCTCATCATCATCATCATCATCAGCCTATTTTAGTCCACTGCTGGACATAGGCCTCCCCTAATGAGCGCCATAGCGCCCTGTCTTCAGCTTGACGCATCCAGCATCTGCCTGCGCACTCTAGTACATGGTAAATCGATATAGTGACTGTATGCCGCCAACTCATAATATACTAATAAGAATTAACACACTTAATATCTGAATATATTTATACCAGAGCAATTTGACTTCAATACAACGGCGCAAGTATCTCGAACGCTTTGCACGGCCAAGTAGAATGTCTCGTACCGCTGCATTAACATCGTTTGCCACATCAACGTCTTGCTCAACCAGGCAAAAAAGAAGAGCATCGACAAACTTGCTGTACGCTGTAAAAACATTAAAATTCGTAATAACATGCATTAAAATAGAACCAATGAAATTGGATGATTATAAGATCATTTCGTTAGATTTGTTTTTGCAATTTCGTTATCTTATTTTTATTTTTTTTATTGAATATTTAAATATCTTAACGAAACTATAGTGAAGAGAGTGACACATATACCTAATTTAAACAAGAGATAGAGAAAAAAATACGGCATTAAGAAGGGAAAATATCTTGCGACGACCTCAATTAACATGAAACAGGGAAGAAGAAGCTTAAAAGAAACAATTATGTTGAATACTCACTATGGCATTATTCCTCAAGCCCTCAACCTTAAACATGTCAATAGTCACTTGGATGTAAATGAGAGGATGAAGGAATCCTTCAATAATATAATAAAGAATCTGAAAGTTACAATACTTCGTCATTAAGATCCTTGTTTCTCCACAAAGAACTGTCTATCTAGATATTAGTGGAAAGAGAGGCAGGGCAATGGAAAAATTTAGGGTTGAAAAGAAAATTTATTCAATAGCACTAACTGTTCATAGCAAGGTACTTACGTATGGCTGAAAACAAACTTTATAGATGTCATAACACTCTAAAATATCAGCATAGGCTTGAAACATTCTCTTACAGAAATCTTTAACATGCGTCTCTTCCATGTCAAGGGAATTTAAAACTTGAATATTCCATAATTCAAGCTTATTTTGTAACGATTTAATAATTCGAATGGCATATAGGACATTTAGATCGAAAGCAACAATAATATAATATACAAATAAATAAATCCAAGGTAAAGGCAGTTGTATGTAAAAATAAGAAAAGACCATAAAATAACAACTGAGGGTCATAATGACCACACTCCAATTCCAAATGATAAAATGGTTAAAACTAGTTTCATTGTTGAGCAATCTGTGCACTCTTTGAAATTTTAAGACAAACTTAACATTATTTTTGGTTTGAATGATCCCGATGACGAAATTAAGAGTGATTCCGAAAACATAGTAGATGCAATCAGTGAAAAACGTTACTGTCATGAATTTAGTGAACCCTACATGTTCATTGTAACTAAACACCACATAGGTTTTGAATATGTACAAAGAAATAAATACTATAGCTCCGATCATTGAAAAGAAATTGGATGTGAAACTGTTAGGAGTTATACAATTGTTTTTAATGCGATATCTAGGAGTAAACGATAAGAATTGCATCAGATTTAAAGGCCACAGCATCAACTGCACATCTTTGTCCACTTTATTATTCAAACCACAGTTCACTGGATTATTTTGTTCGATAGTCTCCATTTTATATAGAAATGGGTTCCTGGGTACACGTCTGAAACGTTAATCGTTATTAAATGTATTGATGTGCACATCAAATTCATTTTGATTTTTTTTTTATTGTGAACGGAATGAACTAAGTCAATTACTTTAACGAATTTGACATCGTCTTTAGTTTATATAAAGGTGCGCTGGTATTATAACTATTGTAAATCCATCCAAAACTTAGTGCTGTATCAGTATAGCAATCTCCACTCCGCCAAAGAGCTACGATTACTTTATACAGGTTTAATCAATTTTAATAGGTACCTGAGCCACCTGGTTACTGATGACCAGAAAGAGGATCTAGATCTTGAAAACGTGCGAAAAGCATTGTCAGTTAGGGTAAATTGCTAACAATGCTTTGCGTATTCAATAGAATAACGTATTTAATGTGGTGTTGAGACCTTGAGAGGTCGTGACTACTTTATCAGACTATTCTGTGGCTGCCTTAAGCGAACTCAAAACCTCCAGCCAGGGGCAAAAACGTACATAACTTAGCGACTGCTCGCTAAGGGCTCCCCCTATGGGGTACGGACCTTGGCTTAGGGCGTCACTGGAGGCAGGACAGCGAGATGGGACAGGCTGGATCAAATTTTGATGATTATTATTATCGGGGGAATTTAAAGCCACAGGCTCAGCTACGACGCGGGCTGGCATTTTGTCGAGCAAGGGCCGGGAGGGACAGTTTTTTCGTGTTTTTTGTTGTGGAGAAGAGGCCTAAGCTGAGCTTTGCATTAATGTGAGTGCTCTTATAGATAGTATAGGTGTGAACCGGTTTATACAATTGGCCTGAGGTTTTGTGCGTCCCTCTATTGGTGCGATTGGATCACTCACACACAAAGGCAAAGCTTAGCTTAGGACTAAGTACAAAGATAATATTTTCTGGCTAGCTGTCTCATCCCAGCTTCACAAGTCACCATCCGAATCATGTTCGTTGAAAGTAACTTATTGACTCCACGTATTTCTCACCACAATATTCTTGTTAACTTGTTTATAACGGGTGGCCTCGACAACCAGAGGGTTGCGGTGATTCGCGGTGGTATCGAAGAAATGCTTTGAGTTGCGTTTCATTAATTGACCGATAGTGGGAACTTTGAGGTCGACGTTAAGGCTTTCGTTGCGAACGTACCAGGGTTACTAATACATTTTATAATTTCGTTATTATTTCAATAATATGTACAAAATGTAGCAGTTCAAGTGCTCGCACCGGCCGGCCAGTGCCCACCGCGATTCACTACAAGACACCGCACTACAAGAGGGCGTTAATAACAAAAACAGATCGGGTCTTGTTTGTAGGCGCCCACACTAGAGGGCTGTTCTGATTTCAGGATGACGTTGGGGCTGTCCACAAACTTTTTTTTTTTGGGTTGGAAATCATCAAATAACTTCTCCCGCTATGGGTAGAGCGGGAGGACGTGTTTAGCTTTTACCGAGTAAAAGTCTGACACGCCCTCACACAGCCATCGGAGTCAATCAATTAATTAAGCTGTTCGCATTCTAACCCAGGCTGCGCCACAACAATCTGTGTCCCAGTCACCAGCCTCATCCCTACCGAACAGTTTGGTTTTCGAACTAAAAACTCGTGCGTTCAACAGGTCCACATAAACGTTGGTTTCCAACGAGGTTTGATGACGGGTGCTGTTTACTTCGACACACCGAAAGCGATCGACAAAATCTGGCACAACAACTTATTATAAGCTGTACCGTACCAACTTGGTGTGCCAGATCGTCTAGTGCTCATCTTGCGGGACTTTTTGACGAACCGCACCTTTCGTTATCGCATTAAAGGAGCGCTATCCTCCCATAACCCCAATCTAGCAGGAGTCCCTCAAGGCTCTGTGATTTCTCCCCTCGCTTTTACGCTATTCACCAGCGACATGCTCAAGAGTAATAAGGCGCAGCTGGCTCTGTTCGCAGACAATACGGCCATTTACTCCACTGGCCTCGACCAGGACTCGATATCTCGCATTTTCCAAACTCACGTCAACAAGCTTGGCGCTTGGTTTAGAAAGTGGAGAATCGAAGTCAATCCCGACAAGAGTCAAGCGGTTCTCTTCTCGAAGCCGCGTAACTCAAAGCGTTTCTTGGATCTCGCCGCGAATCACCGCAATCCTCTGGTTATTGAGGCCGCCCGTTATGAACAAGTCAACAAGAAAATTGTGGCGAGAAATAAATTACATTCAACGAACATGGTTCCCCGTTGGTGACCTGTGAAGCTGGGATGAGACAGCAAGCCAGAAAATATTATCTTTGTACTCAGTCCTAAGCTAAGCTTTGCCTTTGAGTGAGTGATTACCAATCGCACCAATGGAGGGACGCACATAAACTCTGGCCGATTGGATAAACCGATTTAAACCAATCACGCTCTAGGCCGACAGCACACCTACACTATCTATATGTACACTCACACATATTCAAAGCTCAGCTTAGGCCTCTTTTCCACAATAAGCCTAGTCCGCCGTCCAAAACATGTCCTCACCGACCCCGATGATCACATAACTCTCATCCAGGAGAGCAAGCAAGACTGTATCTACCGAAACAGCGAACCATGTATACCGTAAGATTTCATCTTTAAGAGCAGTACTTCATGGTTTACGTTAGGTTATTTGACTAAAATGGTCGATTTCTGCAAAAAAAACACGGACGTATATTATCGGCCAAACCTGTAACACGCCATCGAGACACATTATGATACCAGTTTTATTAAAAAATATATAAAATTTCAATTTACTCAAAAATTGTTGACAATTACATATGGGAGGTCATTTGGTTGATAGTGATCCCTTTATCCCGTTAATGGATTGCTGACATATTACCAAAAACCCCGAATGTGCTTCCACATACATATTTACCATTTAATGATTTAAGTTCCTATACTACTTTACGATATATAACTCGATCTCAATGCTATTGCTTATATCTAATAACTTATTTATGATGTTGTCAAATAAATGGATAGGTACTTACTTTAATGAGTCAAGTTACTTACTTTGCCTTATTAAGATTAAAAAAACTGACATGGTTACTACTTACCCATTTACTATTGGATACTCTGTTATTAATTGTGTGTTCTGTTATTCATTTCTTGGAACCATAATTTGATTTAAAAGAGTGTCCGTGGAGTTTCTTGTCCGTTCTTCTCTTTAGCTACAGTAGCGCTCATAAGTCTCAACAGCGCTCATAAGTTCGGTTTCACTTACGATCTTCTTCTATAAGTGGTTTCTATACTATAGACACGCACACACACTCACTTTGTCTGTAATTGATAGTAGTTCATAATTTCAACTAACATAACATAAGGCGTGCTAGCTTAGTCGTTACCGATTATGGCGAGCCCTGAGTTCTGATCTCAACCGCGCCTGCGTATTAAGCTTGATGTTATTTACAAATAATATGTATTTATAGTTTTTGGCATATTATTGTACCTAAAATGAACAGTTTTTGTTTGTTTTAATAAAATTACTTGTAGGGGTTCGATAATCATTCGATCATCTCGTTTATCTTGTTTACTTAGATAATAAAAGTTTGTAGGTAGACCACAGAAAAATGAGTAAATCATTTCGATTTCTGTGAGGTAGATGCAATTCGTAACGACTATTCACCTAATTGAACGTTGTTGGTTAGTGACGAATGTTTAAATTTGTTGATAAGCAGTTTTGTGGCTATATTTTTCAAAATGCAATAAAATATAAATATTGACGCGTTGGCAATAATATTGCGCTGCGTAAAAGTGGACGTAAATGATGTAAATAAAATAAATTTAATTTAAAAAAAAGTTTATTGAATCAACTTAAATATCTTATTCTAGTTACTGTAGCGTTGTAGTCGATTTCCTACAGATCAACTAAAAAGCACATCACTAGTTACGGTTTACGGGAGTACCATTCCTAAATCTTTCAAATTCCCACCACGTCACTCGGTGTCGTGGTATGGATTGCGCTATAAATATCCCTGCTGGACTCCTAACGGCCCCTTTCCTTCGCATCAAGCAGTAAGTTTTAAATAACCCCGAGATAAACGGCTAAGTGCTCAGTGTGATTGCCTATACTCTTGTGTCCTGTCAGATCGCATTCTCTATGTATTTCTGTCTGCGCGGTCTGGCAGCTATTGTAATTGTCCTCGGCAGCCCCCCTATGACTGGCGAGAAAGCTATTTACCGATAGTGGCTTCTGCCACATCACCTTTACTGCACCTCTGTGAATGCGTGCGCATGCTTCTGGCATTCTTCGCTATGCTTGTCTCGCCGCGCTGCGCCTTGCTGTTCGCTTAAATCGCCTGGCCACGCGGCGAGGGACCTCCGACAATGCTCGCCGCATGTGCACGGCATAACCTAAAATTGTAAGCTGCCACGATGCGAGCAAGGTGGATGGAGGAAGAATCACCCTTCCTACATCCACCTTGCTTTGGGATTACGGCTGGGAGACGCACATATCGACGGAAGCTTGCAGTCCTGGCACAACGCTTACGAGAGCACCCGCCTTGCGCTGATTCCAGGGTTCCAGTATTAGTGTACACCGCTATTATCCTGCCTACCGCTGACTGACGTCATAGGGACTTGCGGTCGACACGCAAGCTTCTCCTATAGAGTATTTTTTTCTATATATTTTGAGGTTAAGTTTGCTCCGCGCGGACCGCATATTTTTATTTCGTCGCCGCCCGGTACTTAGTACCGACGCGGTCGCGGAGACCACACCCCCTGCGATGCCGAAGCCCGGCACGCGCGGCTCGTTGGGCTGCGATGCCGGATCACCGGAGTCCCGCCCGGCGCTAGACAGGACGTCGTCGATGCCGAACATCGGTGTTGCGTCGTCCTGTACACCGCCGGCCGGCTCCACAAGGAGTGAAGAAAAGAAGAAGAAGGATAAGAAAAGGAAGAGGGAAGAGGAAGGGGACCGAGCGCCGCTGCTGCTGCCGGCCCACCGACGTCATTGGCGCCTGCTCGCGTTGCGCCCACGCCGTCGTCAAGCCGACCGCACGCGGTGGTGATCCGCCCCGCCGCGTTCCGCCCGGTACCCATCCAGGCCCCGGGATCTGCCGCTAAACCCAGTCGCGCACCGCATGCGCGCGCCGCGGCACCGCGGATAATAAAGGGACTTAATTTAATTTCTTATTTATACAAAATATACTTAGGTACCTAGTAGTGTGAAACTTTACAGTAACATGGCTTCCCAACTAACACTTAAGCGCTAAGATAAGAGTTATAGTAAATCTATTAGAGCGCCATCCAGATCATAAAGTTATAAATAAGTGTTATGCATTCGGAGTTAGAGCGCGCTATAACTCAACTATACCCCCAAAATGGGTATACTTTTATATCACCTTAGAATGTTGAATTGTGTTAAAGCAGAGTTAAAGAATGGGTTAAGAGGTAAAATAAAGCAATGAGAGAGCTAAAATAGCGACAACTGAAACTAAAAGGGATAAAAACGTGGTAAATAAGCGAAAATTAATTCCTTTGGTGGTACAATGGAGTAAAATATCGTTTATTAACTCTTTGGTCCTAAGAGGGCTGTGAATGGCAGAATACTAACTTCTTAAGCGGTGAAATAGAACTACAATGTCGCTCACTATATTGTTAAGTGGTATGAGGGTGGAAAATAGGTGATTATAAACGCTTTGAGCACTAGCATAGAACAAGAAAAGCTATAAAAATGGCCTCAGGTGCTAACATTTTTAACGTCAAGTTTTTTTTTTCATCAAGATAAATTTACTTCTAAGTTTTTATGTGCGAACAGTATGCATATATTTGTCGGATCAAAAACGCCGACATTCGTTTGTGAAAGTGAATTTAAAAGTCTCGTCAAGTTAATCTTTTAGTTTCAACTTAGTGTACACAGAAGTTGAGTTTTTACTGCGAAGGTAAGTACACTGTGAATTAGTATATGCATTATTAACAAATTATTCAAGCGTGTATTTTGTCTATTTACTGAAAATAAATATTTTATTAGATATGGAGTAACCTAAAACTTTTGTAATAATCGAATAAAACGATGCCTGTTCTAATTTAAGGTCTCGTACTAGCAGTATTAGAACACAACTAAGTAAAATACTTCAATTAAACCGTGTTTTCTTATGTTTTTCTAAACTTAGTCAAATCAATTCGTAACCTAAACATGGTGGGCAAATTAATTTAGGGATCCGTAGTAACTGCCCAAAACCACAATGAAATCGAGCATGTACATAGTTTTATTTTACAATTTAAGATTGTAGTCTTAAATTGTAAATTAAAACTATGTACATACTCTCTTACTTATTATTTTTACGAAATTATGAGGAAGCTGAACGTGAACTAGATTTTTTATTGGCTAATACAGATACCAATGAAGAGACAAAAGACACCAATAGTAAACAAGCCAGCCAAAAATAAGTTGATTTGAATGTGTTCATGCAACGATTGGTATGTCTGGCTGTTATTGTGTTAATCAGTCTATTTATACAGGTTATTAATACTACCAATGGTTTATGTTATTTAAAATATTTTTTACAATTTTTTTATTTCTTTCCAGTATGCAGTGCAGACCTTGGGAACTCCCCCGTATATGGTGAAACTCACAACCAACCCGAAAAAAATATAGTGAATGTTCATGCTCAATACACACTATTTTATATTTTACATCTCTTGCAATTAGCAAGAGATGTAAACTAGTGTTATTAATTAAATAACAAAATCTCTTCACGATTGTCAGCCTTATCCTCAAACGAATACATTGATGACTTAATCGGAAGGTGATATAACGAGTTTGTTCTTCATTTTATAACCATCGTGAGAAACGATGAATTAAGGTAATGACTGAATTTCTTTAACTTCTACAATATGACTGTCATTTGTCAGGCATGCAGTATCTGTCTTGTAGTTTAGGTGATAAAAATCATGCACGGAACCGAATTCCACAGTTTTGCAGAAAACTCCCACTTGACTACTTGTAGTACTAGTATTACTCAAAAGCACATTGTTTGTATTAATTTGGGATCCTCATCATAAACAGAGTAGTTCAAACGATTATGAAATTCTCTCAAATAATTTCGCCTATTCCCACCAGTCTTGCTTTGAAGTTTCCAAGCATTTCTGACTGTTTTAAGCTCTGATACTCAACCTTAAGTTATACCCAAGTCACATTAAACACTAGAAGTTCTATGATAGTGAAAAAAGTTCCTACTGTTTGACTTTAAGTAAGAGAGAGTTAACTTATGAGAGTTTTGTACTTTTTTAGGCATTTGGTGATACAAAAGAGTTTATTAGCGCCATTGTAGAACTGGTAGCGGTAATTATTGCTTTTGTGTTTCTTTTGGTTCTTGACAAGAGTTTATTATCGCTTGCATAGCACTTTGAGTGGTTGTAGTTAATGCTTACTTCTTATTTAGATCCTATACTCGTAGTTGTAAGATTCACTTAAACCTACGACAAATGATTCTTTGCCCCTATTGTAGTGTTAAAAATTGCTACTGTATGTCTTGAACCTTTAGACTCATCCTGTTTTCGTCCTTGTAACTCTATGATATAACTATAAATAAGTGAATTATTTTACTTATCTACGCTCTTTTATCGCCTCTATCTTGTAGCGCCTTTATACCTCGTTAAGTTCTAAACTAAGCTCTTATTGACGCCTAAATGTTTATTGGGTAATACATCAGAATAACACTTACACTATAATTAATAAAGATTTTGTGATTTGTCTATACCAATATTAAAAAGAGGAAGATTTGCTTATTTGTTTGTATTGAATAGGCTCTGAAACTACTGGACCGATTTGAAAAATAGTTTTACCATTAGAAGCCGAAATTATGTCTGATGAACTTATGCAACTTTTTTTTTTTTCGAATTCCACACGGAAGAAGCCGCGGGCGAAGTGGTAGTCTACATAATAAACATACCTGCTGAACATTTGTACCTACCCTGTGGATTAGTAACATTTAGTTAATTCTCATCAAAATTAATACCTTTATCGCTTTTGGTGTTTGATGTACGAGTAGATAAACTTTGTGTTTTACACTTATTAATTTGGACGGATTGTTCAAAAGTTACCACTATCCGAACGGCGGACACCGCGCGCGGAGCGGGGCTGTGATGTTTCACGGCTAATCCGCTGAACTGTGTTTGAAGCCTGGGGAAGTACATAGGCTCATTTTCATCAACACTCTACATGGGAAAAGCCGCGGGCGGAAGCTAGTTAGAAATAACGTTAGAAAAGTCCGTATTGTAATGTTGCGTATCAACAACTAAAAAATTTACTTGACTTATTTTTGTCATATTTATTTTCTTAAATTGCAAAGTATTTCTCACTAAATTGCAATGTTGACATCGTAATTGAATTATACAAAGAAAATACTTTCAGTTGATGTATCAATGAACGCAATACATTGACTCCATGAAAGGATACATATAAAAATACAGATTACCGACTTATTTCTTGGGGGTGTCTATGCAAAACACTTAATAACTAAGAAGTAAGAAGGTAGGTAACTTATAATATGTTATTGAATAATACTAACTATGAAATACATCCCAACGTTCGGATTCCATTTCGGAAACCAAACCAAATCGAAAAAAATATCGTAAATAATAAGTCTTACGGACTTATAATAAAACCGCAATCAAAGCTAAGTTCGTAAGAATGGTTAGGTTACTCGATACAGCATTTATAAGTCAAGAGTGTCAAAAATATTACAATACAATTTAGGAAGCAAATAAATACGCACGCCCAGGACAATTAAGTAATCGTCTAACACTGACAACAAACACGGAACACCCCGGCGGGCAAAACGTTGCGGTTATGTGTGTGCTTGTCCGAGCGATACACACCTACTACCCAGAGCAGTACGACCACGCACACATTGACATTTGCTTGACGCGATAGCACTACTAGCTATTGAAAAATTGTGATATATTTTGATGTGGTCCGTAATACCAAAAATAATGAATGAAAACTTAATCTTTTTATTTTTTTTCCGCTATTCGTAACTTGAAAATATGTTTCTAATAAAACAACATTACAGATACTGTTGTATAGAGTACAAAAAAAATACGATAAGAAAACATGATATACGCTATAAAAAAGTACGAAATACTATTAGCTTAAACTTCATTTTCGGTAAGTATTTTGGAAAATAAAAAGATGTAGGAACCTAGATAAATAATGTTTAAATCCGAATATAAGCATAATATGATAGAAATATGCTTAAATTGCAAATGGTTTAGATATTACGTTTGTATGGACAATTCGAGCGTTGCCCTGCTCTTAAGTTCTCATTACGAAATGTACCGCAAAGAAACTAGATGCTATTACGGAGTCAGTATTTCTAAGAATTACTTCAGATTAAAAATTGTAATAGGCGCACAGATTAGAGCTCTTTCAGATTAGATTAAGTGCAACTGCGGTAAGAAAAATAAGGCAGTTAACGGTATAGTCACAGATAGGTTAGTGTGCTTTGCTTATTTCCATAGTTTTATGTCTTACGGCATTCTGCTGTGGAAATCAGCGGCTGACGTGGATTCTGTTTTCATTAAACAAAAGAGGGCAATCCTTACGATCTATGAAATGAATCCTCGCGAGTCTCTCATAAACAAATTCATAAAAATTGATATACAAACTCTGCCTTCTCTTTATATTTTAGAAAGTATTTTGTGTGTTCGCAGACACTTAGGACTTTTCAAAATAAGAAGCGATTTCTATAATAAAAATACACGAAGTCAACACGAAATAAAAGTATCCATTTTTATAACAAATTGCCAAAGTTGGTTACAGAACTTAGCGATGGAAAGTTCAAAACCCACATCAAAAGTTACGATACCAAAAAAATCATATTATGTAATATTATAGACTACGTCGAAGACAAGCAAGTTTGGAAATACTTCCTTCTGCACATGTGGCTTCCCTGGTACCTAATTAGCGGCATCACTATGTAAATGTCTACTGCTCAAAAGTTATGGTGCTTTTATTTTTTACATACTTCTTTGACACAATGTTCTAATTATATGACATTGTATCACCAAAAAAAAAAAAACGATTTATTTCAGCCTTTTTTATAGAAACGCAAACTGTAGCAACACAATAGAGTAGTTAACTAGTAGACCCATGAGACTCAGTTGGAACGCCATGTCCGCGTAGAACAGGCCACACACACGCATCTTGCTGAACGATGTTCCAAGTAACCGCAGCACGTTCTTGCAGAGTTTTCTCTCTTCATCTGTAACATTAATAAATAAAATATTCATAGCTGAACTGATCTAGTTCCTATATCAAATTTTCAAAACTTGGCCGTCGCCAGCAACAATAAAATAACTACTATATATCGCATCAGGGGTGGCCGAGATGCGAAGCATCGGGTTTTCTTCACGATCCGACATATTTTAGTGCGGGCACTGTAGTGGGAACTCAAACACATATATAATTCGAATTAAAATAACTTTAATACACTGGCTAACGAAATAAACACGGGCAAAGGAAACAGACACGTGCCTTGGTACTGAGCGTTTGCCAAGACTGTCCAAGCTCGACCGTGTTCTGTTGATTATCGCAACACTCGGTCTTTCCGCCAGTCCTCGCTGCATCCCCTCCACCGACGATCGTGTCCAAGCGGTAGGGCTCGCTTGCGTTTCCGATCACATGATCATTCGTTTATGAATCAAATTGTTAGATGGCGCTGTCCGCTGTGCTGTGGCGCCATCCATCCACGACATATATCCCAGGCCACTCAGAGATTGAGTTTGAGAGACTGGCCAGAGACATTATAATTTTGAAAATATGATGTTTTTTAAGTATAAATAGGTACGTTCCAATTTCAAAAAAATCCCACCATATTGTTTACGAGCCAATTTTAATTATCGTGTCTCATTAAAAAAAGGATCAGCACTGGGAACATTTTCGTGCTCTGATTTTTTACGATTTCAAGTGTCGCCTGAAACCAGACGAATCGTACGATAGACTTCAAATAGCATTCATGGTTATAGGCCCTTCTAAAGCGACCGTGTATCGTTGGTTTAACGAATTCAAATTTTAGGGGATGAAGAAAGAAGTGGTTGCCCTTTGACGGCTGTTACGGAAGAGAACGTGCCAGCAGTGAAAAATTTAATCCAAGACAATAGGCGAGGTACGAAGAGATTCAGCACATACTGCAGGTTGGACGAGAACGGAGCTATATAGACGAAGTAGCTATCCTATTCGTATTCAAATATATTAAAAGACCCTAACCAAATTAAAGAACTTCCAATGGTCTGCTTTAGAAGGGCTTTACACAGGTGGCTAATTAAGATTCCCTTCTTTGCTTTAGAAGTTTTTTTTCTGTTTAAATCTAAATGAACTAATTGAACCTGAACCAAAATTTGCATCTCATAATGTTATTATTAAAGAAATGCTAAGCTACTATTATACTACCATTTAAAAAACTTTTGTAACCATATTTATCTGCAAATAAATCTTTGACTTGGACTTGGATCGGAAAGCCTTCACGAAATTCTACACGTGCATCTTCGCGTGAGGATGATAGTTTCAAGCTGGGTGCCGCACAAGCTCACCGATACTCAGAGCAGGCTGGGGGGAATGGTGCCGTGATATGATAAACAAATTTGAAGCAGGCTCGTCTCGGCGAGACGAGCCTGCTTCAAATTTGCAGGTGCAAATTTAATGCAAAATTTAAAGGCAAATTTATTGATTTACAGGTGATGAGTCTTGGATTTATCAATACGATCCAGAAACGAAGTGCCAGTCGATGGTTTGGGTGTTTCAAAACTAATTAACGCTTACCAAAGTGAAGCGACCTAGAAGCTCGGGGAAGATTTTTATTGCAGTCGCGCGCGCGCATCCCTCAGTGACGGGCGCTGTGAGCGTACTCCGTGTGCCGTGCCGTGTTGATAAATGTGTTCAATATGTCGGAAATTATCAAGTGTAACTCGTGCAATATAGTGATCAACGAACTTTTATCCTATATGCAGAATAAAATTTCGATAATAGACGAGGAAACGCTGGTGCGAATATGTTCAACGGCATTTACGAGCGACGAAATTAAAAAAGCTAAGTCGTTATTGTTTGAATCTATTCCTACGGACAAAATCAAGACAAATCGGAGAAACAAAGGAAAGGAAGGGAGAGACCTAGTCGATATGATTAGCATCTTTAAATCGTCTGAACCCGACATTGTACCTATTTTTGTGGCTCGCGAGCTGGAGAAGCTACCCCCTATTCTTTTCGATCATCTTGATTGCACTAAATTACTGAAAGACCTACTGAAAGTGCAAAGTGAGCTAGATGTAGTTAAAGCAAACTACGTCACAAAAGAGCAGCTGAGTGAGTGCAGATCTGAGCTATTACAGTTGAGAAATGATTCATTACCAGCTGTGTCTCCACAGAACGTGAATATGAGGCGCGGAGCATGGCAGCTGTATGATAGTGGGCCAGTTGGTCTCTCGCATAATATAAACGATTCCAAATTAAATGAGTCGGTAGAAAAACAGAAAGACAGTTCTGGTGATATTTTACAAGAATACCGAGACATGAGGGTAAACGTGAAACAAAATGTACGTAAATCAGCTGTGTCAAGACAACGGTCACCGGTATTGAATGGAGGCGATAATACAATGGCGAGCGATGTGGAGCGGCGAGCCGAGGTGACGTCACCGCTACCTGCTACGTCGGCCGGCAAGTGCGCCGATAACGGCATAATAACAGCTGAGAAAAGAGAATCTGAACTGAACGATAATGAAGGCTGGAAGACCGTATCGAGGCGCAAGAAATTTAATTACCGTTATAATGGAAAATCCGGAATTTCGAGAGATATGGAAGGGGGCTTCAAAGCCGCTGACAAAAAAGTTCCGATATTTATAACAAAGATTCATATGGATACGACAGATAAAGACATAATTAACTATGTATACAAAAAGACGAAGGAAGTGATAACTTTGGAAGAAATTGAAATAAAACAAAAGAACGTTCATAAAGCTTTTAAGTTTTTTGTATCGGAACTTAAGCTAGCTATATTCTTAGATAGTAATTTATGGCCAGAAGGGGTCATATTTAGACGATTTATAAATTTTCGACAGAGGAGTACGAACAGTAATTACGCTGTGTCAGCCGATCAAAAAGCAAAATAAATATGGAGAGTAATGAATTATACAGCTTTGTAAGTTTCAACTGTAAGAATGTGAAGCGCTCATTGGATGATGTGCGGCAGTTATGTCGAACATCCCACATAATTGCCTTGCAAGAACATTGGCTACTGCCGCACGACATTAATTTCCTGAGCTGTATAGATGATGACTTCGCTTATACGGGTGTTTCGCCCATGGACACGTCAAAGGGGATGATCTCAGGACGACCGTGGGGTGGAGTTGCACTGTTATGGAATAAGAAAATCTTTAGTAATGTTACTGTAGTGCGATTTGATAATACGCGAGTGTGCGGTATTAAAGTTGTTATAGGGCAAAGGTCGTTCTTAGTGTTCAGTGTGTACATGCCAACTGATAACGCGGTGAATCTAGTCGAGTTTACGGAGTGTTTGGGAACGCTGAGCGCTATAGTGGGCAATGAAGGTACTGAGTGTGTTTACATGCTCGGTGACTTTAACGCCCACCCGGGTGAGCAATTCTTTTATGAACTATTGAATTTTTGTAATGATTTGGATTGGAAATGTGCCGATATAATTAATTTAGGTTTATTGTCAGACACATATAGTTTTATAAGTGACGCTAATGGGGCGCTAAGATGGTTAGACCACTGTGTTGTAACTGAGTCGGCTTTTCAAACTATAGTTGATACACACATCAAGTATGATCCAGTGTGGTCTGACCACTTGCCACTCATTATTAAATGTAATTTATGTGATGTAAAACCAAAGATTTTGCAAGAAAGAACTGAATGTAATAAAATAAAATGGGGTGAGAGAAACCTCGAACAAATAGATGTATATAGTAAATTATGTAATGATAGCTTAAAAGAAATAGATTTTCCGCCTGATTTCAGTAAATGCAGTGGTAAACGTTGTGATAACCGAGACCACATGCGTGTGATTGACAGTATGTATCATAACATTGTTAATGCGTTGTGTAAAGCCGCCTCTGAGAGTCGTACAATTGTTAAACCGAGAAGAAAACAGCCGGTGATCGGATGGAACAAGCATGTGCGTGACGCTCACGGGGTAGCTCGGTGTAAATTTATAGAATGGGTGCAGTGGGGTAAACCGAGTCAAGGACGTGTTTGGGAGGAGATGCGGAAGAGTCGTAGAATCTTTAAATCGCGCCTAAAGTGGTGCCAAAATAATAGGGAGCAGATAAAGATGGATATCCTCGCTTCTCACCATTCGAAACATGACTTTCGTAACTTCTGGAAAACCACTGGTAAGCTAAATAATAAACCAGGCTTACCCGTGAGCGTCAACGGGTTGAGTGAACCGAAATGTATCGCGGAAATATTTAAGGATCACTTTATGGTGAAGTCGCCATTGGGATTATCACGGTCATTCAGTGTGGAAGGCTCAAATGGACAGGAGATAAACACCATTTTCACAGCAAAGGATGTTAGAGGAGTTATAAAGTCAATGTCGCGTGGAAAGTCTCCTGGCCATGACAGCTTGAGCATTGAGCATCTAAAGCATGCCGGCGTCCACCTGCCTAGAGTTCTGGCCATGTTATATACATTTTGTATAGGACATGCGTACTTACCAGTAGAGATGATGAGGACCGTGGTGGTGCCAATTGTGAAGAGTAAAACCGGTGACCTAAGCGACACGAGCAACTACAGGCCAATCTCACTAGCTACAGTGCTTGCTAAGGTTCTTGACAGTTTGCTTAATACACGGCTTGACCGGTATTTAAACACTCATGACAACCAATTTGGTTTTAAACCGGGACTGTCTACTGAGTCAGCTATTTTGTGTTTGAAGCAAACTGTCAGGTACTACTCCGATAGGAGCACACCAATTTATGCCTGTTTCCTCGACCTCACGAAGGCATTCGACCTGGTTAACTATGACATCTTATGGCAAAAATTAAAGAACATCTCAATGCCCCTCGAACTTATAGACATTTTCAAATACTGGTATCTTAACCAGGTCAACGTCGTTCGATGGTCGAGTACTCTGTCGGAGCCGTACAGGTTGGAGTGCGGGGTGAGGCAGGGAGGGCTGACCTCGCCGAAGCTCTTCAACCTGTACGTGAACGCACTGATAGAGGAGCTCAGCAGCACTCGTGTCGGCTGCCATATTGACGGGGTTTGTGTCAACAATATTAGTTATGCGGACGACATGGTGCTGCTGAGCGCCTCGGTGTGTGGTTTGTCCAAGTTATTGGGCATCTGCGAGCGTTACGCACAGGATCACGGTTTGCTATATAATGCAAAAAAGAGTGAATGCATGGTCTTTCGGGCCAGGGGTCGGAGCTGCCCGGATTCTGTTCCACCTATTAGGTTAAACGGTGTCAACCTAAACAGAGTTAATCAGTTTAAATACCTCGGGCATTTCGTTACCTTTGACCTGAGGGACGATGCAGACATCGATAGGGAGCGGAGGGCGTTGTCTGTGAGGGCCAATATGATCGCCCGCAGGTTCGTTCGTTGCTCGGGGGCTGTCAAAATAACTCTTTTCAGAGCGTTTTGTACGTCCCTGTACACAGCCAGCCTGTGGGGGTCATATACCCAGAAGCGGTACAACGCACTCCGTGTTCAGTACAACAATGCGTTCAGGGTGTTGTTGGGGCTGCCCCGGCACTGCAGCGCCTCAGGGATGTTCGCCGATGCCCGTGTCGACTGTTTCTACACGACGATGCGAAAGCGGTGCACATCTCTGGGGCGCAGGCTCCGGACCACCTCCAACACCATCCTGAGCGTATATGCGAACAGGTTTGATTGTCATTACATTAACCACTGTTATATGATTAATGTAATGACAAACAAACAAATGACTCAGAGGCAGGCGTAATAAGTAAATAATTATATTTTTTTTTTTTTTATTTGGTATTGCTATTTTTAATTTTATTTAATTTATTTTGACATTTAATTTTAGTTATTTTTATATTAATTGCAATTTAGATTTTTTATAATGTGTCCAAGTTATGATCCAAATGGATTGAAATAAATGATTTTTGAATTTTTGAATTTTGAATTGCGAGATCTTTCAATTAGACGGGCTCCTTTGTGTCAATTCCTTTACGGATCTAAAGAAGCATCAACGCTGAATGGTATACCACCAAATGCTAGGCAGAAGTTTTTTTCTGTTAAGAGCAACAAGCGACTTAAACAGGGCTCCGCGGGCTACTGCTCCACCACGACAACGCACCTTCGCACACTGCGATCAAAACGAGGGACTTCCTGGACAGCACGCCGGTCAAACTCCTGGGTGAGTTCTTTATATTCCCGCAAAAAAAGAACAGCTCAAAGGGACACAATTTTCTTCGCCAGAAGATGCGCTGTCAGCGTTCGAGCAGGCTGTAAACAAGGTATCTACGGCGGATTTAAAAAAGTGTTTCGAAATCTGGTTCAGACGCATGAAACTTTGTATAGAGGCTAGTGGAGAGAACTTTTCATCTATGAAAACATCATGTACGTAAGAAAAAAAATACATCTTAACAGTAATAGAGGTGAAAGACATAATTATAGTACTAGAAATCGGGATATTAGTTCAACCAGGTTTCAGACTGGCTAAAGTAGACTCATCTTTCATGGGGTACTGTTTAAAATGTTACAATAAAATACCTCCCCACATACTTCAACTGAACGACACGAATTCAAATCCTTTGTAAAAAGCACACTATGCAGGCAGGCATATTATGAGTTAGGGGATTACATTAATAAAAATGCCTGGCTGAATGCTGGTCCTGCTCCATACCACAACTAATTAATTGACATTTGAAATACTGTTGGAGCTGATGAAGATTGTAAGAATATATAATATTTGCATTATATAAACTCAATCTCCTTTTTATTATTTATATGCATTGCACAGGTGTGAGTACTTTGTACTATAGAGCTACCATTTACCGAGTAATGTCATAGATTGATTTGAATGTGCCTTGGCGGCTGATAGTGTGTCATGCTCACTCAAATATCTCGCTGACGGTGGCGCGTGAGTTGAATCATTTAGCTCCCTTCAAAATGGTTGAGCTGAATGGTGTTGATCCATGCGTCATGTTCGTGAACGGGCGCCGTCAGTTGGGACTGGGCATCTCTTAGCTGCCACGGCTTATTTTAATAATTAATTTTTTGTATTCTTAATTATGTTTTGCTGCACTCTGGGCGCTTTCAACGTGTACAGTTTTTTACATCGTTCTCACTTGTAGTGTTAACATTAATCGATGTAACTAATATATTTGTAACAACATTGTTATTTAAAAGTGTGTCCATGGAGCTTCTTGCCCGTTCTTCTCCATAGGTACCTACTACGCTTTGAAATGGGCACTAGCTTCATATTTCTGACTGACCGACTCCTTGATAATTCAAAAGTGCCTGTAAATGGTTTAATTGAAATAAATGCTTTGAGTTTGAGTTTAAAAAGATACAATAACAAATATTTACCTATAGATATACCCTACAAAGTAATATAAAGAATAAAACAAAACTTTAGCTTAAATAAAATCATTAAAAAAAATGTTATGTACGAGTACTATGATGGAAAACCACGTCCTGCGGCCAAAAGTCGTAAAAAACGAACATCACGAACGCCTTGAAGTTTTGGTTGCGGTGTGACTTCAGTAACTGCACTCTCGGCGTAAACTTCGTCTTCTGGCGCACGAACCCCACGATGTCCTTGCCTTTAGTGGTGTAATGTAGGCGGGAGATATACACCGGGGTGTCCGGCTTTGATGCAGCGGTTCTTGTTCATTCGTGATTGGCGCCTTCTTCACACTGTCTCTCATCATCAGCTCCATTCGGTCTTGAGGCCAAACGAAGATTGGGAAGGTAACTTTATTTGAGTAGATCGGAAGAGGACAGAAAGGATTTTAATAAAGCTTCAAGAGAACTTAAGGAGCTCATTCATGATAATGAAAATACCGGTTTTCAAGAAAAACTTTCAACATTGTCGGCTCGAAAACAGGACAACGACTCCTTGTGGAAGATAACCAAAAATTTCAAACGACCACAAAATTTCACACCCCCTCATAGGAAACCTACTGCATATTGGGCCAGATAAGAAACTGAACAGGCGGAGCTTTTTGCACAACACCTCTCTACGGTTTTCACTACGAATGAGTCGTCGATGAATAGGAAATTTTGAAGAGGAAGTCGATAATTATCTTAATAGCGATAAACAACTATCTATCTACCATTACTCAAACTGGTCAAGCCGAAAGAACTGACAAGGTCAATAAGAAATCTTGAGAAAAATAAAAGTCCTGGTTATGATCTCATCACAGGTGAAATACTCTAGCATCTACCTAGAAAAATTATCGTCTTTCTTACTATGCTGTTCAATGCCGTCTTTCGATTACAATACTACCCAAAAATTTGGAAGATGTCACAGATATGTATGATAGCGAAACCGGGAAAATCACCTACCGAACCAAGCTTATGACTTAAATTATTTGTTTAACTGAACATTGGTTGAAAGATTATGAAATGCTAATTAATTATAAAAATTACAATGTGGGTAGTTGTTTTAACCGAAAATCTATGCTGCGTGTCACTAATCTTAGTTAAAAAGTCTATTAAATCTAAGACTCGTAAAGATATAGTTGATCTTTTTGTTGAACATAACATTGAACTGTCCTGTGTTGAGCTAGATAAGCATGTCATAGTGTGCGTTTACAGACCCCCAAATTATCAAAACTACTCCGCATTTGAGTCAGTAATGGAAGATGTTCAAGCAAAACTGGAAACTGGTAAAAAATCGCTAATTATCTGTGGTGACTACAATATTAATATCTTAGAGAATAGTTCAAATAGCAGTCCATTATTAAGTCTCTTTAAATCATTCAAACTGACAAATGTGTTTTCAGAACCCACGCGCATAAATACAAATTCTGCTACATGCATTGATAATATTTTTTGTTGCTGCGACTACATACATGAAGCCATTGTAAATAATCTCCCTTCTGATCACAGCGGTCAACCCGTTGCTTTCAAGTCAAACACACCTTTACAAAAAAATCCGATACAAAATAGACAAATAACGCCCAGCAATCTAAATAGATTTAATAACATAATTAATAAGTTAAGTATACCGGGCCATTTAAGAAACAATGTAAACGAATTAAATGAGGAATTCTTTTCGGTAGTGACCACCGAGTTCAATAATACTTTAAATAAAAAAACCAAAACAATTTGCCCCATTTTTTTGTTCAGTGACTGGGCAACTAAGGGTATTAGGCCGGTGTCACCTTATTAAAACACATATTTACGGCGTGGGAAGAGGCTCAAAACGCCATAGGAATCTTTTGTGACCTCTCCAAGGCATTTGATTGCGTCGACCACAAAACCCTGCTCTTAAAAATTGAACATCACGGACTTGAGCTCAGTTTAGTAAAACCTTACTTGAATGATAGACAACAGCGAGTCCAAATAAACGGTGTCAATTCACTCGATATTGGGTCCTTTCCTCTTTTTAGTTTATATGAATGACCTACCTCATTTGGTTAATACCCAACCACATATGGTGTTATTTGCTGACGATCCTTCGTTAATTTTTTAAATTAATAGGCGTGCTTCAAATGTTGACGACGTGAATAACGCCTTACTGCAGATCCAAAATTGGTTCACTGCTAATAATTTAGTATTAAATGGGAAAAAACTAAATGCATAAGATTTTCTTTACCAAATGTCAAAAGTACTAATTGTGAGATAGTATTGAATCAAGAGAAACTAGAATTCGTCGATAAAACTTAACTAGCTTTCCCTCTTCAGACTATCACGACCGAACCCTGTCATGTCCTAAGACCCACTGTCCTTCCTCAACACCCCCGCCAACTATCCAAAATCGGCGTCTGGTCCTTTCCCACACTATTTTTTGTAAAACTTCGACTTACAACACATTTTTCTATTTCTTATTTGTTGCTCAATTGGTTTACGATTCACAGATGTCTGCAATAACGCGTCCTCGCTTTACCTTTCTCGTTCTCAGAATTTCTAAAGGACTATGGATTTCGATTGTCTTAACATTTCTTTCGAGCGACGACGGCTGCCATAAGTGGCCATAAAATAGAAATGTAATGCATTTCTGAGAGGCCAATAAGTGCAAAGAATTAGGATATCTTGTTATTTATTAGGGTAACGCGTCAAGTTGTCAGACCATACAATTAAGATTTATTGTGTTTCGTAAAGTGGGCCGAACCACGTGCATGGTTTTAGAATAAATATAATATTTTGTTATTAAATAGGAATAAGTGACAGACAGTCACAAAATGAAGGTCCCACAAAGCTCTGTGCTCAGGCCCGTGCTCTACTTGATCTATACTGCAGATTTGCCTAATACTAATGAAGTGGTAACGGCGACCTATGCAGACGTCACTGCATGCCTTGCGAGTGACCAGAATCCAATGCAGGCATCTCAGAAAATACAAGTTCAGTTGAATAAAATTGATCTTTGGCTGAAAAAATGGAGAATTCAACCTAGTATAACTAAGTCAGTTCAAGTGTCTTTCACTCTTCGGAAGGGCGATTGAGCCCCAGTGTACATGGAATGTAAAACACTGCCAACTAGCAACACAGTAAAATACCTTGGGCTACATCTGGACAAAAGGCTAAACTGGGTCAACCACATTAAGGCAAAGAAAAAGGCAACATTGAGATGAAAAGACTATCCTGGCTCTTAGGAAAGCAATCAACGTTATCTCTAAGTAACAAATTACTTGTTTACAAATTTATAATAAAACCAATCTGGACTTACGGAATAGAACTCTGGGGATCGAATAGCCACTCCAATATCGAAATATTACAAAGGTTCCTTAATTTTGCCCTAAGAACAATCTCAAGTGCACCCTTGTTCGTCAGAAACACAGAAATACACGAGCACATTAAGCTTACCAACAGTGAAAGAAGAACAATGCGAAAAATGCAAAACATATAAACAGAGACTTAGCAAACACATCAATATTTAACCCAAGAACCTTTTAAACAGACAAGGGGATATAATCCGCCTAAAGAGATGGCAAATCTTAAACTTGGACCAGCGACAGTGAAAAATTTAAGTTTATCTAATACTGAACCACAATATGTGAATGTTCAATGGAACACTACAAAAACAATCTCACACGAAGATCTCATCTGATTATGGCTATTAGTCCGATTGCATGACATGATAAAAGGAGAGAGAAAAAAACTCAATTCGGTGCCTTTTCTGGCATAAGAGTCATACTTTAGCGTCTGGGGCACTCGCGGAGCACCCTACAAAAGGATTCGCTTGCGTCGCCTGGCGCAAGTAAAATCCTTTTGTAGGGGCTTCACCAGGGGTGCAAACACTCGCAACGGGACGGGGTGAGGGGCTCTGGCGGCGCTGCGTGGAGGAGCTGCGAGGCACGTGGGTGGTGCGCTCTGTAAGCATGCAGCATACCACGGACGCTGACGCGGAATTTGAGGACGCTACATTGAGGGCGGCTCCGTCTCGCAACTCCTCAATGAAGTTATGCAATAGGATTTATGCAATAAGAATGGATTGACAGAAAATTTAATGAAACTGCTTAATTAATTTATAGTGAATTGGTTCCGTAAATTATTAAACACATTTATTAATATGCGCACTCTAGTACATGGTAAATCGATATAGTGACTGTATGCCGCCAACTCATAATATACTAATAAGAATTAACACACTTAATATCTGAATATATTTATACCAGAGCAATTTGACTTCAATACAACGGCGCAAGTATCTCGAACGCTTTGTACGGCCAAGTAGAATGTCTCGTACCGCTGCATTAACATCGTTTGCCACATCAACGTCTTGCTCAACCAGGCAAAAAAGAAGAGCATCGACAAACTTGCTGTACGCTGTAAAAACATTAAAATTCGTAGTAACATGCATTAAAATAGAACCAATGAAATTGGATGATTATAAGATCATTTCGTTAGATTTGTTTTTGCAATTTCGTTATCTTATTTTTTTTTTTTTATTGAATATTTAAATATCTTAACGAAACTATAGTGAAGAGAGTGACAAATATACCTAGTTTAAACAAGAGATAGAGAAAAAAATACGGCATTAAGAAGGGAAAATATCTTGCGACGACCTCAATTAACATGAAACAGGGAAGAAGAAGCTTAAAAGAAACAATTATGTTGAATACTCACTATGGCATTATTCCTCAAGCCCTTAACCTTAAACATGTCAATAGTCACTTGGATGTAAATGAGAGGATGAAGGAATCCTTCAATAATATAATAAAGAATCTGAAAGTTACAACACTTCGTCATTAAGATCCTTGTTTCTCCACAAAGAACTGTCTATCTAGATATTAGTGGAAAGAGAGGCAGGGCAATGGAAAAATTTAGGGTTGAAAAGAAAATTTATTCAAAAGCACTAACTGTTCATAGCAAGGTACTTACGTATGGCTGAAAACAAACTTTATAGATGTCATAACACTCTAAAATATCAGCATAGGCTTGAAACATTCTCTTACAGAAATCTTTAACATGCGTCTCTTCCATGTCAAGGGAATTTAAAACTTGAATATTCCATAATTCAAGCTTATTTTGTAACGATTTAATAATTCGAATGGCATATAGGACATTTAGATCGAAAGCAACAATAATATAATATACAAATAAATAAATCCAAGGTAAAGGCAGTTGTACGTAAAAATAAGAAAAGACCATAAAATAACAACTGAGGGTCATAATGACCACACTCCAATTCCAAATGATAAAATGGTTAAAACTAGTTTCATTGTTGAGCAATCTGTGCACTCTTTGAAATTTTAAGACAAACTTAACATTATTTTTGGTTTGAATGATCCCGATGACGAAATTAAGAGTGATTCCGAAAACATAGTAGATGCAATCAGTGAAAAACGTTACTGTCATGAATTTAGTGAACCCTACATGTTCATTGTAACTAAACACCACATAGGTTTTGAATATGTACAAAGAAATAAATACTATAGCTCCGATCATTGAAAAGAAATTGGATGTGAAACTGTTAGGAGTTATACAATTGTTTTTAATGCGATATCTAGGAGTAAACGATAAGAATTGCATCAGATTTAAAGGCCACAGCATCAACTGCACATCTTTGTCCACTTTATTATTCAAACCACAGTTCACTGGATTATTTTGTTCGATAGTCTCCATTTTATATAGAAATGGGTTCCTGGTACACGTCTGAAACGTTAATCGTTATTAAATGTATTGATGTGCACATCAAATTCATTTTGATATTTTTTTTATTGTGAACGGAATGAACTAAGTCAATTACTTTAACGAATTTGACATCGTCTTTAGTTTATATAAAGGTGCGCTGGTATTATAACTATTGTAAATCCATCCAAAACTTAGTGCTGTATCAGTATAGCAATCTCCACTCCGCCAAAGAGCTACGATTACTTTATACAGGTTTAATCAATTTTAATAGGTACCTGAGCCACCTGGTTACTGATGACCAGAAAGAGGATCTAGATCTTGAAAACGTGCGAAAAGCATTGTCAGTTAGGGCAAATACTAGTATAACCAAAGTGCTAACAATGCTTTGCGTATTCAATAGAATAACGTATTTAATGTGGTGTTGAGACCTTGAGAGGTCGTGACTACTTTATCAGACTATTCTGTGGCTGCCTTAAGCGAACTCAAAACCTCCAGCCAGGGGCGAAAACGTACATTACTTAGCGACTGCTCGCTAAGGGCTCCCCCTATGGGGTACGGACCTTGGCTTAGGGCGTCACTGGAGGCAGGAAAACGAGATGGGACAGGCTGGATCAAATTTTGATGATTATTATTTTCGGGGGAACTAAAGCCACAGGCTCAGATACGACGCGGGCTGGCATTTTGTCGAGCAAGGGCCGGGAGGGACAGTTGTTCCGTGTTTTTTGTAGTGGAGAAGACGCCTAAGCTGAGCTTTGCATTTGTGTGAGTGCACTTATAGATAGTATAGGTTTGAACCGGTTTATTCAATTGGCCTGAGGTTTTGTGCGTCCCTCTATTGGTGCGATTGGATCACTCACACAAAGGCAAAGCTTAGCTTAGAACGAAGTACAAAGATATATTTTCTGGCTAGCTGTCTCATCCCAGCTTCACAAGTCACCATCCGAATCATGTTCGTTGAAAGTAACTTATTAACTCCACGTATTTCTCACCACAATATTCTTGTTAACTTGTTTATAACGGGTGGCCTCGACAACCAGAGGGTTGCGGTGATTCGCGGCGGTATCGAAGAAATGCTTTGAGTTGCGTTTCATTAATTGACCGATAGTGGGAACTTTGAGGTCGACGTGGAGGCTATCGTTGCGAAGGTACCAGGGTTACTAATACATTTTATAATTTCGTTATTATTTTAATAATATGTACAAAATGTAGCAGTTCAAGTGCTTGTACCGGCCGGCCAGTGCCCACCGCGATGCACTACAAGACACCGCACCACAAGAGGGCGTTATTAACAAAAACAGATCGGGTCTTGTTTGTAGGCGCCCACACTAGAGGGCTGTTCTGATTTCAGGATGACGTTGGGGCTGTCCACAAACATTTTTTTTGGGTTGGAAATCATCAAATAACTTCTCCCGCTATGGGTGGAGCGGGAGGACGTGTTATGCTTTTACAGATTAAAAGTCTGACACGCCCTCACACAGCCATCGGAGTCAATCAATTAATTAAGCTGTTCGCATTCCAACCCAGGTTGCGCCACAACAATCTGTGTCCCAGTCACCAGCCTCATCCTTACCGAACAGTTTGGTTTTCGAACTAAAAACTCGTGCGTTCAACAGGCCCACCGTATCGTCGAACACATAAACGTTGGTTTCCAACGAGGTTTGATGACGGGTGCTGGCACAACAACTTATTATAAGCTGTACCGTACCAACTTGGTATGCCAGATCGTCTAGTGCTCATCTTGCGGGACTTTTTGACGAACCGCACCTTTCGTTATCGCATTAAAGGAGCGCTATCCTCCCATAACCCAATCTAGCAGGAGTCCCTCAGAGCTCTGTGATTTCTCCCCTCGCTTTTACGCTATTCACCAGCGACATGCTCAAGAGTAATAAGGCGCAGTTGGCTCTGTTCGCAGACAATACGGCCATTTACTACACTGGCCTCGACCAGGACTCGATATCTCGCATTTTCCAAACTCACGTCAACAAGCTTGGCGCTTGGTTTAGAAAGTAGAGAATCGAAGTCAATCCCGACAAGAGTCAAGCGGTTCTCTTGAAGCCGCGTAACTCAAAGCGTTTCTTCGATCTCGCCGCGAATCACCGCAACCCTCTGGTTATTGAGGCCGCCCGTTATGAACAAGTCAACAAGAAAATTGTGGCGAGAAATAAATTACTTTCAACGAACATGGTTCCCCGTTGGTGACTTGTGAAGCTGGGATGAGACAGCAAGCCAGAAAATAATATCTTTGTACTCAGTCCTAAGCTAAGCTTTGCCTTTGAGTGAGTGATTACCAATCGCACCAATGGAGGGACGCACATAAACTCTGGCCGATTGGATAAACCGATTTAAACCAATCACGCTCTAGGCCGACAGCACACCTACACTATCTATATGTGCACTCACACATATTCAAAGCTCAGCTTAGGCCTCTTTTCCACAATAAGAATAGTCCGCAATAGTTTGCGCCGTACTCTCCAGAGACGCTTACAGCTCTGGAGAGCAAACACCCCGCGCCGGCAGATGACCTCTCCTTCCCTGACCCACCCCATTCGGAATCTAACTCACTTGAAATTACAGCTCAAAAAGTATGCGCGGCTGTGTACTCCTTTCGAAGTGGCTCCGCCGGCGGCCTCGACGGCCTGACACCTCAACATCTCAAGGACTTAATGTGTTCAGGCGCCGGGGAGGCTGGTGAGACCCTTTTGAAGGAGCTGACGGCCCTCATCAATCTCATGCTCTCCGGCAATGTGAACGAAGCCGTCATTGATATTTTATACGGTGCAAATCTATGTGCCCTGCGCAAGAAGGATGGCGGCATTCGTCCCATTGCCGTAGGGTCCACTTACCGTCGTATCGCAGCCAAAATTTGCTGTGCTTTTTACAGCGAAACACTGGCCAGCAAATTCCAGCCCCTACAGCTGGGCTTTGGGTCTAAAGGGGGCTGTGAGGCTGCGGTACATGCATTATCCACTTTCCTCAATAGTGCTAAAGGTGAGGTCATCCTTAAGGTTGACATTAAGAATGCCTTCAATTCCGTAAACAGGGACACCTTGTTGGCAGAAGTTCAAAAAGAAATACCCAAAATTTACAGTTTTCTATATCAATGTTACAGGTACCCCTCTAAATTACTTTATAAAGACAACCTTTTGAAATCAGCTGTTGGTTGCCAACAGGGTGATCCTCTTGGGCCAGTCATTTTTAGTTTGGCAATAAATCCAATCATTCGACAGCTAAGTTCAAAATTCAACGTATGGTATTTGGATGACGGAACCCTAGGAGGTGATGTAGACACAGTCATAAAAGACTTAACTTTTTTAAAAGAAAAATTCAGTGTTATTGGCCTAGCCCTTAACTTTTCAAAATGTGAAATTTATCTTCCCGAAACCACTGACAGACAGACTACCTTAGCAAAATTTTGTACCGTAGCACCAAATATCAAAATTACGGAAAGAGACTCTCTTCACCTCCTAGGGTCCCCAATTTTTGACGAATCCTTTCCAACGTTCGTTGAAGAAAAAAAAAAAAAAATCAATGATGTCTCGGAAAGACTTTTCAAAATTAACGTTCATTCGGCCTTCACACTTATTCGATACTGCTGTTTTGGACCAAAATTTATATATAATCTTCGCTCCTCCCATCTGTGGAAACATCCACAACATTTAGAAAAAGTAGACCAAGTTATTAGAAACACACTAACTTCGATCCTAAATGTGGCCCTGGACGACCGAGCGTGGCAGCAAGCCACACTTCCCATTAAATGATAAATGATAAATGATAAATGATTTTATTTCTGTAAGTAGGTTTTTACAAACACTTTTACACGTCAATACTATTTTAAAAGTAGATGAGATCGCCTAGGTGGTCTCGGCGTCCGCAAAATTTCAAGTATAAGTTTACCGGCCTTCCTCTCCTCGGTCCACAGTACTGATAAATTAACCAGGAATATTTTATCTTCTTCACTGGTCGATTTTGAAGTACCGTGTTTGACCGATGCGTTGAACGCTTGGAAAATGGCTTGTCCCAATACGGTTTTCCCCGACAACCAGTCCTCCCAGAGACGGTGGGACGTGCCGCTCTGCAGTATTATACGGAATACCCTAATTAACACGTCACCTAATACTGTTGAGCGTGCCCGTCTGCTGGCTGTGGGAGAATGGGAGTCAGGCTTGTGGCTTCAGGCGCTCCCGTCATCCACCATAGGCACTATGATGGATGACTCTTCGTTTCGGCTCGCTACATGTCTCCGCTTGGGTGCACCTTGTGTTGCTCCGCATCGGTGTCACTGCGGTGAAGCTGTCGACAGTCTTGGGCACCATGGCCTGTCCTGTTACAGGAGCGCAGGTCGCATAGCACGGCACGCTAGCATCAACGATATTATTCGTAGAGCCCTTGTCACCGCCGGCGTACCTGCGGTTTTAGAACCAAACGGCTTGGTACGTGACGATGGAAAGAGACCAGACGGTATGACGTTGTTGCCTTGGAAGGTGGGTAGGCCTCTGGTGTGGGACGCAACCTGTGTCGATACCCTTGCTCCATCTCATGTTCCTAGCACGGCGAACTGTGCTGGCGCTGCTGCTGCGGCTGCTGAGACCCTCAAGCGGCGCAAATACTGTAACCTTATGGGTAACTACAGTTTTGAGCCGTTTGGGGTCGAAACGCTCGGGTCATGGGGCCCGAGTGCGCATCTAATTTTTAAACAAATTTCTCACCGACTAGTCGACACTTCACGTGACCAGAGGGCTGGGTTGTTCTTTGGACAAAGAATTAGCATTGCCATTCAGCGTGGCAATGCTGCCAGTCTTCTGGGCACTTTTCCAGATGACAGCGATGCGGACGAGTACTTCGACGCCTGAGTATTTTTATATTAATTTGTATAGGTAGTTAGTTAGTTATTTAGTAATTTAATTTAGTTAGAAATATGTTGATAGATTACGTATTAATTAATAGAATAGTCCGCCGTCCAAAACATGTCCTCACCGACCCCGATGATGACATAACTCTCATCCAGGAGAGCAAGGAAGACTGTATCCACCGAAACAGCGAACCATGTATACCGTAAGATTTCATCTTTAAGAGCAGTACTTCATGGTTTACGTTAGGTTATTTGACTAAAATAGTCGATTTCTGCAAAAAAAACACGGACGTATATTATCGGCCAAACCTGTAACACGCCATCGAGACACATTATGATACCAGTTTTATTAAAAATATATAAAATTTCAATTTACTCAAAAATTGTTGACAATTACATATGGGTCATAAGAGGTCATTTGGTTGATAGTGATCCCTTTATCCCGTTAATGGATTGCTGACATATTACCAAAAACCCCGAATACATACATATTTACCATTTAATGATTTAAGTTCCTATACTACTTTACGATATATAACTCGATCTCAATGCTATTGCTTATATCTAATAACTTATTTATGATGTTGTCAAATAAATGGACAGGTACTTACTTTAATGAGTCAAGTTACTTACTTTGCCTTATTAAGATTAAAAAAACTGACATGGTTACTACTTACCTATTTACTATTGGATACTCTGTTATTAATTGTTTGTTCTGTTATTCATTTCTTGGAACCATAATTTGATTAAAAGAGTGTCCGTGGAGTTTCTTGTCCGTTCTTCTCTTTAGCTACAGTAGCGCTCATAAGTCTCAACAACGCTCATATGTTCCGGGACTTTTTGTCGAATCGCACCTTCCGTTATCGCATCGAAGGAGCGCTATCCTCCCCCCACCCTATTCGCGCAGGAGTCCCTCAGGGCTCTGTGATCTCTCCTTTAGCTTTCACGCTATTCACCAACGATATGCCCAAGTGCAGCAAGGCGCAGTTGGCCCTGTTCGCAGACGACACGGCCATCTACTACACCGGCCGTGATGAAAATTCGATAGCTCGCATTCTCCAATCCCAAGTGAACAAGCTTGGTGCTTGGTTTAGAAAATGGCGAATCGAAGTCAATCCCGACAAAAGTCAAGCGGTTCTTTTCTCAAAACCGCGTCGCAACCCCTGCCCCCCTCGACCGATCACCATGTTCGGCAATCCGATCCCTTGGGAGAAGCGAGCCAAATACCTGGGTGTCGTACTAGACGAACACCTCTCTTTTTCAGAGCACATTAAGGCGGCTCGTTCGCGCGCCGCCTTCGCTCTAGGTAGACTTCACTTTGTCCTCAATGCACGGAGCAAATTGTCACTAAAGTGCAAAATGCGTATCTACACAGCGTGCATCCGCCCGATCATGACCTATGCCAGTGCAGTCTTCGCACACGCCAAGCCCGTTCGCTTCAATAGAATGCAGACCCTCCAGAACAAGTTCCTCCGTAGGATAACAGGCTCCCCCTGGTACGTTCGCAACGAAATCCTCCACGTAGACCTCAGGATTCCCACTATCCGTCAGTTCATGAAACGCATTTCAAAGCGTTTCTTCGAGACCGCCGCGAATCACCGCAACCCTCTGGTTGTGAAAGCCGCTAGCTATATTCTCTCCTCCATTAGTCAAGTCCGCCGTCCCAAGCATGTCCTCACCGATCCCGATGACCACATAACTCTCATTCAGGAGAGCAGTAGGGCCACCAGTACAGTGCACAAACACAGACCGACATTCCGACCTCGCCGCCGAGGTTCCTCGCGAAGATCCCGACGTAATTGTCCCCCCCGACCCTTGCTCGACGAAGTGCCAGCCCGCGCCGTAGCTGAGTCTGTAGCTTTAAATTCCCCGAATAATAATAATCAACAAAACTTGATCCAGCCTGTCCCATCTTGCTGTCCTCCCGTCAGCGACGCCCTAAGCCGAGGTCCGTACCCCACAGGGGGTGCCCTTAGCGAGCGTTCGCTTAATAATATAAGTAGTTTTACGCCCCTGGCTGGAGGCTTTGAGTCCGCTTAAGGCAGCCACAGGATAGTCCGGTTAAGTAGTCACGACCTCTCAAGGTCAACTACGAGATGCCATACACAAAAAAAAAAAAAAAAACCTAACGGCCCCTTTCCTTCGCATCAAGCAGTAAGTTTTAAATAACCCCGAGATAAACGGCTAAGTGCTCAGTGTGATTGCCTATACTCTTGTGTCCTGTCAGATCGCATTCTCTATGTATTTCTGTCTGCGCGGTCTGGCAGCTATTGTAATTCTCCTCGGCAGCCCCCCTATGACTGTCGAGAAAGCTATTTACCGATAGTGACTTCTGCCACATCGCCTTTACTGCACCTCTGTGAATGCGTGCGCATGCTTCTGGCATTCTTCGCTATGCTTGTCTCGCCGCGCTGCGCCTTGCTGTTCGCTTAAATCGCCAGGCCACGCGGCGAGGGACCTCCGACAATGCTCGCCGCATGTGCACGGCATAACCTAAAATTGTAAGCTGCCACGATGCGAGCAAGGTGGATGGAGGAAGACTCACCCTTCCTCCATCCACCTTGCTTTGGGCTTACAGATGCTAAGTCCTGGCACAACGCTTACGAGAGCACCCGCCTTGCGCTGATTCCAGGGTTCCAGTATTAGGCTACACCGCTATTATCCTGCCTACCGCTGACTGACGTCATAGGGATTGGCTTGTGGTCGACACGCAAGCTTCTCCTACAGAGTATTTTTTTCTATATATTTTGAGGTTAAGTTTGCTCCGCGCGGACCGCATATATTTATTTTTTCGCCGCCCGGTACTTAGTACCGACGCGTTCGCGGAGACCACACCCCCTGCGATGCCGAAGCCAGGCACGCGCGGCTCGTTGGGCTGCGATGCCGGATAACCGGAGTCCCGCCCGGCGCTAGACAGGACGTCGTCGATGTCGAACATCGGTGTTGCGTCGTCCTGAACACCACCGGCCGGCTCCACAAGAAGTGAAGAAAAGAAGAAGAAGGATAAGAAGAGGAAGAAGAAGGAAGAGGGAAGAGGAAGGGGACCGAGCGCCGCTGCTGCTGCCGGCCCACCGACGTCATTGGCGCCTGCTCGCGTTGCGCCCACGCCGTCGTCAAGCCGACCGCACGCGGTGGTGATCCACCCCGCCGCGTTCCGCCCGGTACCCATCCAGGCCCCGGGACCTGCCGTGTTCGTCCATCGGATCGAACATGTCGCTGGCATCCGTGGGCTCGACCGTTTCCGGTCGCGTAGATGTGTCCAGCGACACGACCTCGCGACCCGGACACCGGCCCACCAGGTCTAAAGCTGACGTCACGATGATGTCGCCGGCATCACCGACGCCGCCGCGGGGCCCCGACTTCGAGTCCCGGCTCGAACCCAGAAAACAACGTCAGCGTCGACGCAGAAGCTCGAGCGATACCACAGCGGCGGAGGGCAAGCGACTCTGCCCCGACTCGCCGCGGCCACCTCGCGAAAGCGCGCCGCGTAGTCCGTACCCGCCAGCGTCGCCTACTTTTGCCGACGCGGCGCGCCGCTCACCCCAGCCACCTGCGTCACCGCCACCAACCGCGGGGGTTAGGCCACCCCCCGTCCCCGTTAACGCTGCCACCACCCTCGATGAACCCCCCGGCGCCGCGACAAGAACGTGGCAACAAAAGCCGGGACAGAAGAAGCCCATATACCCACCGCTGGTAGTTGAGAGGCTGCCAAACTGGGCCGCCCATTTCCGGGCCATCAAGGACAAACTGGGCCGGCCTCCTAACGCTCGTCCATACGGAGGTGGAGTTCGCTTCACCCCAGACAGCGAGGAGGAGTATAGGCTGGTCCAGCGATACCTGACTGGCCTAGAGAAGGACAGCGGCGTTAGCTGGTTGGCCTACTCGCTGCCAGCGGAGAAGAGCCTGAAGATCGCCATACGGGGACTACCGGTGGGTACGGACCCGAAGGAGATAGAGGAGGAGCTCCAAACGCTGGGATACCAGCCGGAGTATGTGCACCATATCAAGGACGCACAAGGACGACCCGGTTGCGTATTCCACGCGATCCTAAAGAAGACTCCGGACGTCCGGGCCATTTACGACACCACGACATTCATGTTGATGCGTGGTGTCAAGATAGAGGCCTGGCGCGGAAAACGAGGACCCGCCCAGTGCCACCGATGCCAGCTGTTCAGACACAGCTCGCATCAGTGTCACCGCCCGCTCGCTTGCATGCGTTGTGGAGGGGAGCACGCGGCGAGAGACTGCCCGCGCCCGCGAGAAGATCCGGCCACCTGCGTAAATTGCGGTGGCCCACACCCCGCGTACAACATAAAGTGTCCGGTGTTTCAGAAAGAAATCCGGAACAAGCGGGCGGGCACCGCCGCCATGACGGCCACATCACGCCGGCCCAAAGTGGCCACGGAGAGGCCACAAGATATGCCAGAAGAGGCCCAGGGCAAGACGCTTATGGCGGCGGCCAACGGGCCCACAGACAGACCAGCTACCTCCTCTGGGCGGAGGAAAAATAAGAGACTCGGGGGAAAGGGCAAGGGAAAGAAACCCGACCCCCCCCCGGCGACCCAAGAAAACCCAATAGCCACCCCTGCCACAAACGGGGCACAGGTTATGAATAAGCTGCAACCTACCGCTAGCGCCGCCACGGCGCCGCGGATAATAAAGGGACTAAAGGAAAAAGGGTTCCAAAAAGAATCCAGTGGCGGTGCCACCGACGCCAAAACAGCCACAGAAAAGTCGGAGTTCACAACCTGTGCCATCAAATTACTGATGCACCTGATAAAGGCCATCAGGCAGGGACAGGATGTCGAGTTGGTCATCCTGGATGGCCTTTCCGCACTACTAACGTTGTACCACGGCTAGGTCACCCGGGGCGACCCAAAATGGGACGCCTGCGGCCTTCTGGCACAAGCCCGCCCCCCCCCTCCGCCACCTCCTTCGGGATGCAAATGACGTCACAGAAAAAAAAACCCGGACTGACTTCCAGATAAGCCGTAGCCAAGTTACCCGCGACTTATCTGTGACAAAAAGACTCCACACTCACAACACACACACCCATTACGTAACGTCGTCTAGGTTATTACGTAATAACGTGCCTAACGTTACGTAAATGCTGATAGATATACATGTCTACACAGGCACCCTAACTCACGCGTGTACGCGCGGCGCGGGCTGCAAGTCACGCAAACATTGAACGGTGTCACACAAATACAATACCGTTCACACCCACATGTCGGCCCCTTAGCCCGGACAGTGAACGGCTAGCTCTGTGATCTGGACGGGCGGGGACCAACCAACCACCCACTCTGTAGGAACGTCGAGTCGGCATCTCTGTCGCAGGTCGCCGCCGCCGGGCCTCCCCTAGGTAACTAGGGGTCTCACCTGGCGGTGCTTGACCGCCGAGATGCCGTGAAGCAAGCGACGCTTTGTACTAATAGCGTCGCGACGTGCCTACAGAAACACATATAGCAACCACTCACATGGGCGCGCGTAGCTTGCGTGCGCCCAGGAAATGACAACCAAGAAACCTATTGCGATGAAGCAACCACAAGGAGAGGCCCGTAGTTACGGGTCGCCGTATGGCATCTGCGGCCGGGGGGCGAAGCCCCGGCACCGCACGCAACGCCCCCTTACGGAGGCGCCGCGATATAGCTACGGCTGACGTCATTGCTGCCTCCGCCCTACCGCTGGAGAGACTCCAGTCACGCGGACTACCCACGCGGCCGCTACCGCCGCCTGACATGCCATCCACGTGGCTCGTGGCCTCAACACGTGGCGGGCGTGGTGTCTTCACGCCCGCCATGTGTTGAGGCCCCTGCCCAGCGGACCACGTGCTTACACGCGGTCGTGCATCCCTTGCGCCCAGCGTGGTGCTGCCCACGTGGAGTGATCTCTGAGGGCGCTCCCCAACACTGCTGCCTGCCCTGTGAACTCACGCCGGACCTCGTGCTGCGGCGTAGCCAAACCCAGGGCAGTAACGTTCTCTTCTACTAACTACAGTGACCAGTGAACCAGTACTCAAAGTCAAAGTCAAAGCCGTTATTTCAAATAGGCCCATAAAAAGGCACTTTTGAACGTCAAAATTTACATTAAAAATAGAACTGATTCTAGGCGCCACTTCCAAAAAGTAGTTTCGTATGGAGAAGAAGTGGCAAGAAACTCCATCGTTACTCTTTTAAAATGTTTTACAATATTTTGTATAACATAATCAGCCTTTTATGTTCCCACTTCTGGGACACTGGCCACCTCTCTGTGAGAGGGAATGGGCCGTAATCCACCACGCGGGCCCAGTGCGGGTTGGTAGATGTCACATGTCTTCGATTTTTTGGTTCTAAGACATACCGGTTTCCTCACGATGTTTTACATTCATTTTATTTCTATGTATATGTGAAGACGATGCACCAAGAATAAAAATACTATACCACAATTGGTAAAAAGAATTATAATAAAGCAAAGGCATATACGAGTAAATTAATCACGTGATAGGTACATTGTGCTCACATATTTACAAACAATTGTAAAAATATATGATTTTCCTAAAATATTAACTAGGAATAAATCAGTGTGTGAGTAAAGTAAAAATAACAAATTATACAATACAATAAGCAAATAGTATGATTTTGTCTAGCCTCTAGATTGTTCTATGGAGCAGGACCAGCATGTTTCCAAGCATTCTTATCTAGGATATAATCTACTAATTTGTAATATGCTTGTGTACAAAGTGTTTTTTTTACATGAGTTTTAAACTTTCTTTCATTTAATTGCAATATTTCACAAGATATTTTGTTGTAGCACGAGTTTTTTCGAAGTTACATGACGTAATGTCTTGAAGGTCCAAATAAATATCCTTATTCGCTTCATTATTAATTCCGTGTGATTTTGCCAGGACAAGCGTTGACCAACCATAATACCTAGTACTTGGTGGAGTTCACTATAGTAATTTCTGTGCAAGTACAATTTGGATTTACAGGATAATGGCATTTATGAATCTTAATTTTAAATTCTGGAAGGGGTTGAGAGGAGTTTTATTTTGTGAAGCAGATGAAGTTGGTTTTGGGAGTGTTTATGGTCAAAAGTTTATGGTGAAGCCAAGCTGCTATCCTTGCCAGTCCACGCTCGGCAGTTATCCGGACATTGTCATCTGCATATTGTGACTGTCTGTCACTTATTCCTATTTAATAACAGAATATTATACTTATTCTAAAACCATGCACATGGCCCACTTTAGAAACACATAAAATCTTAATTTTATGGTCTGACAGCTTGACGCGTTACCCTAATAAATAACAAGATATCCAAATTCTTTGCAATTGTAAAATAGTTTAGAACCTCTTAGAAGTCCATTCCATTTCTATTTAATGGCACACGCAAATGGCCACTTATGGCAGCCGTCGTCGCTTGAAAGAAATGTTTAGACAATCGAAATCGAAACCCATAGTTCTTTACAAATTCTGAGAAAGTTAAAGCGAGGGCGCGTTATTGCAACCAGCTGTGAATCGTAAAAGCAATTAAGAAATAGAAAAATGTGTTTTAAGTCGAAGTTTACAAAAAAATAGTGTGGGAAAGTACCGAGCCCAGATTTTGAATAGTTGGCGGGGGTGTTGAGGAAGGGCAGTTGGTCTTAGGACATGACAGGGTTCGGTCGTGATAGTCTCAAGAGGGAAAGCTAGTAGTTAAGTTGGGAGGTTGGTGAGTGTTGTGAGCTGGGAGGAGCTGTGTTCGAGGTGAAGTTGGTACTACGTGCGGCATTTCGTGAGTAGTAATCTAATTCCCTACAAAGATATCATTGGTAAGTGTTAAACTCTTTACTAATAATGTGTCTTTTCTATTGTATTGTTCTCGTAGGCTGATTTGTTTTATGATTTGTAGGTAACATTTAGATATTATCGCTGCAGAGCTATTAATAATCATTTATTCCAGCATAGCGACATTGCGCTATTAATTAACTCTATTTTCTATTGTAATACGTGTCCATCTCCTAATCCATACCCTGACAGATATTTGTCATTTGCGTTTGATTATAGGGAAACGGAGAAGGCCTTCCACTTTATTTGACATTGAGCACTGACGCTCGACTTTTGACGACTTTGACCTGTAACATGGGCTACCACATACGGAAGGCAGAACCGTAAATACTCTCAGTTCATTTAAAACAACATATGCTATAAAGTCGATCTAAATTGGCATTATAAAACAATCAAACGTTAGTGATAATTACTGCTTCCAAAAAGGTTTGGCCACACAACTCTTTACGAAAGGCTCGTTGTACGCGTATCTCCGGGGAGAGGGGGTAGGCTTTACACACTTCCCCAAACTGGATTGGTAGTCGTTCTAAGAACGCTAGGGACCGTGTCTCGATAAAACCTACACCCGGCATATGGTACGCCAATTTCTAAATCGACACTATTTATCGAAACACGTCAATTTGGACGCTTTGCCGCTTACAGCCGCACTGTATCCACGAAATGGGGAAGATTAACGAGATGTGAGGTGACGAAACAACCACCTCGGCAGACACCGAGTACGATCGCATTGAGTTTTGCTACCGACTGAGTCTACGGTACGCTTGTGTAATACTTTCTGTTATTTTAGAAATGGGGCTAGGCTGCCGTAAAGGTGATATTAACATAAATACGCGTTTAGAATTCTATACTCAATACTTGTCTCACTCAATGGCAGTTGGGCTTCGTAGTTCACTGTCTGTAGGATTGATTAAGACATTTATATTGTGCTTAGGGAACATGTTCTACTAAAATCGTATATTGTCTCAGAGGTTTTATGCGTTAGGTTTAGTAGAACACGTACAATGAGACAAACGTTGCAAAACGGTTCCCCGTCTCACTGAAATGGGTACACCATACACAGATACATTAAAGTAGCTATTATTGATTGATTAAAGCGCAAGCGTAACGATTCCCTTACCTCTTCACATTATGAAGATTCTATTACAGGTATTATTAGCGCTACCAGCGAGAAGGGAGACAGACCGCGGTAGGAAGCGGTCGGTGTAAGGCAAGGCTAAGGAAGTTAGGAGAATTATTGAGTGCCAGAGGCCTTTGTCCAAGTGGGCTGTTGTAGGAGAACGAGTTAATATTAAATAAGTAAAATATAGTTGTGTTGAAGCACAGATTTAGTTTATTATTATTCTGTTATCTAGTTTTAACTTAGTATGTGTTAGTGTCTGTTGGTGAGACTGGGAGAGCCTTTAGTTATTATAGTTATCCTAGACTGATGGAGTTGATAGTCATTATAACTAATCAGACAGACACGTGTTGCTGGGGAGTTTGTTGCGCCACTTCTTCTCCCCAGCATAAGCACTAGGAAGTGGTAACGGGTGGGCTCTTTGGGGCTGTCTATAGACTTTCAAGAGAGTTGATTCACAACTCTATTAATTATGCTTGAGTTTGATTCTCTACTCTCATAACTAGTAATTCTTGAATGTTGTATTCGTTGCCTTTGGCCGATACTAGAACCCTAAACTTTATTTAGTAATAATCCTCGAGTTTTGATTTCTCAACTCAAATTATCAAGTAATTCAAAGAATATTATATTCTTTATCTTATACTAATAACTCGGTCAGACTGACATGAGCACGTGTCTTGCAAATATGCTTGTTGTGCAAAGAGTGAACTTCCAGGGGTTTGGGTGACCACAACTACCTCATATCCAGTCTAAGGACTGATAGGGACCATGTCTCCTTAAGAGCATGATGCAGACGCAATGCCGCTAGAACTAGCCGCTCCGTTGCTAGACAAGGACAGTCGCACGGTTGCCGCAGGAAAAGCCGCTTCGTCACGTTTATCAGTTCGAAAGAACTGCTAGGGGCCATGACTCCAAAAGAGCATGATGTCGACGCTATGCCGCTGTAAAGCCGCTTGCGTCACTTTATGGAAGTGTATCTCTGAGTACTCCGAGTCTAGATGCGAGGTATTGTGTGAGTTACGACTGATCAAATACCTGTTACGCGCTAGCGTTTGGGTTACTCACAAGTTTATATAATAATTTACTCTGCATCCCTCTATTATTTAGTTTTCTAAAATCACTTCCAATATATTTCATAACTATGAATTCCCAAGTATCAGCTAATATTGATACATTGTTTCCTTGCCTCATTAATAATATCAAGGCATTTGGCTTCTATAAATTTGGGAATTCATTTCTATTATCGGTGGGAGAGTGACCAAGTCTGGTGACGAGCTCTACAGGGCCGCACGGGGTTGGGGTGCGGCCTTTTCCCCTTAGGGGGAAACCGACCTTAACGCTAATATTAACATAATTAGGAAAAACGAAAAATTTATCAGCCTAGGGTAATTTAGGTACCGTCACAATATGAAATAATGAGTCCATTCGCGATTTTCATACTACATAAGGTATTTATATATATAAGGAACAATGTCGGTCCGAACACACTACCTTGGCCTACTCCGAACTGAACGGTCTCTTCAGAGCTAATGGTATTGCCTAACATAGTCTTTTGTTTGCGCTCGCTTATATAGTATTTGAGCAAGGCGTGGGGAATACCCCTTACTCCAATTGTTTCAAGCCTACCCCGCAAAGTGGAGACAGAGACTGTATCGAAAGCCTTTTGAAGATCCAGGAAGACAGAAAGGCACTTGCCTCCACTGTCGACTTGACTGGTAACAGCCGAGGCAAGTGCCAGTACTGCGTCTTCCGAAGACATTTTTTGTCTGAATCCGTGTTGCGAGGGCGATAGAACGTTGTTTTTGTAAAGGTAAGATAAGAGACGAGAATTTATTTATCTTTTTATTATATTGATGGCAGTACGGATATAGGCCTATAGTTTGACGGGTTTGCTTTGTCACCACTCTTCGCTAAGTGGGTTATAATTGGGACGACTAAAGCCAGAGCGGTCTTTAGGAAGTTCACAGTTATGCCGTCCCAGCCCGGGGCACTATGTGATTTCAAATACATTAACACACGGTGAACTTCATCCTAGTCTGTGTTTAAAAGTACAAAAGAAGAGAGAGGTAGATCATTAGGTGAGTCATAACTATTGTTTTGGCGCGACAATTGTCTCGTTAGCGAGAATTTTACCTATGTTAGAAAATTATTTATTTATAGTGTCTGCTGACTCTTTTGGAGTAGCCTTAAGCTTCAATAGATACGTGTTGGGGGTTTTGCTTGGCTTTCGTTGAGTTATTGATGGCAGTACGGATATAGGCCTATAGTTTGACGGGTTTGCTTTGTCACCACTCTTCGCTAAGTGGGTTATAATTGGGACGACTAAAGCCAGAGCGATCTTTAGGAAGTTCACAGTTATGCCGTCCCAGCCCGGGGCACTATGTGATTTCAAATACATTAACACACGGTGAACTTCATCCTAGTCTGTGTTTAAAAGTACAAAAGAAGAGAGAGGTAGATCATTAGGTGAGTCATAACTATTGTTTTGGCGCGACAATTGTCTCGTTAGCGAGAATTTTACCTTTGTTAGAAAATTATTCATTTATAGTGTCTGCTGACTCTTTTGGAGTAGCCTTAAGCTTCAATAGATACGTGTTGGGGGTTTTGCTTGGCTTTCGTTGAGTAATGTTATTTATAGTTTCCCATATTTTTTTGGGGTTTTTAAGCGCTTTAGATAATTGAACTCGATTGTGTTGATGTGATAGCACAAATGGACTAAGTGTGAGTGTTATCATTTAAATATTTAACTCAATATTAATTATTAATAATTAAAATGACGAGTAAAGTGTTTTAAACATAATTTTATTTATAATATTTTTTCTTAATTATTATAGATTATAGTATTTTGCTTAAAGACATAATATATTACAGAATTTCCTTGTTCTAGAGAAATACTGTGAGTCTGTGGGTTAAGAGATGTGAGGAAGAGGGAATGCTTGCTAGTCGGAGCGCTTGTTTATGAAGTGGAAAGCTACAAGTGAAAGAAACAAGACTTCACAAGGTGAATAAATATGAAACAAATGATTTCATACCAACCGGACATTTTGCTGAATTATTCAACACATCATTAAAAACTGTTCGCCGTGTACTACACGCTATATTGGTTGCATCACCGAAGCCTAGCAAACAATTACGTAATAAACAAGAACGTTTAAGTTCCGGAATAGTTTATCCTGCATATTTAATTTAAAAACTTGAGGTTTAGTTTCAATCATCTCGTCCTAATGAAAATGAATACTTAAGCTATCCTCAAAATGTAATCTACATATATTCCCTAAAGCCGAATGAAATGTGAAATACTTAATGTAAACAAACTGTCCTACATAACCACTCATTAAAATCACTTATTTTGTAAATTAAAGATAGAAGCTAAATGTTCATGGTGAAATAAATCTACTTTTAAAATTTTTTGAACATTTGTGACGTAACGTTCAGCCGAATGGCTAAACGTGGTTACAAGTTATTATAATTTTTTAAAATATGAAATTCAAAAACATGTAGAAAAAGATATTAAGAATTAGTAGAAGCTCGGGTAGGCCGCTCCTCTGGCCCGCAGTCTGCCACGAGGGAGCTCACGGTCGCGCAGCAGCTCGAGTTTGAAGCAGCATGCGTCGGCCGCTCCTCCGGCCCGCAGTCTATCGAGTTGAAGCTCGCAGCAGCCTCTCCATGCTCGAGGTCGCGAAGCAGCTTGAGGTTGAAGCAGCTTCGCGTCGACCGCTCCTCCGGCCTGCAGTGTATCGAGTAGGAGCTCGCAGCAGCCTCTCCATCAGCTCGCAGCCCGTCGTGAGGGAGCTCGCGTCGGTTATTGTTACTTCAAGCGGCGGGCGGCGTCTCACGCCAAGTTATTTGTTCTCTCCAAGACGTTTCGAACTCCTCTCGTAGACGCAAGTGGGAGGGTCGGAGGTGATTGAGTGATTCGAACACCTTCACGCACACAAAATGTTAATATTAAATAAATTCACTGAGTTTCAAAACGTGTATATTTAGGAGTGTTCCTTGTTGATACGGTTTAGTTTTGTTTGTAAGGACGTAGATTAATTTAAAGAGGTGTTGCTTCTTAACGGTTTATTTCAATACTAACTAGCTACTTGTTCATACAGATTTAAAAGGATGGTTTCTTACACACACACATATACATATAAGTACACACATGCATGCAGTATGGTTTAAGTGGTTCGAACATGCCGCCCACCAAAGGGCTTATACTCGTATAAACCTTTACAAAATCATAAATACGACAATCATATGTAACTAATTAATTTAGATTTCATTATTAAACATATATGCACAAGTCATACACACTAATGAAAATACACATACATTTGTATTTAAAACAATAGTATAAATTGATTTGATTAAATTGGAAAATTAAAATTAATAATATTAATCATCAAGGTCTATAGGCAAAGGACACAACTTGTTAAAACTTCGCTTAACTACACTATCACCACCTTTAACACTGTACACTCTTGTGACACCATCGTCGCCTGGATGCTTAGCAACAATCCGACCTAATGCCCATTTGCCAGGAGGGAGTTGATCATTTTTGATGAGTACAATGTTGCCAATATCAAGCTCCTTGCATCGCTTGAGCCATTTTGGTCTCTGCTGTAAGCTGGTTAGGTATTCTGCTTGCCATTTATGCCAGAAATCTCCAATCAACTTCTGCATGTGCCTCCAGCGTGAGAGATGACTAATTGGAACGTTTTGAAGATTAGGTTGAGGGACATTAATTGGTGCTTCACCAATCAAAAAATGGCCTGGTGTTAAAGGTGTTATGTTGTCTGTGTCTTCATCATCTATTGGGCTTAGCGGCCTTGAGTTTAAGCACGCCTCGATTTGGCACAGCAGTGTGCTCATTTCTTCAAATGTCAGGTGATTAGTCAGAATTCTTTTCATGTGGTGTTTCATGGATTTCACGCCCGCTTCCCACAAACCACCGACATGAGGGCTGTAGGCAGGTATGAAGTGCCACTGCGTCCCATCCAGTGCAAGAGACTCGGCAACTGGACCTTCGAGTTCAAATTTTGCCTCCTTCCAAGCGGCTGCCAGTTCCTTGTTGGCTCCTACAAAATTTCTGCCTTGGTCACTCCATATCTGTGAGCATCTTCCCCGTCTGGCCACAAACCTCTTGAAAGCACCAATGAAAGATTCGGTTGTGAGATCGCCGACCATTTCTAGGTGAATGGCTTTCGTGGACATACAAACGAACACTGCTACATAAGCCTTATTGGTTCTGACTCCTCTGCCTTTGGACGCTAAGACTTGATACGGTCCGGCAAAATCCACCCCACTGTTTAGAAATGGTTTGGCTGGAGTGACTCTGACTTTTGGTAAGTCACCCATAAGTTGATTTTTTGTTGCTGCACTATGTTTAGAGCATATTAAACATTTGCGGATTCTGGATTTGATTAAAGTTTTCGCCTTGATTAGCCAAAACTTAGTTCTTAGGTAAGCCATCATTATTTGAATTCCACCATGTAACGACTTGAGATGAGCATCTTTCACTATAAGTACAGATAAATTGCTGTGATTGTCTAATATGATTGGGTTTTTGGAGTCATCAGATATATCTGCATGTCTCAATCTCCCGCCCACTCTAAGAATATTTTCTTTGTCCAGGTAGGCTCTCAGGAATTTTAATTTGCTATCCCTTCTACTACTTCCTTTCCTTTGCTTAACGTCATAATTTCATCATAGAATCTTTCCCTTTGTGTTATTTTAATGCAGGCTTTGAGTGCTTCCTCTAATTCTTGAGTAGTTATGACTGCATCTTTGTTTACCGTCCTTTTCCCCTTGAGAAATCTTTTGCAGTAGGTTATTGATGTTAAAACTTCTTCCAAACTATCAAATTGATTAAATTGGTTTTCTAGACTGTCTTCTTCTAATTTTAAATTTGTTTGTTTTATTTCTCTTCTTTCTAAACTTGTGGTTAGGTTATCAGGTTTATTGAATGTTATTGTTTTCTGTCTTAGCCATTTTGGGCCCTTCCACCATTGCTCATCTTCCTTTAAGTCCAGAATATGTGTTCCTCGTGACGCAACATCTGCTGGATTATCGGTTGTTTTGACATGAAACCAATTGGATCCAGTGTTATCCAAGATTTCAATTACCCGGTTTCTTACAAAAACTTGCCATCTTGTTGGGTCTCCAAGTAGCCAAGAAAGCACTATGGTGGAGTCACTCCATGCGAATATTTTATCATTTGGTATTCTCATGGCTGTTTTAACTTGTTTGAGCAATCGAGATAAGAGAAGGGCACCGCACAACTCTAATCGCGGGAGAGATACTGGTTTAACTGGAGCGAGTCTTTGCAGCTATTATTTGTGTTTGTATTTCTTCCTCATACCCTTCAACTCTAACATAAACAACAGCTGCGTAGGCTTTGGTAGAGGCATCACAGAAGCCGTGAATTTCTATGTTTGTTGCTTTATGATTTGTGGTTCCCAGCCATCTTTGTACTTCAATTTCGTTAACGTTTGGAAGATTATTTCTCAGCTCAGTCCAGTCTTGTCTGATATCTGTGTCTACTTCTTCATCCCAGCTGATTCCTTGCAACCACAGTCTTTGTATGAGTAGCTTCGTTGGTAGCATAGCTGGAGCTAACCAACCTAGTGGATCAAATAATCGTTGGACGTCGGCAAGAATTGTGCGTTTGGTTATCGCGTTGCTCATAGGGGGTAAGTTAAGACTGTACTGAAATACGTCTTTGCCCATATTCCAGCGAAGACCTAAAGCTGTGATGGTGCCATGGATATTGATGTCGTCTAGACTGGCATGCGAAGTTCGTTTTGTAGATTCAAATTGTCTCAAGAAGTTAGCATCATTGAGCTCCATTTTTGTAGTGTGAAGCCTCCCTTCTGTAGTATAGCTTCTACGTTCTTCGCTATGTGTATTGCATCTTCTAGATTGTCATTCGAAGCCATGAGATCATCAACAAAGAAGTCTTCTTTGATCATTTTGGCAGCAGCAGGGCATACGGTTCCTTCATCATCTGCAACTTGATGTAAAGTTCGAATGGCTAAGTATGGAGCAGATGCTGTGCCGAAAGTGACGCGCGTAAGTCTGTATTCTTTGACTGGTTGGCTAGGGTCACTCCTCCATACTATTCTTTGCAGGTCCCTGTCTTCTTTCGTCACTAAGACCATGCGGTACATGCGTTGTATGTCAGCCACAAAGCAAATCTTCTTCGTACGCCATCTCATGATAAGGCTCCTCATATCCGTTTGTAGCTGGGGTCCAACTAGAAGTTCGTCATTCAAAGAAACATTGTTATTTCCCTTTTGCGATGCATTAAAAACTATTCTGACTTTCGTAGTTTCCTTGTCTTCTCTTACCACTGCATGATGTGGCAAATAAACACTATCTTTATTTATTTCTTCTTGTGATATCTCTTCCATATGATTCATATTCATGTATTCATCCATGACCTTTGTATATTCTCTTTTTAGGGTAGGATTCTTCTCTAGTCTTTTTTCCAATTGAAAAAATCTTTTTATAGCTATTTCTCTTGTTCCTCCTTGTGTTGATAACAGCTTGTCTGTCTTTCTTGGAAGTTTGACAATATACATACCGTCTTCTGTTCTTGAGTGAGTGGATTGGTAAATTTCTTCACATTTTCTTTCTTCTTGTGTTGGTGTAGTTTTATCTTCAGTATCTAACTCCCACATCGCTTTTAACATCTTGTCTAAGTCAAGGCTGTGGTGCATCACAATAAAATCATTGTTATTTCCCTTTTCATGTATGTTTCCAAACAGGATCCACCCTAGGCTGGTATTTTGAGCGCATGGAGACCCTGGGGGACCTTTGATGATATCGCTTCTTAATATTTGGGCACATACTTCGACACCTAGTAGCAGATCAACTCTTCCACGTTTATTGAAACCTGGGTCGGCTAATACGAGACCTTCTAAATGAGACCAGGTGTTGGTTGGAATGGTATGTGATGGTAATTGCGTTGTGATTCGTGTTGACATAATGTAAGCCTTCACTTTTAACTGGAAACTGTCGTCGTGTCTTGATCGAAGCTCGATATAAGCAGCGTGTTTAACGGCAGTTGTGGTCGAGCCAACCCCATTGACTGTTGCGTGAGCAGGCATTCTCTTGACTCGCAACAGCTGGGCAGCTCTCTCACTAATGAACGTGGCTTGCGAGCCCTGATCAATGAGCGCACGCAGTACTGTCACTCGTCCTGATTCGTTGCAGACTGGCACAAGTGCGGTGGCCAATAATGCTGTGCATGTGCTGGCGGTGAAATGCGATGCAAGCTCAACTTGTTCACTAGCTTCTTTTGGTTTGGTTTGTTCTTCACTTTGATGTGGCTTGTTATCCGATTGATTGGTGGTACTTGGTTTTGTATATTGATGAACAAGAGAATGGTGGCGCTTTTGACAAATGCGGCAGGACATGTTTAATCGACACTTCCTAGCTGAGTGTCCTGGTGCCAGACAATTGAAACATAGCTGGTGCTTTTTCACATATTCACACCTCTCTGTTGGTTCCATTTTAGTAAAATCCTTGCAATGGCATAGCGTATGGTTATCCTTACAAATCAAACAACTTTTTGGTTTAGTAGCAGCAGGTGTTGTAGATGCGTGGACTGTATATTCTTTACCTTTTGATGGTTTCTCTCTGGAAGGTGGAGCGATCAGTTCTAGTGTGCGAAATTTAGTTTGTAAGAACCTCACAAGTTCTTCCCATTTAGGTAATTCCTCTAAATTATCTTTATACGCAAACTGCTCCCATTCCCGGTGTGAATCTGGATCTAGTTTCTGCACAGTCACAAATATAACGAATGGATCCCAAGACTCAGTCGACACTTTTAGATTTTTTAAACTATTGATGCACTCACTTGTGGTGTCTAACAATGTCTTTATATTATTAGCAGTTTGAGAAGTAATCTTCTTCTGCATCATTAGTTTTTGAAGGAGAGAATTCACTATAATCCGCCGGTTACCATACCGATCTCGTAACAAATCCCAAGCTTGATCGTAATTACTTTCTGTTATTTGTAGGTGCTTTAATAACGATTCAGCTTCCCCGGTAATGCTACTCTTCAAGTAGTGAAGCTTTTGAACCTTTGACAAAGTGGAATTGTTGTGAACTAACGATGTGAAGAGATCCTTGAATGCAGTCCAATCTTCATAAATTCCCGAAAAGGCAGGTAACTGTATTTGCGGCAGCTTGAGATTTCCATCGTAAGTTGTACTGGTATTGTAAGCAATGTCGCTTAATCTCGGTTTATTGTTAACCGATAAAAGATCTTTCAAATCACCCTGCATACATAAATACAAATCTTCAATAACAAAGTAGTCTTCATTTACAAAATACGGAATATCATTCTTCTTTTCTCTAGGTACCAACTTTAATAGGTTATGGTGCGCCATAGTAAACTTCTTCCAATATTCTTCAATGGATTGCAATCGTGTTTCAATGTATCCTTTTGTAAGTCTTTGTTTTGGGCATTTCTTTAGGTTAGTTTGCGCCTTCTGCAGTAATAACGCAACATCTTCTAACTCCGAAAGCAATTGTTCCGCTGTAGTAGTCATTATTCCACGAGATGCTATGTAGGTCACTTATTTCAATAGATAATCCAATTGTGATATTTCGTAACGAACACGTTAATAACTTTTTCTTGTTATTTGCACAAATCACTCATAGCAAACGAGTTCCTTATCTAAGGAATGCGGCGCTTTGTATTCGCACTGATCACTAGAACACCCAAATAGATTTATTTATCCGGTTCGAAATTCGACCATGTTCCTTGTTGATACGGTTTAGTTTTGTTTGTAAGGACGTAGATTAATTTAAAGAGGTGTTGCTTCTTAACGGTTTATTTCAATACTAACTAGCTACTTGTTCATACAGATTTAAAAGGATGGTTTCTTACACACACACATATACATATAAGTACACACATGCATGCAGTATGGTTTAAGTGGTTCGAACATGCCGCCCACCAAAGGGCTTATACTCGTATAAACCTTTACAAAATCATAAATACGACAATCATATGTAACTAATTAATTTAGATTTCATTATTAAACATATATGCACAAGTCATACACACTAATGAAAATACACATACATTTGTATTTAAAACAATAGTATAAATTGATTTGATTAAATTGGAAAATTAAAATTAATAATATTAATCATCAAGGATTGGCTTTGTGGTGCCGTCACAAGCCTTTCTATAGTGTCGTGTTAGACTTGTGCCGCGCGGACCGCACTTTGTTTTATTCGTTTCCTTTGTGTTTGCACAGGTTCCAGCCGGCACCGGTGCGAACACAGAGGGAGCCACCGTGCTGCTCGGTGAAAGTTTCACCGCAGCGGTCGCGGACACCACGCCCCAGGGATGCCGAAGCCCGGCAAGCGCGGCTCTTTGGGCCGCGATGCCGGGTCCCCGGAGACCCACCCGGCGATGGACAGGACGACGTCGCTGCCAAACATTGGCGACGCGTCGTCCGGCTCACCGCCCGCTGGGCCCCCCCGACCTACCATTACAGGGAGCAGAGGAGGAGAGAGCACGAGTGCCGCAGTAGCTGCCGGCCCACCGACGTCATCGGCGCCTGCGCGCGTTGCGCCGTCGCCGTCGACGAGCCGCCAGCACGCGGTCGTGATCCGACCAGCCGCGTTCCGCCCGGTACCGATCCAGGCACCGGGGCCGGCCGCGAACCAAGGCCGCGCACCGCATGCGCGCGCCCCCATGCCGCACGCGCGCGCGCCCGCGCCCGTGCCCGCCCGCACCGATGCGCCCACCGCACGCGCCGCCGTCGCGCCGCACGCATACCCGCCCGCGCCGTCCACGCGCCCTCGCGTGCCCCCGGCACGCACCGCCGCACGGCCACGCTTTGCGTCGCCGCCCGCACCCGCGGGGGCTGCGCCCGAGCCGTCGGCCAGGACGACCAAAGCTGTGCCAGCTTCGCATACCTGCGCACCCGGTCCCCGCCTCTTGCTGGCGGGACCGGCGACAGCGGAACAGGAGCGGCCAGCGAGTACCGGACCACTTTCACGTCCGGTACAAACATCAACACAGGCGCCCGCTTCGCCGGCGCCCCCCCGAACGTCGGCTTACGACTCGCCCGCCATGCTGTCGGCATGCTCGTCGCGTGCGGGCTCGAGTTCGTCACTGGCATCCGTGGGTTCGGCCGCGTCCGGTCGCGATGACGTGTCTGTGGACACGACCCCGCGATCCGGGCGTAGGCCCACCGTGGGACCAGTCGCCGCCGATGTCGCAATGACATCACCTCCAACACCAATGCCACCTCTGGGGTTCGACTTCGAGTTCCAGCTCGAGTCTAGGCCCCAGAAACAGCGTCGCAGGCAGAGCTCGGACGAGACAGCAGAGGAGCAGTCGAAGCGGCTACGCTCCGAGGCGCCGCAGGCACAGCGCGAGATCGCGCCGCCAGCGTCGCCGACCTTCGCGGACGCTGCACGCCGCACGCCTCCACCATCAAGGAACGAGACAATCGCAGGGGTAAGTACCCAAAATTTACCCCTTGCCCCTCACTCACCGACACCCCCGACTGCCACCGTCGGCGCCGCGACGACAACGATGACGACGACGACAAAGCAACAGCCGGGCACGAAGAAGAAGCCGAGGTACCCACCGCTGGTAGTGGAAAAACTACCGAACTGGGCCACACATTTCCGGGCCATCAGCGCCAAGCTGGGCCGTCCTCCTCACGCTCGGCCCTACGGGAGTGGGGTCCGTTTTACACCCGACAGTGAGGAGGAGTACAGGCTCGTCCAGCGCTACCTGACTGGCCTGGAGAAAGAAGCCGGAGTCTCCTGGTTCGCGTACTCACTGCCAGCGGACAAGGACATGAAGATTGCCATCCGGGGATTACCAGCAGATACAGACCCTCAGGAGATCTACGAGGAACTTCAGACGCTGGGGTACCAACCGGAGTATGTGCGCCATATAAAGGGGGCGCAAGGACGACCCGGTTGCGTATTCCACGCAATACTTAAGAGGACACCAGACGCCCGCACTATATTTGACACCACGACATTTATGTTTATGCGTGGTGTGAAGATAGAAGCGTGGCGAGGCAAACGTGGGCCCGCACAGTGCCACCGGTGCCAGAAATTCCGGCACAGCTCGCACCAGTGCCACCGCCCGCTTGCTTGCGTACGATGCGGAGGCGAGCACGCGGCACGAGACTGCCAGCGCCCGCGGGAGGAGCCGGCCACCTGCATAAATTGCAACGGCCCGCACCCCGCGTGCAACATCAAGTGCCCCGTGTTCCAGGCAGAAATCCGGAACAAGCGAGCGGGGACTGTCGCCATCACGGCCACCACACGCCGGCCCCAAGTGGCCACCGAGAGGCCACAAGTTGAGGCCACAGAGGCCCAAGGCACGACGCTGATGGCGGCGGCTAACGGGCCCACGGACAGAGATGCCACATCCTCGAAGCGGAGGAAGAAGGGACGCGGGGGCAAAGGAAGGGGAAAGAAGCCCAAACCCCCGGCGACCCAGGAAGATGAGATCCCGAAGGCCGACCCTGCCTCAAACAGAGCGCAGGTCCAAAAAACAGATGAGATCGAACCTACCGCTAGCGCCGGCATAGCGCCGCGGCAAAAATCGGAACTGTTGAAACAAAAGTTCCAGAGCGACCCTCGTGGCGGCGCTACCGGCGCTAAAACGACGGCAACAAACAAAGAATTTACTACCTGCGCCATCAAGCTGCTGCTAGACCTAATTAAGGCCATCAGGCAGGGACAAAACGCGGAGACGGTCATCCTTGATGGCCTGGCCACTCTCTTAACCCTTTATAATGGCTAGGTCGTTAAGGGTGATTCACTGGAATGCCCGCGGCCTTCGGGACAAGGTCGCCCCCCTCCGCCATCTCCAGCAGGCTTAGCATGGCGTTTTCTGTTTCTACTCTACTGTAGAATAGAAATCGCTTTCTACACTCCTCGAAATCTCTTTTTCGCGAGCACGAGGACACACTTAGACTCAGGTTGCTTTATAGACAGTGATTTTCCATAGCAACGGGTTAGTTGCTAGTGATGTGAATAACTACCCATTTTTACCGTACAATTGCGTTTCGTTTCTGTGTAGACAGTAGAAAACTTTCTACTGTCTACACAGAAACGCCATTTTTGTCTACTCTTCCGTCGACAATACGCTTCTCTAGGGCGCTCGTGCTAAGCCTGCTGAGGGAACAAAATATCGACGTGGCCCTCATCAGCGAGACGCTCCTGGGACCTGAGGATAGGATAAGGTTCCCAGGATTCCTCGTCTACAGGAAGGACGAAAGGTCGGCACTAAACATCCGCTATCGTGGTCTGGCGGTATTAGTGAGACGAAGAGTCGTCCATCAGGAAATTCCCTCGTCGACGTTCAACACTTTTTACGCGTTGGGTGTACAGCTACACGTAGCCGGCGAGGATATCAACATATATAGCTGCTATAAGCCGCCCGCGGCTCATCTAGACCTTTTAGAGCTGCGGGCACTATTGAATAAATCACCGCATGCCACCATCCTCGCCGGTGATTTTAATTGCAAGCACCCAGCGTGGAATTCATACCAAACGAATACCGAGGGGAGACGGCTCTTCGCGGACGCGGAAGCCTTCGGATATACGGTGTCTGGCCCGGAGACACCCACACACTACCCGGACGTCGCACGGTATATGCCGGACGTGCTGGACATCGTAGTACACCGAGGGCTAAAATGCCAGGCCACTCAACAAGTGATAGACGACGAGTTACAATCGGATCACCAACCGGTACTCGTCGTCTTATCGGGTATGCCGACCCGACTGAAGCCTATAGCGCCACGTCGTAAAACGGACTGGACAGCCTATGCAGAGAGGATTGAGACCACCACGCCGACTCGGCCTATCGTTACCTCCGCGGACGTAGACCAGACGGCGGACGATGTCACTGCTTGCATACAAAGCGCCTACGAATCGGCCACTAGCACACTGCCGCAGGGGAGAGGGCTATTGCCGCCCCTGCCGGCATATATAACAGCTATGATCGATGCGAAGAGGCGCATCCGCAAGCAGTGGCAACAATACAGATGTCCGACTCTCAAGAAAGAGATGAACCGTCTCGCGGAGAAGGTGAAGGCCGAGCTCACGGCACACACCGCCGCGGACTGGGAAGAGAGAATTGACGCCACGACAGGCAACTGGCCGTCACTACACAAGCTGTGCCGCCAGTTGAAGAATACCCCAGTCCCGGTGCGCCCACTGCTCAACAGCGACGGGGCGCTTAAGTATGTAGCGGAGGACCGGGCGGAGGTCTTCGCCGAGCACCTGGAGCGTCAGTTCCAACCGAACCCGACCAGCGACGTCGATCATGTCGCAGCGGTCGAGCAACACCTGAGAGACTATTTCGCCACGCCGATGGCTCCTGAAGAGGAGCCTATTTTCTTCTCGCCTGGCGCAGTCATACGCGCCATCCTACGGACGAAGCCTAGAAAGGCTCCCGGTGCAGACGGTGTCACCAATACAGCGCTGCGCCACCTGCCGTACCGTATGGTAGCGGCACTGGCGCGCCTGTTCACGGCGATACTGCGCACCGGGACCTTTCCCGCCTCGTGGAAGGAAGGGCGCGTCATTATGCTGCCCAAGGCGGGGAAAAACATACTGAAGCCAGAGAGCTATCGGCCGATTACCTTGCTGCCGACGGTCTCTAAGGTGTTCGAGGCACTCCTGCTGCGACATCTCCAGCCACACATCGCCCCGCGGCCTGAACAGTTCGGGTTTCGGGCGGAACACAGCACGACGCTTCAGCTGTCGAGGGTACTGCACCTTCTCGCAGCTGCGATAAACAAGAGGGAGTACTCGGTTGCAGTATCCCTCGACATGGAAAAGGCCTTCGACCGTGTGTGGCACGAAGGCCTTATTTACAAGTTGGCCACGTCCGACGCGCCCCGTCGCGTTGTTAGGGTGGTCTCATCCTTTCTGTCCAACAGGTCCTTCAGGGTGGTGGTCGACGGGTCGCTTTCCAGCGCCCGACCGGTGCGTGCGGGTGTACCGCAAGGCAGCTGCGTGTCGCCGGCGTGTTACTCGCGTTTCACCGACGACATTCCCACGACGCCAGATGCGACGCTCGCGCTGTACGCAGACGACGCCGCGTACATTCCCACCTCGCTCAATGCAAAGTACGCGGCCGTCAAAATGCAGCGCGCCCTCAACACTCTCCCCGATTGGCTGTCAAAGTGGCGGCTGTCGGTGAACGTCGGTAAGACGCAGGCGATGATCACTGGATCCGCGCCTCTCCCGCCACCCTTGAAACTACAAGGAGCCGACATCGAGTGGTCGCCCACGGTGAAATACCTGGGGGTCACCATCGACCGTCGGCTCACGATGGGGCCACATGTCCGCAAGGTCGCCGCACAGGGTAGGGTCGCCCGCAACCTACTCAACCCAGTGCTCTCGTCTCGCATCCCGGCGCGCGTCAAGCTGAGCGTGTACAAGTCGTACATACGCCGTATACTGACGTACGCCGCCCCCGCATGGTTCGCCCTCACGAGCGAGACGAACCGCAGACTGCTCCGCACGCAACAAAACCTTGCGCTGCGGACCATAGTGAACGCCCCTCGCTTCGTGAGGAACGACATCATCCAGCGGGACCTCAAGATTGAGAGCCTGGACGAGTTTACGGGGCAACTCGCGAAGGGAATGTTCGCGCGTGCCGACGCATCGGACCTGACGCACGTCAAGGACATTGCGCCCTGGCACGCGCGCCCCACCGACGCGAGACCCCTACCCCGCGACCTGATAGCGGACCATGACCCCATCCCACCGGATATGACGCCCGGATAAGCTGTAATTCAGGTTACACACAGCTTATCCGTGACAATAAACACTCCACATACAAAATATACACCCGTTGCGTAACGTGTTCTAGGTTAATATAGGCACGCTACGTTAACGTAAAACAGACATTCACCTACAAATACAGGCGCGTAAACACACACGTGTGATCGCGGTGCGAGCCGCGACTCACGTTAGACGCTGGGCGGTGTTACACAGAACAATACCGCTCACACACACACAAGACGGTCCCTTAGCCCGGACAGTGAACGGCTAGCTCTGTGAGCTGGGCGGGCGGGACCAATCACCCACTCTGTAGGCGCGTCGACTCGGCATCTCTGTCGCAGGTCGTCGCCGCCGGGCCTCCCCTAGGTAACTAGGGGTCTCACCTGGCGGTGACAGACCGCCGAGATGCCGTGAAGAAAGCGACGCTCACTACAAGCGTCGCGGCGCTCCTACAAATAAACTCATAGCAATCACACACATGGGCGCGCGCACTTTACACGCGCGCTCAAATATCATTGCCAGGGGCAACCATAATGAGGGGCCCGTATTAACGGGCCAACGTATAGCCTTCGCGGCCGGGGGGCATAGCCCCGGTTCCGCTTGCCGCGCCCCCTTACGGGGACGCAGCGACTTCCAACGGGCACACACATATACATATAAGTACACACATGCATGCAGTATGGTTTAAGTGGTTCGAACAAGGAGCTTTAGAAATACATTGACTGGTAAGTATCAAGCAAAGGAACAGAAAAGAAAGAAACGGTGTCAAAAGACGGAGTCAAAAAGAACGAGTCAAAAGACGGAATCAAAAAGAACCTGGTGAAAAGTAACGGTTGCCTTTTTAGCCCCTGGCGGACCTTTTTTTCTTTCTTTTAATTTTTCGCCACAAATCACTATGTGTCGTAGTTTGGTCAAGAGTAGAACATAAGTCCTGCCATGACTTGCTTCTAGTGTACCGTATATATCTTTGAGCATCACTGATTTTACTTTGAACAATTGTGAGGTTGTGTGGTAATGTATTACGTCTAAACTTGGAAAGTGCTAAACGGCGCTCTGCTACAGCTTTAGTAAGATAAGGACACCAATAAGGTTTTGGTGTAAAATTTAGCTCTGGGTTCGTATTAATTTTAACATATGAAAAAACAATATGCAGCTATGTCTAAATTGTCTATAAATATGTCATATCCTTTTTGTAAATCATTCGTAAACACGAACTCAACGAAAAGATCATTTACTAGTTATAGATACCCTACCCAGTCAGCCTCTTTATAGTTTCGGCGAGACGTCTGAACTTTACTAGTTTTAAAGTACTTTATTAAAACACAATTATCGCTTCCTAATGTCTCATTAGCACTTGCCAGTTTAAACTTTAGCTTATATCGGATGACGCTAACGAAATATCAGGGGATGACTGTTGTAATACATAATTGACTAACTTAATACGCGTGTGATCGCCACTGTTTAGTGAAATAAGGCTGCTACCAATAAGTGCGTCAAATATTTGATTACCTCTTCGGTCTACTTTATTGGACCAATTGGGATGATGGCCATTAAAGTCTCCTAAAAGTAAGGTTTGATTACAAACCTGTGCAAATAATTTATCCCAGTCGCACTGACTAGTATTAACGGAAGGCGGACAGTAAATCGATTTAATATTTTCAATTTGATTACAATTGTGCAATTTAACGTGTATAATTTCTATGCCTGAGTTAGAATGTTGTAAATCATGGCAAAATCTGGTTGTAACCAGGTTTCGCATAATACGGCAATGTGAATCTTGTCGTGTATAAACAAATGATCAAACTCACTTAACTTTGGTCTAATGCTTTGTGCGTTCCATTGGATAATATTTAATCTTACATTAGTGTCATAGTTACCTGGCATTTGAGAAATAATAAAGGATTAATTTAAGTATAGGCCAATCCGCTACATTGTCAACTACTACTAAAATTACCCACTCAATGCAAGTTTTAAGTACTCCTTTGTAAATCATTTGTACAGTGCTTCCCTTCATGAATATTATCTCTTGTAATCGCTTCAACAATTCCTTGAAATTTATTTATTTGTGTTTTTCTCCTGTTTCACTCGAAGTTTTAGTTTCAGCTACATTTAATTCTTCTATTTCTGTTTTACTCCACTCCACAAACTCCAGCACCCTAGTTGCGTAACACATTCTGTTTTTGAATGCGATTCTGAAATGAAACAAATTGTGATCTTAATCGTTTGCTATAATTGGAATTGTGTATTAAAAATGATTCAATTCTACCAAATTTTATAGGGATGTGTTTAATTTCTAGCTCTATCTCGCGGTTTGTTTCATCGAAAAGGAATTATTCGCTTCCAAATAATTTTGCTTCAATTTAATTTTGTTTTAACTACAACTGACCGTCTACTAATGCTTATAAATAAAAATGTACAATGATGGCTGAAAAATTAAAAACCACCAAAATTGAAACTCGCAACGAAACGTTCTTTTCTTCACATTTTCGTTATCTGTGGCCAATGACAAGATCGTAGAAAAGCAGTGTTGTCAAATTAGTGGGACTTCCACTAAAACTAGAAATTTTGGAAACCCGTACTAGGGCGGTCGGCAGACAAAATTTATGGTAGATAAGCCTTTTTAGAAAATACTACAATCAACTACTAAAACTATTGTTTGTCTAAAACCTGTGTAAGAAATTTTACCATTTATTTATTTCAAATGCCGAAACTACTTCGGATTTGAAAGCAGATATGTAAAGTCTGTTTAGCATGACGAATATAGTGAAGAATTTTATAAAAAGCTGCGCCCGTGTAAAGATCGAAAACAACGACATTTCAAAAAAAAACACGTAACATACTTCCAGGATAAAAATTGAACCGTTAAGCCATTAATGTGTATCCAACAAAAATCCAAACATCTTCACTAACTTTTTCAAGTAATATTATATAAAGTAAGTAGTTCTCCAAAACCGTACCGGCACTCGTGCGGTCTGGTTGTGTTTTTGTCGCAGATTGGAGCGCTATCCCCACTTATATATCTATCGCGAATTGATGTTGACGCACTGTCACGCGCTAAAGGTGTGTGCCGGCCCTCCCGGCTGCGTGGCCCTACCGAGTGCATTACGTGATCGCGCCATGGCTGATAACGCAAACGCTTCACCGCACTGTGTTACGCCCGTCTTCAAGAATGATATACAGAGTTTGTTGAATGATTCTTTGGATATGGATGCTATAGAGGATGATGGTAACAATCAAGAGGAGCTGTTAAGAGCGGAAAAGCGAAAAGAAGTTAAAAGTCCTGAAGACGACGAGGGTTGGACAGAAGTTAAGGAGATAAAAAAAAAGATATGTCGTAGTAGAAAGAACTCTTTAAATGAAGAAAAGTATGAGGTCTACGTTTCTTACAAGGAACGTCTTCCGAAACAGTTTGCAATGGCACGTATTCTAAAAGAAAACAATATAACAAAAATTAGCCAGGTTAAGTATTTAAGTCCTTTTAAAATACGTTTTCAATTTGAATGTGAATCGGCTGCGCAGAATCTTACAACATGCGAGAAACTTTTAGAGAAAGGATGGAGGTTCCAGAAGGCCATGCAGCTGTCTGTCTGCTATGGTCTTATCAAGTACGTAGATCTGGATTTTACTGATAAGGAGATCCTCAAAAATATTTCATGTCCGTCCCCCGCCAAGCTTTTATCATTCAAGAGGCTAGACCGTCGCAACAGGGATGAGGTTGGTTGGTGCCCCAGCGAAACCCTTCGACTTTGTTTTGACGGTGACCATATACCAGCATCAGTTCGTGTTTGTGATATAAACGTAAAGGTTTTGCCTTACATACACCAAGTATCCCAATGTTCCCAATGTTGGAGGTTAGGCCATATGCGGAAAATGTGCCCCTCGAAAAACGTGGTTTGCCCAAAGTGTGGTGGACATCATGAGAATTGCGAGACTTTATTGTTTACCTGTGTCAACTGTAATGGTAACCACATATCTCTAAGTAAGACGTGTCCACTATATAAGAAGAAAAAGAAGGTTAAGGGAGATTATGGCTGAGTTTGGTTGCACACACAGAAAAGCCCTAGAATGTTATGTTCCTCCTAAAAATTCCGATCCCCCCGATATGTCGTTCTCCCTGAAGCTTTGGTAGCCCCTGATAATCGTTTCTCTTCTACACCTCTTGCAAGCGACCCTTTACAAGTTAGAAAAACGAATTCGGGAGCTTTCTTTCAACCCACCTATGCCGAAATTGTCCACACTAAGGCCACTGTACACAAAGCGCAGACCCCAACTTCGATTAGGAATGACCCTCCTAAACCCAAAATGCAGTCTCCAAAAAATAAAAATAACCCACCAAAAGAAGACTGGATGTTTTGGAATTCAGATGCAGACGATAAAGACTGTCACCAAGCACCTGATGATGGAAAGGGTAACGATGAACGCCCACCTTTCAACGAGTTGTGGTCACGAATAAAGGAAGTTATTTACCTCAAAAAGACTAGCTTAATTTTTAAGATAAAGTGTGTATTACAATTGTGCCTAGAATGGTTAACATTAGTGTCAGTGAGTTTTGTTTCAGAGTGGCCTTGGATAAAAGCATTGTGTAACTTTTTCATTCCCTGTGATGGCTAACAAAGCAATTAAATTAAATATCTTACAGTGGAATGCCCAAAGTATTAGGCCTAAGTTAGCATCGTTTCTTGAATTTTAAGCCAGGATAAAGTACATATTGCTGCCCTTAGCGAGACGTGGCTCGTACCAGAAAGTAATTTTAAAGTTTATGGATATGATGTTTATCGTGCGGACCGGGATGACTCAAACGGCGGTGTAGCTATCATAGTACACAAATCTGTTAAATCGCAACAGAGGCGCGTCCACGTGAATAATAACGGTATCGAGGTAGAGTGCGTTCAGTTATTTAATTGTGAACCGTTCGTAAATATTGTTGCTGTCTATTGTCCAACTAGAATCACTCAGCACGATTGGCGTGCTGGCACAGGGCATATTTATCATTTATCATTTAAATATGTTAATTTATAATAGGACTTGCCGTTATAGTGACATTATTTTATATTTTGATTAAAATCAATTTAATACTGATTACAAACTGACAAATTATACAATGTATTTGCTACCTAGATGTAGGAGACAAATTGCTAATCTTTTAGCATAGAATTTACACAGTGACAAGGGTACATGTAGTGTACAATCGATTACAGTTAGTAGTGGTACTAATACTACTTTTGATACGCCTTGTAGTTTAAACTATTAGGTGCGACAACGGGTGAGCCGCATATGTTGAATGTTGTACATCAAAATATGCAGGGTCTGTCCGGCAAAGAGCTAGAGTTAAGTTTATTTATGGAGAACTGTGATGTTCAGGTGTTATGTTTGACTGAACACTGGTTGAAGGAACATGAAGTAGTGTTTATCGATGATGATAATTTCACGGTACAAAGCGCATTTGTAAGGAAAAGTGCCATTCGCGGTGGCTCTTTAGTTCTTGTCTCAAACAAGCTGAAATGTAAACAACGTTTAGATTTAGTTAATCTCTCTATTGAGCGCACTATTGAGTTGTCTTGTGTTGAACTCGAGCGATACGTTATAATTTGCGTTTATCGACCCCCTTCTGGTGATTTAATTAGTTTTGAATAGGTAATGGAGGATTCTTTCAACAGGTTAAAAACAAGTAATAAGAGTATAATTTTATGTGGAGATTTTAATATTAATATTTTAGATGTTACTCCATTAAGTATTAGACTTCTCAATCTGTTAAGGTCTTATAATTTAATTAACTTGTTTTTTGAACCAACTAGGATCACGGCATCTTCATCAACTTGTCTTGATAATATGTTTACTAATTGTGATGCCAAAATTAAATTAGTGTTAAGTGACTTAACGTCCGACCACTGTGGTTTATTAGCTAGGTTCCCGATGTCATTACCTAAAAAGCCGCATAAACTTGAATGCAGGCCATATACAGCTAGTCGTTGTAACAAGTTTAAAAATAATATAGCTCATAGAATTACACCATCGTTAGTAGAACACGAAAATCCTAATGAAATATACGGAGCCCTTTTTGATGTTGTGCTAAAAGAATACCAATCTATTTTCAAGACAAAAACCATTAACATTAATGGCACCTCCGTTGGCTTCAACCAATGGGCTACTCCAGGTTTTTATAAAAGTAGAGCGAGACTATACGAGTTATATGGTTTGAAAAAATACAGGTTTGATACTCCTTTCCTACAGTATGTAAAAAAATATTCAAAATTATTTAAAAAGATTTGCGTTTTTGCTAAATCAAAATTTTTAAGCGATTCAATTAAAAATTCCAATAATAAAGTAAAAACCACTTGGAAAATTATTAACAATGAAACGGGTAAGTCGGTTAAACAAGAAAATCAACTTGAAATTATGGTGGATAACAAATTAGTTAATAAGGCAGCTGACGTAGCTGAGGCTTTAATGAGTTTTTGCCAATCTACCTATAACTACGACTTGCTACTTAAATTCGTCCCCGTCTAAAGCTGAGAATCTTTTGAATAGTAGTGTGCCAAAATGTACTCGCATATTTAGCTTCGAACATGTAACGCCTAATGATGTAATTAACGTCTTTAACACACTTAAATCTAAAAACACTGGTGATTACTGGGGCATCTCAATTATACTTTTAAGTAATATAATAGACATCGTAGCCCCCTATCTAGCTGTTACTTTTAATAAATGTGTTGATATAGGAACTTTTCCTGACCTCATGAAGAGTAGTAAAGTCATACCATTATTTAAATCTGGTAATAAAAATAACATTGGCAATTTCAGGCCTATTTCTATCTTACCAGCATTTAGCAAAATATTTGAAAAGTTAATACTTAAGCAGTTGCTAGGACATTTTAATTTAAATAGCCTCCTTCATAATGAACAATATGGCTTTACAAAAGGACGTTCAACTACAGATGCGGGTGTTGCTCTGCTGAAACACATATTTAATGCATGGGAGAAATCGCAAAATGCTATTGGAGTTTTCTGTGATCTCTCTAAAGCCTTTGATTGCGTGCACCATGACACGCTTTTGCGTAAACTACGTCATTACGGTGTCCAAAACGAAGCTCTCAACGTAATAAATTCTTATTTACACAATAGGTTCCAATGTGTAGATGTCGATGGTGTGAAATCATCCGGGCTTCCAGTTCAGTTAGGTGTTCCTCAAGGCTCAATACTAGGTCCATTCTTGTTCTTAGTGTATATCAATGACTTAGCATTCTATTTAAATGATATCTGTGACGTTGTACAGATGATACCTCTCTTATTTTTAAAGTAGACCGGAATAGACAAGAGTTTGACGACGTAAACAGTGCACTCTCAATGGTTACGGAATGATTTACGTCAAATAACCTAGTTCTCAATGCTAAGAAAACTAAATGTGTAAAGTTCGTCTTACCGAATGTTAGAAATCTAGGACCCAACATCGTCTTAGATAAAGAGCTGCTTGAAACAGTAGACTCGGCAGTTTTTCTGGGCATAACAGTAGATGCCAAACTTCAGTGGGGCCCACATATATCAAGCCTAGCTGGGAGGCTCAGTTCAGCCGCCTACGCTGTCAGGAAAGTAAGACAATACACTGACGTTGATACAGCACGGTTAGTCTGTTTTAGTTATTTCCACAGCGTTATGTCCTACGGTATTCTGCTGTGGGGCAAAGCTGCTGATATTCAAAATATATTCGTCCTTCAAAAACGAGCTGTCCGAGCAATTTATCAACTAGGAGCCAGAGTTTCTCTTAGAGATTTTTTTAAAGATATTGGTATTCTTACGGTAGCATCACAATTCATCTTCGCCAACATCTTATACATTAGGCAAAATATACACTTATACACTAAAAACGGTGATTTTCACAATGTTAATACCAGAAATAAGAACAAACTACGTGCTCCCTTTCACCGGCTTCATAAGGTTCATAACTCATTTGTTGGGCTAGGCATAACCTTTTATAACAAGCTACCCTCTTCTTTGCTAGATTTGCCTTTTAATGCGTTTCAAGCTCAAGTAAAATCCAACCTTTGTTCAAAGGCATATTATTCAATTAACGACTACTTAAACGATAAGAATAGCTGGTCGCTGTAATTAACTCAAGACAATGTTTATGTTCTTTCTCCAGAATCAGCTTACCTACTGACAGGGTATACGAGTTCGTATATTTATTTTAATTTTTATTGACTGTAATAAGTCAATTAGTTTTAGTTACCTTCATTTATTATTGACATGATCCGCTCATTACAATGTTTTTCAATGAGTTGTATTGCAATAAGTGGTTAGCTAGCGACCTCGACAATTGATCTTAAAAAAGTATTAATTCGCAAAGAGAAAATAAAACATTCAGTGTGATGGATGAACCTGATGACTATCTACTAATCTAGCTACATCCGGTTCAATATTGGTGAGTTGCAGCCTTAAATCTCCACGTTCGTTGATTTTCAAACGGTTTCTTTGTTTCGTCAAAATGTTTTTTAACACACTGAAGCTTTTTTCAACTAGGTATGATGATGGAAAAGCGATTACGTGTTTTTCAGCAATGTTCCACAATGTAGGATACTGTTTCAATGTTGCGTTGCAACCAGAACTTCTGATAGCTTTGGTTGAACTTCTGCTTAAGCTCTTCGTCTGTGCTGATGGTAATCATCTCTTCTTGCATTATCACATTGGCATCTTCTATGGCTGTGGTATTGTACGGATTTATTTTCCATTGAGGAAATTGTAAATTTAAAAGATCCTCAAACCTCTCCGTAAAATCCTTGTGTAATGCGTCCAAGTGAGTGACATATAATAAAATGTCAGCATCTTGAAGTATTTCTGGTAATTTTGACAAATGCAGAAACTGCGAATATTCTTTTCTGCCTAAATTTTGTTTATAAAGGATTAGTTTACCCAAGAAGGCCGATATTATTGATTTTGTTTTAATCAAGTTAATATCGTCACCCTGCAGCTGCAAATTAACTGTGTTGAACATTCCAAAGATATCAGTCAAGTAATAAATATCAGTTTCACAATTGTTCAGATTTTCTTTCAAATTCGGATCTTTTTCTTGTAAAAACTCCAACATAGATTTAAAAATGGCTGAAAATCTTTCTAAGCAACAGCCTCTTGATAGCCAGCGAATTTCTGTGTGCAGAAGTAATCGAGTAAAGACTTCGTCGTTTTCCTCACATAGCTGAGGAAATAACCGAGAGTTCAAAGAATTGCTTCGAATCTTGTTGATAGCATTTATTACAAATTGTAAAGACTTATGCAATCTAGGACTCAGCTTTTTTACTACTAAATGCTGCCTGTGAATGATGCAGTGAATGACCAGTACATCAGGCAGTTGTCGCTTTAAGTGAGCTATAAAACCTCGATGACGACCAACCATAGACGGTGCACCATCAGTCGCAACAGAAACAATGTTCTTAAATGGAATAGCTTTGTCAGTGTGACTGTCTGTCACTTATTCCTATTTAATAACAAAATATTATATTTATTCTAAAACCATGCACGTGGTTCGGCCCACTTTACGAAACACATTAAATCTTAATTTTATGGTCTGACAGCTTGACACGTTACCCTAATAAATAACAAGATATCCTAATTCTTTGCACTTATTGGCCTCTCAGAAATGCATTACATTTCTATTTTATGGCCACTTATGGCAGCCGTCGTCGCTCGAAAGAAATGTTAAGACAATCGAAATCCATAGTCCTTTAGAAATTCTGAGAACGAGAAAGTTAAAGCGAGGACGCGTTATTGCAGCCATCTGTGAATCGTAAACCCGGGACGCAATTGAGAAACAATTAAGAAATAGAAAAATGTGTTTTAAGTCGAAGTTTACAAAAATTAGTGTGGGAAAGGACCAAACGCCGATTTTGGATAGTTGGCGGGGGTCTTGAGGAAGGACTGTTGGTCTTAGGACATGACAGGGTTCGGTCGTTATAGTCTCAAGAGGGAAAGCTAGTTAAGTTAGGAGGTTGGTGAGTGTTGTGAGCTGGGAGGAGCTGTGTTCGAGGTGAAGTTGGTACTACGTGCGGCATTTCGTGAGTAGTAATCTAATTCCCTACAAAGATATCATTGGTAAGTGTTAAACTCTTTACTAATAATGTGTCTTTTCTATTGTATTGTTCTCGTAGGCTGATTTGTTTTATGATTTGTAGGTAACATTTAGATAATATCGCTGCAGAGCTATTAATAATCATTTATAGCGACATTGCGCTATTAATTAACTCTATTTTCTATTGTATTACGTGTCCATCTCCTAATCCATACCCTGACAGATATTTGTCATTTGCGTTTGATTATAGGGAAACGGAGAAGGCCTTCCACTTTATTTGACACTGAGCACTGACGCTCGACTTTTGACGACTTTGACCTGTAACATGCGCAAACCATACGGAAGGCAGAACCGTAAATACTCTCAGTTCATTTAAAACAACATATGCTATAAAGTCGATCTAAATCGGCATTATTAAACAATCAAACGTTAGTGATAATTACTGCTTCCAAAAAGGTTTGGCCAGACAACTCTTTACGAAAGGCTCGTTGTAAGCACGTCTCCAGGAGAGGGGGTAGGCTTTACACACTTCCCCAAACTGGATTGGTAGTCATTCTAAGAACGCTAGGGACCGTGTCTCGATAAAACCTACACCCGGCATATGGTACGCCAATTTCTAAATCGATACTATTTATCGAAACACGTCAATTTGGACGCTTTGCCGCTGACAGCCGCACTGTATCCTCGAAATGGGGAAGATTAACGAGCTGTGAGGTGACGAAATAACCACCTCGGCAAACACCGAGTACGATCGCATTGAGTTTTGCTACAGACTGAGTCTACGGTACGCTAATGCGATATTTTCTGTTATTTTAGAAATGGGGCTTGGCTGCTGTAAAGATGATATTAACATTGGTACGCGTTTAGATTTTTATACTTAATACTTGTCTCACTCGATGGCAGTTGGGCTTCGTAGTACACTGTCTCTAGAATTGAGTAAGACATTTATATTATGCTTAGGAAACATGTTCTACCAAAATCGTATATTGTCCTCAGAGGTTTTATGCGTTAGGTTTAGTAGAACACGTACAATGAGACAAACGTTGTGAACGAATTCCCGAGGGTCGACTAGGAGCGGGTAGTGAAAACAAAACACTGGACTGGTATTTAAATCGCGTATATTTATAAATGTACCGAATCACAATGAACTGTATATGTACTGCTCACTTAATAAAATATTTATCCTAGACTATATACTACGAGCGGTAACGAAACCATAGCGACTTCTAATTAGACGCCAACGCCATCTATCGAGCTATTGGGTACTTATTTCACCAATCTAAAATTAATGTTAATCGCTATGATTCCAGTTGCTCTTATCCTTAACATACCGCCCACCAAGGACATTATTGTCAAATGTCCTTTACCGTGCTTAATAACAAAAACTATTTTGATGACCCTGAAATTTTAACCTTAGTACATCCTTGGTGAGAAGTAAATACAGAAATATAAAACCTTTGACAATTTGAAAGTTTACATCATTATAATATTAACAACAATCTACTTGACAAGTTTAAAACAATAAGTTTGACAAGTTGCATATAACTAGAAACAATCGTATTTTCAATTGGATATAGGTAATACACATAATTTTGACGTAGGTCTTTTTATAGTAGACGATTGTGTTCGTAGAGTTACGACACGCGTATGACCGTCAGAACCAGGATTTTTATGTTCAATCCTACCTAGTAACCACTTGCCAGGAGGCATATCGTCTTCTTTAACTAAAACTACTTCACCCACAGATGGTTCTGGAATTTTATAATGCCACTTATTTCTTTGCAAAAATTGGTGAAGGTAGTCGTGCGACCAACGTCGCCAGAAATCTTGCATCATTCTCTGATGAAGTTGCCATCGTTTTAAACTACTAACATTTTCCCTTTCATAATTTGAATCGGGACGTAAAACTAGTGGCTCCCCTACCAGAAAATATCCCGGCGTTAGAATGGTTAATTTATCCTGATCCTCCACATACGATAAAGGCCTCGAATTAAGGCATGCCTCAATTTGAGCCAGTACTGTGATCATCTCCTCAAAGGTAAGAGTAGAATTCCCTATCACCCTCTTAAGGTGATGTTTAGTGGATTTAATCCCTGCTTCCCACAGTCCTCCAAAATTTGGCGAATGAGGGGGGATGAAGTGCCACCCCGTGCCATTATTTCCTAATTCTTCTGCTAATTCAGGGTTACAAGCTGACTTTTCCTCGTTAAATAAATAAAGTAATTCGCGCGCTGCCCCTACGAAGTTCGTGCCATTATTTCTATATAGTTCTGCACATCGACCACGTCTAGCCACGAACCGCTTAAAAGCAGCCAAAAAGCCTCTAGTGCTTAAATCACTAACTGCTTCTAAATGCACAGCCCTAGTGGCCATACATATAAATAAAGCTATATAGCCCTTGTAGGACTTATTGCCACGGCCCTTAGACACTCGAATACTTATCGGGCCCGCATAATCTACTCCGCTACACAAAAAGGGTTTGTTCGGGATCACACGAGAGGAAGGTAACTGCCCCATAAGTTGAGTCCTTATTTTAGCTGTTTATCGGATGCACCTTATACAGCTTCTTACATACTTCTTTGCCAAAGCCTTTACTCCCATGATCCAATACTTGGAGCGTAAGTAGGTAATCATTAATTGCGGACCACCGTGCATAGTTTTATCATGTGCATCCGCTATCAAAAGATTTGTTAAAAATGATTATTTTGGTATTATTATAGGATGCACTCTTTCATAAGTTAATTGTGACATTTCAAGCCGTCCTCCAACTCGTATTATCCCCTTAGAATCTAGAAACATGTTCAATGAATCTAATTTAGCGTTTTTTTTTCTTAACTTATGATTTTTAATTCCCCAAATTCATTGGTAAATCCTTCTTCTTGACACTTCTTTACACACATTTCTGTTGCATCTTCTAGTTCCAATTTAGATAACTGTAGTGACCCAGCACCAACACCTACCGCATTATTTTTTCTTAAATTTAGAAACCTTCGGCAATAAGCCATAACTCGAATCAACCTTGTTAATGATGAAAATTTATTCCAAAATGAAACTTCTAAAATATTTATATGCACCTTAACTTCTTCTAGACGTGTTATCAAATGTTTTGGTATTTTGTAGTCTAGAAAGAAAGAAAGAAAAGAAAGAAAATAACGTTTATTTACGGTAAACATGACGCAGTGATCGAACAAAAACACCAAAGAGAACAAATCGGGGGAAAATATGCGTCACATCCACGCAAAACGGCCATCGCTCAGCTTAATGCTACGACCCTATGCGAGACAGAGCCCCAGCGCTGGTTTTCAGCGACAGCCGGCGTTGAATGACGTCGACCAGTGTAGCAAACGCTAAGATGAAAATAAAAAATAAAAAACATACACATAATAACTGGATAAGTGTTCAACAAAATAAAATAAACAATATTTATAAAAATGGTAACATTCCGGGCATTGAAAGCTCACGCGCCGTTAGCCTTTGATAATCTGTCGCGCAGCTGTCATTTAAAATAGGTTTGACGTTTTGACATACTGTTATTGTTATTGATAGAACAGGTAGTAATTACGTAATAATTAGATGGCGTATTACGTAATCAATTTTAATATGGAATTTCAAAACAAAACAATGTGTTTGGTGACTATGTTGGTATGGTTATTGTAAAATAGTGTTTGTGAAATGTTAAAGAAATTCAGATGACAAACTCGGTGACAACGGAGAAACAGTTATTTTAAGACGAAATGGTAAGTACGAAAAATGATCTATGTAACATCATGATTATAAAGAATAAACCATTAAAATAAATGAAATAAAATTGTTTGCATTATTGATAAATAAAGCAGGAAATATTATAAATTATATGTTCAAGGAACTAACTTGACAAGCCGTAGTGTGACAGTTGAATAATTAGGTATTTTCCGCAATTTACAGAAACAAGGAGGCATTCCTAAGTGTAAGGGTTGAGAGCTGTGGTGTAAAACATATAATAATACAGCCCCACAGACAGAAGAGTGAATGCCAAGCATCACACGCACTAGGAGATCCCCAACCAAATTTTGCAAGCCATGACCCCGGAGGTACAGTGACCCATACCAAAGTACATGGTTAAAGTTGAAGGGAAATTTGTTCTTGTATGAGTATCTTTTTGAGTTGGAGTTTAAAGGCTTGTATTATTTTCAGGCATCGCATTGGTGGTGGGAGATCATTCCAACAGCGTGTGGCTGCAAACTTGAAAGAACCCCTGAATGCAGTAGTTCTGTGCATTGGCACCGACAGTGGGCTTACCATGGAGCGAAGACTGTACTTTAGATGATTTTGTTTCCAAGTTAGCTTTTCATAGAGATAATGTGGTTTTTGAGTTGTAATGATACCAAACAACAAGTTTGCTAAATGAAGCTTCCTCCTGGCAACCATCTTTAATAATTTTAGTTCGTTAATGTATGGAGTAACATGACTTCTTCGCGGGACATTAACACAAAAACGAACACAGGCATTCTGGATACGTTGGATTACACGCTCAGTTCTTGAAAGCAGGCATGGACCGTAGACTGTGTCACAGTAATTTAACTTGGATAGGATGAGGCTGTCAACAAGTTGTTTCCTTACTGGTATGCTTAGGTATTTCCTTATTCCATATAAGACCTTTAGCCTATAAAAACAATTTCGAAGAACATGAGTCACATGGGCCTCAAAACGCAGCTCTGGATCCATAATTAGACCCAAATTGCATGCCTGCTCCACTCTCTCAATTTTCTCTCCCATGATAATCACCTCTGGGTTGGCAGAAAGTATTGCACTAACTTGCTTCTTAGAACCCAACACCATAAACTTTGATTTGAGGGGGTTCAGAACCAAAGAGTTCTCCTCTGACCATACAACCACTCTATGCAAGTCCTCATTTAATTTCTGCACTGCCAAAGATGTTTCATCCGCTTTGAAGGATATGTACAATTGAATATCATCGGCATACATATGATATTTGCAGTTGACAAATGATTTTATGATATCTGCACTGTACAGAATGTAAAGCAAAGGCCCCAGAATCGACCCCTGAGGGACGCCCCTTGACACTTGGAGGAGGGAGGATGACACTGTTGACCCATCCTCCTTATGCATCTCCACATATTGAGACCTGTCAGTTAGGTAGCTTTTAAACCACTCCACCGCATCATTGTCAAAGCCATAAAAAGTTAACTTTGACAGCAGTAGAGTGGTATTAATTGCGTCAAAAGCCCGGGAAAAGTCTAGCAAAGCCAGAATTGTTCCCTCACCCCGGTCACGTGCTTCAAGGATACGACCCACAACATCAGCCAGAGCAGTTAAAGTCCCTCTACCCTTTCTGAAACCCGACTGCAGGTCAGGAAGAATGTTGGAAGTTTCTAGGTATTGGATTACCTGCGAGTATACCACACGTTCCAAGATCTTAGACAGGCAAGGTAGTATACTGATTGGTCTCAAATCCTTCATATTAACCGGGTTATTGTTTTTAGGGATAGGGCGAACAATAGCGCACCGCCAGAGTTCGGGGAACGTACGCGTGGCTATGGACTGGTTAATGATATCTGTAATAGCTTGCAGGGTAGTTGGCAAGGTGAGAGATATCATATCGAGACTTATACCGTCGACACCCTGTGCATTTGACCCTAGGCTCTTGATTATCTTGAGGACAGATTCAGGATTGGTTTTTGTGAGTGTGAATGTGCTGGGCCATACCTGTGAGACCCAAAGTAGGACAATTGTGTCCTATTATGACCAGAATTACCTGGCACGTCCAAGAATGCTGCATTGATATTATCCGGGTTGTTGAAGTGACTTGGCAGCAATCTTTGCTTATGGTCAGGAAGCACATCCGATTTTAAATTGCGCCACAACCGCTTCGGGTCCTTAATTTGGTCATTTATGCTTTTGCCGAAGTATGCCGTTTTCTCTCTAACTAGTGCCGCGACTGACTGGTGCTTCAGATCCAGATAATATTCCTTATGACCCGGCAATTTAGATTTACGAAATCTGCTCCTAGCTTCATCTCTCAAAGCCGACATTAGTTTGATATTCTCAGTAATCCATGGAGTAGGGCGGGTTTTAAATATCTTCCTTTTAAGAGGAGCGTGGAGATCAAACAACTGGATCAAAAAGGAGTTAAATGTTTGCACCATTGAATTAATATCTCCCATGTCTCCAATAATCGACCAGGGTATATTTTTTAAATCAATACTAAAATAATCCTCTAATATATCTGTAAGCGGACGAAAAACTACCAATCTAGGTTTAGCCTTATCCTTCTTAAATATCGTCTCACATGTGATAAACGAGTGATGGCCAAGTTCACTAATATGATTCACCACTACATTACGGATTGAAGCATCAGTACAGATAATGTCAATAAGCGAACTACTATCACCTACAAAGTGAGTGGGTGTTTGGACTAATTGACTTAAGTTTAAGTAGCTAAAAAACTCCAGAAGTTGTTTAGTCTTTGGGCTATTGACATCTAGCATATTAACATTAAAGTCACCTAACAATATTACATTATCGTAGGGGGCCAAACCACCAATACTAGTAGTCAAACCCTCGAGAAAGAGGTCTAAGTCCAACCAGGGTGGACGATATGCAGTGCCAATCAGTAACTTTTTCTTGTTTACATTAAGGGTTAACCAAAGCTGTTCAACATTGGGATGATCAGGATGAGCTCTAACCTGAGATGAGTCTACTCCCGATTCCCGTAGGAAATTTGGACCTTCCCACCAAAGCGAAACATCCTTAAGTTCCGCTGGAGAAACCCCGCGTGAAGCACAATCTGCTGGGTTTTGCTTGGATGCTACGTGCGCCCAGTGATGTGTATCCAAGGTGGTCAAAATGTCGGAAACTCGGTTGGCAACAAAAGTTTTCCACCGACTTGGGTGACAATTCAACCAAGCTAACACCACTTCACTGTCTGTCCATGCATGCCAATCAGACTTCGGTATAGTCATTACCTCGCCTACTTCCGCAATCAACTTTGCTGTAAGAACTGCACCACATAACTCTAATCTCGGGATGGACACCTGTCTAATGGGTGCCACCTTTGTTTTAGATGTGATTAAAGAGATATGAATATTGCCCGTGTCATCAATCACTCTAAGATAAACCACGCCTGCATAAGCGTTTTTAGATGCATCTGAAAATCCATGCAACTCCGACTTCCAAATATTGGAACCAGTATGTAACCACCGTGGGATTTTAATGCTAACAAGAGAAGCCAAACTATTGCGGTAAGTTTCCCAATCTTGTAATAAATTATTTGGAATTTCTTGATCCCATTCCAACCCTGCTAACCATAATTTTTGAATAAACATTTTAGCTAGGATTACGCTTGGTGCTAACCACCCTAACGGATCAAACAAACGTGAAATGTCCGAGAGAATTATTCTTTTTGTTACAGGTCTAGATATCGGCGTGAGTTCCAGAGAGTATTGAAAACAATCATCGCGAGAGTCCCAGGTAAGTCCTAATATTTTTGTTACTTCGTCTATTTTTATTCTTAATTCTTCGTCGTTTCCGTCTCTAATTTTTCTCAATAATTCCTTGCAAATGCTTTTCCATTTTTGTAATTGAAATCCTCCTTTAGCTAGCACTTGAGATAATTCCGTGTAAATTTTAAACCCATCTTCTATATTTTCAGCGCCAGACATCAAATCATCCATGTAAAAATCGTTTAAAATTATTTTAGCTATGTCTGCATTATCCACGCACTCATCATAAGCTAACTGTTGTAGCGCCCGTATAGCTAAGAATGGAGCCGAGGCCGTACCGAAGGTAACGGTTATTAATTCATACTCCTGTAATTCCGCTTCAGGAATATCTCTCCAAAGTATACGTTGATATGGTGTATCTTGCCTATCCACTAAAACTTGCCGATACATTTTAACAATATCCGCCACTATACATATCCTCTGTGCTCTCCAACGCATTACAGTATGACGGAGTTCGTCTTGCAAAGACGGACCAATCATTAGATCATCATTTAGTGACCTGCTATTAGTTCCTTTACAGGAAGCATAAAAAACGACACGCACCTTTGTAGTGTCTTTATCCTCACGGACTACTGCGTGATGAGGTAAGTAAACAGCCCTTTTCTTATATTTTTCTTGCTCTGTTACTTCTACCATGTGGTTAAGCCTTAAATATTCTTGCATGACATTCGCGTAATCTGCTTTTAATTTAATGTTTTTCCCTAACCTAACTTCTAACCCCTTTAACCTTTTTTCAGCAATCACTTTGGATTCACTGCACCTACCGATTAGGTTTGGTTCGCGTAGCGGTAATCATACGATATACCTGCCATCTTTATTTCTTGTAGTGGAAGTTGTAAATAACTTTTCACATTTATTTTCCTCCTCCGTTAGCATCCTTTTTGCTCCAGATGGTTCCTCTAATTCCCAGAATTTTCTCAACAATTCATCATCTTGGACGCTGGCATGCATCACGGTAATTTGTGAGTGAGAATGTGTCCTATTTTCAACTTCGAAAGCACCCGACAATATCCAACCTAAGGTGGTTTCTTGCGCTAAGAGAGTACCGCTTATATTCTTCTTGATTCCGTTCTGAATGACTTGGTTGTATACATAAGCACCCAATAACATATAAATTTTATTAGGTTTGAAATATTCCGGATCAGCCAAATCATTATTGCTCAAGTCTACCCATTCTACCTGGCTTACCAATGAAGATGGGAGAAGAGCTGTAACCGACTTCAGAACGTAGGCATTGACCTTTAATTGAAAGGAAGGATTAACTCTCGAACGGAGCTGGATAACCACCATGGATGTCGAAGTTATACCTTTATTTCCACCCACACCTAACACCGCATTTTTTGACGGTATTTTATTTAGCTTTAAGTACTGAACCATGGATTCGGTAACAAATGAACCCTGGGATCCCTGATCCAGTAAAGCCCTAACCACACGGTAAGTCCCATTATTCGACTCAGCCTTTACTAAAGCTGTAGTTAATAAATGTTATCGTATTATACTCGTAGTAGATATCTTAGTACCTGTAACAAGTATAATTATGTAGAAGTTTCTTTAAGTTCACACTGACCAATTTATTTGATGTTGCCATTTAACTGATTTGTTATTCCTGTTTAAAATACTAAATTATTGACTTTTAAGTTCCATTAAATTATGTTGTTAAGAATATACCATGAGATTAATTTACTTAATAATAATATTGTTGTGAAGGCATTGATATAGTTTTAAATAGAGCAGTTTTACTTTTTTTAATAGTTCAGTTAATTTTATGTGGCAATATTCCTGGCAGATAGGTAGTAAGGGTAGACAACTGTCATTAGAAATGTTATAAAAGATCGTGTAACTTCATTTTTGTTCCTTTCTGTACGTGTCGCTGGACTGGTAACAATATAAATACGCTGTAAGTCTTTAACTATTATTTATCGTCAACCTTCTTTCCAACACCGGCATCATCTCAGAAGTGGGATAAGGGGCCTAATTATCGCCCCACAAGGTTATAATGGCGGGTTTGGGACCCTACATCGACGGACTCGGAAAGAAAAGGAAAATGGAGAATGTAGAAACTTCTAGTGCCGAGGTAACAGAAAATATTTTGAATTTTTTTTCTTCCAACTGCTGTCCAAATGCTGCGAGGAAAAGGAAAACTACCCACACGGATGCAGAGTTAATCTCCAAATTCAACCCGGGACCTGAATCTTTAAGTGCTAAGGCTTGGCTTAATAAAATTGATCAATTGAGTTATATTTACGACTGGAGTGACGCTGATAAGTCCTATATTATGCACATGAGGTTACGTGGCTCTGCAAGGGAATGGTATGAAAATTTAGATAATTACGATCTTTCTTGGGATGAATGGAAATATGCACTTGAACGAGCTTTCCCTATGGCCATGGATTTCGTTGATAAATTAGAATTGATGTTGGCACGTAAGAAAAGTGATGACGAAACTATGACCGCATATTTTCATGATAAACTATCGTTGTCAAAGAAATGCAAATTGGATGAAGAAGCGACAATTTCGTGTGTAATCCGGGGTCTTCCAGTTGAACTTAGACCAAATGCAAAAGCTTTCAGATGTGATACTGCTGAAGAACTGTACTACGGGTATTTATCTTCGTTGGAAAATTACAAGCGGCTGGGCAGCGGCGCTGCGAAGACCAAAGAAGCTAGCCATCCTACCAAGACTACGTCAACCACGTGGCGTCGAGGATCGGCGCAGCAGTCGGTGAAGCTGTGCTACGCCTGCCGGAGACCGGGCCACGAGATAAAGGACTGCCGGAGCCAACTCGTCTGCACCACCTGCCAACGCCGGGGCCACGAAGCCGCAACCTGTTGGAGCACAGAATCTAAGGTGATGTACACTTTTGAGTACATTAATGCTTCTAATGACTGTTTTAAAAAAAATGTTTTCATTGAAAACTGTTGTATAAGTGCATACATAGACACCGGTAATAAAGTAAATATTTTACGAATGAACGTGGTAAAAAGATTAAATCTTTCGTTAGTGCCATCTACGATAGTTCTGAGGGGGTTTGAGGGTAGTTGTATAAATTCCATGGGAACAGTTCACTTCACGGTAGACATTGATAAATTACGGATACCCTGTTTTGCAGAAGTAACATACACTTGTATGGGTGATATTGACATGATTATAGGGCAACCTATTATCTGTCAAAACAACATTAGCTTGTTAACTACTTCGACTAGTGCTACTCTAATAAAATGTGACCCGTGTGATAATATTTTAACGCAATATAATCTGCATAGCGATGATTTTGAACATAAATATTGTGTACGGTTATTGAAAGATGCAGTTGTACCTCCATATTGTGAAACGCTTGTTCATATTTTCATCAATAGTGATTGTATGGATACAGCCTATACTACGCTCCCAGTATACAATTCAGAGGCTATGTATTTTATACCGGGCGCTGTTTTATCGGCTACGACTGAAGTAATTAAAATAATTAATGTAGGAAATGAGTCTATAACCTGGCGGGCTGGACGTTTATTAACTAGAGCTAAAGTCTGTACTGAGAAGCGTATTGTGAATATTAATTATACTACATACAATCAAAATTTAAATAGTTATCAAGCAGAAAATGAGATTGACATCGAAAACTTAGACTTGGGCGAATTAAGTTGTAGTGAACAAGATGCGTTGGTTAAATTACTTGGTAAATATTCTGAATCATTTACTTACAGTACGACTAGTTTAGGTTGCACGGATTTAATAGAAATGTCAATAGACACTTTGACTGACAAACCGGTATTTTGCAAACCGTATAGGTTATCATATAAGGAAAAGGAAATAGTAGATGAAAAAGTACAAGAGCTATTAGATTCTGGAATAGCAAGAGTATCAAATTCACCATATGCCAGCCCTGTGGTATTAGTAAAAAAAAAAATGGGGAATATAGACTATGTATAGACTATCGAGCTTTAAATTCATGTACGGTAAAGGATCGTTTTCCTTTACCACATATAGATGACCTTGTAAGTTTGCTATCTGGTAAATTCTATTTCACTACACTCGATCTTGCACAAGGCTACTACCAAGTGCCGATGTCTCCCACATCTATTCCTAAAACTGCGTTTGTAACACCATCCGGGCAATATGAGTTTGTTAGGATGCCGTTTGGCCTGGCTAATGCACCCGCTGTATTCTCTAGAGCTCTCAAACTTGTTTTGGGTACACTAGCTAATAATAGTAGTAAATTAAAAAATGATGATTTAAAAGATACCGGTGAACATGAAGTAGTCGCGGTGTATTTAGATGATATGATCCTACCTACAGTTACCGTTCAACAGGGCTTAATATTATTAGAAACAGTCCTAGAACGGCTAAAACGTGCGAATTTAAGACTTAACTTAAAGAAATGTTCATTTCTCAAAACCACCACTGATTACTTGGGCCATGAAATTACAGCGGGGACTATTAGACCAGGTCAACATAAAATTGATTGTGTACTGAGATTTAAAACTCCGAGCAATGTTCACGAAATACGCCAATTCATAGGTTTGGCATCATATTTTCGAAAGTTTATTAGAGATTTTGCATCCATAGCTCGCCCCCTAACCGAATTAACAAAAAAAGATGCTCCCTGGTGTTGGGGCGATGAACAAAATAAAACTTTTATTACTCTTAAAAGATTATTAACCGAAAGACCTGTACTCGCGATTTATAATCGTAACTGAGTTGCATACGGATGCAAGTAAAATAGGTATAGGTGGCATTTTAATGCAGTTTCAATCTGATAATACACTAAAACCTGTAGCGTATTTCAGTAGAGTCACCAGTAAAGAGGAGCAATTCTACCACAGCTACGAGTTAGAAACACTCGCTGTGGTGGAGTCACTAAAAAGATTTCGCATCTATCTTGTAGGTATACCGGTAAAAGTCGTCACAGACTGCGCAGCCATTCGTACCACTTTAACAAAAAAGGACCTTATGCCACGCATTGCACGATGGTGGTTAACTATTCAGGACTTTGAATTAGAGATAGAATATAGGCCTGGTGATAAAATGCGACACGCGGATGCACTAAGTAGAAATCCAGTAGGCATCAACACAGTAGATATTGCCATGATTGACGAAACTGACTGGGCACTCTCGGTTCAACTTCAGGATGACGGTATCCAACAAACTATTAGACAGCTACAGGAGGGTACGGAAAATCGAGATATCACTAATAATTATGCCGTAACTAACGGCCGGTTATACAGAAAAACTATAACAGGTGAACGTTTTGTTATTCCAAAACTAGCCAAATACAGTATATTGCAAAAGTACCATGACCAGATTGGGCATCCGGGTTTTGAAAGGGCCGAGAAACTAATAAAATCTTCTTACTGGTTTCCAAATATGACTAGATTCATTAGAAAATATATTAAAAGTTGTCTCCAATGTGCGTATGGTAAATCAGGTTACGGTCGATGTGAGGGGGAATTGCATCCCATAGAAAAGCTAGATATACATATGCATACCTTGCACGTAGATCAATTGGGCCCATTCCCTAAAAGTCGTCAGGGAAACAACTATATTTTAATGATTATAGACTCCTTTACTAAATTTATTTTTGCTCGTCCTGTAAAAACTGTACTTTCAACAGAAACAGTTAAAGAACTGACCGATATAATTTCCGTTTTTGGTAAACCCAGTAGAATAATAACTGACAGGGGGAAGGCTTTTACGAGTCGTTATTTCAAAACTTTTGTTGCTACTTACCAAATTAAACATGTTTTGAATGCCGTAGCTGTACCTCGTTCAAATGGTCAGATTGAACGTGTGAATAGAACAATTTTAGACGGGTTAAGTACATCCGTCATAGAAGAATGTAGCTGGGATTCAAAATTGATAAATGTCGTTTGGGGCATTAATAATACAATACACTCCGTGACAAAAGTGGCACCATTTAGTTTATTATTTACACATCAGAATAATCTTTTGCCAGTGCCACAATCTTCACAGCAGATAAACAATGAAGAACAGAAACAACTTTTATTGTCTAGACGTAGGCAGAATCGACTTAAATATGGCTAGAATGAAAAAACAGTTTGACAGTAAGCGCAAAAAATGTATTAAATATAACATAGGCCAATTAGTCTTATGGAAAGGAGGTGTCACTGAGCAAGCTGTAGGGGTAAGCAAAAAGTTAGGAAACAGATACTCAGGACCATACAAAATCACCAAAACATATCACGCGATAGATCGTTATACTATTTCTTCAATTAAAGGCATGAGAGGGTACCAAAAATTTAGTGCGGTTGTGGCTGGCGATACGTTGCGTCCATACAAGGCTGTAATATCAGATGATCATGATTCTACAGATAGTGAGGGTCATGACATTGATAGGGATGATTTAATTGATTTATTAGAAAGTTAGGTATGTTCGTTTGTATTTAATTTGATATTAAGCTTGTGTACGTACTATTATGTGATACCTATAAAACACGACAGCGTATCATTTACCCTCTATGTATACAAACATGTTGATAATAGAAAAAATATACCTACTTTAAATTTTATTTAAACTATTACCCGATGTGATTAGACTACCTACTTAGAATTTTGTTATATCCGCATTTACCCAAGTCGATATTAGATTATACTAACATCTTGCACTTTTTACAATAATAGGTACCTGAATTAACTATGTGCCATCGATTTAATGAGCTATGTGCTATCTGAACATTAGACTATGTGCTACCTATTTACTGAGCTATGTGCTACCTATTTACTGAGCTATGTGCTACCTATTTACTGAGCTATGTGCTACCTAGTTACTGAGCTATGTGCTATCCAAATATTAGACTATGTGCTATCTATTTTCTGAGCTTTGTTCTATCTAAATATTAACTATGTGCTACCTATTTACTGAGCTATTTGCTATCTATTTACTGAGCTAAGTGCTACCTATTTACTGAGCTATGTGCTACCTAGTTACTGAGCTATGTGCTATCCAAATATTAGACTATGTTCTATCTATTTTCTGAGCTTTGTTCTATCTAAATATTAACTATGTGCTACCTATTTACTGAGCTATGTGCTACCTGAATATTAAACTGTATGCTACATATTTACTGAGCTATGTTCTATCTGAATATTACACTATGTGCTACCTATTTTCTGAGCTTTGTACTATCTAAATATTAAACTATGTGCTATCCATTTACCTGTTATCCAATTACCTAGCTACGAAATCCATTCAACTAGCTATAGGTATGATATTCATTTAGCTGCTGCGTGCAATGCTTATACATAATATTGACTTAGGTAGGAATGTGCTATCTGTTTACATGGACTCGTTGGTTTGTAGACTAAATTCACGTTACAGATGGGCAAGTCTCTACCGGCTGTTGCGCAGAACGACAGAGCAACGCCAAGGGCTACTTCGTGGTCCACCAGCGCGACAGGCGGCGTTTCTTCTTCCTCTGTGATGACTTCTTCGACACAAGCTGACGCAAGTAAACAAGATCGTCGTGGGACACGGCTTTAGTCAGGACGGCCGAATGTTATCGTATTATATTCGTAGTAGATATCTTAGTACCTGTAACAAGTATAATTATGTAGAAGTTTCTTTAAGTTCACACTGACCAATTTATTTGATGTTGCCATTTAACTGATTTGTTATTCCTGTTTAAAATACTAAATTATTGACTTTTAAGTTCCATTAAATTATGTTGTTTAGAATATACCATGAGATTAATTTACTTAATAATAATATTGTTGTGAAGGCATTGATATAGTTTTAAATAGAGCAGTTTTACTTTTTTTAATAGTTCAGTTAATTTTATGTGGCAATATTCCTGGCAGATAGGTAGTAAGGGTAGACAACTGTCATTAGAAATGTTATAAAAGATCGTGTAACTTCATTTTTGTTCCTTTCTGTACGTGTCGCTGGACTGGTAACAATATAAATACGCTGTAAGTCTTTAACTATTATTTATCGTCAACCTTCTTCCCAACACCGGCATCATAAAACAGTTTTCCTACTGTATCCTGTCGCAAGACATGAGACTACTGGTTTATCCTACGCCTGATTGGCGGCCTTGATCCTCTCATATTCTACTGATGAGGGTTCCACGCGAGCAGCACTACTACCTTCACCAATATCTGACCCTACAACACCCTGCGGGTGTAACAATGAATGGTGGCGGCGGTTACACACCTGGCACCTAAGAGTGTTTCTACATTTTTTTGCAGTGTGGTTACTATATAAGCAAACAAAACATAAATTATTCTCTTGGGCAAACTTACGGCGGGCGTCATTGTTTTCCTTGCTAAATTTAGGACATAAACTAATTTTATGATCAGCTGCGCAATATGCGCATGATACCTTATTGTTTTTGAGTACATGAAGTGCCTGAGTAGTCTTTGGGATCCTGGTGTCTGGTTTAGTTTCTATGCTTTCTAAACCTCGATATCGACTCACTACAAACTCCCTAAATTGATGGAAAGTAGGAAGGTCATCCGTTTTATCCATTGCTACCTTTAATTCCCAAGCCCTTCTAGTCTCTCGATCTAATTTAGCACTGACTATGTGTATAATTAAGATATCCCATGATGCCACATCTACTCCTAAATTTCTTATTGAGTCTAAACAGTCGGATGTTGTACTAATGAGTCTTTTTATGTCTGTTGCGGACTCGTTAGTTAAACATTTTTGTTTTAAGAAACGTTTTAAAATTCCATTTGCTAGAAATCTTTTGTTATTGTATATAGACTCTAATTTATCCCAACTAGCCTTGTAATTGTCAGATGTCACGTCGACATTTCTCAACAAGTATTCCGCATCCCCGGTTACATACCCCTTTCAGATAATACAATTTTTGTGCATCATCTAACCTACTATTGTTGTGTATTAAACCTAGAAATAAATCTCGAAATGTCTTCCATTCGATATATTTACCTGAGAAAACCGGTATTTTGACTTCTGGTAATCTAAAATTAATCAATTCCTTACTATTACTAGGTCCCGGATTACTGTTATGTTCACCAGTTTGGACGTTACATTTGGTTATCAATTCCTTTAAATCACTTTTGAATTGTATGTATAATTCGTCAACATCATCATAAACACAATTTTTATAGTAATTTGAACTTTGTAAGTCTGACTTTTTTGTTTCGCTAATTATTTTAACATGGGTCCTACTAAATAATTGCCACTGTTGTTCTAAATTTTCTAAGCGTGTTTCAAGGTATGACACAGTACGACGATCCCTAGGGCATTTTTTGAAATTAGTAATAGCCTTGCTCATCTGGGCCCTCACGTCTTCTTGGATGTCATTTAATGAATCCATTTTGTAAATAATAATCCAAATCACAAGAAAATACAATGCCAAAAAAATATCACACAAAAATAAAAACAAGTACCCTACAAAAAACAATCCACACAAAACCAAAATAATTAAAGGTGGAAGATTACAAGTATTTGTTAAACTTAATGTCCACTATATACAATCTTCTTGCACTTTTTACGTTCACAAATATTTGTGAGTTTCAGATAGGATTTAAATAAAATAAAGTCTTTTTGCAACTTTATTTCTTTATAATCAGACACAGATTTCTCGTCTGAAACACTTTATCTTTGAAATTCTACACGTTCAAATCACTCGAAATTGTCAAAGTTAATTTCCTAATGACAATAAAGTTCAAATTTAACTGCACTTTTTGAAACCTTCCAATTCAATTCTTCCTGACAGTAAGATTGCAAATTGTACTCACGATTTTTTCACCAAATTAACTCACTGACACTGACTGCTGACACCTCGTGACGCTGCGACGCCATGTAATGCACCACCCAAGTGGCGCCCTCTGCTTGCCCACGATCTGCCGTCCTTTTCCTCCCTTGCGTCGTTCCTCCAGTTGTAGCTGCCACCAGTAATGCTGCACCACGCTCCACTGGCTGCTCCCTGCTCCAACCGGTTCCACCCTCAGCACCTGGCACCTCTCACCTGGTGTACCCCACTTGAAGGGGATGCTCTGGACAGCGATCCACTGCCCAGTAATGACGCGAAGGGTGGTAATCTCTACCACCACCGGAGACCACCAAAAACACTCCCGACCATCCGACTCGAAGGACCATGTACGAATTCCCGAGGGTCGACTAGGAGCGCGTAGTGAAAACAAAACACTGGACTGGTATTTAAATCGTATATATTTATATATGTACCGAATCACAATGAACTGTATATGTACTGCTCACTTAATAAAATATTTATCCTAGACTATATACTACGAGCGGTAACGAAACCATAGCGACTTCTAATTAGACGCCAACGCCATCTATCGAGCTATTGGGTACTTATTTCACGAATCTAAAATTAATGTTAATCGCTATGATTCCAGTTGCTCTTATCCTAAACACGTTGTAAAACGGTTCCCCGTCTCACTGAAATGGGTACATCATACACAGATACATTAACGTAGCTACTATTGATTGATTAAAGCGCAAGCGTAAAGATTCCCTTACCTCTTCACCTTATGAAGATTCTATTACAGGTATTATTAGCGCTACCTGCGAGAAGGAAGACAGACTGCGGCTGCGCGGTAGGAAACGGTCGGTGTAAGGCTAGGCTAAGGAAGTTAGGAGAATTATTGAGTGCCAGAGGCCTTGTCCAAGTGGGCTGTTGTAGGAGAACGAGTTAATATTATATAAGTAAAATATAGTTGTGTAGAAGCACAGATTTAGTTTATTATTATTCTATAATCTAGTGTTTAACGTAGTATGTGTTAGTGTTTGTAGGTGAGACTGTGTGAGCCTTTAGTTATTATAGTTATCCTAGGCTGATGGAGTTGATAGTCATAACAACTAATCAGACAGACACGTGTTGCTGGGGAGATTGTTGCGCCACTTCTTCTCCCCAGCATAAGCACTAGGAAGTGGTGACGGGTGGGCTCTTTGGGGCTGTCTAAAGACTTTCAAGAGAGTTGATTCACAACTCTATTAAATAAGCGTGAGTTTGATTCTCTACTCTCAAAACTAGTAATTATAGAATGTCGTATTCGTTGCCTTGGTCCGATACTAAAACTCTAAACTCTATTTCATAATGATCCTTGATTCTCTACTTCTCAACTAAAATTATCGAATAATTCTAAGAATATTATATTCTTTATCTTAGACTAATAACTCGGTCAGACTGACATGAGCACGTGTCTTGCAAATATGCTTGTTGTGTAAAGAGTGAACTTCCAGGGGTTTGGGTGACCACAACTGTCTCATATCCAGTCTAAGGACTGATAGGGACCATGTCTCCTTAAGAGCATGATGCAGACGCAATGCCGCTAGAACTAGCCGCTCCGTTGCTAGACAAGGACAGTCGCACGGTTGCCGCAGGAAAAGCCGCTTCGTCACGTTTACCAGTTCGAGAGAACTGCTAGGGGCCATGACTCCAAAAGAGCATGATGCCGACGCTATGCCGCTGTAAAGCCGCTTGCGTCACTTAATGGAAGTGTATCTCTGAGTACTCCGAGTGTAGATGCGAGGTATTGTGTGAGTTACGACTGATCAAATACCTGTTACGCGCTAGCGTTTGGGTTACTGACAAGTTTATATAATAATTTACTCTGCATCCCTCTATTATTTAGCTTTCTAAAATCACTTCCAATATATTTCTTATCTATGAATTCCCAAGTATCGTCTAATATTGATACACTGTTTCCTTGCCTCATTAATAATATCAAGGCTTCTATAAATTTGGGAATTCCCTTCTATTATCGGTGGGAGAGTGACCAAGTCTGGTGACGAGCTCTACAGGGCCGCACGGGGTTGGAGTGCGGTCTTTTCCTCTTAGGGGGAAACCGACCTTAACGCTAATATTAACATAATTAGGAAAAACGAAAAAATTATCAGCCTAGGGTAATTTAGGTACTGTCACATCAGTAAAAAAATGTTCAACGGCCTGAAAAATCGATTCTCCTCTGGTATAAGTCTCTAAATATGTAGCAAAAAGCAGTTTTTGGCACATATTTTCATCTTTGATATATCGAACATATCCTAACAACAGAGTTTCATTGCCGGGTAGTGTAGACTCGTCCAACTGGAGAGAGAATCTGTTGATCTGTAAGAACTTGCTTAAAATGTTTACCACATCGCGTCCCATCTCGTCTATGCGTCTCTGAACGGTGAGACTCGTCCAACTGGAGAGAGAATCTGTTGATCTGTAAGAACTTGCTTAAAACGTTTTCCACATTGCGTCCCATCTCGTCTATGCGTCTCTGAACAGTGTTATTGCAAAATATCATGTGCGGGTTAGTGCAATACATTGTTAAGGACCTCCGCAATGGCTGGTAAGATAAACTGCTCTCCAATTGTGTGGGGTTTCCCCGACTTCACTATTAGTAAAGATATATTATAGGACGCTCGTAAACCATCATCGTCTTTTATAGATGATGACGCAAACATCGATCTATGGATGGCCTTTTGTCTAGTTTTTCTTTAAATGCTTGAAAAAATGACAAGGGCTTCCTATTTTTGTCATCACGTACTCTAAGATAAGTGGTCATCCATTTTGGAAGGCTTCATGGCATCGTTACAGAATACTTGTTCACATATGAGACACATCGGCAAGTGTTGATTGGACGGAGATGCAATAAATCCGAACTTCAAGTAGTCCAAACTGTATTGTCTGCATTTTTTTCGTGGCCGCCATCATAAAACTCTCAGTAATCCTGCAAATAAAAAATAAGAAAATACCTAAACAAAAACAATAATAAACTGTTAAATTTACTGGTTTTTTTTTTAATTGAAACAACTGAGGCAACAGCAAACTGTTGCAAACAATCTACAGATAGCTGAACTGATGTATGGCAATGCTTATGCGCTGTGCCGGGTAAAAACTGTTTGGTACTTACCCTGTTAATTTTTCATAAACTGCAGATATTGTATGGTTACGCTATTACCTCGCGTAGGGAGCTCAGCATTTTGTAAAATCTTTTTCAGTCACTTTACTTCACTCAATTTAGCTATCAAATAACTTTGTAATCAATTGAAATAAATGAGGACTTATATGATTTATTATCGTTCAAGCTCCATCGAATTTCAAAACTCAAATGAACTTTCAACCTAAGTGCAAGCTCGTCAAATAGTAAAATATCAGGAACATGTTTGGACTTGCAACTTGATCATGAATTCGTTCGTGTTAAATCGCGTAAGCGTCAAATAGAGAGCAAGTCAAAACGCGCCTGAAAGACGCTCGAACTCATTATCTTGCACAAACTTGTCCACACTGACTTGCGGAGTTTTTCATCTTGTACGAACTTGAGGCTTTAAATTACTACAACAATGCTATTTTCTACAAAAACAAACGGTTCTTCCTGAAGCGGCCCAAACCGAGGGATGGCCAGGGGTCACACTCGGATGGCGGGATGGTCTCGGCCCGAAAAATCGGTCGACGGCCGTAGGGTGGCCCTGTCGGAGTCGTCAGGTGGTGGACGGCATGCTGCTGGCGGCTCAAAGACTGAGCAAGCGGCCAGGTTTGCGGAGGTCGCGGCCAGGTTTGCCGCGATAAAGGGTGTGGCCTTGAAGAGGACTCAGTCCTCAAAAGACAAGGCCATATATGCAGCCACGGCCTCCATTATTGAGGCAGCGCAGGCCATTCATTTCGGGCCTTCGCCGGACGGCATGTCCGAGATGCGGGCGGAGGTCGCCCGCTTGACAGCCGCCATGGAGCGTCTCCGAAAAGAGAATGTGAAGCTCCGAGCAGACCTGGCAAAGGTCGGCCACCGGGAGGCGCTAACAGGAAGGGCGCAGCATGGGCAAGGCCAGCCCGTGTCTGCCGAGGACCGGGTTTTGACCCTGGTGCGGCATGAGCTGGCTGCCTTTCAGAGTCGGTTCTCCGCTCTGGAGGCCATTGTCCTGCGCCCTCCACTGGCGGCGAGCCATTCGGCCTCGGGCCAGCGAAAGGCGGCATCGTATGCCGCCACCGCGGCCAAACCAGGATCCTCGGGGCGGACCCAAAGTGGGGCCGTGGCGGGCCGGCCCGTCGAAACGTCGCGGCTAGGCTCCGTGCCCCGAAGTCCGCAGCTGTAGTTATCACACTACAGCCGGAAGCGGAAAAGAAGGGCATGACCTACCGCGAGGTGCTCGGCAAGGCGAGGACGGCGGTGAACCTCCAGGAGATCGGCGTCACCAATGGCCTTCGGTTAAGGGTCACTGCGACTGGGGCCCGGATGCTGGAGGTCCCCGGTGCGGCCAGCGGCCCGACCGCAGACGCTCTAGCTGAAAAGCTTAGGGCGTCCCTGAATGCGGACGAGGTCCGAGTATCCAGGCCCACCAAGTGCGCTGACATGCGTATACTGGGCCTGGACGACTCCGTGACGGAGGAAGAGATCGTGGCTGCCGTTGTTAGGACGGGGGGGTGCTCTGCCGAGCAGGTAAGGGCAGGCACCATTCGTCCTGCGTTCACGGGGATGCACTCCATTACGGTGAGCTGCACCGTAACGGCGGCCCAAAAAATTGCCGGAGAGTGCCGAAGGCTTCTGGTGGGCTGGGTTTCGGCGCAGGTGAAGCTGCTGGAGCCCAGACCTCTGATGTGTTTTCGCTGCCAGGTGGGCAACCACGTGGGGGTGCAATGCGCCTCGGAGGTGGACCGCAGCGGTCACTGCTTCCGCTGTGGTCAGCCCGGTCACAAGGCCGGCTCATGCAATGCCGCGCCGCACTGCTTTATATGTGCGGCAGCTGGCAAGCCGGCCGATCACCGGGTTGGGAGTAAGGTCTGCGCTCCACCCGCCGAAGCCAGGGGCAGGGGCAATCCCACTGCCACCGCCGTCAAGGCTGCATCCGCCGCTGCTGCCGCCGCCGTTGCCACCTCCACCGTCGTCGCCGCCGCAACCATCGTGGCAGGGCCTCCACAGGAGGCTCGGGAGGGGGCTGATATGGAGTGTCAGTAATGGCCCCATTACGCCTCCTCCAGGCGAACATCAACCACTGCGCCTCTGCTCAGGATCTGTTGCTCCAGAGCATGGCGCAGTGGTCGATTAACATAGCCGTGGTCGCTGAGCCGTACTTTGTCCCGCCCAGGGATGACTGGGTGGAGGACCTGAGCGGCTCAGTGGCCCTAATTTCGTCGGCCGCCGCCGGTACCCTGTCCCTCGAGGCCGTCAAGAGGGGACGGGGTTGCGTGGCAGCACGGTTCGGGGAGATAGTCGTGGTAGGGGTGTACTTCTCTCCGAACCGAACTCTCGCCGAGTTCCACAACTCCCTAGCGGAGTTGAGAGTCGTCGTCGTCGGGTTTCGTTCCCTCCACGTGCTCGTCCTCGGGGACTTCAATGCCAAGAAATTGGCTTGGGGTTCCCGGCTCACGGACACGCGGGGCAGGATGGTGGAGGACTGGGCTCTGGAGACAGGCCTGGTCGTCCTAAACCGGGGTTCTGTCCCAACGTGTGTGCGTATGCGGGGTGAATCAGTGGTGGACATTTCGTTCGCCAGCCCCGCTCTGTCGCCGCACGTCATTGACTGGCGCGTCATGGAGGGGGTGGAGACCTATTCCAACCACCGGTACATCCGGTTCGACGTCTCCGCCCAGACTTCGAGCGCGCCGGTCCGACAGGCCCCGAGTGGTCCGCGGTGGGCGCTGAAGCAGCTGGACCGGGAGCTCCTCCTAGAAGCCTCGATCGTGCAGGCCTGGGTGTCACCACCGGACAGGCCTGTTGACATCAACGACGAGGCGGAGTGGTTCCGGGAGGCCATGTCCGAAATATGTGACGTGGCAATGCCCCGGGGCCAGCCCGGACGAGCTTGGCGCCAGGTGTGCTGATGGTCGCCGGAGCTGACGGCTTTGCGCAAGGCGTGCGTGGCTGCGCGACACCTGTACACCAGGCACCGCAGGATAAGTATTCGCCCTCCGAATACGGAAGCCATTCAGGCGGAGCTGTACGAGGGGTACAGAGCGGCGAAGACCGCCCTCCAAGCGGAGATCCTGCAGGCCAGGGCCCTGGCCCGCGAGAAGTCGCTCGAGACTCAGAACAGGGACCCGTGGGGACGGCCCTACAAAATGGTGCGGGATAAACTCCGCCCATGGGCTCCCCCACTGACGCAGAGCCTCCGGCCCCAGCTAATGGAGGACGTGGTGAGCACTTTTTTCCCTTCCCGGGGGGAGCATACTCCCCCGCCCATGACACACCGCCGACGACGACGATGCTTCGGAGGTGACCGAAGTAGAGCTGAGAGTGGCGGTACGTAGGCTTAGTGCCAAAAATACCGCCCCAGGACCCGACGGCTTACCTGGAAAAGCCTGGGTCCTGGCCTTGGAGGCTCTCGGGCCTCGACTCATGGGGCTCCTAAGCGCATGCTTGGAGGAGGGCCAGTGCCCACTTCGTTGGAAGACGGGGAAATTGGTCCTCATGAAGAAGCCGTGGCGCCCTGCGGACTCTCCGTCCGCTTACCGGCCCATCGTGCTGCTCGACGAGGTGGGCAAGCTTTTTGAAAGAGTTATTGCAAACCGCCTCGTCGGGCGGCTGGTACGGGTATGGCCGGATTTGGCGGAGAGCCAGTTTGGTTTCCGCAGGGGGCGCTCTATGGTGGACGCCATCATGCGCGTGCGAGCCCTCACGACGGGGTATGCTGTTGCCCGGGGTGGGGTCGTCTTGGCGGTGTCTCTAGACATCGCCAATGCCTTCAACACCCTGCCTTGGAGTTGCATCAGGGAGGCATTGCGGTATCACCGGATGCCGACCTACCTCTGTCGCGTTGTCGAGGCCTATTTGACGGAAAGGGCCATCATCTACCCCGGTCACCGGGGAGAGTGGAACCGGCGAGAGATGTCGTGCAGTGTCCCACAGGGATCGGGGCCGCTTCTGTGGGATATCGGTTACGACTGGGTGCTGCGCGCCGACCTCTCGAATAGCGTCAGCGTGGTGTGCTACGCTGACGACACGCTGGTCCTGGCACAGGGGAGGTCGCACCAGGAGGCGGCCGAACAAGCGACACTCGGGGTTGCGACAGTCGAGAATCCGGCAGTTAGGACTCGAAGTGGCCTTGCACAAGTCCGAGGCCATGTGTTTTCATGGTCCTCGGAACGCGCCACTGTCGGGTTCCCAGATAACGGCGGGAGGGGTTCACATCGGCGTCGAGTCGACAATGAAGTACCTGGGACTCGTGCTCGACAGCCGGTGGATTTTCGTGGAGCATTTCCGACGTTTGGCCCCCAGACTGGAGCGGGCTGGCGCTGCCTTGAGGCGGCTCTTGCCCAATCTAGGGGGTCCAAACGCCTCCTGCCGGAGGCTCTACGCGGGAGTCGTGCGGTCCATGGCCCTTTACGGGGCACCGGTGTGGGCGTCTTCTTTGAGGCGTCGACCAGCCCGCCGGTTGAACGCGTCCCAGAGGGTCATGGCTGTCCGGCTGGTCCGGGGATACCGCACGGTTTCCTGCGAGGCGCTGAGCCTCCTTGCCGGATTACCGCCATGGGATCTGGAGGCAAAAGCCCTCGCGCACGTATGGGAGTGGCGCGAGGAGGCAAAACGCCGGGGTGTAACTCCGCTACCGCGAGATATCACGGTACAGCGGACAGAGCTCCGGCGGGATATCATGACGACATGGAGGGTGCGATTGTCGAAACCCAGTGCTGGGCACGCCACAATAGCGGCGGTAAGTCCCCTCTTTGAGGAGTGGTTGGAGAGGCGCCACGGCGTCCTCACCTTCCGCCTGACACAGGTCCTCACCAGACACGGTTGTTTCGGGAGGTTCCTGTTTCGCATTAGGCGGGAGGAAACGCCCGGGTGTCACCATTGTGTGGATCGCCCGGAGGACACGGTGGAGCATACGGTGGAGGTATGCCCAGCTTGGGTGGAGCACCGCAGTGTCCTCAGGGAGGCAATTGGCGGCGGCAATCTCTCGCGTCCGGCCCTGGTCCAGGCCATAGTACGGAGCGAGAGGGAATGGAAAGCCGTCACCTCCTTTTGCGAAGCAGTAATGCTCGCGAAGGAGGAGGCGGAGCGGGTGAGGGAGAGAGCCTTGCGCCCTCACGCCCCCACTAGCCGCCGCAGGAGACGCCCTGGGCGTCGGGAGTCGCCTGCAGATTCCCGGCCACCGTAGGCGCGGGCTTGCGGACGGCGACCAATGGGTAGCTCACCGTCCGGTAAGGACCAGGCCCGGCTCGACGGCGCGTTGTGTTCCACGCGCGCCTCAAAGAGATGTCAGCACAAAGTGACGGGGTCCGATAGGGCCGACGCCTCAGGGTCGCGGGTTATTCTACAGAGAAAACCGTGGCCCTGGCACAGGCAACTGAAGGATCACGGGTGGGTTTTAGTCAGTAAAAGTCTGACACGCCCTCCCGCTCCACCCAGAGCGGGAGAAGTCATTTGATAAGTAACCCACCCAAAAAAAAAAAGGACAAATTCCTTTCCATCGCTCTTTGAATATGCCATCCCTTATCGATAAAGAGTTGACAAGTCTCTATTTAGAGACTTGTCAACTCAAAAAATAATTTCTATACGAACTCTATACGGATTGACAAATTTCACCATGCAAATATCTTTTATATTCTGATCTCTGAATAACTTAGCAGATCTAAATTGTTTAGGTAGTTTATCTTGGCTAGATATGTACACTTCTATCTTTTCTGTTTCCTTCATGTTTTTTTCTTTCCGCTTAACTTCTGTCCATTCTTCATCACTGCTTGTTCTCATTCTTGGTCTTGTCTTCACTGTATTCTATGTCTAACTCATCATTTAAAATAGTAATCTTATTCGAAGAATCATTATTTATTTCATTACTCGTCTCATAATTATCGCTCATTTTACTCGTAAACAAGTAGCATCTGCGACAGGCGCTAGGCGGCAGCTAGCCGACCGACAAGCCACGTGCCGTTCCTTTCTAAGTTCAAATGTACCTTAAAAATATGCGCTCTGCTCAGTTAACGATAATAACTGTGACAGGACCCGCTCGCACGAGTGCCGCGACGAAAAAACTCTAACATATGATATGCTAGCTTAGTCGTTACCGTGCTTGGGTAGGAGCGATTATGGCAAGCCCTGAGTTCGAATCTCACCTTTGCTTGCGTATTAAACTTGATGTTATTTTCTAATCATTTCTATTTATAGTTTTTGATATGTTATTAATATTACCTAAAATGAACAATTTCTGTTTGTTTTAATTAAATTACTTGAAGTGGTACGATAATCATTCGATACTTGTTTTGTTCATCTTGTTTACTTAGATAATAAAAGTTTGTAGGAAGACCACAAAAAACTGAGTAAATTATTTCGATTTCTGTGAGGTAGATGGATTCGTTACGACTATTCACCTAATGTAACGTTGTTGGTTAGTGACGAATGTTAAAATAAGTTAATTAGCGGTATTGAGGTTATAATTTTCAAAATGCAGTGAAATATAAATATTGAAGCGTGGGCAATATTTTCGCCCTGCGTAAAAGTGGACGTAAATGATGTGATAACACAAATGGACTAAGTCGAAAATCAAAATCAAAAGTAATTTATTCAAATTAGGGTGACAATCAGCACTTTTCGAACGTCACAATTACATAAGATAGTCCCCCAAAACGCCCGCCCTTCACCACTTCCTAGTGCTTTAGCTGGGAAGAAGAAGTGGTGCAACAAACTCTCCAGCAGCACAGCTGTCTGTTCATTTAGAAAAAAAATACTTGAATGCATACAACAATAGCACATTATCTTGTACAACATAACACTAAATAAATAAAATTCAAATGAATTTGAATTTAATTTAATGTGTAATTAAGAATTAATTCAATACTGGATTAATTGTTAACCACCTCGCCACCCGCCACCAGCGTCGGGGATCGGGTTGCCTCCTTCCCTGAAATATGGCGAGGGGGGCAATTGCTGATCTTTGCGTTACGCTGGTGAACGGGTGTTGCTTGTGGTCTATGGTTTAGTTATTGTTAAAGTAATTGTTCTGTTAATTTAATTTACTTCGATGCTATCATTTGTGTGTACTTTAAATTAATCCAATTATGCATATGTAAGGTGTCACGCCCTTTATGCCTCTTTTTTTTTTGGGTGGGAAACCATCAAATGACTTCTCCCGCTCTAGGAGGAGCGGGAGGGCGTGTCAGACTTTTACTGACTAAAACCCACCCGTGTTCCTTCAGTTGCCTGTGCCAGGGCCACGGCTATCTCTTTTCAAATTACCCGCGACCCTGAGGCGTCGGCCCTATTGGACCCCGTAATTTTGTGCTAACATCTCTTTGAGGCGCGTGTGTAACACGACGCGCCGTCGACCCGGGCCTGTTCCTTACCGGACGGCGAGCTACCCATTGCTCGCCGTCCGCAAGCGCGCGCCTACGGTGACCGGGAATCTGCAGGCGACTCCCGACGCCCCGGGCGTCTCCTGCGGCGACTAGTGGGGGCGTGAGGGCGCAAGGCTCTCTCCCTCACGCGCTCCACCTCCTCCTTCGCAAGCATAACTGCTTCGCAGAAGGAGGTGACGGCTTTCCATTCTCCCTCGCTCCGTACCATGGCCTAGACCAGGGCCGGACGCGAGAGATCGCAGCCGCCAATCTCCTCCTCGAGGACACTGCGGTGCTCCGCCCAAGCTGGGCATACCTCCACCGTATGCTCCACCGTGTCCTCCGGGCGATCCACACAATGGTGACACCCGGGCGTTTCCTCCCGCCTTATGCGAAACAGGAACCTCCCGAAACAACCGTGTCCGGTGAGGACCTGTGTCAGGCGGAAGGTGAGGACGCCGTAACGTCTCTCCAACCACTCCTCAAAGAGGGGACTTACCACCGCTATTGTGGCGTGCCCAGCACTGGGTTGCGACAATCGCAGCCTCCATGTCGCCATGAGATCCCGCCGGAGCTCTGTCCGCTGTACCGTGATTTCTCGCGGCAGCTGAGTTACATCCCGGCGTTTTGCCTCCTCGCGCCACTCCCATACGTGTGCGAGGGCTTTTGCCTCCAAGTCCCATGTCGGCAATCCGTCAAGGAGGCTCGCCGCCTCGCAGGAGACCGTGCGGTATCCCCGGACCAGCCGGACGGCCATGACCCTTTGGGACGCGTTCAACCGGCGAGCTGGTCGGCGCCTCAAAGAACGCGCCCACACCAGTGCTCCGTAAAGAGCCATGGACCGCACACGCCCTTTATGCCTGGAGGCTTTTATTTGTGTATTAAGTTATGTTGTTTTTTCATTGATTTTTATTGGTTTCTGTTTTGGGTATTTTGGCGTGGCTAGCTTAAATATGGCAGATAATTTAATACGTTTTTTTTTGTGTTTCGGTTTTTATTCTTTGATTACCTTATAATTATATAATTCAATGGTTTTCTAACTAAACAGACAGCTGTGCTGCTGGGGAGTTTGTTGCGCCACTTCTTCTTCCCAGCTAAAGCACTAGGAAGTGGTGAAGGGCGGGCGTTTTGGGGGACTGTCTTATGTGATTTTGACGTTCAAAAAGTGCTGACTCTCATCATACTCTCCTCGGGGCGAGCTCGATCGCTCCAACGCGAATGTATGCGTACATCCGCGGTGGGGCGACCTAGTTCGCCAGGCACTTCTTCTCTTGCAACCGAGCGGATGGGCAGGTTGCGGATAGCCCAACTCCGGCTGTGTGTGGCGACTAAAACGGTCGATCCCGCGACCGGAGCATCTTGCAAGAGATACCGGACAAGAGAAGTTCCCGAAAGCCAAATCCCAGGCTCAGGGTAACCTAGGCACCCTCTTCCCATGAACCCAACACCTTACCAAGCCATCCCTCCTTTATCCACACATCCTGTCTTTTTCCCAAATCCTTAGGCTAAGGTGACCCCCAAAAAACCCAAACCTTCTTACCGAACGCCTTCCTTCCTGTCCCTATGTCCCGTCGGTCCCAGAGGAGGAGTACGCGTTTAATGCCACCAAAATACAGGCTTGTCTTTTCACCGCAAAAAGGAGTCGTTTCGACCAAACTCCTACTTTTCGGGGTACACCTGTTCCTGTAACTGATTGGCTTGAGCTCCTAGGCACGGAGTTGTGTCCAGTCTCAACTTTAGCGCAACCATTGAGCGCAAAGCTCAAACTGCGGCCAAAAAGCTGGGCATTCTAAATAGAGTGAAGCGATACTTTACGCCTGGACAGCTTCTTACACTTTATAAAGCGCAAGTCCAATCCTGCATGGAGTATTGCAGCCACCTTTGGGATGGCTCAGCAAAATACCAACTTGCCGCGCTCGACTAGGGACGCGCTCTCGTAGGGACTCAGTGGAACGCAGAGCTAAGAGGCTCATAGGCGACGTAAAACTGGTGGATGCCAAGCTTCACAGCTTAGCTTATCGCCGCAAGGTTGCCTGCTTGTCACTCTTCTTTAGACTGTACTTCGGTGAGTGTGAGCAAGAACTCCACGACCTATTTCCACCTGCCCTCTTCTACCATCGGACATCTAGACGTACTGCTAATAACCATCAATACTTAGTTGCGATTCCACCAATTTGCACTAAGCGCTTCCAAACATCTTTCATAATGCGCACGGCAAAAGAGTGGAACTCACTACCTGCGTCTGTGTTCCCGAACACATTCAACCCGAATCTCTTCAAAGTTAGAGTTAACAGGCTTCTTCTGGGTAAGCTCACTCCACCGAAGACTTTGTCTCTGTCACTTCTGACCTAGACTAGAGTCAAGAGCAAAAAATCCCAAATAAAAAAAAAAGATGCATTACGTAAGCAATAAAACAGAGCCAAAAACACTAGACTCCCGGACGACTGGGATTTATACAAAGACACCCAATATATACAAAAAGCAAATCAGAACTGCCAGGAGAACAGCATGGTGGAAATTTTGTGAATCCATCGAAACCAACAACGAAGCCGCAAGGGTAAGGAAAATCCTATGAACTGATCAGGACCGAACCCTCGGCACGCTGAAAAAACCCGATAACTCATACACACTAACTGACCATGAAACCAGTAAAGTCTGGAAGCTGAACCAGACTGGGCTCCAACAGATCAAGACTGGTCTAGAGCACACAGTAAAGTAACTGAAGACCGGATAAAGTGGCCCATCAACACATTCCAGCCCTATAAATCTGCAGGGCTGGATGGCATCTTCCCAGCCCTTCTACAATGGGGGGTTGATTTCTCGTACTAACACCATGCCTGGTGGGAACCTATCGGGCCTGCATAGCACTCAGACACATACCCTAGCTTGGCGCGAAGTGAAAGTCATTTTCATACCCAAACCAGGCAAATCCGACTACACGCAACCCAAGGCCTACAGGCCCATAAGCCTCACATCTTTCTAACTGCAAACCCTCGAGAGACTCTGTGATAGACACATTCGTGACGGACCTCTTCAGGCAAAAACACTTCACAAACAACAGCATGCGTACTCCACAGGCAGGTCAACGAAATGCGCCGTGGATCACAAATGCTCAGCACTAACCGTCTTCATTGATATCGAGGGCGCCCTCGAAAAAACCACTTTTGGTAGCATCAACATGGCCCTCGATAGACACAGCATCGATCCGACCCTGAGCGGGTGGATCACCAATTTGCTCAAACTGAGAGCTTCACAGGTTAAAGTGAACGACACCACAAGGGCCATTGTGGCGAAGGGCTGCCCGCAGGGGGCGTCCTCTCGCCGCTTCTGTGGAACCTGGTTGTAGACAGCCTCATCAGAACACTAAATGACAAAGGCTACTTTATTGTAGGCTATGCCGATGATATAACCATAATAATAAATGGCACCCAAGAAAATACCTTATGCAACCTTATGCGCCAAGCCTTGAAAATAGTAGAGGACTGGTGCAACAGACATCAGCTATCCGTCAACCCCACAAAAACCGAACTGATTCTCTTTACAAGAAAGAGGAAACTAATGAAGCTACAACTACCACGCTTCTTTGGTACAGCATGCCTAGGTATTTGGTTTCGGTTGATAGGCTTATGGTAGCATAAGCCTATCAACCGAAACCAAATACCCTAGGCATTTATTTGGACAAACAGCTGAAATGGGCGAAACACACCAAATACATCACTACAAAAGCCAGCATATCTCTGTGGCAGTGCAAGCGAATGCTTGGCAGAAATTGGGGGATTAGCCCCAAAGTCACCGACTGGCTATACACTACTGTCATTCGACCAATTATCACGTTCGGCTCGTTGGTCTGGTTGCCTAGGACAGACCTAGGCACAGCCCAAAGAGATCTCGAAAAACTGCAGCGGTTTGCCTGCGTAGCAATCACTAGCTGCATGAGAACCACCCACTGCTGCCCTACAGGCAATGCTTCGGCTGCCACCCCTACAACTCATCGTGCGGGAGGAGGTGACCCTTGCTGCCTTCAGGCTCCACATTTCGGGAACCCTAAGCAAAGACTGTAGGGTCAAGCACATACGCATAAAGGAAGATGCGGTTAACCGACCACCACTGATGGCATCACCCTGCGACAAAACCCCGAAACGACATTACTTTCAAAAGAACTACAATGTCATACTCTCAGAAGAACAGTGTAACTACTCAGGCACGAATGAACTGAGAGTATACACCGACGGCTCAAAGACCGGATCCGGAGCCGGAGTTTTCTCACATGACCTCAACATGACCATATCAAGTCCGCTGGGAATGTTTTACACCGTCTATCAGGCGGAGTGTGTGGGCATCATACAAGCGGTTTATACCATAGAAGCCAGGAGAGTTACGGACACCCATATACGTATACTCTCCGACAGCGCCTCAGTCCTCAAATCATTAGGGAGAGAAAATATTACCTCGAGTCTAACACTAGAATGTCACAATGCTCTAGAACGAGTTCCGGTATCTAACCGCAACACGATGACACCACAATGGATAAAAGGACACAGCGGATCACTAGGCAACGACGCAGCTGACGAATTAACCAGGAGAGCAACCAGCAGATCGGCTTGCGGGCCTGAACTCACCATACCCATCCCCTTCAACCAGACACGCAGGTGGCTGCAGGAGTCCACCCACACACAAACCGAGAGGTGGTGGACCTCGACACCAGGCTGCAGGCAGTCCAAGAAAGCTTTGCCATCCTTAGATGGCAGGTTAACCAGACGGTTATTACGCCTGGCAAGAAATGGCCTGCGTCTTGTGACGGGGACCATCACAGGACACCGCTCGCTAAACAAACACCTTCACACAATACGCATTACGGATAGTGTGCAGAGCTTGCATGGAGTCGGACGAATCCGTTGCGCATGTGCTCTTTGAGTGGACAGGCGTTACCCAGATAATAACAGAAACCCTCGGGACACCCGGATCTTTCACAGATATTCTCGATAGACCAGAAGCTTTGATCGACTTCTGGAGGGAGGTGGGCTGGTTGGAATATTAACCACCGCCATGGCCCACGCACAATGGTCCACATGAAGGGCTAAGTGCGGAAACCAAACCCTCCAACATAGAACATAGTGCTGACTCTCAGCCTAATTTGAATAAATGACTTTTGATTTTGATTTTATATTCACTAAATATGAAAATTATACTATTTCACATTAAATGTGAAATACTTAATCTAAACAAACTGCCCTAGTTTACCACTTATTAAAATCTCTTATTTTGGAAAGTTAAGATCGACGCTTAATGTTTATGGTGTAATAAATCTACTTCTTTTTTTTTACATTTCACGTGTCAAAATAAAACAAATTGCTTCTAAGTTCCTTGATATAGTATTGCACATCCAAACTGGCTGAAGAAGTTATTATAAATAATAGCATCAGTTTGTTAAAGTCGAAGTCACCTTTAGTTAGCACCACAATTAGTAATAGTACTAATGTTGAGGTGGTTAGCTCAGATAATTTAAACTAGTGTTTAAGACAGCAGAAGGTACCACTAATAGTATAGTTCCACTTAAAAACAAAAAGGTATTTTCTAGCACTACAATAGTTAACCTTAGAAACGGGGCTAAGCAGAAATCCTTGAAATTATTTCATCAAAATATTCAAGGTAATTAAGTCCAAACAATTGAAAATTGAATCGTTTTTAGAAAAAACAATGTTTGACAATATTTGCAAAAGTGAGCATTGGTAAAAAGATTCTGAAATGTTAATTAATTACGAGAATTATAATGTGACCAGTTGTTTTAACCGAAAATCAATGCTGCGTGATGTTTCACTAATCCTAATTAAAAGTTGCATAAAATCAAAAGCTAAAAGAAAAAAACAGACATAGTTGAACTATCGGTTGAACAAAGCGTTGACCTGTTTGTGTTGAGCTAGATAAGCATGTTATAGTGTGCGTTTACAGACCCCCAAATTATCAAAACTACTCTATATTTGAGTCAGTAATGGAAGATGTTTTGGCTAAACTTGCAACTGGTAATAAATCAGTTTTTATCTGTGGAGACTTTAACATTAATATTTTAGAAAATAATTAAAAAACCAATAGATTATTTAATTTGTTTGATTCATTCAATTTGTCAAATGTGTTTTAAGAACCAACCCGAACAACTACAACTACTGTTTCATGTATTGATTATTTATTTCGTTGCTGCGACTATTTAGGTAAAGCTATTGTTAATTATCTCTCTTCAGGTCACAGCGGTTAAACTGTAACTTTTGAGTCCAACATAGCGATACAAAAAGTGCATATACAATCCAGACTAATAACATCTGTTAATTTAAATAAATTTAGTAGAAATTTTATTTTTAAGTTAAGTAATCAGGACCTTACAATGAATACAATGAATAAATTTAATATTTTGTATCAAGAATTCTTTTCGATAGTTCAAACCTAGTTTAATAATACTTTTAAGAAGAACACTAAAAGTATCAGCCCTAAGTTTTTATTAAATGACTGGGCAACTAAAGGACTTATGAGAAGTAGGGAAAGACTTTTCGAGCTGTATGGCCTTAAGCCTTTTATTAACACGGACACTTTTGATAAGTATGTTGCTTCTCACTCAATTTTTTAAGAACACTTGTAAGGCAGCTAAAGACTTATACATTAGCAGCAAGGTAAATCAGCAGGCAATAAAATAAATACGGTTTGGAAAATTATCAATAACAAAACGAACAGGATCAAAAAGCAAAATTCTGATTACACACTGGAGACGTCATGTGGTCTCATTTGCGATAACAATAAAGTTACTCAGGAAATTGTGAATTTCTTTACTAGTGTCCCACTAAAAACCACTGAAATCTTAAATTCTTCGCCCTCGCTTGCTTTTGATTTAATAAGGGCGAATGTTTCAGCCTGCTCGATTAAATTTAACTTTAAGCATATTAACCCCTTAACAGTAACAAAATCTTTTAAGCAAATCAAGATCAAATTGACCGAAGATCTATGGGGAATGTCTATTAAAGTCTGCACTTCCATAATTGAGACAATAGCACCTTACTTAGCCTAAATATTTCATTTTTGTGTGGATCTAATGAAATACAGTAAGGTAATACGACTTTTCAAACCCGGGGACAGTTAAGATAGTAATAATTATAGACCTGTGTCCGTGTTGCCGGTTTACAGCAAGGTATTCGAAAAAGTTGTGCTTAATCAAATGCTCAATCATTTCAATACTAATAAAATCATTCACGAGCAACATTATGGTTTTACCAAAAGGCGTTGTACGACCGACGCCAGTGTTACCTTATTACAACATGTTTATAACGCGTGGAAAGAGGCTCAAGACGTCATAGGAATCTTTTGTGACCTCTTTGAGGCATTTGATTGCGTCGATTACGAAACCCTGCTATTGAAAAACTTGCGCTCAGTTTACTTAAATCTTATTTAAATGATAGAACTTCAACAGCAAGTTCTAATCAATGGTGTCAATTCAGTTGGTTTGAAAGTAAAAATGGGTATTCCACAGGGCTCGATATTGGGACCTTTCCTCTTTTTAGTATATTTTATTGACCTAATCCATTTATTAATAAATCAACCACAAATGGTGTTATTTGCTTACACTAATTGCTTAATTTTTAAAGTAGATAGACGTGCTTCAAATTTTGACGACGAAATTGATGCCCTAACTAATTTTGGAGCACCAGGGTCTAAAATTGGTTCGCTGCTAATAATTAAGTACTAAATGGAAATAAAACTAAGTGCCTAAGATTTTCGTAGCCCAACGTCAAGAGTAGTGATTGTGAGATAGTATTGAATCAAGAGAAACTATAAATGGTCGATAAAACGGTTTTCTTGGGGATCACGCTCGACTCAAGGCTACAATGGGGTCCTCATTTAACATCTCTTGCAGGACGGCTAAGTTCAGCAGCTTACGCTGTCAGTAAAATCCGTCAATTTACTGATGTAGATACCGCGAGGCTGGTCTATTTTAGTTACTTTCATAGTATCATGTCTTACGGTGTTTTACTTTGGGGACGGGCTGCAGACATTGAGTCTATTTTTATGCTGCGGAAAAGAGCCATCAGAGCCATATTATAAATCCAACTACAAAATACGAAGAGACCTCTGATAAATATTACGAAGGAAGGAATACGAATTAAAATCTGGAAAACAAAACACTACTACTTCTATTTTCAAAAGTCCATTCACTTTAGCGGCGTCGTTGGATATATAATCTCCGCAGGCGCGATTCTCTAAGGGAATTGTTCAAGGATATTAACATCATGACGGTACCTTGTCAATACATCTATGAAAACATCATGTACGTAAGATTTTTTTTCATCTTTGCAGTGAAAGAGTTGAAAGACATAATTATAGTACTAGAAATCGGGACCTATTAGTTCAACCAGGTTTCAGACTGGCCAAAGTAGACTCATCTTTTATGGGATACTGTTTAAAATGTTACAATAAAATACCTCCCCACTTATTTCAACTGAATGAGACGAAATTCAAATCCTTTGTAAAACACACACTATGCAGGCAGGCACATTAGAAGTAAGGGGATTAAATCACTGATAAAAATGCCTGGCTTAATGCTGGTCCTGCTCCACACCGCAACTAATTAATTGACATTTGAAATACTGTTGGAGCTACTAAAGATTGTAAAAATATATTTGCAATAAATAAACTGAATCTCCTTTTTATAATATAGATGCATTGCATAGGTGTGAATACTTTGTACCATAGAGCTACCATTTACCGGGTGATGTCATAGAATGACTTGATTGTGCCCTGGCGGCTGATAGTGTGTCATGCTCACTCAAATGTCTCGCTGACGGTGGCGCGTGAGTTGAATCATTTAGCTCCCTTCAAAATGGTTGAGCTGAATGGTGCTGATCCATGCGTCATGTTCGTGAACGGGCGCCGTAAGTTGGGGCTGGTCATCTCTTGGCTGCAATGGCTTATTTTAATAATTTATTTTTTGGATTGTTTTTAATTTTGTTTTGCTGCACTCTGAACGCTTTTGTCGTGTACGGTTTTTATACATCGTTCTCACTTGTAGTGTCAACATTAATCGTTGTAACTAATATATATGTAACAACAATATTATTTGAAAGAGTGTCCATGGAGTTTCTTGTCCTTTCTTCTCCATAGGTACCTACTACGCTTTGGAATGGGCAATTAACTTCATATTTCTGACTGACCGACTCCTTGACAAAAGTGCCTGTAAATGGTTTAATTGAAATAAATGCTTGGAGTTTGAGTTTGAGTTATCCTTATGTATAATATTATAACAAATAAATATTTTTTTATTTTATTAAAAAAATGCGTTAGGTAGAACCCGAGCCGGCGGCTTCTCAAACAACGATTGGCGCCTACTGCAACAAGTTCATATGCAATGCCATAAACTGGCCAGGTCACGAGCATGATGCGTGTCTAACAAAAGCTATGGAAAAATATTTTTGTTTCGTGCAGTGCGATGCGAGTACGCGACTTTACGTCAGTGTGTGCCGTGCAAAACTGCGATCTTTGCGGTGTGTCGTTTAAACACATACAGTCGTACCGCGAGTTCACAGCAATACGACTCTTAACGTGCCTATGCACTTTTGAACGCTTACTGTACATTATCAGCCAAACATGTAACAGGCCATCGAGATACATTAAGATCCCAGTTATATTAAAAAATGTATAAAATGTCAATTGCCTCAAAAATGTTTCACATTTACATATAGGTCAAAAAACATCATTGTAATGATCCCTTTATCTCGTTAATGGATTGCTGACATATTACAAAAAAACCCCGTATGTGCCTAAACATACATATATTATTTACCATTCAATTATTCAACTTTCTATATTAGATTACGATATGTAACTCAACCTCAATGCTATTGCTTATATCTAATAACTTATGATGTTGTCGAATAAATGGATAGGTACTTACCTTGTGTGTCAAGTTACTTTGCCTTATGAACATTAAATAAACTGACATGTAGGTTGCTACTTAGCCATTTACTATTGGATAATCTGTTATTCATTTTTTGTTCTGTTATTAATTTATTGTAACCATAATTTGATTAAAAAGAGTGTCCGTGGAGTTTCTTGCCCGTTCTTCTCCATAGGTACCTACCGACCGACCTTGACAATTAAAAGTGCCTGTAATTGTTATTTTTTTTAAATAAATAGTTTGAGTTTTTTGAGTCTTGTTCAATACAGTCCACTTGCAAGATTTGTTACATTGTTTTGATCAGTTTTAAAATAAATATATAAAAAAATAAGTTACTTATTAAGCCCAATTGATTGGAAGCAGAAATAGTATTTGTAAAAGGACACATGGTCCGTTTGGTGCGCGGTATGTCCAACCTTTTTGCATGTTAGTTGCCTCAATTCAGATCTTACAAACACCTTATCAACTTAACGTCATCAACAAATACGAATAAACTTTACTTGATCAGACTATAATGAGGTCCACACTGAAGATTACAATATATCTTACCTATGTTACTACTAAAGGTAAGGTGCAGTATTTTTTGACGTTCTTAAATCTCTTTTAATGTAGCCAAGAAATTAGTTTTTTTTTTACTTGAAACAAACGTGAAAAATCGCTAATTAGAACGTGCACTTTGAAGAGATTCCATCAAGAAACCATGTAAAAGTTATATCAAAGGATTAGGATTATACTTACAAAATGTAGCAGTTCAAGCGCTCTCACCGGCCGGCCAGTGCCCAACGAGATGCACTACAAGACACCGCACTACAAGAGGGCCTTAATGACTAAAACAGAGCGGATCCTGTTTTTAGGCGCCCACTCTAGAGGGCTGTTCTGATTTCAGGATGACGTTGGGGCTGTCACATTTTTTTTTTTTGGGTGAGATAACGTCAAATAACTTCTCGTGGAGGGCGTGTCAGACTTTTACTGAGTGAAAGTCTGATTCGCGCTCGCTCTTCTGAGGTTGACGCTGAAGTCGAACATAGAGCCTTCCTCTCTTCCGTTGAAGACCATGAGTATCCCCTGCCCCCCGTCTCGCCAGACGAAGCGTACGATCTCATCAAGGGTCTTAAGGCTCGCAAAGCCCCCGGTATTCCAACTGTTCCCTGCCCACCTGTTAATGCAATTAACTACCGTCTTCAATGGTGCTCTGAGCAAAAACATCTTCCCGCAAGCATTTAAAGAAGCCACCGTTATTGGTATCCCAAGCTCGGCGAGCCCAACTTGGAGCCCACGAGTTACCGCCCCATCAGTCTGCTCAATGTCCTCGGCAAAATCTATGAGAGGCTTAATTATAAGCGTGTCAGAGACTATGCCGAGACAAGTCCTCATCCCTAACGAACAGTTTGGTTTTCCAACTCTGCTGTATTAGTGATTATAACATTATCTTTTAAGAGAGATGAAAGTTTCTTATCGTTATTTTCTAAGTGTAGAATTGCGGAACCATACTTGATTGAGTCATCCTCATCCATTGTGCATATTACTTGTTTGAAAAACAAGGAAGGAACCGAAACCAGCAAACCACGCAGATCTCTTATCTCTATCAGGAATAAGATGAGATGATAATCTATTAAAATACTGTCCTGATTATGAAACTAATCTACGTAACTAAATGTTACATACTAAAACTAATAATTTATTTCAGCAAGTTTAACTTCATCATAATGATGTTCTACGTGCTGACGGTTTATCAATAAGGTAATTAATTCGAATTACTTTATAGGGACCTTTCCAAATGGGTGATTAAGCTTTACGGAATCGTAAGTGATTTTGTTTTTTTTTTTGTATGCTTATCATAATACGTATAGAAGTTACTTATTATAATTTAATAAAGTTATAAGGGGTGAAATTTGTTGTTTTATAAGCAAGCATGGCTGTATAAACATCTAGGCCAGTTTGTTTGATTTTCATCTGCAAGAGATTTAAGGTATTCTTTTAATGTTGAGTGGCTCCTAACAAGAGCTCCTTGTGTTTGTGCGTGAAAAAGGGTAGACCAGAGCTGTTTAATTTTTTTAAAGTTGCAAGTTTGCTTGAATAGTTCTGCCGTAAAATTCATGTCTTGGTCAGTTAGGATTGTTTTTGGAATACCGAATTGAGCGATAAAATGAATGAGGCATTCAGATGTTTCCTCTGCAGTAGCATTAGGTTTAGGATAAGCAGCTGAATATTTAGTCAAGTCATCTTGCAATTTTAGAATAAATTTTAATTTAGCGTTATCAACTTCAGGAAGAGTATCTTCAGGAGGAGGTCCGTTTGAACTCAAAGTGTTCTTGGGGTACACTGAATGCAGTTTTAGGTGCGTCTTCTGGAGACATTCTAATTTGGTGAAAACAGGAAGCTAAATTAAGAGTTGTAAAGTATTTACTTTGGCCTAATTGGTTTCACATTTCGTTAATTTGAGGAATTGGGTAATTTTCACCTATAGTAATATCGTTTAACTTTATGTAATCTATTACTATTCTCGACCTCTTTTTCCCGGTGGAATATAAATAGGAGTTGACCATGGGGATTTTGATGGTTTAATAATCTGCTGATATCACATTTTAGTTATTTGGGACTTAACCTCTTCTTTGTGTATTTCTGGGAATCGATATGATTTTACATTAATTTGCTCTGATGAATTAGTTTTAATTTCGTGTTGAATTACATCTGTACAGGTTTATTGGTCTCCTGGTAGACTAAATACATCAGAGTACTGATAACAGATTTCACAAAGGTAATGTAATTCCTCCTGGTTTAAATGAGATGTTTGCAGGAGTTCAGATAATTGCCGGGACCTTTTAAGGCTGCTACCTAATCTATTATGTTGTATCATATTACAGTGAGTAAGGTCAAGTGAACTTAGGGTAAACATAAACTTAGCACTTATGTAAACTGGTTTTTCGGATACATTGACAATTCAAATCAAATCAAAATCAAGATATTTTATTTCACATACACCTACATGGGCACTTATGAAATGTCAGAATCTAGGCCCACGATTCCAATAGGTCGTTTCCTATGGAGAAGAGCCGGCAAGAAACTCCATGGTTACTCTTTTAAAATATTTTAATTTTTCAATGTTTTCAAATTACAGTGTTTTTAGGTATGGGAGGACAGTGTAGGCCTGTCAACAAGTACCATATGTTTAACAAATAGACAATGGTCTATAAATTTACAATCTACAAGGCCTACAACGTTCTCACATTTACAAAATATAAAAGAATGTAATAAAGTAAAATAAAAAACGAATTTAAACCAAATGACATGATTGCCATTTCAACTGTAACACAAATCTGTATTAACATGCTGTCCAAAAAAGACAATAATGAAGAGTTGAAATTAAAATTGTAGGTCAAATAATGATAATACGAGTATTATGTCACAGTTTTGTAAAAAGTTAATATATAATATTATAAAATAAACACCGTTATTTGGGAGCAATTATTAGAAATTTTACATATTGATGCCGTTTATGAGGTACCAGGAAAGCCACATGTGCAGAAGGAATTTTTGCCAAACTTCCTTGTCTTCGACGTTGTCTTTAATCTTATAATATGCTTGTTTGATAAGGACACGTTTGATGTCGGTTTTGAACTTTCCATCGCTAAGTTCTGTAATCGACTTTGGCAAATTAATTCTATTATTGTCTTAGACTATAACAAGGCAATTTGATTTAAGAAGGGAATCGGATTTCTGTTGATCTAATATCATTCCCTCTTTCAATTTTTAGGGTTTTTCGCTGAACATTCTATCATTCAATAACAAATGATGGTTCATCGAAGGAAAACGTAATGTTGTGATTATTTATTTCTAAGGAGTCCGTCTAATAATTTATGCGAAACTTATAGAGTGTCAGCAGGTCACTACCTAATATACCGTAAGGTAAGTTTATATCTTGAAATATTTGGAAAGGGTGGGTTATATGTGACTTTTCATTGAACTTTAGCTGTTGTTTAAAACTTCTTACACTTTTTAGACTTTTCATTTTAGGTATGTATCCCTTTAATTGTAATGACACTATCTTTTAATTGTAGAGTACTTCTTATGCTTTTCTTTTTCATTTCGCTGAGTAACGCTCCAGAATCTGTCAAGAAGGTAAGTGGATTTTTATTTACTTTTAGTTTTATGAAAGGTAAATCTTTTTCGGGTAAGGATTTCATATATTTGAACTTCTTTTCCAGGTTTACAATTGGACTGTTGGTTCAGACCTTCCGTATGTAGTTACCCTGCGGCGTGGTCCTACCTTTGGAAAGACATTGAGTTTGGGTCTGCTTACCCTGTCCGTTAGTCTTAATATTAAAAGAGTTCAGATCTTCCTTTTGGGGCTGAATACCCTGTGGCGTGGTTCTACCTTTGGAAAGACCGTGAGTTTAGGCCTGGTTACCCTGTCCATTGGTTTTGATATTAAAAGGGGTAGTTTCGGCTTGAGTAAAAGGGGTTTACCCCGTGCGATACTTAAACGGGACATTATTTAGTTTAAATCAGTATCATTGGTGGATTCGTCTACTTCATCTCTACCCTCTTCCTCACAATTTTATTATCAGTGCAGTTAACGCGAGGTCCTGGTTTAAAGTCTGCTTGTTTGTAATAAAATTGTAGGACGGTTTGAACGATTTGACCATTTGAAAATCTTTTATTTTTGGAATCACGCAGTTTGCAGTTCTCAAGGACGTGACTTGTCTTTTTACAGTATCTACAGAACAGAGACTCATTGTAAGAAGTATTGGGTTGACTGTTACCTGCTCACACACTACCTACGCGACAACAAGCTTGTCTTGACCACGTCATACTGAAAACTCGACTAACCGCTTCTACTTCAGTCGCACACTCTGCTCTAACAGATCATGAGACAGTAATCAAAATCAAATCAAAAGTCATTTATTCAAATTAGGCTGAGAATCAGCACTTTTCGAACGTCAAAATTACATAAGACAGTCCCCCAAAAAGCCCGCCCTTCACCACTTCCTAGTGCTTTTCAAGACAATGTTCGTGTTCTTTCTCCAGAATCAGCTTACTAACTGACAGGGTATATGAGTTCATATATTTTTTTAATTTTTTATTTGACGGTATAAGTCAATTATTTTGTTGTCTTCATTTATTATTGACATGATCTACTCATTACAATGTTTTTAATGAGCTGTATTGCAATATATGGTTAGCTAGCGACCTCGACAATTGATAATATTATTCTTGAGCAACCAACAGCAGGTTCGTCATGCTCCCTTAGATGTCACTGCTTGCGGTAGCGTCGGGGGTCGGGTTTCCTCCTTCCCTCAAATATGGCGAGGGGGGTAATGGCTGACCTTTGCGTTATGCTCGTGAACGGGTGCTGCTTGTGGTGACTGGTCATCTTGCTGTCTTTGGTTTTATCATTGTTACAGTAATTGTTCTGTTGATTTATTTTACTTTGATGGTCCTAGTTTATCATTTATTTATTTTATTTTTTTGTATAATAATTCAGTATTGCATATGTAAGCTGCCATGCCCTTTAGGCCCGAAGGCTTTATTTATGTATTTGTGTTATTTACATGCAATTTTTTTTCTTTTTTCTGTCATTGGCGTTTCGGTAATTACTTGCAATTGTTTAGAATCAAGTTCTTCTAACCGAACAGACTTCCTAATGTTAATCTTGTCAAAACGAATGCCTAAAATAATTAAATAAAATTGTATTCGTTATAATTGTATTAAGATAGAAGCAGACCTAAACCAACTAGACTTTATTGAAGTATTCAAGACCCAAGATTCTCATGTGGCAGGGGAAACAAAAACTAGATTAATAAAACACGTGATAGACTCAAACTCCAAACCTGTTAAGACTCCGAACCGTAAACAAATATTAAAGCCATGGATTACTCCTGGCTTACTTCGCTGTATGCGGCATCGTGACCCATTGCATAGAAAACTTAAACAGCGCCTGTTTAAGTTTTCTATGCAATGGGTCTAAAAACGAGATTTTAAAAATTACTTTTGCTAGGTACAGAAACTATTGTAATAAACTATTAAGGAATTCAAAAATAGAATTTGAAAAAAAATGAGATCAGGAAAGCTGGAAAAAATACTAAACAGTTATGTTCGGCTATAAATAATATCTCTAGCAAGTCGAAAAGGAAAACCAACACATCATCACAGTTATTAGCCTCATCAAGTACACCACAAAATTCTGTAAACCATGTCAATGACTATTTTGCCAAAATAGGTGAAAAACTAGCTAAACTCAAGCTACAAAGGGAAACATAACTAACGGAACGCAATCCATGGTAATGCTCGCAACAGATGAGGAAGAGATAGCCGGTGTGCCGCGGGATGGGACGGGATATCTGGTGATCTCTTATAAAAGCATGCAGCCGTAATTATGCCTCCGTTAACGTACATATGTAACCTTGCTCTTTCCACAGGTAAGTTTCCTAACGTGTTCAAAAAAGCTATAATTTATCCAATCTTCAGAGAAGAGTGGAGACAGGAGCCGTGTTGATAACTACAGACCTATATCTGTGCTAACAGCTTATTCAAAATACTAGAACGGGTAATGAACAGCAGACTTGTGAGCTATTTGGAAAACAATCATCTTATCGCACCTGCGCAATTTGGGTTTCGCTCAGGCAAATCCACATCTGATGCGGTCCATGAGTTAACAGACTTTGTGGTTACAAATATGGATGGTGGGGACAAAGTTGTGTCCATATTTCTGGACCTTGCTAAGGCATTGACACGGTTTCTGTCCCAATTCTTGTACATAAGATGGAAAGCCTAGGAATCAGAGGACTTCCGGACCTCTTTAAAGACTACCTGAGTGAGCGTACCCAGCGAGTAAAGATAGATGAATTCATCAGTGAGGAACAAATGATTAACTACGGCACACCTCAAGGTAGTGTCCTCGGACCTTTACTATTCCTCATCTATATCAACGATCTGGGTACGCTCACTATTCCCAATGGCAAAGTCATTAGCTTTGCTGATGACACTACCCTCTTGTTCAGCACGAGCTCGTGGAAGGATGTCTATGAGCGTGCACAGTTGGGCTTTAATATGGTATCCAACTGGCTACGCGACAATCTATTGACCCTTAATCCAACCAAAACCAATTACATAGCATTCTCCATGAAAAACAATGGTTCCACCCAAGCATTACATGATACGATTGTAGCCCACTATTGCACAAACCCACTTACCCGTAGTTGTAACTGCGAACCACTCACCAAGGCTGAGAATGTTAAATATCTGGGAATAATAATCGACAAAAACCTTAGATTTCAAGATCACATAACCACTCTTAGTAACAGATTAAGAAAACTAATATAATATGTGTTCACAACGCTGAGACCTGTAGTAGATAAAAATATTTTGAAATCAGTTTACTATACCCTTGCTCAATCTTTAATATGCTACTGCATCACCTCTTGGGGCGGAGCTCCGAAAACAACCCTAATAGAAATTGAAAGAACTTAAAGAGCAATACTGAAAGTGTCGTCTTTTCGACCGTATCGCTACCCCACTGAACAGTTATACAAAGAAACTGAAGTCCTGACAGTGCGTCAACTGTTTATATTGCATATTCTGTTGAAACAACATACTCTCTTGGTTTATAACCCAACGCTGTCTATAGGGAAAAGAAGATATGACCCAGTGAAGCGTCGTTATCTACGTCACAAAACTATTTTTGTAAGGCGTTTCTTTTGCTATCTAGGTGGCTACTTATACAATAAAACTCATAAGGAGTTACACATATATAATCTCACAAAATTTAAATGCGAAAAGAGGCTAACAGACTGGCTCCAAAAATTAAACTAAAATGAAACCTAAACTCTCAATCACACACTTGCACACCCACACACTCACACACCCACACTATCACCAGTACTACACATCTACTAACCTTCGTCTCGCATTCTTAACCTAGATAATAATCAAAATAAAACTTTATGCCGTATGATACCTTATTATATTTTGTCAGCGCATAATTAGTGCATAATTTATAAAATGTGAAGGGGAGGGGATCCTGGTGTCCTGAAACACAGGCCACGAGCCTAGCTTAGGCACCAGTCTCCCACACTATATATTCATATCAGAATTATGTATCTTTCCCGAATCTGACCAATGTAAAATAATTTATGTAAATTGTGGTGAGAAAAAAATAAAGTTGATTAAAGTTGATTGACTGTAATTGTTACTTTTAATGAAAACTACAAGTACATTATTTGCTTCAACCTTTTTTTTTAAAGGAATCATTAGTTCTTTGCCTGTTGAAATTGCTATATGAGAACTGCTGTATTTTTTCTTCGGATATCGCAGCATTTATGGCGATGTCCAAAGGGATTGGATTGGATGGAATTTCCTCATCACCTTTTGATTCTTTAATATCTCATTTGGATTCGGATTTTGACGTTATTTAGTTCTGAGTACTACGTGGGCTCCGGATGTATAAGTTATGCGCTTCTGATAAGGACGACTGGGATCGAGGCGTTATGCCTCTTAACAAGTAACCTTGAATGTTATTATAAACTTTTAAAACGTCTTCAATCTTATTTTAAGTTTTCACACGAGATTATGACACTGTAATTTACGCACACTTGCACAAAGCACACATTTCACTGGATAGAGTATTTTGGACTTACAGGAACAGTTGTAGGAATTATTCATTCTGGAACTACTGGATTACGTCTACCTTAGAACTGTGGATGAGAAACTGACGGTTGCCGTCATGTCGGCGCTGGATACGAGATGATTGGGTGCAGCAATTGCTACCCCACTGCTTTACAGGCGATACAATCACAGGGCACTTTTAGGAACAAAGAAACACGCACAAACGTTTTTGTATGGCGACGATTTTACCGTTTCTTTTTAAGGACACTGGTGATGTCTTATCCCACCGCTGCCACCAAATGTTGGAATGGAAAAGTGCCGAATCTTTAAAAAAAAACGTTTGTTTTACTTAACTTAACTTTAACTTGGTGTGCCAGATCGCCTCGTGCTCATCTTACGGGACTTTTTGTCGAACCACACCTTCCATTATCGCATCGAAGGAGCGCTATGATCCCATTACCTCATTCGTTCAGGAGTCCCTCAGGGTTCTGTGATTTCTCCCCTCGCATTCACGCTATTCGCCAGCGACATGCTCAAGAGTAATAAGGCGCAGTTCGCTCTGTACGCAGACGACACGGCCATTTCCTACACCAGCTGCGACCAGGACTCGATATCTTGCAGTCTCCAAACTCAAGTCAACAAGCTTGGCGCTTGGTTTAGAAAGTGGAGAATCGTAGCCAATCCCGACAAGAATCAAGCGGTTCTCTTCTCGAAGCCGCGTCATAGTCCCTGCCCCCCTCGACCGATCACCATGTTCGGCAAGCCGATCCCTTGGGAGAAGCGAGCCAAATCACATCGAAATCTTATCCAAATCAAAACGAACATCTCTCCTTTTCAAAGCACATTAAAGCGGCTCGTTCGCGGGCTGCCTTCGGTCTAGGTAGTGGAGTCTACCTCATCCTAAATGCACATAGCAAACTGTCACTATATATAATACTAAATGATGTCTATAGCTTACTTTTAAAGACTCTTTCTCTGATAGACTTGCTTGCTCATAATACAAAACATGTTGAACATTGATCAATTATCAATTAATCAACATTCAGCTGTATTGATTCACACATATACATAACAAACATAAATAAATAAAGGTTTCTTTTGTACACGAAGTTACACTGACTCCTAGGTCACAGGGTTTTCCTAGTTTAAGAGACAGGGTTTTAAACTATTTGTGCAGCCTTTTCCCAAAATACAATGTAGGTATCTGTGAAATGTATTTGTATAGGTATTGTATGCAACGGTATTTTGTGTCAATAAAGTTATTTTATTTAATATATTTTTAGGCTTAAAAATGAGTAGTTTAATTTTGTGTAAAAAATGGTTTCATATTAACGTTTTGACGCCATCGTAACTTCAACATAATGTTGATGTGGAAACCACTCAGTGTAAAAACGAATGATTTTTGATAAATGTTGAAGTCTTGTGACAAATATTCTCGAGTAGAGGTTTTTCTTGTATATTGGGACTCTACTTCAGGAAATAATGAAATATGCTTCTCAATACTCGATTCCGTGCTGGAGCTCATTTTTACAGGTCTATTGGAGTGCTTACCTCTTAATTCTGTAATCCCTTCGTCTAACTTTTTTTTTCTATTGCTGCATGTAACAGTACATTACCGAAAATGTCTACCACAAAAATTACGATAATAAACATGTAATCGCGTTTACCAGAACTTTTGGTGATAAATTTTACAGTAATATTACTATAACGAAATACAGTAATAATGTATTTCGTAATTTTACTAGTAAAAAAATATGAAAAATTTCCAAAGAACAAAAGTGTTAAAAGGAACACCGTTGAAAATTAACGCAGATACAAAATAAAAAAATTGCATAAGTGTATCCCGACCCATAGATATCGTAAATGGTATAACAGTAAAAAGTCAGAAATACTCGTAGTATAATAGAGGTTTATTCCTTGGTGGCGTCGATATGATGAGTAGGCGGTAGACAGTCACAATATTGATTTACTATGTACTAGAGTGCGCATATTAATAAATGTGTTTAAGTATTTACGGAACCAATTCAACTATAATTAATTAAGCTGGTTAATTAAGCTTTTTGTAAATCCATTATTACCTATTAAATGATAAATGATAAATGATTTTATTTCTGTAAGTAGGTTTTTACAAACACTTTTACACGTCAATACTATTTTAAAAGTAGATGAGATCGGCGTTTCCTATCTGACTACTCTGAGAAGAAACGCCAAAACAAACTCAGATGTCACAGTCTCTTTTAAAGTCCAGACATGATCTTGGTCAGGTCATGTGAAGACCATGTGGATTGATGTCTGAAATGGTCTTTTGAGGAAAGAACCACACAAAATGAGTGGACCTGTCCAGTCAGTGCACGCATTTGTCAGTAATCATGCAGCTCAACACAACACATATGGAGCTCAACGATTCGACGAACATTACCAAAGAAAGGACATTTGGGTAGGCCGCATAAATTACTCAAACTGCCAGACCATGATTAAAATTAATTAAAAATTAAAAATAGATTGAGATATAAAAAAAACAACAAATCCACACTGCCTTCACATTCACAATAATTAAAATATTATAATACTTTACAAAGTAAATTTTTACGTCATTGTATAGTATGTCAAAGTGTAAAAATCCGAGAATAAACATGGTCAGATCATATGAGGACTCTGTAGACTGGTGTCTGAAATGGTCTTTTGAGGAAAGAACCACACTGATTTGAGTGGACCTGTCCAGTCAGTGCATGCATTTGTCAATCATGGTGCAGCTCAACTCAGAACTAAGGAGCTCAACGATTCCACGAACAATACAAAAGAAAGGACATTTGGGTAGGCCGCGTTAAGTACTCAAACAGCCAGACCGTGATTAAAACAACTGAAAGAACAAAAAAACTATGAATCACATAGTCCTCACATTCTCAAAAATTAAAACAATTTTATACTTTAAACAGTAAATATAAAGATGTCATTGTTTATCTAAAAAATCAAAAATAAAAGTTTAACAGCAAATTAAACATCGACAATATCTGTGTAAACTTAGTGGAGCAGCTCAATCCCAAGCCTTCTTGTCCTCAATATAGCCTTTGACAGTATAATAGGCATTCTGGCATAATTTCCGCTTTATAAAAGATTTTAATTTATTAAGGCTTAGTTCTTGAATGTGGCTAGGAAGTTTATTATAAAAACGAATACTTTGACATTTAAACGAGCTACCTATTTTCTTGAGTCTGGTAGTGGGAACAACAAATTTGTGTTTGTTCCTAGTATTTATGTTATGGATATCACTGTATTTTTTAAACAGATTAATATTTTTATGTGCATACAAAAGATTTTCATAAATATACTGAGAAGGCACAGTCATTATAACATATTGCATAACTTCATGAAGTGTTGCTGCAAAAGCAAATTTCCTCCCTCTAAAGCACGCTCAAAGAGCAATTCTAAAGGAGCCATCTATCTTCTTTTTAGATTTCCTACGCACCCGCTCCACATAGCATGATATGTACTAACTGTGCGGCAATTATTAATTCTAAGCATAGCACTACACTGCACTTTCTTTTTAACCAGTACCTCCAGACAAGAGAAGGAAGGAAGGAGTTTGAGGCTTTATGCAAACATAAAGCCAAAGTAAAAATAGACATGCGTTTGTTTATCGATTCCTCATCAGCCAATTACCGTCCACTGCTGAACGTAAGCCTCCCCCAAAGAGCGCCAACCATCCCGGTACTGGGCAGTCCGAAGCCATCCGCTGCCAGCCACCTTCTTCAAATCATCGATCCATCGTGCCGCAGGGCGAAACACACAACGTTTGCCTAAACGCGGCCTTAACTCTAGTACATGTCTGCTCCATCGACCGTACTTCCGTCTACAGATATGGCCGGCCCACTTCCAATTCAGCATGATGATTTTACGCGCAATGCCGGTGCCTTTAGGTCCCTAGCGAATGACTTCGTTGCGAATTCTATCCATCAGAGAAACCTCAAGCATTGCTCTCCCCATTGCACGCTGAGCAACCCTGAATTTGTGGATCAGGCCTCCGTACGTCATTACGGGTAGGACGCACTGGTAATAGACCCCAGTCTTAAGGGATTGTGGGATCGATGACTCAAAAAATATTATGAATGTGAATGCCGCCCAGCCCAAGCGTATTCTTCTGGTCGCCTCTTTCTGAAAGTATTGCCGCCCCAGTTGTATATTTTTGCACAGCCTCGAGGGTAGAGCCATCTCATCATCTCGACGTAGCGGCAGTCGATGAGACTTCGCTGCATGGACTCCAGGGCAGCCCAAGTCTCTACGGTGTTGAAAACTTTCTCGTAGTCCACATACGCTAGGCATTCCTCGATCTTTTGGGCACTCAAAGAAGTCTGCAAGATAAAATCATTCAAGGAAACTGACCCGGAAGAAGTGCCGACGTATATTGCGAAGGAGTTTCACAAGCTTTCACCCACCACCTTCGACCACATTGATGTAAAGAGCCTTCTGAAGGACATTGTCTTTCTGAAGACCTGCCTCGCGGATGTTCTAACAAAGTTAGATGCAAAACAAAACACCATCCCTGTATTGCGCAAAGAATTTAGCAAGTTGCACAACAGTGGAGGTAACTAGGTCATCAGTCGATTCGTCTAACGTAAACATGCGACACGGAGCTGCACTCAATGTAATAGTCATCAAATTCCGCGTCAGCAGTATCGTCCCCAGCCCATCCGTCGTTTGCTGAGCTTGCAGAGCGCACCACCCACGTGCCTCGCAGCCCTGTTATCGCAGCTCCTCCACGCAGTGCCACCCGAGCCCCTCACCCTGCCCCGTTGTCGATGTTTGCAGCCCTGGCGAAGCCCCTACAAAAGGATTTCGCTTGCGTCACCGCGATTGCCCCAGGCGCTCCAAGTATGAAACTTATGCCAGAAAAGGCACCGAATAGAGCTGATGATGTGGGTTTAGTGACAGTCCGAAGGAGGCGCCGATCGCGAATGAACAAGAACCGCTGCGGCAAAGCCGGAGCCTGAAGTCAGCTAGCGCGCGCAAAGCCAAAACATCGTGGGGTACGTGCGCCAGAACACGATGTTCACGCCGAGAGTGCAGTTACTGGAGTCACACCGCAACGATAACTTCAAGGCGTTCGTGGTGCGCGTACTTTACGACTTTTGGCCGCAGGACGTGGTGTTCCATCATAGTACATAACAATTTTTTTAAGGTGTTTTTTTTAAACTAAAGTTTTGTCTTATATTTTACATTAGTTTATCTATGGGCCACTGAAGCCTAAAATAAATATTTTGTTATTTTTAAAATGCTAGGCAGATGATGGTAACTACGTGGGACACTAAGAAAGTTTCGCAAAAATAAAAATAAATGTCTATATGTAAATATTTGTTATTAAATCTTTTAAAAGTACTCTCCACTATCCTCTATACAAAGTTTAATGCGTCTGAACTAGTTTTCGAAACACTTTTTTCAGTCCGCCGTGGACACCTTGTTTACAGCCTGCTCGAATACTGACATCGCATCTTCTGGCGACGAAAATTGTATCCCCGGAATGTTCGAAAACTGTCTCCAGAAAAATGTCACCCAGGAGTTTGACCGGCGTACTGTCCAGGAAGTCCCTCGATTTGAGCGCAGTGTGCGCGGAGCCCTGTTCTGTCGCTCGTTGCTCACAACATAAAAAACTTTTGCCAAGCATTTGTTAGCATACCATTCAGCGTTGAGGCTTCTTTGGTTCCATAAAGGAATTGACACCAAGGAGCCAGTCAAATTGAAAAAGCTCGGAATCTAAAACTTCCCTCCGCTTCTAGATCGCTTCACTTTGGTAAGCGTTGATTCGTTATGAAACACCCAAACTATCGACTGGCTTTTTATCCGTAACAGCCGTCAAAGGGCGGCTACTTCTTTCTTCATCCCCCAAAATTTTAATTCGTTAAACCAACGATACACGGTTGCTTTAGAAGGGCCTTCATCCATGAATGCTATTTGAAGTCTATCGTACGATTTGTCAGGTTTTAGGCGATACTAGAAATCATAAAAATCAGAGCGCGAAAATGTTCCCGGCGCAGATCCATCTTTTAATGAGCCACGATAATTTAGATTAGCTCGTAAACAATGTGGAGTTTTTTTTTTAAATACTGCATGTGGCCAGTCTCTCAAACATAGAAACTATTTTTCGCAATACTTTCTGAGTGCCCTGGTATATAGTAGTTATTATATTGTTGACGGTGACGGCAAGTTTTGCAAATTTGATTTAGGAGAGAACTAGATCAGTTCAGCTATGAATATTTTATTTATCAATGTTACAGATGAAGAAAGAAAACTCTGCAAGAACGTTCTGCGGTCACTTGGAGCATCGTTCAGCAAGATACGTGTGTGTGGCCTTTTCTACGCGGACATGGCGTTCCAACTGAGTCTCATGGGTCTACTAGTTAACTACCTAATTGTGTTGCTACACTTTGCGTTATTGTAAAAATAGGCTGAAAAAAATCTATTATTTTGTGGTGATTGTATCACCACAAAATAATCAAAATCATCAAGTCAAAATAATTAGAACATTATGTCAAAGAAGTGTGTAAAAAAATAAAAGCACCATAACTTGTGAGCAGTAAACATTTAGACAGTGATACCGTTAATTAGGTACCAGGGAAGCCACATGTTCAGAAGGAAATATTTCCAAACTTCCTTGTCGTCGACGTAGTCTTTAATATATCATAATCAAAGAAAAGTGAAAGTGTCTATTGTATTCCAACCAGCGGGGTAATTGCGTTACACACTATCAGTAGTAATTGCTTTCATTTTTTCAATTCATTGCGTTATTTATATTGTTGAGCACACACATTTTTAGAACATATGATGCAATGGATTATCAAATTCAGCCAAAATGATTCAGATTGTGATTAATTGTGTGTTATGCAATTAGTGTGCAGGTTTTACTTATTCAGGTTTAGCTTGAGTGTAGACTCTTTTAGCTTTTCTTAGAATTATTTCTTACATAATCAGGAAGGGTTTGATTAGTAGTCAATGATTTTCGTGATATAAATATATTCTGCTTTTTCCAATGTTAGCAGTGCCCGTTCACTAAATTTTGGTTAAGTATTGATTGTTACTTTATATACAGACCATGCTTTATTGAATTCTTGGCATACTGGAGAAAATAGTGTACCGTCCTTTATATAAAGGTCTCATGATTCAAAACTAGCGGCGTAGATTGCTATGAATATTTATATTAAACATTTTCTATGTACTTTTAATGAGAAGACTTAATCCAATGGTTTTATCTAAGTGTAACTTATTATTGAAGTCAAACGATTAAATTTGATCAGACCTGACACTACCAATTAGGGACGAGTCTTTTATTTTACAATTAATAAATACATTGTCTATGCATTAAGCTGAGGTTGCTTTAATTTTAGCTTCATTAACTATACATTTCAAATGAAATGATTTAAACAATGTGATTAGCCATTTCTCCAGTGAATTAAAATGCAGGCCACTGACGCTCGCAATAGAAATTCGAAACGAGTGCAAAACTCGTCGACAAAAGAAGCCGAGCGAGGAACGCGGTGCGCAGGGTTGTGTGTGTGTGTGTCTGTATGAGTAGATGCATAGCATATTTTTGTTGACTATTTTGGGGAATGTGGGGTGCGTAGAGTATCTATCTTGTACAACTTCAGCACCCTCATGAGTCATGTATGTGGCACTTAGTCATAGGCCTTATTATATTATAACTTTAAAATTGTGGGTCTGAAACCCTACATAACAATTTTAGCTCTCAAAATAGATTTAAGAAGTTTGTAGACCGTCGAAAACACCTGATCGGTCTAAAAATTCTTTAGTTCCGTGGGACCACCTGACTTATGGCGGTCTGGGTGGCTAGGAACTGCGGTAGCCATCCAGACTCTAAGGATGACTGTAATTGAGATGCCAGGCAAGTGTGTGATAAGGTAATAAGCAATTTCAGCCAAAAGTTGTGCAGTCCGTCCGGTCCCGGTAATTTCCAATTCGGTAACGAACGGACTGTTCTGCACGTGTAGCATCACCACCATAGAAACGGACAGATTTCTTTTGTTGATCTGTCATTTTGTCTATTCTTCCGTCGACATTACTCGTTTCTATGGTGGTCATGCTACGCGTGCTGGCCACGTCTAATGCCGTAATTTGGATTGCTTCCATTTCTGGAAGAGTTCCACACACTCGCCCGACATCCTGCATCCAGCCAGCCTCAGTGTGGCAGACGGGCACCATCCAGATGCCGCGCCAGATTGCACTTATGGCAGCATCATCTGGGCGGCTGGCACACATCTGTCACCTTTTGTTCAGGTCGCTCCCAAGCTCTATACACCTCTCATCGTCTTGTTCTCTCATATCAACTTGACGCATCCAGCATCTGCCTGCAGTCTTTCGCAGATCGTCATCCCACCTGGCCGGAGGGCGTCCTACACTATGTTTGCCGAGCCGCGGTCTCCACTCAAGAACTCGTTTACCCCAGCGGTTGTCGGTTCTTCGCGAGATATGGCCGGCCTACTGCCACTTCAGCTTGCTAATTCTTTGAGCTATGTCGATAACTTTGGTTCTCTGTCGGATGTATTCGTTGCGAACCCTAACCTTCAGAGAGACTCCGAGCATAGCTCTTTCCATAGCTCACTGAGCGACTTTGAACTGGTGGACCAGCCCTATCGTGAGTGTCCACGTCTCAGTTCCGTAAGTCATGACGGGTAGGACGCACTGATTGAAAACTTTAGTTTTCAAGCATTGCGTTATAGATGACGAGAAGACTCGACGTAGTTTCCCAAACGCTCTGGAATCATCGTCTTTTATCTGACCTGGTCTACATTTTTTAATTTTCATGCGTATTTCTGTTCTTGTTTAAACCGATTCTCCCGATTCTATAGTTTTACGTCATACATACATTTTACGTTTTAAATTAAGTAGTAATTATTTAGATTTCAGGCTTGTTGTGTTTGGGAACGCCACAATAGCGGCGGTAAGACCCCTCTTTGAGCAGTGATTGGCGAGACCACCACGGCGTCCTCACCTTCCCCCTGACACAGGCCCTCACCGGACACGGTTGTTTCGGGAGGTTGCTGTTTCGCATCAAGTATGACGATACGCCTGGCTGTCTCCGTTGTGTTGATCACCCGAGTTTGTTAGAGGGTTTGGTTTGCGCGGTTTCCTTCATGTGGACCATTGTGCGTGGGCCATGGCGGCCGTCGGTGGTTAATATTCCAACCAGCCCACCTCCCTCCAGAAGCCGATCAAAGCTTCTGGTCTATCGAGAACATCTGTGAAAGATGTGTCCCGAGGGTTTCTGTTCTTATCTGGGTTACGCCTGTGCACTCAAAGAGCACATGCGCAACGGTTTCGTCCGACTCCATGCAAGCTCTGCACAGTGGACTATCCGTAATGCCTATTGTGTGAAGGTGATTGTTTAGCGAGCAGTGTCCTGTGATGGTCCCCGTCACCAAGCGCAGGCCATTTCTGTCCAGGCGTAATAACCGTCTGGTTATTTATTTATTTATTTAATACTTACGCACAAGGATGTACAGAGGCGGACTTAATGCCGTAGGCATTTTCTACCAGTCAACCTTTGGGTGATGCAGAGTCAAACATTGGTAGGTGCAATTTATAAAAAATCAATTGGGAATAAATATTTAAATATAAAGATACCTAAACTATAGATATAATATGTATATACCTAATTATATATAAACACAAATAAATATACGTATATAAATGAATATACTAAAAACAAATAAGACAAACAATTAAAAAACTAATCCGTTATGATGATACTGCCAGCTTCTTGCGAATGTGCTCACGAACTTTAACTTTAAAGGCTAATCGGTTGGTTGCCATCCTGATTTCTTGGGGGAGTGCATTCCACAGAGATATAGACTGAACGAAGAAGGAAGAGTGTATGAAGTCTGTGAGGTGAGTGGGACATTGAAGAAGACGATTGTGTGATGAACGAAGATTGCCTGGTGTGTGGGTGGATTCCGGCAGTCACCTGCGTATCTGGTTGAAGGGGATGGGTATTACGGGTTCAGGCCCGCAAGCCGATGTGCTGGATGCTCTCCTGGCTAATTCGTCAGCTGCGTCATTGCCCAGCTATCCGCTGTGTCCTTTTATCCATTGAAGTGTCATCTTGTTGCGGTTAGATACCGTAACTCGTTCTAGAGCATTGTGAAATTCTAGTGTTAGAGGTAATAATGTTCTTTTCCTAATGATTTGAGGACTGAGGCACCGTCGGAGAGTATACGTATGTGGGTGTCCGTAACTCTCCTGGCTTCTATGGCATAAACCGCTTGTATGATGCCCACACACTCCGCCTGATAGACGGTGTAAAACATTCCCAGCGGACTTGATATGGTCATGTTGAGGTCATGTGAGAAAACTCCGGCTCCGGATCCGGTCTTTGAGCCGTCGGTGTATACTCTCAGTTCATTCGTGCCTGAGTAGTTACACTGTTCTTCTGAGAGTATGACATTGTAGTTCTTTTGAAAGTAATGTCGTTTCGGGGTTTTGTCGCAGGGTGATGCCATCAGTGGTGGTCGGTTAACCGCATCTTCCTTTATGCGTATGTGCTTGACCCTACAGTCTTTGCTTAGGGTTCCCGAAATGTGGAGCCTGAAGGCAGCAAGGGTCACCTCCTCCCGCACGATGAGTTGTAGGGGTGGCAGCCGAAGCATTGCCTGTAGGGCAGCAGTGGGTGGTTCTCATGCAGCTAGTGATTGCTACGCAGGCAAACCGCTGCAGTTTTTCGAGATCTCTTTGGGCTGTGCCTAGGTCTGTCCTAGGCAACCAGACCAACGAGCCGAACGTGATAATTGGTCGAATGACAGTAGTGTATAGCCAGTCGGTGACTTTGGGGCTAATCCCCCAATTTCTGCCAAGCATTCGCTTGCACTGCCACAGAGATATGCTGGCTTTTGTAGTGATGTATTTGGTGTGTTTCGCCCATTTCAGCTGTTTGTCCAAATAAATGCCTAGGGTATTTGGTTTCGGTTGATAGGCTTATGCTACCATAAGCCTATCAACCGAAACCAAATACCTAGGCATGCTGTACCAAAGAAGCGTGGTAGTTGTAGTTTCATTAGTTTCCTCTTTCTTGTAAAGAGAATCAGTTCGGTTTTTGTGGGGTTGACGGATAGCTGGTGTCTGTTGCACCAGTCCTCTACTATTTTCAAGGCTTGGCGCATAAGGTTGCATAAGGTATTTACTTGGGTGCCATTTATTATTATGGTTATATCATCGGCATAAATACAGCGGCGAAGACGGCGACGATTAATACCACTGCCGGTCTGACCCTCTCCACACAGACCCCGGCGCTGGGTAATACTGGCACTGGGTCTCTCACTAAACCTCCTGCACCTCCTGTGGCTCTTCTAGCCTCCCCTCACCAGAAACCAGTTCAAACGGAGACGGCTAGGTGCACTGAGGACGCGTTTTCACGCGCCTGGCAAGTGCAGAAACGCAAGGGCAAGGGTAAAGCCAATAAACAAGCCCGTTGCCCTTGCACTGACCCTTCAGGTCCACCGGCTGCCTCATTACAAGGCGACCAGAGGGACAGGATCACGAGGAAGGAGCGCCGCCAAACACGATGGAAGCAAGGTAAAGGCTCCAGTAACAAACAGGCTACTGCCACCAGGTCCGTCAAACCGACCAGCGGCCAGCTAAACTTCTCCGACGGGAAGCGGTCACAGGCAGAGGCCGGCACTAGCCGACCAGCGCCCAGTCAACCGCCAACCGGCGTCCTAGAGGTAGCTGAAGGTACCAACAAAACACAGCGACCCGGTTGGAGGGATCAGGCCGCGGCCAAGCGAGCTCTCAACGAGACCTTAACACCTCGGGGAGAGCATAAGCGGCCGCGCCTTGATCAATCCAAACGCTCAGACTGGAGGGAGACGAAGAGGGTTCGGCCAACGATGGCGTCCCTTTCGTCGACCTTTAAAGTCCTCCAGGCCAACCTCCACCACAGCCAGACCGCGACGGCTCAGCTTCGTAAGTGGTTGAAGGTACAACACACAGCCATTACCTTGATCCAGGAGCCGTGGGTCAGGGCTGGCCGCATACAAGGACTCTCCAATCTTGGCGGTAAGCTCCTGGTCACCACAGATCACAATCATCCTAGATCGTGCATCTATATCATAGGTAACCTTAAAACACAGCTTTTAAATTACTTCTGTTGCAGAGATGTCTCTGCAGTAAAGCTGCTAATACAGCGTGACGGAGCCGAGGAGATGGTGATCGTTTTCGCCTCGGCCTACATGCCCGAGGCGGAGGCGCCGCCCCCGCACGGCCTCGCTCGCCTCGTGAGCCTTTGCGAGAGAAGCGGGTTTGAGGCCGTCGTCGGAGCCGATGCCAATGCTCACCACCAACTTTGGGGTATGGACACGCAGAACGAGAGGGGTAAGGCCTTGGTTGATTACTTATTCTCGACTAACCTATCCCTACTAAACACTGGCTCCGAACCAACATTCGTAACCAGGCGAAGCCGCACAATCATAGATCTCACTTTGGCAACAGAGGGCGCGGCGGGTATTACCACGGGGTGGCAGGTCTCTAAGGAGGCCTCCTGCTCTGATCATCGGTGGATCCGCTTTGACATCCAAGTCCGTGTCAGTCCAATACCACCACGACGCAATCCGCGCAGCACGGATCGTGCCACCTACACACGCAGCCTTGAATCCAAGCTGGTGTTATCAAGCGTTCCGTTGTCACTTGCGGATACGGCACAAATTGAGGTACAAGTAAGCCATCTTACTAAATCAATGATAGACAGCTACCAAACTGCTTGCCCAGAGACCACCCCACGTAACACACTAGGCAAACAACCCTGGTGGGGTGCTGATCTGGAGCGCAAGCGTGGCAAGGTAAGGAAAGCTCTAAATAGAGCCATGAACACATGTGCGGATGAGGACTGGGATAAATATTATGCAGCCAAATCCAGCTACAAAAAATGCATCAGATTCAGAAGTACCACGGGATGGCGCAAATTCTGTGGTAGCATTGAATCCTGTCAGGAAGCTAACAGGGTAAGTACTGGCGCAACAGAATACACCTGGGCCCGCTACCCTCCGGAAACCCGACAACACACTCTCTTCCTCGCCAGAAGAAACGAGGCGCATCCTTATTGAAACTCACTTCCCTGGATGTATCTTCGCACAAGTAATCGACTGGCAAGAGGTAATCAAAACGCCTTCAGACAATGAATGGCGTTACGCCAGCAGGGTGATCACGTTGGAGAAACTCCAATGGGCGATCCAGAGCTTCCATCCTTTTAAGGCAGCTGGTCCTGACGGAGTGTTCCCCGCCTTACTACAGTGGGGTGACACCGCTGTCGCTATAAGACTGGTGCCTTTAATGAGAGCGTGCCTGGCCTTTAGATACGTTCCTAAAGGATGGAGGGAAGTGAAAGTAATATTCCCAGGTAGTAGCCAGGTAAGGGTGACTACACAAACGCCAAATCCTACCGACCAATCAGCCTGTCCTCGTTTCTATTAAAGACTCTGGAAAGGCTGTGTGATAGGGAGGTGAGGGACGGCGCTCTGAAAACCATACTGCTACACGGTAACCAACATGCATACAGCTCTGGTAAGTCGACCGAATCCGCTCTTCACCGGGTAGTCAGCCAGATAGAGGAAGCGATTAATCAAAAAGGCACCTGCCTGGGCACTTTCATAGACATCGAAGGAGCCTTCGACAAAACCAACTTCTCCAGCATCACTAGCGCCCTCACCAGACATGGAGTAGAACAGGTACTAACGGACTGGATTACAAACATGCTTAGCAAACGTGTGGTTCGCCTTGAGGGTGAGGACCAACTGGCCATGATAGCCAGAGGGTGCCCCCAGGGAGGGGTGCTGTCCCCCCTTCTATGGAATCTGGTGATCAATGACCTCATCACCAAACTCAACGCCAGCCGCTATTATACTAAAGGGTATGCAGACGACATCGCAATCCTTGTGTCGGGGAAGGTGACGGGTACGATCTGCAACCTCACCCAGCAAGCACTACGTATCGTAGAAAATTGGTGCAGGGAATATGATCTATCAGTGAACCCCACCAAAACTGAACTTGTCATGTTTACTCAAAAACGAGCACTAGGCCCTTTCCGCCTACCAAAACTGTTCAATACAGAACTTCAGTTGGCCAACGAGGTCAAGTACCTGGGGGTCATTCTAGACAGTAAGTTAAACTGGAGTAGTCATTTGGACAACAAACTAAACAGTGCCTGCATAACCTTCTGGCAGTGCAAGAAAATGATAGGTAAAAAGTGGGGACTATCCCCTAAAATTATACTATGGCTGTACACCACAGTGATCCGCCCCATGATCACCTATGGAGCCGCGGTCTGGTGGCCCCGAACCAGACTGGCTACAGCCTCAAACAAACTACAACGCATGCAACGACTAGCCTGCTCGGCGGCTACGGGCTGCATGAAGACCACTCCGACTGCAGCGGTTGAAGCCATGCTGGAACTGCCACCGCTCCACCTGTTCATACAGCAGGAAGCCACACTGGCGGTGGTGCGTCTTAAGACACTAGATCTCTGGGGTAAGAGAGACACACCACACACCGCGCTACTTGAGGGACTCAACAAGGAGTTCCCCATTACGAGAGCCATCAATGATCGGGAACCAAAACAATTTATGTTTGATAAAAAATACAAGATCCAGCTTCACGAGGATTGGAGTTGCGAGGGTTTGTGCCCTGCAGAGCTGCGCATCTTTACAGACGGATCCAAAACAGGTAATGGCACAGGTGCTGGAGTCTTCTCGGAGGACCTCAACATACGTATAGCCACACCATTGGGGGTCCATAACACAGTGTTCCAGGCCGAATGCATGGGTATTTCTCTGGCTGCTTCCGCCATCATGGCCAGAGAAGTTAAGGACCACTCGATCCGTATACTCTCAGACAGCATGGCTGTTCTGCAAGCGCTAAACAGCTACACAGTTGATTCTGGGCTAATATACGAGTGTCACCAGCGCCTTAACCAGGTGGGTAGACTCAATAAAATCACCATTCAATGGATCAAAGGACACAGCGGTTCGCTAGGCAACGATGCAGCCGACGAACTTGCCAGAAGGGGGTCGAGTGAGACGGCAGTGGGACCTGAACCCATCGTGCCACTCCCCTTCGTATATTTGCGCACTCTGGTAAGGAAACGCACCAGGGAGCAACATCACAAACAATGGTTGGAACAAGGTGAGTGTAGGCAGGCTAGGGAAGCACTCCCTGCAATTGATAGCCGCCTCACGAAACAGGTTCTCCGACTAACTAAACAACAGCTGCGCATAGTTACGGCAGCCTTAACTGGCCACGGGTCATTTAATAAACACCTCTTAGTCATAGGAGTCACAGACAGTCCGCTGTGCAGGGCCTGCATGGAGGAGGACGAGACAGCAGCTCATTTGCTTCTAAACTGCCCTGTGGTCGACACATACAGGGCAAAGCACTTCGGTAACCCAGGTACCCTACGCGAAGCTGTCAGTAACATAAAGGCGTTGCTGGCCTTCCTCGAGGAGCTGGGGTGGATCGAATAATCGATTTTCCCACCGTACGCAAAATACGCGCAATGACGTGGAGTTGCGGACACCAGCCCGTATTACCTACCTATCATCGGCATAGCCTACAGTAAAGTAGCCTTTGTCATTTAGTGTTCTGATGAGGCTGTCTACAACCAGGTTCCACAGAAGCGGCGAGAGGACCCCCCCTGCGGGCAGCCCTTCGCCACAATGGCCCTTGTGGTGTCGTTCACTTTTACCTGCACAGCTCTCAGTTTGAGCAAATTGGTGATCCACCCGATCAGGGTCAGGTCGATGCTGTGTCTGTCGAGGGCCATGTTGATGCTGCCAAAAGTGATTTTGTCAAAGGCGCCCTCGATATCAATGAAGACGGCTAGTGCTGTGCATTTGTGATCGACGGCGCATTCAATTTAGGATACTACGCTATGTATCCAAACAAAATCTACGCAGATTCCGTTGACCTGCCTGTGGAGTACGCATGCTGTTGTTTGTGAAGTGGTTTTGCCTGAAGAGGTCCGTCACGAATGTATCTATCACAGAGTCTCTCGAGGGTTTTCAGTAAGAAAGATGTGAGGCTTATGGGCCTGTAGGCCTTGGGTTGCGTGTAGTCGGATTTGCCCGGTTTGGGTATGAAAATGATTTTCACTTCGCGCCAAGCTAGGGGTATGTGTCTGAGTGCTATGCAGGCCCGATAGGTCTCCACCAGGCATGGTGCTAGTAAATCAACCCCCCCTTGTAGAAGGGCTGGGAAGATGCCATCCAGCCCTGCAGATTTATAGGGCTGGAAAGTGTTGATGGCCCACTTTATCCGGTCTTCTGTTACTATACTGTGTGCTCTAGACCAGTCTTGGTCTGTTGGGGCCCAGTCTGGTTCAGCTTCCCATACCTTGTCCTCTAGGAGTTCGCAGTCTGGGAAGTGAGTCTCTAAGAGGAGTATACTGGTTTCATGATCAGTTAGTGCGTATGAGTTATCGGTTTTTTTCAGCGTGCCGAGGGTTCGGTCCTGATCAGTTGATAGGATTTTCCTTACTCTTGCGGCTTCGTTGTTGGTTTCGATGGATTCACAGAATTTCCGCCATGCTGTTCTCCTGGCAGTTATGATTTGCTTTTTGTATATATATTGGGTCTCTTTGTATAAATCCCAGTCGTCCGGGAGTGTTTTTGGCTCTGTTGTGCTTACGTATTGCATTTCTGAGTTTACTAAGTTCAGCGTTCCACCATGGGTTCCTCTCGCTGTTGGTTTTTGGCGCTCTTAGTTTGCAGCATGCATGGTATGCTTCGGTTAGGTATTCTGATAGTTTATTCACTGTGTATTCAAATTGTGCAGGGTCTCTTATGGTTACTTTTGATAAGTGCCTGTCTAGCAGGGAGGCTAGGAGGCGTTTATACCCGGGTACATTAGTGCGCCGCGGGTTTCGCCTTGGCACTGGATTGCTTGTATTGGCAGCTAGTGTAAAACGAATCCTTCTGTGGTCTGAGCAGGAAGGCTCGTCGGATACGTGCCAGTTTGTAATAAGATTTGTCGCATTTTCTGTTGCAAGGGTTAGATCTACGATTGTTTGTCCACGGGCTGTGACCTTACGACGGTTAGTAGAGAATAAATAGGTGGATAGTACCTCTCCTCTGGAGTTCGGTGCGTCGCTGCCCCAGAGTGGGTGGTGAGCGTTTGAGTCAGTGCAGATGATCAGGTCTAGGTCTTGAGTTTGTTGCGGCTTTTCTTCTCAGAGTAGTCAGATAGGAAACGCCGACCTCATCTAGTTTAAAAAAAAAATTTGACGTGTTGTACAAACCCACTTACAGAAATAAAAATCATTTATCATTTATCTAGTTTGGCGCGCTCGCAGTGTTGTACCAGGTCGGTCATCTGTTTTGGCGGGCAGTTTGCGTCCTCGCCCGGCATGTAAACCGAGGCCATTACAACGTCGGGAACGTTGCCTGCGGTCAGGTCTCTGGAACAGAACAGAGTAAGTGGTGTGGTAGAAATTCCTTTTTTCCAGAAATTCCTGAAGCATACGTATATTGACCGCAGAAGGTACGATATCCGTCGCTCCCGGGCCAATACCTTTTCGACTTCCTCCGGTGGCACCCCCAGGGTCAGAAAAGTCCCGCTGTTGTTGCCACCGACGGTAGTCGCCCTGTACAGCGACCACCGGGCAATGTCATACATAAGTGTTCTGACGGATCAGAACACTTTGGAGCCGGGCCACGTCACCTCCGTAACGAGGGACGAAAAGCAAGGCTCGGACACCGGTGGGCACGTCAGACTGTCTCAGTATTGTTAGTGTGAGGTCGGTGTTAGGGAGTCGTATCTTGGGCGCATTCTGCGACAACCAAGTTAGGGCGTAGTCGTCTTCGCAACACATCAGCACGGTGCCTTCCGCTACCCGTGGGTAACCGCGGAAGGCAGGGAGTGGTGTCGTCGAGTCTGTGTCCATTAGAAGGTCTTCGAAGCCTGACTTTATGAGCTCTGCCTCTTCTCTTCTCAGGTCTCTGGATGGGGTAGGGAAGCAGATCGCCACGGCCAGCCTCGCAGGTATGTCCTTCGTAGCTCGCGCGTAAGTTCTCTGCTCCCCCTGAGCGGAATGGACCCTCACACGTTTGGCGTCGCCGGCTGCGCCTGTGTGTGTGAGGCTATAAAGCGCTTACCCCTGTGCTGTCTGGGTCGAGTTCTGTGGAGTGTCCGTGTATAGTCTGGGTTCTGGGGTCAACTAGTGGCCCTAGCAGACTCTGTTGCGTTCGGGGGCTTTTCACGCCGGGTTTCCCCTTCGCGTACTTGTCCCTGCCCGCTTGGTTCCGCGTCCGGCCGCTTTTCGCGCTGGGTTGCCCCTTCGCGTACTTGCGGCTGGTCACGTGGTTCCGCGTCCGGCCACTTTGCGCGCCGGGTTTCCCCTTCGCGTACTCGTGGCTGGTCGCGTACTGCTTTTTCGGCGTCCAATCGCATTTCACGCCGGCTAATGCCTTCGTAGTCTTGCTTTCGGTCGCCTACTTTCTCCTCCCGGGTCATGATTTTTCCGCGCTTCTTCAGCAGTCGTACTTCATCAGCCGGGAGGGTGGTAGAGCTACCAGGCCCGTCTTCCTTCCCCGTCGCCCTCTGTCTGTGTCATAATCGGGGTTGGTGATGCTGTTCCGCACAATGCTCTGTGGCCAGAAGCTCGTGGGAGGCATACGCTGAGTTGTGGGTACTGGCGCGTTAGTCGCGGCTGGGTCTGTGTGTTTAGGCGCGTTGCTCGCGGCCGGTGTTGTTTTGTTGGGCGCGTTAGTCGCTGCCTGAGTTGTGGGCGCTGAAGAGCGCGGTGACTTGGTGCAGTCCGTTGCCCCCCCCAGATTACGTTGGGGGCTGACCGCCGTGGCGGTGTGGGATTCCCCGGCTTGGCCGGAACCCACCTGGGTAGTTTTTTTTACATCCTGCATTTTTGTCATCATTTGGCGGTGGGCTTTTTTGGAATCGAGGTTACCCCACCTCTGGAACCGACGGGACACAGCGACAGGAAGGAAGGCATTTGGTAAGAGGGTTTGGGTTTTTTTGGGGGTCACCTTAGGTCTGGGATTTGGCCTAAGGATTTGGGAAAGAGACAGGATGTGTGGATAAAGGAGGGATGGCTTGGTTATGCGTTGGGTTCATGGGAAAGAGGGTGCCTAGGTTACCCTGAGCCTGGGATTTATTTTATGGTTAGAAAATACATAAAACTCAGGTATAACAATCATAGATATTATATATAGTTATATATATAGTTATATAGTTGCGCTCTGAGATAGCTGGTATAAATTCAAGGCTCGATCAGATGGATCAGCAAGCTCGTAGCAAAAATGTTGAAATTCAGTGTGTACCGGAGCATAACAACGAGAACATATGTACCATGGTGACTCAACTTGCAAGAGTAGTGTCATATGATATAAAAGACTCGGATATTGTAAACTACCACAGAGTCCCAAAACAGAATCAGGAATCTAATCGTCCTCGCTCTATTGTAGTAAAATTCAACAGCCCTAGAGTTCGAGATAATATTCTAGCCTCTGTAAGGAACTACAACAAGGACCACTCTGACGATAAATTCAATACTAGCCTATTGGGTATCGGCGGTGAAAAAAGACCAGTATACGTTACAGAGCATCTCTCTTTGGCCAACAAGAAGCTACATTCTGCAGCGAGGGCTGTTGCTAAGGAGAAAAACTACGAGTTCGTCTGGGTCCGTGGAGGTCGAGTTTTGGTGCGTAAGGACATTAACTCTAAACCTATTGTTGTAAACAACGAAACTTTGAAGTCCTTGTAGATTTACAATAGTAGATACTACAGAACATTGTTATAATACCTCTATTATCAAAATGTACGCGGTCTGAGGACCAAAACAGTGGACTTCTTCACAAAAGTTTTGAATGAAGAATTCTACGTAATTGTTTTAACCGAATCGTGGCTCAATGATACGGTATTTGACCATGAAATATTGGACGACAGATATATTGTATTCCTGCGAGATCGTAGCTCTACTGTATATTCTTGTAAAAAGGACGGTGGTGGTGTTTTGGTAGCAGTTCTGAAAACCATTAATGTTTTACGCATGAAGTCTTGGGAGTCTGAGTCGGAGGAGTTGTGGATCTCCCTCAGAATAGGGCAAAATAAAAATGCGTATATATTGAATATCTGTTCCGTTTATATGGCACCGCCTGTCAATGGCGAGTATGTTGAGGCGTTTCTTAGTAACTTTGCCAACGTCTATCACAATAAAGTTGCAAAAAAATCAAATACTTTATTATTAGGAGACTTCAATTTACCTCGTGTCTCATGGCAATGGAACGCCTCTTTAGGGATATGTTCGCCATTGTTAAGTGGAGATTATGTTGAGGGGAGGTTTCTTGAAGAAATGGTGTTCTGTGGTATGGATCAGAGTAATTACATTTATAACGTGAACCAACGGATGTTATAGAATATTAAGTCCAATATAGACTTAATATTCTATAACATCCCTGAGCGCGTTAAAGTAAGTGAGGTTGCTAATCCTTTGTCGAAGCTGGATTCGCACCATCCGCCAGTCATAATCACAGTTAAACTCTCTTGTAACAGTAAGTGTCTCCGGTCGGACCGTACTCCTTCGCTAAACTATAACCGATTTGATTTCTATGTCGTCAATAAAAAACTGGCTTCTGTTGATTGGGACGAGGTGTGGCGACACACTATGGACACGGATGTAGAGAATAAAGTGGACATCTTCTATAAAACAGTTCAAGAAATAATTGATGAATTCACTCCACTCACGCGCATACGTAACCATCGATATCCCGTATGGTACAGCAGTCCGTTGATCAAATGTTTAAAAGAAAAAGCTAAATATCATAATCGTTTCAAAAAATACAAGAATTTGATGGATAAATTTACGTATGAGTTGCTTAGAAATAGATGTGAGGTAATGATCAGAGAGTGTCTCCGGAATTTTAAAAATAATGCTGCTGTTACCCTCCGTGACAAGCCAAAACATTTCTGGTCCTATGTTAATGGTTTAAAGTCCAATAGCAGTTCGCTACCGAACCGTATGACATTGGATAACAAACAAGTTAATTGTGGTCAAGAGATATGTGAACTGTTCGCACAACATTTTAACTCAGTGTATTGTAAGTTACAAAGAGCTCCCAAGTCCAGTAAAGTAAACACGGATGCCTGTAACACTCCTTCTCTCTGTAAAATAGTTTTGTCTGATTCAGAAATTCTAAAAGCGCTCACGGATTTAGACGTCAATAAGGGCGCTGGACAGGACGGAATACCACCTATCTTTCTAAAAAAATGTGCTGCATCTTTACTATACCCGCTATCTAAGATCTACAACTGTTCCCTGAGTCTGGGTATTTTCCCAAGTAAATGGAAAATCGCTCGTATTACCCCGATCCTAAAAAATGGCGATGTTTCTGATGTGTCAAATTACCGACCCGTCTCCATTCTTTCATCCTTTGGTAAAGTTTTTGAATCTCTAGTGGTGAAAAAAAATTACTGGCATGTGAAGCAGCAGCTGCATCCTGCACAGCATGGTTTCCTTCCAAAGAGGTCCACTACATCAAATCTTTTGTGTTTTACTAGTGACATAGCAGATGTACTAGTAAAACACAAAAGAGAAACACGACGATGGGAAAGAAGTACACGCTGTGTACACGGATTTCAGTAAAGCGTTTGATCTAATTGATCACAAAATTCTTCTTAATAAGATAACAGACATGGGTATTCATGGCTCATTACAGCGATGGTGTGAGTCCTATTTCAAAAATCGGTCACAAATGGTAGTTGTTCAAGGTTTTAAATCACAGACAAACGTTATACCATCAGAAGTGCCTCAGGGCTCACACATGGGGCCTTTGTTGTTCTTGATCTTTATTAATGATTTGGCAAGTAAGATAGAATGCAAGTTTAATATGTACGCCGATGACCTAAAATTGTACCAAACAGTGAAATGTGCTGAAGACTCAGTAAAATTGCAAACTGAAATCGATAAAGTGTCCGGATGGTGTATCGAAAACCACATGCTTTTGAATGTCAATAAATGTAAGCAAATAAAATTTACGAGAAAAAGACATCCAACTGATGCAATTTACTCAATTGGTAATGTACCCCTAGAAGAAGTGTCTTGCATTCGCGACTTAGGCGTAATTATGGATTCCCAACTTAAGTTTAGACATCATATTGATAATATAGCTCAGAAAGCCTCGCGTCTGTCAGGTTTTGTAGCGCGACAACTCAAGGAATTTAGGGATCCAACAGTTACAATACCAGTATTTAATTGCATAGTGCGCAGTGTGTTGGAGTATGGAAACCAAGTATGGAATCCTACTTATGATGTCTACTCTAGTAAACTAGAGCGAATTCAAAAACGGTTTTTGTACCAACTATCTTAGGTAATACGGGCTGGTGTCCGCAACTGCACGTCAATGCGCGTATTTTGCGTACGGTGGGAAAATCGATCATTCGATCCACCCCAGCTCCTCGAGGAAGGCCAGCAACGCCTTGATGTTACTGACAGCCTCGCGTAGGGTACCTGGGTTACCGAAGTGCTTTGCCCTGTATGTGGCGACCACCGGGCAGTATAGAAGCAAATGAGCTGCTGTCTCGTCCTCCTCCATGCAGGCCCTGCACAACGGACTGTCTGTGACTCCTATGACAAAGAGGTGTTTGTTAAATGACCCGTGGCCAGTCAAGGCTGCCGTAGCTATGCGCAGCTGTTGTTTAGTTAGTCGGAGAACTTGTTTCGTGAGGCGGCTATCAATTGCAGGGAGTGCTTCCCTAGCCTGCCTGCACTCACCTTGTTCCAACCATAGTTTGTGATGTTGTTCCCTGGTGCGTTTCCTTACCAGAGTGCGTAGATATCCGAAGGGGAGTGGCACGATGGGTTCTGGTCCCACTGCTGTCTCACTCGACCCCCTTCTGGCAAGTTCGTCGGCTGCATCGTTGCCCAGCGAACCGCTGTGTCCTTTGATCCATTGAATGGTTATTTTATTGAGTCTACCCACCTGGTTAAGGCGCTGGTGACACTCGTATATTAGCCCAGATTCAACTGTGTAGCTGTTTAGCGCTTGCAGAACAGCCATGCTGTCTGAGAGTATACGGATCGAGTGGTCCTTAACTTCTCTGGCCATGATGGCCGAAGCAGCCAAAGAAATACCAATGCATTCGGCCTGGAACACTGTGTTATGGACCCCCAATGGTGTGGCTATACGTATGTTGAGGTCCTCCGAGAAGACTCCAGCACCTGTGCCATTACCTGTTTTGGATCCGTCTGTAAAGATGCGCAGCTCTGCAGGGCACAAACCCTCGCATCTGCGATCCCCGTGAAGCTGGATCTTGTAATTTTTATTAAAGATAAATTGTTTGGGTACCCGATCATTGATGGCTCTCGTAATGGGGAACTCGTTGTTGAATCCCTCAAGTAGCGCGGTGTGTGGTGTGTCTCTCTTACCCCAGAGATTTAGTGTCTTAAGACGCACCGCAGCCAGTGTGGCTTCCTGCTGTATGAACAGGTGGAGCGGTGGCAGTTCCAGCATGGCTTCAACTGCTGCAGTCGGAGTGGTCCTCATGCAGCCCGTAGCCGCCAGGCAGGCTAGTCGTTGTATGCGTTGTAGTTTGTTTGAGGCTGTAGCCAGCTTGGTTCGGGGCCACCAGACCGCGGCTCCATAGGTGATCATGGGGCGGATCACTGTGGTGTACAGCCATAGTATAATTTTAGGGGATAGTCCCCACTTTTTGCCTATCATTTTCTTGCACTGCCAGAAGGTTATGCAGACCCTGTTTAGTTTGTTGTCCAAATGACTACTCCAGTTTAACTTACTGTCTAGAATGACCCCCAGGTACTTGACCTCGTTGGCCAACTGAAGTTCTGTATTGAACAGTTTTGGTAGGCGGAAAGGCCCTAATGCTCGTTTTTGGGTAAACATGACAAGTTCAGTTTTGGTGGGGTTCACTGATAGGTCATATTCCCTGCACCAATTTTCTACGATACGAAGTGCTTGCTGAGTTAGGTTGCAGATCGTACCCGTCACCTTCCCCGAAACAAGGATTGCGATATCGTCTGCATATCCTATAGTATAATAGCGGCTGGCGTTGAGTTTGTTGATGAGGTCATTGACCACCAGATTCCATAGAAGGGGGGATAGCACCCCTCCCTGGGGGCACCCTCTGGCTATCATGGCCAGTTGCTGCTCACCCTCAAGGCGAACCACACGTTTGCTAAGCATGTTTGTAATCCAGTCCGTTAGTACCTGTTCTACTCCATGTCTGGAGAGAGCGCTGCTGATGCTGGAGAAGCTGGTTTTATCGAAAGCTCCTTCGATGTCTATGAAGGTGCCCAGGCAGGTGCCTTTTTGATTAATCGCTTCCTCTATCTGGCTGACTACCAGGTGAAGAGCGGATTCGGTCGACTTACCCGAGCTGTATGCGTGTTGGTTACCGTGTAGCGGTAAGGTTTTCAGAGCGCCGTCCCTCAGCTCCCTATCACACAGTCTTTCCAGAGTCTTTAATAGAAAGGAGGTCAGGCTGATCGGTCGGTAGGATTTGGCGTTTGTGTAGTCACCCTTACCTGGCTTAGGGATGAATATAGCTTTCACTTCCCTCCATCCCTTGGGAACGTATCTAAAGGCCAGGCACGCCCGCATTAAAGGCACCAGTCTTATTGCGACACCAGTGCCACCCCACTGTAGTAAGGCGGGGAACACACCGTCAGGACCAGCTGCCTTAAAAGGATGGAAGCTCTGGATGGCCCATTGGAGTTTCTCCAACGTGATCACCCTGCTGGCGTAAAGTCTATCATTGTCTGATGGTGTTTGAATTACCTCTTGCCAGTCGATACCCTGCGCGAAGATACATCCAGGGAAGTGAGTTTCAATAAGGATGCGTCTCGCTTCTTCTGGCGAGGAAGAGAGTGTGTTGTCGGGTTTCCGGAGGGTAGCGGGCCCAGGTGTGTTCTGTTGCGCCAGTACTTTCCTTACCCTGTTTGCTTGCTGACAGGATTCAATGCTACCACAGAATTTGCGCCATCCCGTAGTACTTCTGAATCTGATGCATTTTTTGTAGCTGGATTTGGCTGCGTAATATTTATCCCAGTCCTCATCCGCACATGTGTTCATGGCTCTATTAAGTGCTTTCCTTACCTTGCCGCGCTTGCGCTCCAGATCAGCGCCCCACCAGGGTTGTTTGCCTGGTGTATTACGTGGGGTGGTCTCTGGGCAGGCAGTTTGGTAGCTGTCTATCATTGATTTAGTAAGATGACTTACTTGTGCCTCAATTTGTGTCGTATCCGTAAAAGTCGTCGGAACGCTTGATAACGACAGCTTGCATTCAAGGCTGCGTGTGTAGGTGGCACGGTCCGTGCTACGCGGATTGCGCCGTGGTGGTTTTGGGGTGACACAGACCTGGATGTCGAAGCGGATCCACCTGTGGTCGGAGCAGGAGGCCTCCTTAGAGACCTGCCACCCCGTGGCAATTTCCGCCGCGCCCTCTGTTGCCAGAGTGAGATCTATGATTGTGCGGCTTCGCCTGGTTACGAATGTTGGTTCGGAGCCAGTGTTTAGTAGGGATAGGTTAGTCGAGAATAAGTAGTCAACTAAGGCCTTACCCCTCTCGTTTTGCGTGTTCATACCCCAAAGTTGGTGGTGAGCATTGGCGTCGGCCCCGACGACGGCCTCAAACCCGCTTCTCTCGCAATGGCTCACGAGGCGGGCGAGGTCGTGTGGAGGCGGCGCCTCCGCCTCGGGCATGTATGCTGAGGCGAAAACGATCACCATCTCCTCGGCTTCGCTACGCTGTATTTGCAGCTTTACTGCAGAGACATCTCTGCAACAGAAGTCATTTAAAAGCTGTGTTTTAAGGTTACCTGTGACATAGATGCACGATCTAGGATGAACGTGATCTGTGGTGACCAGGAGCTTACCGCCAAGATTGGAGAGTCCTTGTATGCGGCCCGCCCTGACCCACGGCTCCTGGATCAGGGCAATGGCTGTGTGTTGAACCTCCAGCCACTTGCGAAGCTGAGCCGTCGCGTTCTGACTGTGGTACCAACTATCTTATGTTAATAACCAATGTAGAAACCTCAAATCCTATGTATCAAAGTTAGGATACTTCGGTATGACCACTTTATGCTCTAGAAGAAAAGCTGCGGATATCGTTTACTTGTATAAATTGATCAATGCCCACGTAGATTGTGAAAGTTTGCTGGAGAGAATTCAACTTGCTGTTCCTCGCCCGAGCAGTCGTTTATGCAATAGGCGTACATTTGTGATGCCTCATTGCAGAACAAATATAAAACAACATGCTCCATTTTATAGAATGTTTTTCAGCTACAACGGTATGAGGCAGCATTTTGATATTTTCTCCGGGACCTTATTGTCTGCCAAACGTCAGATTAAGATGTGCCCGTGTAACCATTCGACTAATAATAATTAGTGCAATGGAAACTTTTCATATTTAATTTGTGATATTTTAAACCAATTGTTCTAGATCACACATTGTGCATGCTGTGTTCACTATTTTAGGGCATGCAATGTTTATGTGTTATTTTTATTTATTCCTAGTGTGTAAGATTTATTGTATTGCCCGATTTGTGAACCAATTAAAAAAAAAAAAAACATATACAGGGCTGTAGGTTAAGTCGACCTAGATCCTTAAAGAGGTTGGAATTTCCACCATTCCTGGCTGATTTGACTATGGAACACCGACAATGGACTTTGTTTTTTTATTATTTTAAATTGTAGATTTTTGTCTATTGGCAAATTTTTTTTCGGTGCTTTCCTTCTTATTCATTTATGTTTGCGATTTTTGTGTATTAGATAAGTTGTTATATTATTCTCAACAATAAAATTGCAGTTAACTGAACCAACTGGGTCGTACAATAAAATAATATCGTCAAAAATATTTTGAGTTTGGTGTACAACGAGGACAGCAGTGCTCCACCCATGCTGGCGATCCACCGTGTCTTGCGGGTGATCCACAATACTATGTAGTTTTAAGCCATAATTAGGTTAAATTAATATTAACATTAAAAAATAATAATTGTTTCATATTATTATTATTTTTTAAATAAAGGGGAAGGTGTGATGTAGTAGTTATAAGGTATATAATAAGGTATCTTTATTCCATCAGAGTCAGTGTATTCTCGAACCTCATGCGTTTCATTTGTCTCCTAAACACCCGACCTTACAATCCCAACCTCTGCACTCAGTTTAACATCTTGCCTAGAGTTACCAGAAAAAAACAATAGCAGTATCATCGGCGTATGCAAATACCCTGGCATTTGTTAATTGAATATTGCACAAATCATTTATGTATAATAAAAACAGGGTAGGACTCAAAAGACTACCCTGCGGTACACCGTATGTTACTTCTGCTTCATCGTTCATGTATTGTCCTATTTTAACTCTTTGCAATCTGTTTGAGAGGTAATCCCTGAGAAATCCGAGTGCAGTACCTCTTATTCCGGCTTTTTGTAATTTGTTTACAAGGATATAGGGTCAGAAACGGTGTCAAAAGCTTTTTGAGGTTTAGCAAAATGGTTGGGCACTTGTTTCCTTTGTCAAGTTGCTCGATAATATGAAAGGTTAATGCAGTTACAGCATCTTAGGTACTTACAGCCTGTCTGAAACCAAATTGTGAAGGAATTTAGTGAGTCTAGAATAAATAATTTTTTCGAGAATTTTTGATATGGCTGGTAAGTCCGAGATAAGTCTATAATTATTGACATCGTCTCTGTCCCCTCCCTTGTGTACTGGGGTTATAATAGACTGCTTTAGGTAAGCCGGGACGACGCCTTGCTGGAGACATCATCATCATCATCAGCCTATATTAGTCCACTGCTGGACATAGGCCTCCCCTAATGAGCGCCATAGCGCCCTGTCTTCAGCTTGACGCATCCGGCATCTGCCTGCAGTCTATCGCAGATCGTCATCCCACCTGGCCGGAGGGCGTCCTATACTACGTTTGCCGAGTCGCGGTCTCCACTCAAGATCTCGTTTACCCCAGCGGTTGTCGGTTGCTGGAGATAGAGATTTGCTAAATGCCTTATCACAGGAACGACTTCCTTTCTTATAAACTTTAAGAATTTTGTTGAAATGTTGTCCCAACCCGGGGCACTTTCCGATTTTGAATTCGTTAATATACCGTTCAATTCAGTTTCGTCAGTGACAATTAGTACGAAGGTGTTTAGTGGAGATACTTCTGGGTGAACAGGGATATGGACATTATTTAAATTTGAGAGAATTTGATCAGCAAGTTGTTTTCCGATGTTAGCGAAGTAATCATTAGTATAATTTATCGAGTCATGAGAGGTAGGTTTTATGTTTAATAGTTCTACGCTAAATTATAGGGTTTCATTTACATTGCATTGAAAAGATACTGCAGAGTTATATGTATTGTGTGGTAGTGTTAATGGAATTTGATTTTCAAGCGATATCAATGTCAACGCTATGTCAGGAGCCGCGTCTTTATCCTATTGATGTAAATCGCTTGGAATTTTCGGATTTGAAAAAGTATCGGAAGTGATGTCTGTTACTAATATTTTGTTACTGTTAAAAGATTCCTTTTTTAATAATGGTATTAACATCTGATTTCTAAGAATAGAGTTTTTTCGAACCACAAACTATTTGGTAAAACTATTGGATACATACCTTTTCCCATAAAAAAAAGATCCAAAACTGTCACAATTTTCTTTAAAAATGAATCTGATCGAGTTAGAGAAAGAGTTGACGTATTTATAATTTCATATTTAACACTCATCTCATTACCGCTGTTCGGGATAACGACGTTTGCTTTTGTTGGTTTAATCTCACTTTCTGTATTGTTATTCTCTAAAAACACAAAAGGAGACTAAAGAAAAAACGACAGAGATGGAAAAAACGTGCAGTAAATTCATTGGAGAGTTTATACTCTCCAATGTAATTACTGCACGTTTTCTATGTTTGCAGAAGAATTACACCAGTTAATAAAAAATAATGATTGAAAACCATCGTCTAAAAGCGTAAATTATAACGTAAAGGACAGCGGTGTAATAAGCTAGGGTTAACATTTTAACGTAAGGGACCATATAATTGTGAGTTTCAAATGATTTAAAGTAACTTCAACAAACAATGCATTTTTGCGTTTGCGTCCACTTTCTACTTACTTGTCAGTGTCACAGCGGTGCCATACAGTTTACAGAACAGTCAGAACACTGACTGACATAAATCGCCACAGACACTAAAGGCATAGACAAGAATGTTACGTCGGGTCCTGACACGCGGTTTGCGTCTTTTAGAGACTCGACGCTCGACTCTTGCCGCGGGGATTGGCTTGTGGTCGTCACGCAAGGTTGTCCTACGGAGTATTATTTTATTTTATTTTATTTCCGTTGATAAGTTTGTTCCGCGCGGACCGCTTTAACATTTCTTCGCCGCCCGGTACTTAGTAACGACGCGGTCGCGGAGACCACACCCCAGCGATGCCGACGCCCGGCACGCGCGGCTCGTTGGGCTGCGATGCCGGCTCACCGGAGTCCCGCCCGGCGCTGGATAGGACGTCGTCGATGCCGATCATCGGTGTTGCGTCGTCCTGTGCACCGCCGGCCGGCTCCACAAGGAGCGAAGAGAAAAAGAAGAAGATTAAGAAGAAGAAGGAAGAGGGAAGAGGAGGGGGATCGAGCGCCGCTGCTGCTGCCGGCCCACCGACGTCACTGGCGCCTGCGCGCGCTGCGCCCGCGCCGCGGCACCGCCCGCGCGTGCTCCCGCACCTGCGCCCGAGCACTTCGCTGCATACGCCGCCGCGTACGCCGCCGCCTACGCCGCGCGCCCCGCCACGCCGCGCGAATACCCCGCGCAACCTGCGCGCCCCCGCACACCGCCCGCGCCCCCCGCGCACCCCCCGACCGCACGACCGCGCCGCCGCGTTTCGCGTCCCCGCCGCGGCTACGCCGGTGCAAACTAGAACCCAAGCTGCGCCAGCTCCGCACACCGACGACCGGCGATGGCTGAGCGGGAGCGGCCAACGAAAAATGTCGACACCACTTTTGCAGCAGAACAAAAACAAGGTCAGTGCAAAGTGATACCCATGCACCCGACTCACCGGTGCCTCCTCGTGCATCAGCCTACGACTCGCCCGCGGTATTGTCGCCGTGTTCGTCCATCGGATCGAACATGTCGCTGGCATCCGCGGGCTCGACCGATAACGGCCATGCGCGTGCTTGTCTCGAGTCCCAGATCGAACCCAGAGGCCAACGACAACGTCGACGCAGGAGCTCGAGCGAGACCGCAGCGGCGGAGGGAAAGCGACTCTGCGCCGACTCGCCGCGGCCACCGCGCGAAAGCGCGCCGCGGAGTCCGGACCCGCCAGCGTCGCCTACTTTTGCCAACGCGGCGCGCCGCTCACCCCCGCCACCTGCGTCACCATCGCCGCCACCGTCTCCGACCGCGGGGGTTAGGCCAACCCCCGCCCCCGCTACCGCTGCCAACACCCCCGATGCACCCCCCGGCGCCGCGACAAGAACGTGGCAACAAAAGCCGGGGCAAAAGAAGCCCAGGTACCCGCCGCTGGTAGTTGAGAAGCTACCAAACTGGGCCGCCCATTTCCGGGCCATCAGGGAGAAACTGGGCCGGCCTCCAAACGCTCGTCCATACGGAGGTGGAGTTCGCCTCACCCCAGACAGGCAGGAGGAGTATAGGCTGGTCCAGCGATACCTGACTGGCCTAGAGAAGGATAGCGGCGTCAGCTGGTTCGCTTACTCGCTGCCAGCAGAGAAGAGCCTGAAGATCGCCATACGGGGACTACCGGCGGATACGAACCCGAAGGAGATAGAGGAGGAACTCCAAACGCTGGGATACCAGCCGGAGTATGTGCGCCATATCAAGGCCGCACAAGGACGACCCGGTTGCGTATTCCACGCGATCTTAAAAAAGACTCCGGACGTCCGGGCCATTTACGACACCACGACGTTCATGTTGATGCGTGGTGTCAAAATAGAGGCCTGGCGCGGAAAAAGAGAACCTGCCCAGTGCCACCGATGCCAGCTGTTCAGACACAGCTCGCATCAGTGCCACCGCCCGCTCGCTTGCGTGCGCTGTGGGGGGGAGCACGCGGCGAGAGACTGCCCGCGCCCGCGGGAACAAGTATAGCTCCATATATACTCCTTAACAAGTATAGCAGGGCAATATAATTAAAGGTCCAACTTGACAGATGACCCTATTGATATTTTCTGCATAAGTTTCGCATCATACAGACGCTCCCTATTTAAACAGTGCGAACAGTGCACGTCCATGTAGCTCAAATTCTTGATTTAGGTCTTCTAGACACACTTTATTTTAACTTTTGTCTATAATAATATTCATAATGTCAATGTCATGCATACCTGTTATTTGCATGGTTACTGAAATGCTTATTAAGTGACTGCGCTGTTGGCGTGCTTGATCTAAATAAATAAATTTGTAAATGTCTACCATTTTTGAGTAAATTGACATATTATATATATTTTTAACATAACTGATTTCTTAATGTATATCGATGGCCTGTTACATGTTTTGCCGATAATGTATATCCGTGTTTATTTTTTGCAGAAATCGACCATTTTAGTCAAATAACATCACGTTAACCATGAAGTACTGCTCTTGAAGATGAAATAGTACGTTATACATAGTTCCCTGTTTCGGTGGGTGTAGTCTTACTTAAAATACAGAAATAAACTCGTTTCTGTTAGAGGATACTTGTCGTTACCAGTTCATGTTACATCAGGCATTCCACAAAGATCGCATTTAGGGTCCCTAATATTCAACATTTTTACTAACGATCTCGTGACAAAATTAGTTTGTCCCTGTCTGATAAATGCCGACGATCTGAAGGTATTTACTTCTATAAGAAGCACCTCCGACGGTCAATCCTTTCAGCACGATTTAAGTGTCATTTTTGACTGGTGTACACTTCATCGAATGATATTGAACATAAATAAATGCTTTATTATAACTTTAACAAAAAAACGTGTACTGAACACCTATGACTACAGACTGTCAGTCGTTAGAAGGAAAGCACGTAGCCATAGATCTCGGCGTGTTGTTTGATCAACAACTATCTAACAAGGACAACAACCTCCTATTACAACCCTATCGTTAGAATGTGTCGACTTTACAACGAAACCAAAGACAATAACAGTATTGACATTTTAGATTCTCGTGCTGCTGTTGTCAGAAGACATGTATGTACTCTTTCTTTTTAATATTGTAACGCTTTAATTTTAGTATAAAAAGACTCAAGGGTATATTTTAGTGAATATTCGTTATGTTTTAATTTGTTAGTCATTTGTTTGCAAGATTCTAGATTAGAGGTAGTAATTAAAATGTTTTCTTTCATTAGTTCCGCGAGCTTTTCCTCGTGGTTTTGAGTGGATTCAATCGATCCATGTTGAACGTTTACTACGTTTTGACATAAAATGTGAGACAGAATCTAATTCGCGTTTAATGTCGTTGTATCGGACTGTGAGTGTGGATACTATGTTTTCACATTGAAGGTTGCCTGATTTTTGACATGTGTTCTTAACTTTGCCCAAGTATCGTTGAGGTTGGTAAGATGAGGGTTTCTATGGGGAATGTTTACATGACTGTAACATTTAACTTTCCGCCAATAGCTTTGAATTTTCCTAGGCCATCGAAGTATATTAGAAGGACGGAAGACCGGAACTAGAAGGTAACGGCTTGATAATGGATCCGCATTGACCGATGCGCTAAAATAAAACGAATAGGATCAGTTTAGTTATGTTGGAGACTATTATAACTTATCAGCTAATATTAACATACTATTAATTAATTATTTCTAATATTTCCTTATCCATTTCTAAGAAAGATACCGGATCCCCAGCTACTGCGGGTTTCATTTATTCGAAATGATGGGCCACATGACGTATGTTGATAAGAAGAGTGGCTTAATATTATCTTAAACTTTTATGATTTTGTCTGGTCCTTGCCAGATAGGCTATAGTGCTTTTCTGAGCCTCAGGTGGGCTTTGAGGTAGACGTAGTCACCAGCCTTGTGATGTGGCGGTGATTTAATGTGAGAATAATAATGGGATTTAGAAGATTTCTTGGATTTTATTATGTTTTCCAGAGCATTTCTCTGGTTTATTTAAACGTTTTTTGTAATATTTTGATGTAGTCGTAAGTATGTTGTACTAGGTTCATTTTCATAGATAGAATTAGGAATAAAGGGTTTGTGACCGAATATTTACTCGTAAGGAGTAAACTTTGTAGTTAAATGTTCTGTTGTGTTATAGAAAGAAAGAAAAATATTTTATTTGGGACACGCACAGGGAATACAAATAGTAAAATAAATAAATTGAAATAAAGATAAAGAAATTGGCAAGTAGTTTTAAATTGGTCAGACGTAAAGTTAGTACCTTGATCAGTAAAAAGAGATTTAGGAATTCCAAATAGGGATATGAAGTGGATAACACAATCACTAGATTCTTCGGCTGTTGTACTACGTGTAGGATAAGCGATAGAATATTTCGTTAAATCATCTTGTAAGTTAAGAGCAGGGTGACGCTCGAATTGTCCATACAAACGTAATACCGAAAACATTTGCAATTTAAGCATATTTGTATCATATTATGCAAATATTCGGATTTAGACAGTATTTATCTAGGTTCCTACATCTTTCTTTTTCAAAAATACTTACCGAAAATGAAGTTTAAGCTAATTGTATTTCGCACTTTTTTACAGCGTAAATGACATGTTTTCTTATCGTTTTTATTGTACCATAAACAACAATATCTGTAATGTTGTTGTATTAGAAACATAGCTCATATTATCAAATTACGAATCGCCGAAGAAAACAGAAAAACATATTTAGTTTTCATTCATCATTTTTGGTATTACGGAATCCATCAAAATGTATCATAAATTTTCAATAGCTAGTAGTGCTATCCCGTCAAGCAAATATCAATGTGTGGGTGGCCATGCTGCTCACGGTAGTAAGTGTGTATCGCTCGGACAAGCACACACGTTACCGCAACGTTATGCCCGCCAGGGTATTCCGTGTTTATTGTCAGTGTTAGACGATTACTTTATTGTCCTGGGCGTGCGCATTTATTTGCTTTCTAAATTGTATTGTAATATTTCTGACACAATTGACTTATGCTGTGAACTTGGATTTAGATTTGCCTTGTTATTTGGTATCGAGTAAACTAACCATTCTTACGAACTTTAGCTTTGCTTGCGGACTAAGATATAATAAGTCTTACGGACTTATAATATAAGTCCGTAAGACTTATTATTTACGATATTTTATTTATTTGATTTGGTTTGGTTGCCGACATGGACTCCGAACGTTAGGATGTATTTAATAGTTAGTACGATGATTATCCAATGATATATTATACGTTACCTACCTACTACGTTCTTAGTTACTAAGTGTTTTGCATAAACCCCCCCAAGGAATAAGTGCCGATTTCACCAATGAAACTAAACGCGATCATCAACTCAAGTTTTACAGGAAAAATGTATTTTTGTTTTTATTGAATACATATGTATCTTTTCAAGGAGTCAAAGTATTGCGTTAATTGATACATCAACTGAAAGAATTTTCTTTGTGTAATTCAATTACGATGTCAACATTAATTTATGTGTGGGAAATTTTACTTTGCAGTTTAAGCAAATAAATATTTCAAAAATAAGACAAGTAAAAATTGTTTCAGTAATATACACATAATGCAGAAAGTTTGTTGCAAATGTTGATACGTAACATTACAATACGGACTTATCTAACGTTATTTCTTACTAGCTTCCGCCCGCAGCTTCGCCCATGTGGAGTGTTGATGAAAAATAGCCTATATATTTCCCCAGGCTTCAAACACAGTTCATCGGATTACTCGTGAAACGTCACAGCCCCGTTGTGCGCACCACTCGCGGTATCCACGGTGCTTACGTACTTAGTTCGGAATAAACTTTTGACTTTGACTTTGACTTCAGAAACTTTTGAACCATCCGTCCAAATGAATAAGTGTAAAAACAAAGTTTACCTACATCAAACGCCAAAGGATAAAGGATAAAGGTATTCATTTTGATGAGAAATAACTAAATAAACTGGCTAACTGACGAAGTGTCGGTATACTATAGCTACACCTCTGCCAACCCTTCGCGGAAACAAGGCGTGATGTTATGTTATGTTTCTGCTAACTAAATAATCTAAAATGTGTATTGTAAAAACAAAAAAGGAATTGATTTATGGGCTCACTATTTGGCTATAATAGCTTCCACATCAAAGGTACTCGTATCTATGTATGCTGTCGCGGACTTTTATTCAGAATAACACATAGACTATAGCTATATTACTGTTTAGTTTCATCAAAATCCGTTCAGTAGTTTTTGCGTGATAGAGTAGCAAACATCCATCCATCCATTCTCACAAACTTTCATGTTTGAAGTAGTAGGTAGGGTAGAAATATTCGTAGGATAGTAGAATTTCAAAGACGATACGTATTTTTTTTTGTGGTGGTTGTTTTAGATTGATACAGTCTCAGTATCGTTACAAACCGTTGTAGTCAAAAACGAGACCTGGGGACACATAATTATTTATTAATCAATTATTTACTTTTAGAAGCTTGTGAGTTCCCATAACGGTTTCAGCTGACTCAAAACAATTCGACAATAACCACGTTCTAACATTTACTAAGAACTGCACGATTCATTTACGCCATTATGTCGGTAATAGCAACTTACGAAAATTCAATACTTTACGCAAAACACTTTCGTATTGATACGTAAAGATGCTGATGCTGCTGAGCATGAGGTCCTGGGTTTGATTCCCAGGTCGGGCAACGTGTTATTGGGTTTTTCTATCTGGAATTTCTCAGTAGCAGCCCGAAGTCTGGATTTGTGCCCGGTAGATGGCAATAGGCTCGCCCCCTATTACATGGGACTTAAACATAACTGGCGAAATGTGGGTGTACTATAGGTACACCTCTGCCCAACCCTTCGGGGAAACAAGGCGTGATGTTATGTTATGTTACGTAAATATACTTTTCTTGTCATAATTTTTGTTTTGAATTTCCCTACAATAAAAGTGTTATTCATGATATCTTTGTAAATCACACTACGAAAAATGAAAAAACAAATTATTTAGATTTATCCCAACACGAATGACGAATTCGACATAACAATAAAAAGTCCAATTTTACTGACTTATTGCTTGAAGGCATCGACTCAGCCCAAGAAAATAAAGATATTTTTTTCCTGGGCTGATTTTCACACTAGTAGGTACATAAGTATATTTTGCATAAATTAGTATTTACCTACCTATCTACCTATGAAGCGTTGTTATTTCTGTTTCATTAGACCATGTTTGCACGGACGAAAATATCTCGCTCCGAGATTTTATCGCGCATTGCATTTTCAACTCTTTGTGTTTAACCCTTTGTTTAACCGAGCATTGAGAATCTAACAGAGTGCTGCCCAGCGCGTCGACTAAACACTGTTGCATTTTCATCTCTCGTTGCAAAGCAGTGCGTTGAAGATCCAATGCGCGAAACAATCCTGCCTCGATTTTTTACGGCGTAGGAAGTATCTCAAGGACACTGAGGGCCTAGACAAAGTAACATTCGTAACATTCGATTTGCGATGACGCTAGTAGAAAACCCAAAAAATGTATGGGGTTGACATAAGCTATAGAAACGTCACGTGGTCATTAGGTCATATCATATTTCATTGATAATTTATTGTCACTAAACAAATAATCAAAGGTCATAGCGTAGTATCTTATGAAGCGATAGCGGATAAAATAAATGGACAATAGTTTTGTGATAACAACAGTATCAAAATAGTTATGCTTGTTGCTTGCGTTAAATAAGTCAATTTCATAAATAACTGTTGAACGTTTTTTTACAAGTTTCTTTACACATAACATAACTTTGAGAGTGAGGGTAAAGGGAGTGCACCTGTGTCTGCGCGCACACTTGTACGCTTTACTGTATTGTAACCGAAATCGGTAAGGACCAGTAAGACATTATTATTATTATATTTTTGCTGGACGTAACCAGGTTTCATACAATACCCGTGATATGATGAATACTGATGCCTCAATAATCAGTTGGTCTAAATTGAGTAGATATTACCTATATTATAATGGCTGAATAGTATAAATGATATTCATATTCATGAAATTGGCTATAGCACTTAAATAGCGTTCTGTATCGAGCTCAGTACTAAAACATTTCGTATTGTGTCGCATTTACTTTGCTTGCAAGGATTTTTATGTTATTTTAATTGTATAATAAAACTTCTTGCCGCCAGAATACGGTTGATTATCATCTTATGCCCGGTACTACAGATAAAAAGAACCTAGATAGAAAGAACCAAATCATATAAATCAGAATGTTTGGTGTGGATCTTTGATACTCCTACTACCATAATTGTATTATTCGTTTAGTCGATAATGTATGGTCACCTTTATCAAGTTTCAACAAAAATAAAGCGAATCATGAACATAACCAATAACCAACAAACTAATAGATCGAAATATCTTCAGAGTCGTTATTAATGAAAAGAAGGTACAGTTAGTACACAGCTCATAATAGCTATCTCTCTACTCAAACAGTCAGACACACACACGGCTGCGCACCGCGTCCCTCGCTCTCTTCTTTTGTCAAACAGAGATAGCAATATTCCGAATCCAGCCTCGAATTCCTATTACGTGCGTTGTTCGCCGGCCCCTTAAGAATATATTTTAGTTTGGCGGAGCCGGATTCGGGTAAGGGTCCTACTAAATCTAATGCCACTCTTTGAAATGGAGCTGTAGATAGTAGTGATGTTAGTATTATTATGGTAGTGATTTCCATTGGAGCCTTATTTAGTTTTTCAGTTTTTTATTCTCCTGGCATAGTTTAAATTTCTTGACATAGTCTTCTATGTCACTTCGCATGCCCTTCAAATCAAATCATTTATTTTTGCAAACATTGGTAACTCGTACATATATGTTTTCTTAAAGTAAAGTCCTCCATATTCTACCGTGTCATGGGCATGCAAATAATACTCAATTCCAAAATTTAACAAAGACTCTATTGATGTCGAATAAATATGAAAAACAAATCATTAAAATTACAAACAAAAAAAAAACCAGACTAATAATAAAGGCAATCAGAATAAAAAGTGTCAGAATAAGAACACATCAAAAGTGTCAGTATGCATTAAAGTAGTTTATCAATCCGTGCAGAGATTTATCATTGAGGAAGTCGTCAATTATGTAGTAGCTTTTCTCAATTAATATTTGGTTAGTGCCCTTTTAAATTTTGTTACATTATTTTTTTTTATAACATCAGATACTTTGTTATAAATGCATGGGGCAATACCAAAAAAACTTTTCTGCATAAGTGCGGTTTTCCATTTCACTTGGCATAGTTTGTTCACATATTGAGTCCGTATCGGATTTTTCCTTCCAATAGAAGTGTTCCGGGAATCTGTTGTACATTCGTGTCTAACCTAAGTGTCCGGCTGTAGGAAATGCATTTCAGTTCTCTCGCATGATTTAAGGTCTCTCGCTCAGAGTAGGATATTTTGTTTTATTTAGGTAAACATGGATTTGGATTATTGTACTGTTAGAAATGTGTGTTAGGATGTTGTTAATTTTCGTGTAGGAGTGATGGTCAAATGGGCTTTTGAATTCCGAGATAGCAATGTCTGTTGGTTGTTCATATTTCAGAATTTCGTTTCTTACTTGTTACAGAGTGTCATAGATAGCGGGGTAAGATGACTCGTCAAAGTGGTGAACCTTCGTGAAGATGAAGTAAATAATCTTGTTTTCGTTTTTGGTTTTTAGAAAATGGTATAGTTCCTTCAGAATTAAGAATTTCGTCCTGGTTGCCGGAGTGTAGGAGAATTTCGGAGATGTAGGGTCCCCAACCAGGGTCCTTACAGTTAAATAACCATTGCAAGGGTATGTGGTGTGTGACTATGGTGAATCGGTTTCCGTAAAGATAGGGGCGAAAACCTTTGGTTCCAAAGATTATGGCTAGGCATTCCTTTTCGGTAACGCTATAGTTGCATTCAGCTTAATTGAGCGTTCGCGACGCGTTAGCAATTGGTCGGTCCTTTCCTATCGGACCTTGTGATAATATAGCAGAAATAGGAAAATCGGATGCGTCGCAGGTAAGAATGAATTTAGTGATAGATTTGATTTTCCTAGGATTAGGTTGTACACCGCCTTTTTTTTCTTTGCCATTTATCTGGTTGGAGCTTAAGTTTGTAATTCCTGAGCCTGCTGAAAACAGCGGTTATATTTTGAATGTGACTTGGTAGAACAGGGAAATAGACTACTATTTTATCTAAATAAACAAAGCAGCGCGAGCCTTGAAGTCCACATAAACATTGTGTTCACTAGCTTTTGAAAGGTTGAAGAAGCATATTTTTGCCCAAATTGCATTCTCGTAAATTGAAAATAATTTTGAGGTATGCAAAAGGCGGGTTTAGGAGCGTGTTGCTCTGATATTGGACTTTGATGGAAGCCCGAGGCAAAATCTAAAGTTGTAAAGTATTGGCTTTTCCTTAATTGGTCTAGGAATTCCGTTATTTGTGGAATAGGATATGTTTCTCCAATAGCAACGTCGTTGAGTTTTCTATTGTCAATGACGACTCTACATTTTCGTTGTCCCGAAGCGTCTAGTTGTTTGGCCACAACCCAAATGGGTGAGGACCATGGTGAATTTGAAGGTGATATTATGTTTTGTTCTAGCATTTTTTTCATTTGGTTTTCGACTTGCTTTTTATGGCATTCAGGGAATCTATAGTTTGGATTGGGATTTATGTACTTGTTCTGATATTATGTTCGGTAGTTGTAGTATATGTGAGCTGAACGTTTGGAAGATGTAAGATATCGGATAAGTCTGTACAGACTTGTAACAGGGCATTAGATTCCTCTTCATTTAGGTGAGAAATCCTGAGATGTTTCAGGACTTCGTTAGTTCTTGCAGAGGCATTAGTAAGAGACAATGATTCATGAGGATTTAAGCAAGCTTGAACGTCTAGAGGTTCTAAAGTTAGATTAAGGTTAGATCGGAGCACAACAGGCTCTTCAGAACGGTTGACAATCGTAATGTTTATATGGTTATTTTCTTTCACGTGAACGATCTAATTGGCAACTAAATGAATCATAGATGTGTAGGTCTATTATCATACCTTGCTCATATTTGGACTACTTATTGTGCATTCGATTACCGTTTCATGCGAGTTCGAATACTGTATAATGGGTCAGCGAATTTTAATTTTTATGTAGTCTTCATGTATCTGTAAGGTTTCCTGACTGTAGTCGATTTGACAACCTAAGTTTTTCATGCCTATGATCCCATCGAAACTTAAGCTAATATTTTCAACAAGGTGAAATTCAGGGGCATAAGCTTATAATTTTTTTGAATAATTGCATTTTGAAGTTGCCTAGAGTTGAAGTTGTTACATTTCCAGGATCAATTCCTTTGAGGTTTATTACCTCATCACTTTATTTCGGGGCTTTGCACATGGAATCTAATTTTAGCAGACATATGCAGGAACCCGTGTCGATCAGGAAGGATAGAGGCCTATCAGCGACTGAGGTATGGATTATTATGCGAGGTAAGTATATATTTACTGTATTTTTATTTATTTTATAAACTATAGCAGTTACTTTTTTTTCAGGTCTGGTAACAAATATAAAGTTTGGGGATTTGCGACAAGAATAGAATCGGTAAATTTTGCGTTTGGATTTATTGGGTAAATTAATCATTGGGTGATTTAGCAGAACCAGTGGATTCAGTGGATTTGGTATGTGATTCGGTGGATTTACTAAGTGATTCAGTTTATTCAGAGAAATTAGAGAGAAGTAGAAATTTGTTGAGCGAGACCGTTCGGGAGATTTTACTCGTTTAAATCGTTTTGGTCGACTTCGTTGTTTGTTTCTTCTTTGTCTTGAGTTTGTGTAGGGTAAGATTGACGGCTATCTGAAGTAAAAGCAGCAGATTGGTTTCTACTATTGTTATATTGTTTTTTGCGACAAATTTCAATCTATGTTTTTGCAGTAGCGGCATAACATGTCGTTGGTATTTACTGTTTTTGAATGATCGGGTTGGTGATTTCTTATAGCTGGAAGACGAGATGATTGGAAGTCACGACGCGAGTTTTTATTGGATATTGATTTTATATCTAGAGATGATTTTTTCTTCTTCTATGCGAAGGTTATAGCAGAATTTAATGAGTCTGGATTGCGACATCTAACGACTTGTGAAGTTGTTATACCCGAAGTAAGAGTCCCGTTATGAAAGTATATAGTGCCAGATCTTGCTTCGCAGCTACACGCCTACTAATTCCGTTTTCTTTTTCGTCGGAATGGAAATATTTATTTCGGTAAGTAGTTTCGCTAAGCATGTTTATATTTTTAATGCAAACTGTTTGACAGTTTAAGGAGGTGTCTGCTTACAGTCCTGAACTTCGGTGAGTAGGTGAACGTAATGCTTCCTTTCCCCAAATTGCTGTTTTAAGAACTCGATGAATTGTTCAAAGGATTCGAACTCTTTGACGCTGCATGTAGTTTCAGCTTTATCTATTAATTGGCTAATAATGAATTTGAATAAAATGGGTTTCGGGGTTTATGTAGCTGAATTAAAAGCGCTTTGGCAATTAGCAATGAAGGGGTTTAGTTTTTCCCTGGACCCATCGAATGGCTTAATGAATTTAAATAGAATACTGAGTTCTATTTTTTCTTCACTTCGACCTTTGTACCCTTTGAGCTACTGGAACTTTCCTCCTTTGTTTCAGGTTTGGAAGTCATGGTTTATAGTTTTTTTTTTTTATAAGAAGTCATCTTCGCCCTAAGTTATTTTATACAGGTGCCTCAGTGTTATAGACGCGTCTTCGAATCGCGTAGTCTAAACAAAGAATACAGTAGTCGTTCAGTAAGGTCTTTATTAGTTACAATTGTGGCGACACTAGCAAATAAAGACGCACACTTATTGGTCGTATGAAGGTTGCCTAGCATATCGACGGTATACCTCGCCGCCGGCGCCCGCGCACCTACCTTCCGTGTGTGAGGTGGCCGATTCGCTATCGCTCGGTCACGCTACGCTACTCACGCTAGCCAGCATAGAGTATAGTAACTAAAATGAAACTAGCCAGTGCCCTTCGTGCTACGACGGCGAATGCACGCACATTTTCTGCTTCGCGCCTAACCTCTCATGCTTATATGTTTTGCCTAAATCTAGACTTTCTCGTATTGTAAAAGTGCTTTTCTATCTTCCTCTATTTACTTTGTGTCTTCCTTCATTCTTAAGTGTTGTTTCTAAGTGTACATCTGTGTTCTGAGTCCTATAATAAACGTTTTAAGATCTCAGTAGTGATTCGTGATTTGGCAGTGTAAAACTTAATGAACTCTACACAATGTATTATGAACAATGTACTACAGGGTTAAGTTTGTGAATTGAAATAATGTAGATAGAGGCTCTGAGTTAATTCTGATATTCACCCAAGGATATAGTAGTAATCGAAGTATTTTCTAGATCACTCCCAGAAACGACGTCATTATGAGGATGTTCAGGATCATCGTGACCGCTTCTCCAGCGGCTGCGGTGTCGATCAGGCATCTTGATTTTTGCACTTGTTGGACACTGTATTAATTCAGCAACTTCACATTCAGCACTTTGATAAAGCTAAGATTGAACACTTGGTTTTACCGGCACTTTCAGGTATAGTAAGGTGAATAACGAATTCAGAGACGTATTCGGGTAGGGGATTGTCGTATCCCACCGCTGCCACCATATGTAATGAAATTGGCACTTAGTCACTAAAAACTGACTAGGTAAATCTGGACGGCGGTCAGCCATTCCACTGTCATCAGCAAGGTATAACAGTACCATGGACTGGTTGCCTCGGTTTTGCGGTATGGCATTACTTTTTGGGGGCAGTCTACTGATAAGGAACTAGTATTTAGAATGCAAAAGCGATGTATAAGATCAATGTGCGGTCTTGAAACAACAGATAGCTGTCTTTCCTATTTTCGACTACATTTTTTTATACATTTTGGAAACAGCTATATTTGTCAAAAACAATCCACACTTATTTGAAAAACTGTCATCAGTTCGGAAAAATCCTACATGCACTGAATATATATGTAAACAAACTATGCCAAGTGACATGTAAAACCGAAATTATGCAGAAAAGTTTATTTGGTATTGCCCCACGCATTTATAAGAAAGTACCAGATGTGATAAAAATATTACTGTAATAAAATTTAAAAGGGCACTAAACCAATTTTTAATTGAGAAAAGCTATTACCCAATTGACGACTTCCTAAATTATAAATCTGCACTGATTGATAAACTATTATTATGATTACACACATGTTCCTATTCTGACACTTTATTCTGTTTGACACTTTGACATACACAATTATTTTTTGACAGTCCCGTAAAAATGGTAATATTGTTATAAGTCGTTTTTTTTTGTATTGCTAATGATTTGACATTTTGGAATTTAATATTATTTGCATGCCCATGAGACGGTAGAATATGGAGGACTTTAATTTAAGAAAATATATATGTACCAATTACCCTTGTTTGCAAAAATAAATGATTTGATTTGATTTGATGGACTCACATACAATGTAAGAAAAGTGAGCTTTTGATTTAAAATCAAAGTCTAGCTCATCATCATCATCATCATCATCAGCCTATTTTAGTCCACTGCTGGACATAGGCCTCCCCTAATGAGCGCCATAGTGCCCTGTCTTCAGCTTGACGCATCCAGCATCTGCCTGCAATCTTTCGCAGCTCGTCATCCCACCTGGCCGGAGGGCGTCCTACACTACGTTTGCCGAGTCGCGGTCTCCACTCAAGAACTCGTTTACCCCAGCGGTTGTCGGTTCTTCGCGAGAAGTCTAGCTCATTATATTCGTACTACATTCGTATTACCTACATAATCTTAATAATAGTGGTGCTTTTTCGGATTTTTCATTTCACTTAGGTAAAAATTCGACTTTAACTATAAAATGTTGCTCTTCAGAAACTGATTTCAGTTCATAGAAGCTGATTAAATATCCATATTGGATAGATTTATTTTCACATTTGGTTCTGGGTTATCGAAATTAAGTTTTCTTCGAGTAGGTTGGATTACGTTAGATTTACATAATCCTTTGGTGATGATATCAGATGCCCGTTTTTTTTTTGAGCCACAATGGTGACTTTAAACGTAAATAACGACGTTACGTAATTATTTTATACTAGCATACTCTCGTAATTACGAGTGGAATTTTACATGAAACAATTTATTACGTTATCTGTTCAAATTTAGATAAACGCTTGTGCAAAACATCACACTTCAAGCTTCAGCTAACTCATTCACCCACTCACTGAATCTCTCTCCGATTCACTTAATCACCCATTTGACTCAAGCTCACTTATTCATTTATGTACTCACTCATTCTCTTTCACTAATTAACTCACTTATTCACTCATTGATTCGGTCGTTCCTTCTCCTGGCTTATTCGCTTAACTCATTCCGATTGATTCACCAATTCAAAAGCAACAATATACAAAAAAAACTAAGGCAGTACGAAGACCAGTTCAATGTGTTTGAATAATGTCTAGAGAAATTGCCAAGTTGGTAAAACTTAGACGAATTAACATGACCTTTGGTTCGAATTAGGTTTTCTTTAGCGTGATCCTTTTTTTTTAATACACATAACCATTCAAAATTATCATTCCTCTGGGTATTTTTTTTTGATGCTCACATAAAAATGTTGCACTCATTGAGCTCTTTCGTTTAAGGTACAATACACATCTGCAACACACTTAGACCAGCACTTAATAAAACTGAGTTTCTCCTTTACACTTATTGGAAATGATTGTACTAGCCAATTATTTTTAAAAGAGTAGTAACCGTGGAGTTTCCTGCTGGCTCTTCTCCATAGGAATCAACCAATTGGAACCATGCACCTAGCTTCTGACGTTTCATAAGTGTCCATGGTCCATGTGTATTTGAAATAAAATATTTTGATTTTGAAGCCCCAATCTTAAAGAAATGAATGAAGTACAAATAAAAAATCACCACCTAAAAGTTTATTCAAACTCAAACTCAAAGCATTTAATTCAGCTTATTTTACAAAAACGCAAACTGTAGCAACACAATAATGTAGTTAACTAGTAGACCCAACAGACACAGTTGTAACTCCATGTCCGCGTAGAAGAGGCCACACACACGTATCTTGGTGAATGATGCTCGATGTAAACGCAGCACGTTCTTGCAGAGCTTTCTCTCTTCATCTGAAACATTAACAAAAAAAAATATTCATAGCTAAACTTGAGTTCTCACGAATGTCTGTCGTCGTCACCAATACAATAACTACTTTAAACACACACCATCATTTGCTTAGCCTTTAAAAATAAATAAAACATTTATTTCAGGCTACAATGGCCCATAAACATATACCTTACAGACAATTATAAAGTATAAAACAAATCTTGTGTAAATAAATACAGCTCAAAACTATGTTAGAGCACTTCAATAGGTTGTCCTTTTGCTGTGATGGAACACCACGTACTGCGGCCAAAAGTCTTTTTCCTTAACAAATAGGTGCGCGCGCGCACCACGAACGCCTTGGTGTTGACGTTGCGGTGTGACTCTCAGCGTGAACCTCGTCATCTGGCGCATGTGCCCCACGATGTCCTCCCCTTTAGTGGAAGATGTGCATCGGTGTGTTCGGCTTTGCGCGCCCAAGCGGACTTCAGGCTCTGTGGGAGCTTTGCCGCAGCGGTTCTTGTTTATTTGCGATCGCAGCTTCCTCCTTTGCACCGTCACGAAACCCTTATTTTCTGATATAATCAGTGGCTTTTCTGGCATAGGTTTCTTACCTACAGGACCTGGGGCACTCGCGGTGACGCTACCGAAATCCATTTTGCAACACGGTTGTGTGACGTTTAAAAGCGAATTTTGAATATGGGGTTCACTTTTGGGGCTAAAACTAGAAAATTAAAAACAGAAGTTTTGTAAACTGTACCGTGTGACACATCAAATGAAAGGGCTTGTTGTGCGGGTCACAAACATATTTTTGTATGATTTGAACTTTTAAGTTATTTAAGAAATAAAATAAAAAAAATGCCCTACCCCTACTCATCTCAAACACTTCTAAAATTTTTGAAAAAAATGTAGAATTTAGTTTGTTTTTTGGACCAACAGTAGGGTTATTTACGTCATCAAAATTTGAAGCAGGCCTATCTACCTTAAAAATTAAGGAAGTACCGTCAGCAAATAACACCATTTCTGGTTGATTTATTAATAAATGGAGTAGGTCATTAATATATAACTCTCACCAGCTTCCCCGGTGCCTGAGCTCAATAAATCTTTTAAATGCTGAGGAGTCAAGCCGTCGAGGCCACCGGAGGAACCACTTCGGAAGGAGCCTACGGCTGCAATCAGCTGGAGGGAAGTAACATTTAAAGGAGTTGTATCCGGACCGGGAGGGAGGGGGAGGGGGGGTCGGGAAAGGTGAGACCATCCGCAGGCGCTGGATGTTTCTATCCAGGGCTGAAAGCGTTTCTGGAGAGTAGGGCGCCACCACATCGCTACTGAAAAGTAGCCTGGCCGCTCCCCTGATGTCACCTTCACTTAATTTGTATTCCACATGTGAACATAACCCTCTTTGTGAAAGGTTACTGTGGAAAGGTAATTTTGGATCTAAAATGACTGCAAGTCGTTAAAATGGAAAACAACATCAGTAGCTCCAAGTTGATAGAATGTGGTGTGCCTCAAGGATCGATATTGGGTCCTCTTCTGTTCCTTATCTTTATCAATAATGTATACGAATTAGGATTAAAAGGACATATAACACTCTATGCCGATGACACTTGTCTGTTTTACTTCGGTAACTCCATTGAAGCAATCACACAAGACGCGCAGGATGACCTAGTTATTTTGGAAAGGTGGTTCTTGGACAACCTATTGACAGTTAATACATCCAAAACAAACTACATAATCTTCTCGGCTAAGAACAAAAAAATTTACAATCACAAGCCTCTATCGATAAATGGAGATGTCCTTAATAAAGAAAACACAGAGAAATATTTGGGTCTTACACTTGACAGTCACTTAACGTGGCAGCCACACATTAAAAAGATTTGTTCCAAGTTGTCAAGTCTTACGGGTGCGTTACGTGGAATAGTCTACCACCTAAAATTCGGTATACTGTGTACAATTCATTAGTAAAGCCACACATTGAGTATCTAATTGAGATATGGGGATCGACAACAAAAACAAACATACACAAACTTCAAATCGCCCAAAATAAAATTATTAAAGCCCTCTTTCAATATCCCTACTTAACATCCACAAATAAAATCTATAATGACACTAAGCTCTTTAACATCACCAAAACTTATCAATATAATACCTGTTTATTAATAAGGAAAATCCTTTCAAAAGAAATACACACAGAAATTTCATACAAAAGGAATAATGAAGTGCAAACGCGATCATCACGTCGTGCAAATGACCTAGTACTATTACACAGACCTAGAACAAAACACGGAAAGAAAAATATTAAATGTGAAGGAGTACAGCTATATAATTCACTACCAAAAGACATTAAAGAAGCTAAAACAAATCCATATTTTAAAAAAATTTTAAAGAAACACATCCTCGACGGCTCCAACATAAATAAATAAATATTACATTATTACATATTGTCTAGTGTTGTATAGTGTGTACGGCGCTTAATAACAGTACTGATAAGAATAGCGCACTCGATGTGCACTTACATAGACGCGCGCGCTCTGTAACTGAGTATTTTATTTCGATGTACCCACACACCAAAATTAAAACGATTTTTTGTATTACTGGCTAACTGCACGACGAGTGCTCTGGACTATCTTAATAATACCTACAAACTATTACTAAAACTTTGTTTCTCATTCAGTGATTATGTAAATCTTCGAGAAATAAATGATTTTTAAACCGTAAATGATAGTCGAATTGTTACAGTTGTCTTTAATAAGGTTTGTCAATGTTTTTTTTATATTCATCAGATAATTTTTTTTTTTTTTTTTTTATCTTTATTTATTTGACAGGGTTTTATCACTCAGTGATAATGTCACCCCCGTAACAGAAAATATTCAACAACTTAAAACTATACAATGGGTAATAAACAGATAATGTGTGACAGGTGATATGTCCTACTTGAATAGTGTTGTCCCTATTCTTTTTGGTAAATAATCATCAAAAGTCGACTCAACATCCTAGCCTCCTCCGACAATGGGGACGCTAGAATGCTGTTACATGCCCCCACTTCAAATCTCACCTCAGGCGAATAGTGCCTATCGTGTATATTCCGGTCACATTCCATCAGCACGTGGTAAATATCTTCAATCACCCCACAAACTTCGCAGTTTGGGGAGGTACTTTTGCCCATTAAATATTTAAATTTATTCGATGGGATGTGGCCCGAACGCATCCTCAGCAGAGCTACTACATATTTTCTATCCATCTCCCTTCCTTCAAACCATGGGTAACGAAGCAGTTCAGACTGGATGGTTTTATACCAGATTCCCTTTAACTTTGATCGTTCATCAAAATATTCGTGCCATCTTTGTCTGCATAGATCTTTGACGTGACCAAGCCAATCTGAGTATAATGGTGTGCATGTGTAATTAATACCCTCATAAGATGCTTGTTGGCTTGTTGGGCTGCTAAGTCTGCTTCCTCGTTACCCATGATTCCAATATGTGAGGGAATCCATTGAAAAGTGACGGTTTTGTTCATAGACTGCATCTTACAAATTGACTCTAAAATATTTATGGCTATCGGGCTCCCTCGAAGACTCGAGGGTACTCGAGCCAAATGTTGGAGGCTGCTTTTTGAATCCGAAAATATGACAAAGTTCTCCTGATCTATACTCAGTAAATACAACAGGGCTTCAGAGATAGCTATGAGTTCACAATACATAATAGAAATCGTGGCATTAATTTTGAATTTAGCTTTAGTATCAAGTTGAGGATCAAAAAAAGCAGCTCCTAAGTCTGAACCAACCTTGGCGCCGCCCGTGAACATTTTATAGTGTCGACTAAACTTATCATCTATCATTTTTACACACGTATTTTTAAGATCCGTTACATTATTCAGTCTTTTTGCCGAACTTATACGCTCAATTTTATCATTTATTACATTAGATAGATCTATATTGGTTACCCAAGTGTCCAAGGAATAAATATCTAGCATCGGACTAGAGTACAAAGGCATTTCTGAGTAAACTCTGTGGACATCCACTAATAATGGCAGTTTTTTGTTTCTCCAGTACAAACCTTGGCATTGTTCAGACAGCTCCCCCAAGGTATTAATAAGAGTATTATTAAAAATCGATTTAGATCTTAAATAAAATTTGCCTGTTAGAAACAGTCTCCGAACAAATAAAGGTTTAAGGCATAGCTCACTTTCCATTACATGGATAGGCGTGCTTCTAATAAATCCTCCTATGATTCTCATCGCTTGATTCTGGACTTTGTCAAGCTTAAGAAGATGACAGTTGGCACAGTTTCCGTACAAAAAGGAACCATAATCCATCCTACTTCGAATTATGGCTATGTATAGCCTTCTAAGATGTTTGGGATGTACCCCCCATTTAGTACCAGCTAATATTTTGAAAATATTTAAATAACGACAAACTTTTTCCCGTATCTCGTTTACATGTTGACCCCACTTTAAGGAACTGTCCAACCACATTCCAAGGTATTTGACATACTTGACTTGTTCAATAGGGCTGTTATTAACAGTTAGATGGATAATTTCCTTTCTACTCTCTCTACTAAAAAGGCACACCCTTGTCTTCTTATGGGAAACATTTAGACCTAAATCAGTCATCAACCCCTGAAAAATATGTAACGCGTTCTGTAAATGGTATACTGAATCGGATAATCTCTTCTGTATGTCATACAAAATGAAGTCGTCAGCATATTGCGAAATGTACACATTCGTTATGCTTCTACAAACATTGATTGTGGCCGCATTAAATAGTAAAGGGGATAGAGGGTCTCCTTGAGCAATGCCTATACCAGTAATTCGACATAATAGGCTGTTATCCTGTAGTTCAATGAATAAATGTCTCTGATGAAGATACTGCCAAAGATAATTACAAATAACGAAGCCCACCTCCAAGTTATCCAAAATACCCAAAAGAGAGGTCAAGTTTATGTTATTGTAGGCACTTTCAATGTCTATTAAACAGCCAACAGCTGGCACACTTTTAGAGAAACCAGTTTCAACCCGTGTAACCAACCTAGATAGACCATCATAACACGACTTAAATCTTCGGAAGCCCGTGGTGTCACGGGATAATAAATTATTCTTCTCCAGAAACCATTCAAGCCTGCGTGTTATGATGGTATGAAGTATCTTACAAAAGCATGATATAAGCGCAATAGGCCTAACATCCGCGTCTGAGCCTGGATCTCCTCCCGGCTTCGGTATAGGAATAATTTTAACTTTTTTCCACTGCTCTGGTACGAATCCGGATAGCATAAACTTATTATAAATGGAAGTCAACATAATTATAGCAATATGGGGTAATTTTTTTATCATAGAATATGAAATATTATCATGACCTGGGGCTGAATCTGTTTTTTTTATTGAGTTAATTACTTCCTGTACCGAAACCGGGTTGGACAATTGCGTGTTACAAGAGGTAAATGTAGGAGTTGGTGGAGATACGTAGTCTGGGGCCAGACTTCGTAGCAATCGTTCGGCTTTTCCTTGGTCAACAAAATATGTAGCTGATTTGTATCCTTTGATCCATCTCATGCGCTTCCACATTTCGCTTGAAGAAGTTACATTATCCATGTCATTACAAAATCCCTGAAATGATTTATTCCTGGCTTGTCGTATAAGCCTTTGCGCCTCACTCACTTTCCTTTGTAAAGCCTCCAGATTTTGTGGGTTGGGATTGCCTCTAAAAGTTGCCAGTGCAAGGCGTCTCTGTGCAACAATATGTGATAATTTTTGATTCCAATATGGTTTTGGTATGAATTTGTCTGACTGAAGAGGGTTCTCGCTCACTCTTATCGTAGGTATATATTGATCCGCTGCAGAGTTTACAATATTTATAAATGCGTTATATGCTGATTGATGATCTAAAGGTAGTTCCCAGTTTTCTAATTCCGATTCAATTTTCCCAGTTTAACTTTGCCAATCTGCCTTCTTAAAGTTCCTCCGTTTTTTAAACATAACTGATTTATTATTTTCTAAGCAAGTCTTAATTATCATATGGTCACTTCCCAGGTTTTCATTCATGACCCACCATTTTAATTTTAAAGCCAAATCTGTTGAAACAATAGTTACATCTGGGGAAGATTTTTGTATAACCCCGTTGACCAATTTCAAACGTGTATGAGTGTTATCGTTAAGTGTACATAGGTTGTTGTCCATGACAGAATCAAAAATCTGATTACCTCTTGTATCAGTTCTGGAAGACCAGTTTGAGCGGTGACCGTTCAAATCACCTGCAATGAGAGCTTTGTGTTGTGTTATTGAAAACACTTCATCCCAATCACTTCTGCACGTGTGCACTGACGAGGGGCAATAGATAGAGATGATATTCTCCAGATGAGAGCAGTTGAGTAATTTTATGTGTACAATTTGAATTTGTGTATTTGAAATATTTACGTTACATTGTGTAGCCTTGATAGAATGGTGGGTAAAAACAGCTGTACCTCCATACCCATCGTCACGATCTGCCCTGAATATATTGTATCCGTTGAGTTTGACTATACTCTCTGGGTCAAACCAAGTTTCACTGAGAATTGCTATGTGAATTTTCTCCTGATTCAATAACGCTTCGAATTCCGTTATCTTTGGTCGTAAGCTCTGGGCATTCCATTGTAGAATATTAATTTTTAAATGTCTGTGTTTGCGGTTGTTATCCATTGTTTTATGTTAGATAAAAAAGGCAGCTCCGTTATGTAATCCATCATAAAAGATGTAAGCCACTCAAAGATCACTTTCGCGCAATGTAACACTTTATTTTCCAGATTAGTCCCGTTGTCCCAAATTTTTTCCTTTAATTTATTCCATAACCATTCCCAACTCTTTTTCTTCTTTTTGTTTGTTATATCAGTTTTTTCTGTTTTTTCGCTATGTATTTCAGAGTCACTGTCAGAAAGTGCCGCCCAATTAATCACGGTATCTGTTTTTTGTTTATTTTTCGGGTTGACGCCGACGGTCCTTTTTATTACTGTCTTGTTGTATTACTGTAGACTTCTTGTTTGCTTTTGAATTTAAACTTTTTACCTTTTTTAGTGTGTCAGCAAATGTTTCTTGGGGTTGTGTTATCTGTTCTGTATTCGCTTCTGGTCTTAACACTTGGTGATGTTCTTTTTCCGTTTCCTGTTCTTTTTCTTCGGAATTCTTCTCATAATTTGGTTCTGGCGGCACGTACAGTGTTAAAGCTCTCTTGTATGTGCAGTTAAACTCTGCCATCAATTCTCTTAGCCTTCTTTCTCTTAAATATATTGGGCATATGCGAGATAACGCCATATGTTTTCCGGAGCAGTTATTGCATTTATAAGCCGTAGTATCACAATTAGGGTGCGACTTACTACATTTTGGACATATATTCTTGATTGATGAACATACTCTAACTGTATGCCCAAATCTCCAACAGCGTGAACATTGCGTGACGGGGAATTGGTAGGGATTCACTTTCACCCTGGTATCAAAGATGTATACGTAGGTAGGTAAGGAAGATCCTTTAAAAGTTACTCTGACTGATTCTCCAGGTTCCCATTGTCCACTATTTGTGTTGCGCCGTTTCAATCTTTTAATGCCTATGATCTCTGTGTCACAGCTCACACCCTCCATTATTTCTTCCTCAGATGATTCTAAGTCTATATCTTTAATAACGCCATAAGTTTCGGTAATCTCCAGTGTTTTCTGACATCTAAGTCCTTTTTCTTTCAAGCTATTTGACTCAGTTAATTTATCCGCACTCTCCTCGTTACTAAACTGTATTAGAACCTTAAACGCATTAATATATTTTATACTTGTTATGTCTGGAATATTTTCTGTTTTTAACAATTTTGCTAATCCAAACTGTTTAGGTAACTTTTCTTTAGACGTTAATCTAATTTCTATTTTATTTTCCGGAATTCTTATCTCATCATGAACATAACTAGTTCTGGCAAAACGCTTACCCCGTCTCGTAATGTTTGTCCACATTTCTTCTTGGTCTTTCAGTCTATTTCTTTTACTTGATCTCGCTACATCGATTTCCTCACTATTTTGTACAATTTCTTCTGGTACCTCCATATTCTCACTATTACTGATACTAATAATCTCACCACAATATTCTATGTCATTATTCACATTATCTGTCTCAATTGATTGGTCATATTCGGGATCGCTGCTATCCATTAGTAATTAGCATTTTACATCGATGAATCATACGCACGGTCGAACGATGTGTGTCACAACCGGTTCAAACTCACACAGTATGCGCGACTACCGTTGACAAGCGCCCGCGCGCAACTGAATGTTTTTTTTAGTTGCCAAATCTTTTTTGACATGCAGAATCCTATAAGGGAAGGTGAGTAGTTGCTCCCAGGCATTATAAGAATTCTCCTGGGTCGCAAGGCGGAGACATCGCGTCAAACTTAAAAGCAACAGACCGCCTTGCGCCCCGCGGCACTCTCTTTAAAATAGGGGTAGAATTTTTTAAATCCAAAGTGTTTGGTCTAAATGTGTAGAAGTTGTGGCTGGGGAGCACAAAGGCACACTATGAGGTTTGTGAACCTTGTCATAGTGTATCGGCAACCCCCGTTCGCCTTTAAAGAAGCGTGGCTGAGAGCAACGATGACATCTCACCTGAGCATCGAGCGATGTGGCAGGATGACTGGCACTTATTCCGGCGTCGTTACAGGCGGCATTTAACATAAGTAAAAATAATTAGAAAAAAATACACAAAACTAAAAATGTACACTGAAAAACACTATAAAAAAGTCCACAATAAAACTAGGAATTGTCTATCTGACAAGTCATGTCACCAAGTGCTTGACAGCTGCGACGCAGACGTGCGAGCCTAGGCCGCCGCAGCGCCAAGCGTGCTCGCCGTAGGTGAAGGTATGTATCTTGCGCGCGTGCAGGGTGGAGCCTTTCCGCCTTGAAGACCGTTCCAAGGGAGCCCTGCCCCGCGAGGCGTCGGGCTTCTAGACAGGAGCACTTTTTCCAGATTTTTTTGAATAGCTTTGCGAAAAAGGCATGAAACTAATAAGTACTATGTATATTATAGTACAGCAGGAATGTTTTCAAGCACTGAAAAGTTTGGCTTGAAAGCAAAACGGACTGACCAAACTGAAAGTGTTGGTGTATTTTCAATGTGAAGAATTTATCGCTTTATCGCGTCAATGTAGCCGTATCATTCACATGCGGTGAATGGTCATTCAAATATCTTACTTTATTATTAATATATTAGAAAATAACTTGAAACGAGTTCAAGAGCTGTCAGTGTAATTTTTTTTTGATTAATTCTGTAATTACCAAAAGATTACAGGAAAACCTATAAAGTCGGTGGTCTTAAAATAACATGATAAATCTTTCAATATGGTGCGTACTGAGAACAAGTTCTTCAACCGCAATGTCATGTTTGTTCTTGGGATCTGGCGACATGGTAGTACCCCCGCCAAGACAAGCAAAAAAACAAAAAGCAGAGGCACTACCTACCTTTTCTGGAAGCGTTTCGTCTTATAATATTATCTAAATCCTTTTTATTAGATGACACAGTTAAAAAAAATCGGATACAGAATCCCAAGACTTGAAATCTTGGTGACACAATATTTCTACATTGTATTCGCTAACTACTATATTTTTATTTTCACAAAACTTTCCGATAATCGGTATACCTATTTCTATTTGTTATGAAAGCCAGATGAGCATGGACAACAGCGCTCATAAGTCCAGTGGCAAATGACAAAGTATTAAGTATATACCTACTTCAATAAATTTCTTCTTTATTATAGACACGTACACACGCTCACTTTGTCTGTAATTGATAGTAGTTCATAATTTAAACTATCTTAACAAAATATGACATGCTAGCTTATAGTTACCGTGATTGTGTTAGGAGCGATTACGGCGAGCCGTAGGTTCGAATTTTGCCTGCGTTTACTTGAATAATATCTATTTACAATTTTCTATTGATATGTTACAATTAATACCCATAACTAACAGTTTTTGTTAATTTTAATAAAATTACATAAATAATAAAAGTTAGTAGGTAGACAATAAAAACTGATTAAATTATTTCAGTTTCTGTGAGGTAGATGCAGTTCGGTACGACTATTCACATAATTAAACATTGTTGGTTAGTGACGAATGTATAAATCTGGTAACGTTGTTGTGTTCAAATTATCAAAATGCAGTCAAACATAAATGTTGAAGCGTTTTCAAATATTATTGCGCTTGTTACGAGCCCAACCTGCAAGCTCAGCACATCGTACCGATAAAGTGACAGATCGGATTACGACACCGCGCTTCCCACGGCACCGACGATTTTATATTTTAATTATGACATTTGTGAACTCTCAAATTCATTTCTAAACCTAAAAAGACGTACTTATTGAAAAGTTTCCCGACACACGCCCGTCTCTATCTGGGTGGAATGCTTATGTTATTAGCCAAAATTCAAATGTGTGGCTGTTCAGCACCTACTGAACAAACATGCTGTCTCAGAGTATACGGATCGAGTGGTCCTTAACTTCCCTGGCCATGATGGCCGAAGCAGCCAGAGAAATACGCATGCATGCGGACTGAAACACTGTGTTATGGACCCCCAATGGTGTGGCTGTGCTTAGGTTGAAGTCCTCCGAGAAGATTCCAGCACCAGTGCCATATCCTGTTTGGATCCGTTCTGTGAAGATGCGCAGCTCTGCAGGGCACAAACCCAGTAAAGTGTTACAAATATAATGGTATAAATAACATAATTTTCAATAGTGTTTTGCTTAGAGATGTCTAATTGTATTCCATTCTTTGTTCTAGAGAAATACTGTGAGTCTGTGACTAAAGAGATGTGAGGAAGAAGGAGGCCTTGCTGGTCGGAGCGCGCAGTGGAAGACTTATGTAACCTCTTAAATAAGCAGCGAAGTCACATGGTGAATGAATAAGAAACAAATGGTTTCATACGGTTCGCTCTTACGGTTTTGTCTCCAGAAGTCCAGATTGCCTTGGCCATCGTGTAGTGCACATGTACGAGGTGCTGATTAATTGCTGCTGATGTGTGTGTGTGTGTGCCTTTACAAGCTACCCTAGTTTATTTTTCTAATGTGTTCCAGATTTTTTTACACTTCTACTTCTGAATTCTTCTTGTTTGAATGCTTGGATACCATTGGCGGGATAACTGTAACCATATTTATGGCGGTTTGACTGACTCAATGAATTAAAAAAGTTTTAGTGGGCAAAAAAGTTGAACGTATACAAACCTTTCGTGAAAATCGTAAGTATTATTTTGTCATTTATTTATAATATTCAACTCTCGTAATACGAATACTGTTTTATTTTGTAACGTGTTTTTTAGGGATTTGGGAAACTGATGTATTAAGTGAGAGAGACAGTTGGTTTTAGACCACGTTAGAAAGAACGAAGCGGTCGATTTAAGGCTAGGTTAAAGAAGTTAGTTGAATTGTTAAATGCCAAGGGCGGTGTCCAAGTGAGCTGTTGTATTTATTAAACAGACAGTTTTACTAGGAACCACGCTAGGCGAGAAGTTACAATGGGGACCTCATATAACATCTCTTGCAGGGCGACTAAGCTCGGCCGCGTATGCTGTTAGAAAGATAACACAGTTAACAAATGTAGAAACCGAGCGTTAGGTTTATTTTTAGCTACTTCCACAGCATTATGTCATGGCATTTTACTTAAGGGTCGGGCTGCTGACATTGAATCCATTTTTATTTCGCTAAAATGAGCTGTCAGAGCCATTTACAATCTACGCTTAATGACATACAATCTACGAACTATTTAAGAAGATTAATAAAATTACGGTACCTTGCCAGTTCATTTAGGAAAATGTTATGTATATTATGAAAAAATCTGCATCTTTTTAATAAAATAAGTGATGGACATTATTTTAATACTAGAAATAAAATTAAAAGATATCAACCATTTTTTAGATTATCTAAAGTTCATGCATCTTTTATGGGGTACGTTGTTAAATGTTACAACAAAATACGTTATGATACATTGCAATTAAATTTAAATCTCATGTGAAAAATACACTTTGTAGATAAGCAATTACAAATTAGAGGATTATATCCTTGATAAGAATGCTTGGAAACAAGCTGGTCCTGCTCCATAGGACAATCTAGAGGCTAGACAAAGTCAAAGTGGTTGCTTAATGAATTGTATAATTTTTCATTTCACATTGATTGAGGTGGAGATATCCCCATTAAATAGGAACAAGTGTAAATCTACTGTAGTAGATTACATCCGCAAGCTAAACTACGATGATAAAATCTGTTGTCTGTAATAAAGTAGCTTAAAATATTACTCGTCCTCCTACACACATCCACACATTTACTTTCTACTCATCGGAGGCTGTCACTACACAACATATTTTATGATTATTTTCCTATATTTTGCCATTTTTATTATTATTTTATTGTTATTATTTGGATCAAATGTTGTCTTTATAGATGTGTATAGAGGTCAAACAAAGTTATTTATAATATTTGGCCTACAACAGGGGAAGAGCGCTGATGTCTGAGATACAGATATTTTATATCTAGTTCAGGCACAGATGTTCATATCGAGTCATAGAAACAAGTCTTTTAAAGTGAGTATTATATGGTATTAATATTAATATTAAATTAATATAATATTAAATTAATATTAATATTAATTTTAATATTAATATCGATTATTTTTAACATTGATTCTGTAATTACTTTAACTCACACATTATTACTTGTTAAAAATCATCTTTTTTTACAATATTTGTAAATATGTGAGCACCATGTATCTATCACATAATTTATTTACAAGTCATTGTTTTATATTTAATTATTTTTACCTATTGTGCTGGCCAAACGTGGTTACAAGTAAATATAATGTTAAAATATAAGATACATAAAGTATGTAGAAAAAAGATATTAAGATTAGAATCGATTAGATGACGCGAATCAGCTCGCGTCGGCCGCTCCCCCAGCCCGCGGTATGTCACGCGGGTGCTCGCAGTCACGTTGCAGCTCCCGGTCGTGAAGCAGCTCACGTCGGCCGCTCCACCGGCCGGTAGCCCGTCGCGAGGGGAGCTCACGGTTGTGAAGCATCTCGCTGTTGCGTAGCAGCTCGCGTCGGCCGCTCCACCAGCCCGCAGCAGCTCACGGTCGCGAAGCATCTCGCTGTCGCGTAGCAGTTCGCGTCGGCCGCTCCACCAGCCTGCAGCCCGTTCAGTGATTTGGAGGGTCGGAGGTAAATACGAGAGAGTAGAAAACATTCAGGTACACAGTAAGTCTATGATGAAATGAACTCACTGAATTTTCACTGATTTATTTTTAATTCATTATTTGTATTAAAACTATAATGTACAGAACTCAAAAATAAAGATTGGTATATATTTAAGCAGCTTTAGAAACTTACAGACAGGTCAGAGAAGAAGGAGTACGAAGGAAATAAGCCAAAAGAGCGAGTCAAAAGAACGACTCAAAATAACCGTGTTAAAACTCACAGCTGCCTTGTACAGTCCCTGGCCAATCTTCTAGAAGTAAATATTTAGTTTTTCAAATTTAAATCGAAATACTTCACATTTGAGTATCGGCCAGAAACAATAAAATTGGCTTAAAGTGGGAACTTGGCTTAACGCTAGTTTTACAATAGCTTTACAATATATAACGTGTATCTATTCATACACGAAAGATTTAAGAAGAGGTGCATCAGTGTTCTTCATCATCATGCGTTCACGTTAGTTAAGCCGCGTGCAGTGCAACATGCAGTTCGCGCAAGACTGAACACGACGGCGGACGGCGCGGCGGGCGCGGGGCGAGGCAACTGAAGCAACACACATGTGCGGCGCCGGCGCCGGCACCGCGGGTCGGGTCTCTTTTTATCATTCATAAAAGCCACGCGACATCTAAGGGCGCCGCCATGACCTCGCCTGCTTCAATGAAAGTAGTTTCTACGTATTATTTTCGTAGAAGCTAGCGTATTGGATGTTACAAAATACGAAAGAGCCAGTATTTTTATGTGTTAATATTAAATTATATTTTTTTTTAAATTAGATTTTTAGATAAAAACATATTTTTCATTTCTATAGCTTCTGTTCGACCTATAGGTGCACCTCTTCAAATATTTCGGGTATGAATAGATACATCTTATATAATACAATCAAAAATATAAGCATTATAATATAAAATATAAGCTTTAGAATAAATAACAGATTGTCATGACTGCTTAAATCCTAGAGAACTTGTAAAGCGGATAGCGAGCAACAGGTCAAGTCTAAAACTACAAACTAATAATAACGAACCCAAAAAAGGAACGATTCCTTTCTATTTCGGTCAGAAGAACTTAAATCCACAAGAAACCGAAAATGCATTAAATTCCACCGACAAGGCAAAAAAGGAACTATTCCGTATTATTTTCCTGTAACAAGAAACAACGTATCTAGAACATATAATTTCAAAATACTCCATCAAAATATTGCTAGACTCATAACGGAAGAAATACTAGAAATAACCCTACAAGAACTACGTGAAGTACAGGATAACCCAGATGTAATATGCCTCTCCGAAACTTTTATAAAAAAGAGTATGAGTCTTTTATTAAAATTCATGACTATGAGATGGCTATCAACTTCTGCAGAGAAAACAAAGAGGCGCGACCTGCATCTTAGTAAAGGAAAAACCTTCTCTTCAAAGTACTTCCATTTATAAATCCACGCTATACAAAATACGTTCGAAGCATGCGGTACAGAACTAACTTATCATAAGTTGGTAATTGAGATGATGACATTTTTTTTATTTTTATCTCAAAAGACTGTTTGTTTCCAAATAGCGCAAACCATACTACAAAAGTGTAAAAGCTTAAAAAATGGCCAACTTATAAACGTTTTAACATAATTGTAAGACAAGGTCAGCACCATCGTAGAAGTGACGTCACGACTATGTAACTTCATACTAGCGCCGTACATTGTCAGTACCGCGCGATAAGGACGGCAATAATGCCCTCCAAAAACTTTAAAAGCGTGTATCTTCTTCAAATTTACGATTATGTCATTTTTACTAAGCCTTCTTTGTAATTACATTATTTTTGTGAACATTTTTAATATTAGTCATCACCCCAATTATTTGTGTTTATAGAACTCCGAAATCTGACCTTTAAGAAAGTTTAGTAAATGGGCTTTTGAAACACGTTTTTCATAAATATAATAAAAAAATAAAGGTGGTTTTAGTAGGTGACTTTAACATTAATACTCTCAAAAAAGGCAACATAAATATTCAATTACTAGATCTATCAAAAAATTATAATCTAAAATTACATATAAATGAGCCAACACGCAAGTCATCATGTACGAGTATTGACCATATTTTCAACAATATTCCGGATGCTATTGCTACAGTAATGCCACTCTATCTATCCGATCATAACACAGCCCAAATGTTGAGTATTCCCTTAAGACATAAGATACAAATAAAACAGGCATCTTATTATATCTATAAAAGAGACTACAACTTGAATAATATTCAGAAGTTTAAGGAATGTTCATAAAATATGTCCTGGACAGAAATTTACGCAGAAAATGATATAGATGAAGCATTCAGTTCTTTTCATGAATTATTATGCCTTTTCTATAACTTATGCTTCCCAAAAATAAAAGTTAAAGTCAATACTAATCAAAAGAAACAAAACTGCATAAGTAAAGGACTGAAACAGAGATCTAAAACCAAATGGTCTCTACGCTATCAATATTATTGAAATAAAAATATAGTAAACAAAAGTAAATATATGCAATATTCAAAACTCTTACAGAAATGTATCTCCATATCAAGAATGAATGCAAATATTAAGTTCATTCACAAAAACGAAACTTAATGCAAAGCCGTATGGAAAGTAATTAGGGACGAAATCGTGAATAACATCAAGGACAACATAGAAAATATTAAAATCCATAACACAGTAGTCACGGATCCTAAAGAAAATGCAACTGCATTCAATGATCACTACATTAATACCGCTCATACTTCTAGTACTGATATAAAAACCAGCCCTAAGAAAAATTCAGCGGCTCATTCGATGTTCCTCAAACATTAAAAATCTCAAGTTCTGAAAGATAAGATGAAATAAATACGAAAATTTTATAAGTATGCACTATTGAGCTAAGTGGAATTATAGCACATTTTAGTTTTAACTAGTTTCAACGACACACACAACAAAGATCGCAGTTTTGCACGGCGCACACTGTCGTATCGCGTACTCATTTTAGGTATTATTAATAACATAACAAAAACTTGAAATAGATATTATTTGAAAATAACATCACGCAGGCACATATGAGATTCGAAATCAGGGCTGACAGCTGTGCTGTTGAAACTAAATATCACAATGGTTAGGCAAATAAAATATCACAATGCTCACCCACAGGTAAATTAAGGTTAAGGTTAGAAACAATACACTTGCCAAAACAAGAATCTTTATCCCACTTCTGAGATGTTGACTCTGTACTCTTACAGAAAATGTAGTGTTCATTTAAATATGTAAATTAATTGTTATTCAGGTGCGTAGGGGGCGGGTCTAGCTCTGCGTTCGGATGCCGGGTGCAAGCGATAATGGCCTTAACGGTGATTCACAGGAACTGTCCCCGATTGTGCCGTTCTGGACAAAGGCCAAAGAAATCTTTGCTCCCGAGAAATCATTTCAGTGAAGATTATAGTGACAGATTAGTACGTTACTATGCTTTTGGTATACAATAAGAATTAAGCAACTTAAAGTCTGAATATGGTCATACCAGAGCATATGGACTTCAAAACAACGGCGCAAGTATCTCGAACGCTTTGCACGGCTAAGTAGAATGTCTCGCACCGCTGCATTAATATAATTTGCCACATCAACATCTTGCTCAACCAAGTCAAAAAGTAGAGCATCGCCGCAGTTGCTGGAAGCTGTAAAAACATTAAAATTCGTGATACGATGCTTTAAAGTATATTGAATTAAATGTCGGATATCGGATCGAATGCAATTAGACGAAAGTAATTGGATGATTATTAGATCATTTCACTACATACGTTTTTTGCAATTTTGTTATCTTATTTGGGCAGTAATATTGTTCTAGTGCTGTAATTTCATTAAATTTTTAAAAATTACATATATTAGTAATTTAGAAAAAAAAGGCTCGAAAAGAAAGGAAAAATATCTTGCGACGACCTCAATTAATACGAAACAGGGAAGAAGAAACTGAAAAGAAAAAAAGGCGATAAATACTCACAATGGTATCATTCTTGAAGCCTTCCTTCATTGTTTCAATGGTCACTTGGACGTAAAAAAGAGAATGGAAGAATCCTTCAATAATATAATAAAGAATCTGAAAGTTGCAAAACTTCGTCATTAGGATCCCTGTTTTTTCACAACCTACAGTCTGAATCAGTCAGTGGAAAGAGGGCCAGGGGCAATGGAACATAAAAAGGGAATTGTATAATACAGGCTTAAAAAGAAAATTGGTTAATTAACACTAACTGTTCATAGCAAGGTACTTACGTATGGCTGAAAACAAACTTGATAGATGCCATAACACTCTAAAATATCAGCATAGGCTTGAAACATTCTCTTACAGAAATCTTCACCATGCATCTCTTCCATGTCGAGGGAATTTAAAACTTGAATATTCCATAATTCAAGCTTATTTTGTAACGATTTAATAAGTCGAATGGCATAAACGACATTTAAATCGAAAATAACCAAAATATATTCCGCAAATAAATCAATCCAGGGTAACGTCAGTTGTATGTAAAAATAAAGGATAACCATAAAATAACAACTTAAGGCCACAATAACCATAATCCAATTCCAAATGATAAAATGGATAAAACTAGACTCATTGTTGAGCAATTGGTGCACTCTTTGAAATATTAAGACAAACTTAACATTGTTTTTGGTTTGAATGATCCCGATGACGAAATTAAGAGTGAATCCGAAACAATAGTAGATGCAATCAGTGAAAGACGTTACCGTCATGAATTTAGTGTACCCTAGATGTTCTTTGTAACGAAACATCATATAGGTTTTGAATATGTACAAAGAAAGAAATACTACAGCTCCGATCATTGAAAAGATATTGGAGATAAAACTGTTAGGAGTTATACAATTCCTTTTAATGCGATATCTAGGAGTAAACGATAAGAATTGCATCATATTTAAAGGCCACAGCATCAACTGCACATCTGTATCCACCATATTATTTAAACCACAGTTCACTGAATTATTTTGTTCGATAGTCTCCATTTTACATAGTAGTAGTGGTTTCCTGGCACACGTCTGATACGATAATTAGTAAATGTATTAATGCGCACATCAAATTCATTTTGATAAATTATTTATTGTTTGTGAACGGAATAAATTATGTCAATTACTTTAATGAATACAACATCGTCTTTAGTGTATGTAAAAGTGGGTAGATATTCTAAGAAAAACTTACTGCTGCTCCAGTATAGCAATCTCCACTATTCACAAGTTTTTATAAAAAAACTGGTTACTGATGACCCAAAAAGATGATCTAGATCTTGAAAATGTGCGTAAAGTAGGCCCGATAAAAAAAAACCAGATAACACTAAGTCGCTATTTATGACGTGTACCTTGAAGATATTCCATCATGAAACCATGTAAAAGTTAGATCATAAGATAGGGATTATTGTATTTAGGGCATGTTGAGAATACGTTTTAGAATGTTGACATGATTTTTATCTTTATTATATATGACGGAGGAAATACCTCCTTGGTGTTTTTAAAAAGTGTGACGTCAGCTATGCTGACGTCACTGATGTCGTCTTCATGGTGATCACTCATCTTTGATTTTCAAAAGAAAACTTCACGACTTGTTTCAAAGGTTTGTTTTATTCAACTGACAACGTGGCGATCTCCCAGAGAGGTCCGCACTGTCCAGTGACACGAACAAGAATGAATAGAGTTTTTTATTTTTATGTATGGCATCTCGTAGTTGACCTTGAGAGGTCGTGACTACTTAACCGGACTATCCTGTGGCTGCCTTAAGCGGACTCAAAGCCTCCAGCCAGGGGCGTAAAACTACTTACATTACTAAGCGAACGCTCGCTAAGGGCACCCCCTGTGGGGTACGGACCTCGGCTTAGGGCGTCGCTGACGGGAGGACAGAAAGATGGGACAGGCTGGATCTGGATTATATTATTATTATCTGAGGAATTTAAAGCTACAGGCTCAGCTACGATGCGGGCTGACACTTCCTCGAGCAAGGGTCGGGGAGGGGACAGTTACGTCGGGATCTTCGCGAGGAACCTCGGCGCGAGGTCGGTATGTCGGTCTGTGTTTGTGCACTGTACTGGTGGCCCTACTGCTCTCCTGAATGAGAGTTATGTGGTCATCGGGGTCGGTGAGGACATGCTTGGGACGGCGGACATGACTAATGGAGGAGGGAATATAGCTAGCGGCCTTGACAACCAGAGGGTTGCGGTGATTCGCGGCGGTCTCGAAGAAACGCTTTGAAATGCGTTTCATAAACTGGCGGATAGTGGGAATCTTGAGGTCGACATGGAGGATTTCGTTGCGAACGTACCAGGGGGAGCCTGTAATCCTACGGAGGAACTTGTTCTGGAGGGTCTGCATTCTATTGAAGCGATGGGGCTTGGCGTGTGCAAAGACTGCACTGGCATATGTCATGATCGGGCGGATGCATGCATTTTGCACTTTAGTGATAATTTGCTACGTGCATTTAGGACAAAGTGAAGTCTACCTAGAGCGAAGGCGGCGTGTGAACGAGCCGCCTTAATGTGCTCTGAAAAAGAGAGGTGTTCATCGAGCACTACACCCAGATATTTGGCTCGCTTCTCCCAAGGGATCGGCTTGCCGAAAATAGTGATCGGTCGAGGGGGGCAGGGATTGCGACGCGGCATTGAGAAAAGAACCGCTTGACTTTTGTCGGGATTGACTTCGATTCGCCATTTTCTAAACCAAGCGCTAAGCTTGTTCACTTGGGTTTGGAGAGTGCGAGCTATCGAATTTTCATCACGGCCGGTGTAGTAGATGGCCGTGTCGTCTGCGAACAGGGCAAACTGCGCCTTACTGCACTTGTGCATATCGCTGGTGAATAGAGTGAATGCTAGAGGAGAGATTACAGAGCCCTGAAGGACTCCTGCGCGAACAGGGTGGGGGGAGGATAGCGCCCCTTCGATGCGATAACGGAAGGTGCGGTTCGACAAAAAGTCCCGTAAGATGAGCACGAGAGGATCTGGCACACCGAGTTGGTACAGCTTATAAAATAAGCCGTTGTGCCAGACTTTGTCGCTTTCGCTATGTCGAAGAAGACAGCACCGGTCATCAAACCTCGTTGGAAACTGAAGTTGGTGTGATCGACTATACGGTGGACCTGTTGTACGCACGAGTGTTGGGTTCTAAAACCAAACTGTTCGTTGGGGATGAGGCCCTTTGTCTCGGCGTAGTCTCCGAGACGCTTATAAATAAGCCTCTCATAGATTTTGCCGAGGACATTGAGCAGACTGATGGGGCGGTAACTAGTAGGCTCCGACTTTGGCTTGCCGAGCTTCGGGATACCGATGACGGTGGCTTCTTTGAATGCCTGTGGGAAGATGTTATTGCTCAGAGCACCATTGAAGATGGTGGTCAGTAGCATTATCAGGTGGGCAGGGAAAAGTTGGAATACCCTATTGGTGATTCCATCTGAGCCGGGGGCTTTACGAGCCTTAAGACCTTTGATGAGGTCGTGCACTTCGTCTGGCGTGACGAGGGGCAGTGTATATTCTGGGTCTTCGACGGGAGGGAGGGAGGCTCTATGTTCGATTTCGGCGTCGACCTCAGAGAGGTGAGCTTGGTCTACTGGTTGAGAGCTAGGCGAGCATTGGGCTTCTAGACTGTCGGCTAGAAGCTCAGCCTTGTCGACATCATCGAAGGCGATGGTCTTGTCGGGACGGATCAGGGGGGGCATGGAGACTATTTCTCCGGATCTAAGTTTCCTCTGGAGTTGCCAGAAGGCTAGGCTATTTTCTCTAGTTCGCTCAGCATCTTGTCCCAGCCGGCGGTACGCAGCTCCTCTATGCGTGTTCTTACTGTACGCTGTAAGTAACGCATATGGGCTTTGTTCGCGTCGCAGGGGAAGTTGCTATAGGCATGGACAGCTGCGTTCTTCTCATTCAACAGTTCGCGTACATCGTCCGGCAACTTCCAGCGACGGTCCTCCGTCGCTGGAATTTCCCTTGAACAATCGTTCAGGACTGATTGTACGGCCGTCGTGTCAGCGATAGAGTCAAAAAGATCGCGTATTGGGTCCAAGTGGACGTGGTGGATTTTAAGCTATCGCTTACTTTCCTCCAGTCCGTTACCACTTTGGTGGGAGGGGGTTGGGTGGAGTCGGGCAGACCTATGCGGGGGACCAGTTTCATGACTACTGGACGGTGATCAGAAGCGAGCTCTTGTACCACTTCTATAGAGTCCAACCGTAGGTTTTTTTGGTTTTATTCTGGAATAGAATTCCATATTTTTCGAATGTATGAGAGTATTATTTTTGCTGTCGGCGGGCCACCAGTATTCGACCGGCGGGCCGCATGCGGCCCGCGGGCCGCGGTCTGTGCATCCCTGCTCTAATGGGCTCGTGGATAGGTTTCAACAGCAGCTTAAAGCCGTAAGTTGTCACGCGGGTATCAGCTGGGTTGAGTCCCTTCCCCTTGTACTATTATAATGAATTACCCGCGTTACGTCATCGCGCTTCTCTTTCTTTACCAGGAAGCAACTTGTTTTTTTTCCCATGAGCCAGTTCGTGTGTGGCAGGTTTTCCTATTTAATGACCACAATTTCTACCACGGTGTGTGACTGGATAGCTGCAGTGTGTTCAGGTATTCTGAATGACATCTTCGCCAGAAGTCTTGTGTCATTCGCTGTACTAGTTTCCATCTAGTTTATAGGTTGTTGTTGGATTTATCCCATTTTACAGACACATTTAAATACATAAACCCGCAAATAATAAATGTGGGACAATAAATGTGTGTAGACTTCTTAAAACATTCCCAGTGAGAATTGTACGAGTGTCACTTGGTGAAAGCATTGCAGAAGATTCCTCAAGACGCATCCAGGAGTCCATTCATGGGCACATCACAATAGCGGTGATAAGTCCTCTCTTTAAGGAGTGGTTGGAGAGTCGCCACGGCGTCCTCACCTTACACCTGACCAGGTCCTCACCGCACACAGTTGTTTCGGGAGGTTGCTGTTTCGCATAAGGCGGGAGAAAACGCCCTGATGTCACCACTGGGTGGATCACCCGGAGGACACGGTGGAGCATACGGTAAAGGTCTGCCCAGCTTGGGCGGAGCACCACCGTGTTCTCGCGGAGGCGATCGGTGGCGGCGATCTCTCGCGTTCGGCACTGGTCCAGGCCATGGTACGGAGTGAGAGGGAATGGGAAGCCGTCACCTCCTTCTGCGAAATAGTAACGCTCGCAAAGGAGAAAGGGAGATAGCCTTGCGTCCTCGCGCCCCTTTAGTCCGATTGGTTCGATGCCTCAGGGTCGCGGGATGTTCTACAGAGATACCGTGGCCTTGGCACAGGCAACTGAAGGAACACGGATGGGTTTTAGTCAGTAAAAGTCTGACGCCACCTGACCCTGAGGTATCATCTGCAAACAGTACAACGTCACAGATTTAATTTAAATAGAAAGGTAAGTCATTGATATACACTAAGAACAAGAATGGACCCAGTCTTGAGCCTTGAGGAACACTTAACTAAATGATAGCCCAGAAGTTTTCACACCATCGACATCTAAACGTTAATACTTTGTTGACATTTTGACGTTTAGAGTAACCTTATACATTGTCGTGAAAGTCTAGCTGTTAAGGCCTCACTTCTCACGCAGGTGAATGAAAAACATTGCTAGGAAACCTGGACTTATAGTTAATATAAGTCCGAAATCGCCAACCTGTCTTGAGCAATCGTGCAATATTCGTGTCTTCTCTGTACGAGGATCCCTGCAGTGGGTGAGACAATAACAGGCTGATATTATTATTATTTATAATTAACTTTAATCATTTTTAACTACGTGTCTACAACAATCTATAGGTATGACATAGACCGGTCCTGTGCTTCTCGCATACAGCAAATTTCCGCGAGGGGCCAACGCTTTCCTTTGTTAGAACGTAATATAAGAATAAGCGTGGTGATCAATGCTCGTGCCTTCTCCGTATGAGAGGAGGCCTTTTCCCTGCAGTGGAACAAGCTTATGCTGGTTTTACTATTTAATTAAACATTTTACAATGATTAACAATTCTATTTTCTTATTGTTGTTGACTGTCGTACTTGATGTTGTTTGGCCGCCTAGGTACTGGAGATTCCGCTCTGTAAGCTCGTTGCTAACATGGGTGGAAAAATTTCATAATGTATCGTGTCATAACATAATAATCGTATACAAATATTTAAGCTTAATTTGATGTGATTATGTACCACGACCATAATCAAATCAAACATATTTCATACTGTCTTTTTGAGGAGAAATACATTCATCATGTCGAATTTGTAACAATCTCACCGTGAAGACTAGCTGGAGTGAGCTGTCAGTGTTAACCCCGTCTTGGTCAATCCCAAAATCAAATAATTTATTCTGCTGCGGCTTTGTTAAGTTTCTTACATAGTTCTTCAACATGAGGTTTCCATGTAAGTTGGCTATCAATTACAATGCCTAAGAACTAAGCCTTATTAGCTTCTTCCATATCACAGCCCTTGTAGGAAATGCTTACGTTTGGGTTTTCACGGCGTTGATAAAAATGCATGACTTATGTTTTGTGCAGGTTTATAACCAAATTATTATTAACTAACCAATTTATAATTTCACTTAAGCAAGTATTAATGTCATTCTTATCATTATTTAAATTAGTACATTTTATTATAGCTGTACCGTCATCTGCAAAAGAACTATTTTGTTGGTTGTTGCTTTCGGGAGATCATTTATATATATCAAAAAAAGTGGCAGACCCAATACAAACTAAATTAGTACCCATATATATATATATCAAAACCAAGGTATGTAAAATATAGCGTCCAAGGTAGTTGTGGGACGCCATATTTTACACAGCTACACAACGACATGATGTTAGCTAGCAAGTCAAATAGTGCCATATTAGTAGTAGTTTTCTTACAGAAACCCTTTTGTTATGTGTAAAATAATTTAAACTTTTCAAAATAAGCATATAAACAGTTATAGATTACTTTTTCGAAAATTTAAAAAATATTTGGAAGTTTTGCAATGTCGACTCGTATAATTTTTTAAATCTTTTTTATCTCATTTTTATATAGGTGTTTTATTATTACTTTTTTAGCTTGTTCGGGTAAATGCCATCAACTATGCACAAGTTAATTATATTAACTAATGGAGGTGCTACTAGTTCTTTGGTAAACTTCAATGTTTTAAAAACTTCATGTTTTAAAGGCAGCAAATTATTTGTGTTATATCGTCAATTGTTACAGGTTGCATGAATAGTGAATTTAATGTTTGATTGTTTATATTTTTGTATTATGTAATGTGGTGTCAGCTTTAACATTATTCTCAATTGTGTCAATAAAGAAATCATTGAATTCGTTTGCAATATCTACGGGGTCTGTAAATGTCAAATTATCTCTTTTCACGCATATAACTGGCTCGAACTTGGATTTATTCATAATTTGCCAGGTAGCTTTTGATTTATTTTGAGCGGTATCAATGAAATGATTATTTTGTGCTTTTTGTGTTTAGTTGATAATTTTTCTATAAAGTTTAGTGTAGTTTTTGAGGACTTATTTATTTATTTGATCTGAATTTAATCGATCCGCCCAAAGTAATTGCCTTTGTTTGTTGATATATTTTTTATTCCGCGAGATATCCATTTCGTTTTCATGTACTCGCATAAAAGTAATTAAATTTTCCATACATGTGTCCTGCTTTTTTGTTTTCCTATATTTTAAATTGCAAGTTTTGTTTATTGGAACTTTAAGAGTTTGAGATGATAAATGATAGATGATTAATTTTCTGTAAATAGGTTTGTAAAAACACTTTTAAAACGTCAAACATATTTAAAAAACTAGATGAGATCGGCGTTTCCTATCTGACTACTCTGAAAAGAAACAAATCCAGAGGTCACACTCTCTTTTAAAGTCCAGACATAATCTTGGTCAGGTCATGTGAAGACCATGTAGATTGATGTCTGAAATGTTCTTTTGAGGAAAGAACCACACAGAATGAGTGTACCTGTCCAGTCAGTGCAAGTATTTGTCAGTTGTCATGCAGTTCAACACAGAACCAAAGGAGCTAAACGATTCGACGAACATAACAAAAGAAAGGACATTTGGGTAGGCCGCATAAATTGCTCAAACTGCCAGACCATGATTAAAACTAATAAAAAAATGCAAAAAAAAACGACAAATCCACAATGTCTTCACATAACATAACATCACGCCTTGTTTCCCCGAAGGGTTAGGCAGAGGTGTACCTGTACACCCACATTTCGCCAGTTATGTTTAAGTCCCATGTAATAGGGGGCGAGCCTATTGCCATCAACCGGGCACAAATCCAGACTCCGGGGTGCTACTGAGAAATTCCAGATAGAAAAACCCAATATCACTTTGCCCGACCTGGGAATATAACCCAGGACCTCATGCTCAGCAGTAGCGATTGCGACCACTCACCATTCACAATAATATTTGTTGAACATAGGCACTTTGTTGGACGACACCACTTTCCGCCTCGCTGCTTCCCTGCGACTGAGAGCTCCTATGTTGTTCTCCTCATCGCTGTCACTGTGGCGAATTTGTCAACAGTCTCGGACACGACGGCCTGTCTTGCAGCCGAAGTGCGGGTCGCTTAGCGCGGCACGCAAATATTAACGACATCATCCGACGAGCTCTTCTCACCGTCGTCGGCGCGACGATGGCAAGAGACCGGACGGCATGTCTTTATTTCCATGGAGGGTGGGTAGGCCTCTAGTGTGGGATGCAACGTGTGTCGACACTCTTGCGCCATCCCATCTTCCTAGTTCGGCGAGCTGTGCTGGCTCTGCTGCTGCGGCTGCGGAAAACCTCAAGCGGCGTAAGTATAATAACCTTATTGGGAATTATATTTTCGAACCGTTTGGGGTTGATACCCTCGGGCCGTGTGGTCCGTGCGCTCATGGTCTCTTTAAGGAAATTTCTAAACGGCTGGTTAACACTTCCCGTGACCCAAGGGCTGGCTTTTACCTTGGCCAGAGGCTAAGCATTGCCATACAACGTGACAACGCTGCCAGTCTCTTGGCTACATTACCAGTCGACAGCGATGCGGATGAATTTTTAGACGCTATTTTTAAATTGTGAATGTTTTTATTTTTTGTTGTAAATTGACTTATTAACTGTGTGTATAGTGAATAAGTAGTTGGTTGTTATTAATTAGCTTAATGTAATGTTTATAGATTTTACAGCGCAAGTAGAACTTGATGATTTGATCACGTTTTTTTTTATTGTTGATCGATTAAACACAATAATTAAAATAATATAACACTTTAAAAAGTAAACTAAAATGTCATTGTATACATTAAGTCCATCAATGTCAAAGTGTAAATAAAAATCCGAAAATTATCTTGGTCATATCATATAAGGACTATGTAGACTGCTGTCTGCAATGGTCTTTTGAGGAAATAACCACACGGATTTGAGTGGACCTGTCCAGTCATTGCACGCATTTGTCATGTATATTGTATCCGAAAGGATCAGATCTACAAACTTCAGCTTTACATTCTTTCCTATAATTATGAGCAAAAATGTCAATACAGGTTTGATTTTTTAACCTAGTAGGAGTACAAAGCGCTAGTTTTAAATTTTACTTCATAAGAAAGCATCAGTGGCACTGACAGCTCACTCCACGCTCACTTTACCTGAGATATTTCGGTGATATGGTAACAGAATAGCACTGCATAAATTATTATATCATGAATGTGCTATTGCTTTCAGGGTTAAGTGTCAGTGTGTGAAAACGAACCTACATCAGGGAACTTTCACAGTGTACAGACACATGATGATAACCAACACTAGAGCTTGGTGTTCCACTTGTACCCGATTTTGATGTCTGCCTATTCAGTAACCAGCAAGAATGGCACACAATCATGATCAGACGCCGTGACCAAATAGTAAACCTAAATAGCATAAGCGTAATCAGTCTATTATGTTTCCACTGTTGGTGCACAGGCCTCCTCTCTGTGAGCGGGAGTGAGCCGTAATCCACCACGCGGGCCCAGTGCAGGTTGGTAGATGTCACATGTCTTCGAATTTTTGATTCTAAGACATGCCTGTTTCCTCCCTATGTTTTCAAGTAAAGCGTATTTCTGGGTTCGAACCTACTACAGACAACCCGTAAGTAGCGGCAGTTACGACTGGGGTAACCCAGTCGTAACTGCTGCTGCTCGTACTGCTCTCAAAACACTACATAAGTATAACATTTTCAGTAACGTTTTCAACACGTTGAAGACGTTACTGAAAATGTTAAAAGCCTCAAATCAAGGAGTCATCCACTGTATCATAACAGATTGAATTTCATGCGAATCCAACAAACGGCTCCTTATACGAAGCGTTGCTATACCACAATACAGCGTCAGTTTTCCATTAGAATTAATGTAAAAATCTGTTGTTCAAAACAAAGTAGCCAAGGTAAATCAAATTGTTAAGTCCGTGAGCGCCGAGGTCGGTCGGGAGAGCAGTAATAACAGATATCCAGAAACAAAGCCAAAGGTCGTTGTAACACCACAAGAAAACATTCAAGAGGCGAGCCACAAAAACCTATTCACAAAGAACATTATTACTCCTAACGCCTATACACCATTAAACGGGCTAAATACGAATGACACAAACTGTCGCGTCATTACTAATCGACATAAAACCCGTAACACACGTAAAATACACACCTATATGTATACAGACATACATAAAGTCACTGCTTTTCCCATAGAGATAGGCAGAAACTACAAAACGCCTTTTGCTTTGTCCGCTTTCATACAAATAGTCGTAAAGGCGCGTCGTATTAATAGAATATTACTACTGATATATTGAGTTGTACACGTAAGGTGTCAAATAAAAAGTTATTAGGTATAGCTATGCGTGTGTTTATTTTATCAGAAAGTATATTGTAAATAAATGTGTCATTATATATTTTAAATTGCCTTACTATAATACTACAGTAATGTGCCCTGCACTGAATATCGGTTAGTAAAGATACTTACTTGCTAATGAATTATGTTATGTTGAATTACTCAGTATTAACCCGGAGTCTGGATTTGTGCCCGGTTGATGGCAATTTATTACACATAACTGGCGCGGGTGTACTGTAGGTAAACCTCTGCCTAACCTATCAGGATAACAGGCGTGATGTATGTATTGAATGGATTTGTAGAAATTATGTGTATATTGGACCAATCACTTTATCGAAATATGCGCTATTTTGAAAACATGTATTTATTGCTTCATTACTTTGATGAACCAATTTATCTATTGTTTTTTTATTGAAGAGATAAATAAAATTTGTCTTTTTTTACTTTACGTTATCACTAAACACGCATTTTTATTTTGGTTTTTTACTCTGTCTTCCAAATTACAATACGACATGTATTGTAATTTGGAAGACAGAGTAAAAAACCGAACAACAAATATGTACTAATTAGCATTTTATTTCCAGGAATTGCAACATTAGTAACTCTTGGATGGAAATCGAAATAAAACAAACAAAATAATACTCAAATTTATATTTTCCCACTGAGTTATGTGGAGAAATGAAAGCCATTATAGAAATTAAAGTATTATAGTTACATATTGTAGTCAATAGACAGTTTTTCTTTTGTAATTATTAAGTCTTTGTCCGTGCTGGGCCACAGAATACCCATGTCCTTTGACACACGTTGACGGAGGTGGTGATGCTGGTCAACTATGTCCACATGCTGTTTATGTCGTTCAGCCAACTAATTCATAAGCTAAGTGTTCTTGTTATTAATAAACTGTATTTCCTACTCGATGTCATGTCTTTCCTTTAGCAGCTGATTCCACTGGTTTTTGCTAGATTCCAATTCTTTCAACGTAGGCCTCAGTTTTCCTCTAAGGATGTAGCTCTACGGGTTAACACGTTGACAGGCCAACCCTAGAGGCACCCTGGAATAAAGAAGAAAAAGCTCATTGTACAAAATAAATAAGAGAGAGAGAGATCAGATGTGGATAGTAAGTACTAGGATGAAGGAAGTAAAACATAAAAGTGAAGTAAAACAAAGAAATAAAAGTGAACCGATGAAGGCCTGTTTCCCGAGGAACGGAACTTTCCCTCAGTCCCTTCAAGTCCCGCAGGATTTCACGATTCATTATTCACAAATCCCAGGCCACTCAGAAAGTCTAACGAAACAAAGTTTTTAAATATGAGAGACTGGCCAGTTGTATATAGTCTATAGATAGACATCTTCATTATGGATGAAGACCCTTCTAAGGCAACCGTGTATCCTTAGTATAACGCAAAGAGTACTATAATTAGGTATAACGAAGTCAAGCGCGGTCGAATAACTTTGGGGATGAAGAAAGAAGTGGTTGCCCTTTGACGGCTGTTACGGAAGAAAGCGTGCTAGCTAGTGAAAATTTTTATCCAAGACAATAGGTGAGTCAAGAGATTCAGTACATACTGCAAGTTGGATCGGGAATCTTTCACAAAATTCTACACGTGCAGATTCTTCGCGGTGGAAAGTTTCAAGATGGGTGCCGCACAACCCCGCCGATCCTCAGAAGCAGGCCCGGGTGGAATGGAGCCGTGACATGATAAACAAGTTTGCAGCAGGGTCGTCTCGTCGTGTTTGCGACATCATTACAGGATGAATCTCGGATTTATCAATTCGATCCAGAAACGAAGGGCCAGTCGACGGTTTGGCTGTTTCAAAATGAATCAATGCCTACCAAAGTGAAGCGATCTAGAAGTTGGGGGTGAATTTTGATCGCGAGCTGCTTCAATTTGACTAGTTACTTGGTGTCAATTACTTTACGGAACCAAAGAAGCATCAACGCTGAATACATACTACCAATTGCTTGGCAGGAGTTTTTCTGTTGTGAGCCTTCGCATACCACGCTCAAAATGAGGGACCTCCTGGACAGCACGCCGGTCAAACTCCTGGGTCACCCCTCTGACCTATCACCGTGTGACTTCTTTTTATCCCCGAAAATAAAAAAATCTGCTCAAAGGGATACAATTTTCGTCGCCGGAAGATGCGCTGTCAGTGTTGTAGCAGGCTGTAAACGATGTGTCTACGGCGGACTGGAAAATGTGTTTGGAAAACTGGTTCAGATGCATAAAACTTTGTATATAGGGTGGTGGAGAGTCCTTTGAAAAGATTTAATAAAAAATATTTACATAAAGTAAATGTATTTTTAATTTTGCAAAACTTTCTGGGTGTCCCACGTACATTGTCCAAGAGAACTACCAATGAAGATCTACATTTTGCAGGTCTTGTTGATATTGGCCATAAGTGGCGCTTGCAGAAGCATTGTACTGGTGAATATATGTATACACATATATACATGTACCTTCGTACATGACTTAGAGAAACCAAGTGTAGTAATATTAGTTAAGTTAGGAGGTACTAAAACAAAATTTGACCGAAACTTCTTATTAAAAAAAATATTTGTACTAATAATATAAAAATACCAAGTACGTCGACCTAGTGATATGAATACTGATGAAATGTCTGAGGCAAGTAATTGGCAAAAACAAAATGTCAAGTATACCGCAACAGATCGCCACGTGTCTTTATTTACCAAATCTAAACTTATGTTCCGGTCACTGCTTCCGCAAACTTCAGCTACTTTGTTACCTGATTCAGGCGCAGATTTGACTACAATTAAAATACACGGAGGCTGGAAATCGAATAAAGTAGCCGAAGAATACATAGAATAGTAAGTGGAAAATAAGACTGAAAAATCAAGTAAAGTAACAAAATCTCTCTCCCAACCTACTTCCTCCAAAGACTATCCGGAGCGAAGTAAAAACAATGGTATTAAAGCAGAAGAATATTACAAAATATTGCTTTTTACAACATTTACAGATACACAAGACATGTAAGTTTCAAAAATTCTTTCAAAAAATATCCAACATTTCTAAACGAAAGAACCTTTGCTTTACGTTCAATAATTGCTCTAATGTTAATATTTATTTTAACTTTTAATAAATTATCTTACTAATATTGTTTAATTTATATAATATTTGAATAATATTTGTTGAATTAATCAGGTTTTACTGAATTTCCTCATACTCAAAATGAAAAGCAGAGTGTTTACCTCGGGTGAAAGATTTTGATCATCGAAGAATCCCTTTCATCCCTTGTTTTGCAATCTACCTATTGGATCTATCTAGAGTTGTAAAAAAACATCGACTAACGCCGCCGCCCGCCACATTGTTTTTGGAACGAAGTTCCCTATCGCACGTTATGCTCTGCACATGACTAGACTAGATGAATGAGAACTAACCGAAGAAAGTGGAACATTTTGACCGTCATGATACTTCAGTAGTAACAAATAACAAAAGAGTGTCAATGTCGGGATCCTGGTCCAGCTCCTATTCGTAAAGTGTGCAAAAGCGAAAGGACCTTCGTGTCCACCGGCATATCGGCACCCGAACTGCGTAACTTTCAGTGGCAATCCGATAAAGATATTGCTAATCCACTGATTTATTGGTTTGAAAAATAACCGTTCGGGGAAAACAGGCGTGATGTTCTCTTATAAGTGATAATTAAAATCAACCATGACGATAATTATATTATACGAACGTAGAATTAATTTTACATACATCTACATACGTAAGTGCCATCTACGTCACTGCTATCGTCATAGGAAATACAGACGTTATCAGCACAAGTACGTATGAATGTGCTAAATATGTTCGCAGAACGTCACTGACCTTCACACCAAGGTTTTTAACGCAAGTTCAATGCCGATTTCCTGCCAAGGGCGACCTTCGTAGCAAGGCCAGGCGACCATTGAGCGAGGACGCGGCCTTGGTCAAGGTCGTTCAGTAAAGCTCGATCGGGACGTATGTAGTATTTTAGTGTTCTGTGATGTGGGATTAACATAAAGAACATTTTTAATTTTTTGCAATTAATTGACATTGAGTCAAGGTTTATAGACATCACAAGGTTGTTTCTTAAAAACTTTTTTTTTGTAAATTTTATAAACCTAAGTCGAGATAAGCGTTTATGTAAATAAATATTACAACATTCAAATAATTATTCCTAAAAATAGTGCACAATACAAAGTTTCTTTTAAAGGTTTAAAGTTAAATAAAGTGACACCTTTAACTTTACAAAGACACTACGCAACGTTACTGGTACTGCAGTCTCCTAATAGATGGCGCTATTTTCAAATATGGAAAACCTGCTTTATTTTCGCTGAAAAATTGTGAATGTATTTCATCGTCAGTCTCGGATACATATTATAATAATATAATATGTAGAAATAGTTGACGTGTGGTGATCACATTTATAATTTTCTGATGAAATAAACAACCAATGCACTCTCTGCCAAAGGCTACAAGAATATCTCTAGAACGAGACTTTTAACGAGAAAATTATATCGAATTTGGTTAGGAGTGGCTGTAATGTTTACTTTAATTATTAGTATACAGGAATGAATACCTATGAAAATGCCGTTTAGTATACAGAAAGTTAAAGTAATTTTATATATTTTTTTATTTCTATCAATCAAAATATGCACCCATGCTATTGATGTATTTCACCAGCACAGTGGACATTTTTCAATGTCCATTAACAAAGGCATTTTGTACTGCCTCTAGGGTATTGTTTTTTTTTTTCCCAGCCATGAGGTTGTCCAAATTTTGGAAAAAGTAGAAGTCCGTCGGCGCAAGGTCTGGTGAGTACGGTGGATGACGCAAAACTTCCAACCCTAGCTGTTGTAGCTTAGAGACCGCCTGTTGTGCCGTGTGAGGTCAGGCTTTGTCGTGTAGGAGCAGCGCATACGAGCGATTAACCAATAACGAGTCGGGCGTTCGTTTGTATTGTTCACTCCATACACGTACCTACCTAATTAATGTTGCGAGCCGTTTGTGCGGCATTGCTACCGCGCCGAAACTCATATTCCATAATTATTCTCGTATTTTATCGTATCCATATCCATATTGATGAAAAAGACACAAATTTAGTGAAAATAAAACACTAATCAATAAACTCACTGCATTTATTTCAATTAAACCATTTACAGGCACTTTGAATTGTCAAGGAGTCGGTCAGTCAGAAATATGAAGCTAGTTGCCCATTCCAAGGCGTAGTAGGTACCTATGGAGAGGAACGGGCAAGAAAGTCCATGGACACTCTTTAATAAAATATTGTAGTAAATTAGTGAATGAATTTAAAAAACTAAAATTACATATTTTTTAAATAAAATCCATTTGAATTTAGAATTTACTGCCAGCCATACAGAAATTACGTTTCAAATGGCCAGTATTGTAAAATGGAAACTTCATAGGTAAAGACTTTATATTTCGACCAACTCATCAGTGCAACGGCTGTTTTGTTCTGTAATTTTGAATGGGACATACGATTGGTTTTTGTTTAACTTTTTGATTATCATTTACTTTAATTGCACAGATAAGTTGGGCGTAATTTACCTACAAACGCGTCACGGCAGACATGGTTAGAAAAATGTAAGTTAATAATTAATGGAAGGTCAGGCAGATGTTAGAAAACCGGCATGTCTTATAATCAACAATCGAAGACGTGTAACGACTACCAACCCGCACTGGGCCCGCGTGGTGGATTACGGCCCACTCCCTCTCACAGAGAGGAGGCCTGTGCAGCAGTGGGATCGCTATAGGCTGATCATGATGTAAGTGAATCTCACGTCTGGACTAACACACTGACCTTGAGCTGGCCTGGTGTAGTGCGTAGTGTCAATAGAATAAGAGGTCAGCTTATAATGGTTTGTTTACCACAGACGTGTGGCGTACCGTACATATATACTATTGACATATGGTCTTATTGGCTATGTTAAACCCGTTCGTCTGTATATCACAAGACATATAGATAAAGATTCGATACATACAACGATAACAAACTGATATGCAGCGACGGAAAGGTTGTTGTACACTGTTGCGTAACAACATAACAAGATGCAGCTACTCAGGCGTAAATGATAGGTAAATAAATGATAAACGATTTTATTTCTGTAAGTAGCTTTGTACAAACACGTGAATCAAATTTATAGATGAGTTCGGCGATTTCTGAATAACGTAAACAAGCCTCGTACAATACCTACATTGAATTTGCTTGCAATATTATTGTTTTAAATAAACAACGACTAATTAGGGACCTACTAGGTTTTTGATTTCTTAATTTTGATTGGTAGGTAATACTTTGTCACGGCTTTCATTGGTAGTTATTTGACAGTTGTTACGGGTAGTCTGTAGTCAGCAGCCAGTAGTCTGACAGCCAGTATTACCAAAGGGTATCCTGTTACCCAGTAAGTTGGTTATGGAAGGCTGTTATGCACTCGCTCCATGTGAAACGCTGGTAGTCAGATGCATCCCGTCAGACTGGAAGTCTAGTTGGAAGTTGCAAGCATGTTCATATAGATTGCTTGACAAAAATATTCAGATTCAGATGTAAAAAGATGTTTAAAAGGGCTTAAAGCTAGGTACAAAAATATGGACCCTGTATGGGCACAGGAAAAGGATAAAATTGAATAAGTAGGAGAGAGGAAGAGGGCTTTAATTTAATTAATTAGTTAGTATATTTACAAATATATTAAAAAAAAACTGAAACAGGTCATTTTAAATTTGTCAATTAGATATTCTTTGGTAATAAAAGAGCATTTGGATAATAGAAATTGTTTCAATTTATTTATGAATGAATAAAATTTTTGTTCATTAATATATAACCGTTTTTCTGGAAACTATTATATTAATATCACAACGATGATTAATGTATTTAAATCATTATTCTGCGTCAGACTTTATCTAGATGATGCTTATTAATTTCACAACATTGTAAATAATAAGTTTTATTCCTTTCACTTTGTGCTATATACAGTACGTTTCCGAAAGGTGCGGTCATATTTCAGGTGTGGTACAGACTAACAAACTAAAAAACTCTGTGTCGAAACTGAAAAATACATGTTTTATGTGTAGTAGACGAAAGTAAACAATATTTAGATTCAACTAGAATGCACCGACATTCACGCGAGGGCTAACGTTCACTTCACATGTTATATTAATAGGAACTGCTATTTATACTTATTTAAATTGTCTCATTGCTGCCAGCGCACGTGGAAGGATCATCGTAAAGAAATGTGTCCATCGGACTTTGACTAACACTTTCTATGAATTTCAGATTGAAAATCGAAAATATTATAACAACAATGTTTTTAAACGGTTGAAAATATAATACATATATATATATATAAAAATAGATATTTATATATTTGTATATATAACCGTTTATATACGGTTGAAAATAAAACGTTCGTGATAGAGCTTTGTGATTAAAATGTTTTCGATTTTCAATCTGAAATACATGGCCAACACTTACTGTGTTGGCCAATGGAAACATTTCTTTAAAATAAAATCATTATTTAACAGTGTGGTTTAAGTTTAAGCGACAAGCGCCCATAATTAAAGTCTTAAAACTAAGTAAAGTTAGTAAGTAAGTAGTAAAAAGTATGTGCGAAACAATTATTTGAAATTTTAAAATCGATGACGTCATTTGTTCCGCGCTTTCGTACTAAGCCCACTGAAACTATGAATTGCCCAAAGAGTAAAGAACGAAACTACAACTTGCTTGAGGTTGTGTTTCAGGTCTAATGTTTTTTTAAACATTCCAGTAAGCTGAGGTATACCAACCAATTTTTTTTGTCGTTTAAGAAGTGGTAAAGCCTATCTTAAACCTTCAATTAAAACCTTAATAGAATGACATCCAATGCCTACATTGACTCAAGTCCAGCGTACGATAGAATATGGATGACATCAGCATCGGTTCCAAAGACAAAAAGGCTTCGTTCAATGTGACTTATACCAGTTGTGCTATATGTAAACATCACACCGTGAAAACTCAAGGTGAAGTGAGCGTGGAGCTGTCAGTGCCACTGATGCTAGGGGTTGACCAAGACGGGATGACCCAGACAGCTCACTCCACGCAAGTCTTCACGGTGATACTTTCACAGAATCGACATACATATGCAGGTGGCTTGTGCCATAAATGACACACGATCACACGACGTAGAGTGTCGGAGTTGCCTTTATTCTTGCAACTACTTGGTGTAGTTTAAGCATATAAGAAAATTGCAGGCGCATACCAAGAGTATGACGAATAGACGCATTTTTAGCTAAATACGGCTTTGTGGGCACGGTAAAACACGGTGCCACTCCACAGGCGCGGGCCGGGCGTGTAACTCATTAATTCGTCATCTGTTCATAGTTTACACCGCAGTGTACTCGCTGCCTAACATCATCGTTATCACTGTTTATTTGAACTGACATTCAGTGTTCAACTTACGTTTACCGCGGACGGACGTTACGTGTCATCTGTCGATACAATTTAAACAATTTATTTTTAAAAACGTTATGTTAAAGTGACAATCGAAACATGAAAGTGGTATTTTGTGTCGTGTTGTTCACACTCGGCGCTGTTGTTAAAGGTAATTATTAATTGACTACCTAATTAGTTTATTCATTAGAGTCTAGTTTTGTGTGTAAATAATTGACAAATAAGTAGTTTTGTTTCTTAAATGTTGGCCGGAAATAGTAATATTAAGATTGTTGATGCGTCAATAATAGTACCTACCTACCGTTTATTAAAATAGAGGTAGACAGGATGACGCCAATTTAGTTGGAAATAGATGTGTAAATATTCATTTCCTACGTTTTCGTTCGTATTCAAACAAAAATTCTTACAGGAACTTTCTCAGAGCACGTTTTGAGGGAAACATCTTCCGAAATTCATGATACTGTTCTCAGTGGCCTAATTTGCGGGCTGAATCTTCTAAAGTGGAACTTGTTAAAAAAATAAAAAATATGAAGCAGACATGTTTCTACACTATCATCCACGAAATCGTACTAAGTACAGAGTTTAGAATTAGTAACACCAATTTTTGTATTTTTTTTGTTTTTTGAAGAAGATTATAGTGCTTTGTATAACGATAGACAGCCATCTGTGAACTGATAGTGGCAACTGGCAACTGATAGTATTATTTGATCACAAGAATAGGTAAATACCAGCATGTTATTGTCTCACTGCAGGACAAAAGGAACGATTTAGACTGGCTGTTGCCCGCGACTTCGTCAGCAATCCGGGATAAAAAGTAGTCTATGTACCTACCCAGGTCATGTTCTATCTGTGTGCCAAATTTCATCCAAATCCGTTCAGCCATTTTGGCGTGAAAGCGTTAAAAACAAACAAACAAATTTTCGCATTTTCATATTCTAGACCTAAGAACATCATTCTCCGCGATATTTACCTTATAAAATGTGTATGTGGGTATAAATCTATAAGAAGACTCCTTCGTTGCTCTAGTAAATGGCCGCCAGCGGAGTCCGGGGATCAACTTAGAATTCAGAAAAAGTGTTACTTGTTGCATACGTACCTGAGTATCTTTGTGTTTTCGGAGTATCGTTTTGCGCCGGGTTGGTGTACATTCTACTCTCGCATTATGTAAGGTCGAGCGGGGCTATTTCGACTCTGGGGTAATTCTTACTAATTGAGAATAACTTTTATTCTCCTGTACAAAAACGCCATCTATATCGAAGTAGGTGAACAGTTTATTTAAAAAAAAAACATAGATGAAGCTGAAAAAGCGCCAACTATTTCACCAGCACGCCTTGTTTTTGTCAGACGTCATTTTATTAACTTGTTTACAAAAGACGTTTGTCACAGTTTTGGTGAAAAATTGTGTTTAAAACGGTTGTATTCAGAATACTAGTCAGAGAGTAGTGAAAATATAAACCGTACGTTATTTTCCGCTTTGCAATGATACTTTTTTGATGTAACTGCTATGCTGCTCACATGTGACTTAAACAAAACTCGCGAAATATGGCTCGCACTAAACATAACTGACGAAATATAATTAACCTACCTTCACCTGTTCTGCAGACCCTTTTCAGAAAAACAGGCATGAAGAAATTGCACCTAAATTTGGTACTAAATGTTCTGCAGGCAACTGATAATATGACATTAGGATGGATACAGGACAGTAGCGTCCTCCCGTCCGCTAATAAGAACATAATGCAGTCACCAATCAAGTTGACAAGCCTAGTTATTCAAAGGACATGACAGAATAATGATATAATTGTCATAAACATTTATCTACTGACTGTTTACTTACTATACACCTATAGGTAGTCAGGATAGATATAAAATGATAATACCGTAGAATAAAACAACAACTTTATCGTAATCTGTCAAGTAATTTATGATCTTTGAAACACAAAGTACGTGCATGCATACCTACTATAGAATGAATCCTAACTAATATTATAAATGCGAAAGTACCTTGTTACTACTGAACCGATCATCATGTAATATTGCTAATACGTTGTCAGGGACGGTACAGAAAACCTGCCAGGGTCGCGGGTTGTTCGAAAGAGATACCGTGTTGGTTGTGCGTCGATGAACCTGCCACCCTGTATATTATATAATAAGAGTCATTATGCCGTGTATAATCAGCAAGGAAGGGCTGGCTGCCCTGAGCGCTCCCCTTGTACATTTTATCACGGCAACACATCTGCCGAAATAATAAAAAGCGACGGAAAGTACGGACTCGACGTGCCAATTAGACTTTACAAAAAAAAATACATTATTTTTCCGACATCGTCCATTACAGTAATTTAACACAGATAAAATTATAGATACACGCATGCACAATAAAAAACATCGGCACCGAAATTACGTTACATAATTTCACAGAATTCGGCAGTTGGTTGGTTAACAGGCTTTCTGTCGTTCTTTTCCGAAATTTCCGTCGCGTTTTATAGTATGCGGAGTTTTTGTAATTATGTTTATAGGAATTCAAATAACAACTATTTAATTAACAATGCCATGAGCTTAATACTTTAATAACGAACATTTCCTGCTAAACTGATAAGAAATTTTTGACTCATTTATTGGCAAATAAACCATTATACTAACAGTACAACCTATAACTTGAGCTAACTTAATAGTTTAATAACGAATATTTCCTGTCAAAGCGCTAAGACATTTTTGACTCATATATATATATAACAAATAAACCAGCTAACTGTAGTAACTGTACAACCTATACCTATGGATAATTAAATAACTTTAATATTGAATACAAATATGCGACCAGTCTTACAAAAGGGGATCGTGTTACCCATTAACTGGGTTGTAAAGGTCAGATAAGCAGTCTCTCTATGTTAAATACTGGTATTCATGAAAGCATGGAACCCGTCGAACCCGAAGACTGCCTCGTTGGTTTAGTGGTCGCAAGAGCTACCTACTGCTGAGCATGAGGTCCTGGGTTCTTTTCCCAGGTCGGGCAGTGTGTACTTGGGTTTTTCTATCTAGAACTTCGCAGTAGCAGCCCGGAGTCTGGATTTGTCCCCGTTTGATGGCAATAGGCTCGCCCCCTGTTACATGGGACTTAAGCATAACTGGCGAAATGTGGGTGTACTATAGGTACACCTCTGCCTAACCTTTCTGGGATTACAGGCGTGATGTTATGTTATGTTATGGAACCCGACTCTATGATTAGGAAAAGACTAGACAGACATTTTTTACTGTTGAATACTCATTTTAAGATCTTTTTATAGAGAACCCGTCTAAAATATAGAACCTGTTTTTTATATCCCATAACTCTAGGGTTATATTCTGTAGATAAAAATAATACTAAAACTCTTAGAATAGGTGGTCCAAAAATGCATAGTTTCGGAGATATCATCAATCATAATTAAATAAGGTCAAAAGTTGACACATGCTCATTGATAAATAAGAGTAATTAATTTTTATTCAAACCAATAATTCATATTTAAAGCTAAGAAAATGCGACGTTGTCATATTTCACGTAAGGGTGTTTTACATTAACAATCGTGACTTTGTTGATTTATTTTGTATGACAAATGAAGAAAAAAAAGGATAATTGAAACATAATTCATATGGCAGTTGATTCTTTGATATGGTCTCAATCATACCCTAGAGTTATGGGATATAAAAAAACAGGTTGTATAATCTTTACTCAATTTGCAGAGCCTAAACCCTCGAACCCAGCCATCCAAATATTCAATAAATCATCTCAGCTTATTGCAGTCCACTGTTGGATATATGCCTCTCTCAAGCTGCGCTACAATAACACCCTGGTCGAAACCGTGTATCAAAATTCATCAAGCATAGCGCGACATTCCCCATAGACGTTATAACTAGACATATCTGATTCGAACTAGCCTGAATTTCAGCACTTTTCGAACGTCAAATAAGACGGTCATCCAATACACCCGCCCTCCTTCACTTCCTAGTGCTTTACTTGGAAAGAAGAAGTGGCGCAACAAAAGTTGTTTTGTGTTTATTGATCCAAGCAAAATATTGCAACTTTGAGACATTTTCTGGTTAGTCTCAAGCCAGCCCACTATTGGGCTACGAACAATTTAGAAAACGTACAAACATGAGCGAAAAACTTTCCTCCTCATGATCAGTTATTTATCGAGTGTCGTCACACAATATTGTAGCGAATTGATCTTATGACCTGTCACCTACTGACTTGATGTTCAAGTACTAATTCTAATCTGTCACGAGGAATGATTTCTTCGAATAGTATCAACATTGCATTCCTGAGATAAGTACTTAGAAAGAACTTTCTAGTTTCAATGGGCACAGCTAGGAAGGTGTAGATGTTCTAGGTCCTAGAACACCCAACTCTCTTATAGTTTGACCTCATTGTGCCAAGTTAAAATTGGGTATTTCAAGTTCAATCCCAAATAGCTTTCATTTGCAAAATTATAAGTAGTTACACAATTTATTTGAATTTAAGGTTTAGACATCAGAAATCTCTAGATTGCTTTGCTCTTTAGCATAGGCCTCCCCCTTTGGGGCCTTTTCCATAGCCCACGGTTGTGAGGATTACTGCTTCGTGTCCCTCTCGCAGTAGTTTTCAAGTCGTTTTGCCATCATTCATTGGTCTTCCTCTTTTCTATAAATTGGGTATATCTCACCTTTTGATATATATTCAACACAGTCGTGATGTCATATCTTTTCCAACTATGTCGGGGTCAGCTTCCAGTCTAACCGGATGCAGCTGAATACCAGTATTTTACATGAAGCGACTGCCTATCTTATGTTATGTGCCTATGAGAATGGAATAGTTCCAATGTCAAGCGTCAATTATATGTAGATGTTCTCCTAATCAATATCGTTAAGATTTGACAATTGAAACGCGATGGCACATGTTTATTATTGATTGAAGCGCTTACAACGTGATGAGATTAAGGAGTAGGAGAATACACCTTGAGAATACGGAGTAGGAGAATACCATTGAAACGATGGATGGATTAGTAGTGTGAAAGATAACATGGTCATAAGAAGAGTGAATACTTGACCTGATGTTAGAAAGAAGGATACGTGCTTCGCCAAACGGGACCTATGTGCTAAGAGAAAGGCCCCAAAACAGATCTCTAATTCCCTCATTTATCAAAACCTCGTTTTAGTTATAAAAGGAAATCATATGTCAAAATTCTTGCGTCTGGCTGGCGTTGTGTTTCAGCGAATGAATGCAAGGTTACTAAACTAATCACACCACTAGGTATGGTTTAGAAAATCATCGTGAGGAAACCTGGACTATTAAATTGGCAAAGTAAGTAGGTATACAGAGCTGAAACTATATGACCATTATATTTGGTTTTTAAGCAGTGTTATCTTAATTGTGAGTCAGAAATGTCGAAAAGGTTTATCGATGTGAATAACAAAAAGAACGCTTACGATGACGATAGTGCTATTATCTTATCTATTTCATCAATATTTCATATTATTATATTTGAGTAGACTGGCCGTGCGCAGTTTTCTAGTATAAATAGTTCTGTATATTATTTTGGTATAAATTTTTTAATCTAAGTATATATCGCAATTGTGAATTTCATATAAGTTCAAACATGTATCTAGTACCTGTAGGTGTGTTTTGAGTTTTGAGAGTGCATGTGGGAGGACCAAAGAAACGATGGATGGACTGTGTGAAAGATGATATGGTCAGAAAGAGGGGACTACCGAGATAACAACTGATAGAGAAGCATAGAAGAAATTGACATAGACTGCAAGATAATGATGAGGATGATCTAGTATATATTGGTACATCATGTATTATGAAGACAAGTACAGGGTTTGCTAAAATTCTTATTATTTAGGGTGTCCCGTAAGTCGTCGTCAAGCCGGAGTAGGGTGGGAGGATAGGTCGGGTCATAATAGTCAACAGAAAAATATTTATCATCTATGCACCAGGAGTTAAAAGACCGTCACAGGCAGTAGACTTTTTATTAATAAATGCCCGTATATTTTAAAATACATAACTCAGATATTTATTTTTTAGTTTTCTGTTAACTATTTTGACTTGACTTATCGCCCGATTATATATTGAAGCTTGACGTTGACTTACTGGATTCCTTTTTTTTTGTTCCCGGGGTGGAAAATCCTCATGGATGGAGGGGTCTGTCAGACTCTTACTGACTAAAAACCACCCCGGTGTTCCAACTCACACCTACGTCGGGGTCGCGGGAACATACGATTCTTCCGCAACCCCGACTGGTGCCGGCCCGCCTCTGCGGGCCACCTCGGGTTGGGGGGGGGGGGGGAGTGAGGTGTTTGGCGCTGCATCGGGCGCTCGCCCCGCGCCCTCGCTTCCTCGCGCCACCGATAAAGTGACGCGAGCACCCTCGCATCTATGACTTACTGGAAACCTAGTTTGGCCCATAATTGTAAGGCATGGCCAGACTTTCGGCCGAACTCAATAGCCTAGTTTCAGTGATAAACAGATCGCTATTGATGATAGACAGTATAATTCTATCTGTCCCTGTGAAACAAATAGCTGTCAACATGTTATAGGGACGCGTCCTTTGGCTTTATTGGTACGTTAAAACCAGATGTTGATATGTTTTGTATCTCCTGTACGCCAAAATGTATGGCAGACACGTTATTGGGTTCGGCCGAAAACTCTTCTCATAATTTGACGTTACCTAGAAACTATTGGATCTTCGAACTAATATTATGAAGAGAAAAGATTATATTTTTGGCATATTTGTTTGTAATTGATAAACTCAAAAAATATTTAACCGATGAAAAAAAAACACATAGGTACATGGGCTGTACTTTTTTAATTAGAGATCCCTACGAAAATGTTGCCAACCCAAAGTATCAGAAATGTGCCTTTCACAGTCATTATTTGGCGTGCGCTGCGAAAACACATCAAATACATGATTAATCAAATAATGTACCAAGGACATGTTTATAGTACCCATGATTACCCACAAAACAGATTTATGTCAAATAAGTCAATTAAAACTCGGTTCTACACTATACAGGAAATGTGGCCGTCATTCTAGTAAATTGTTCGGCTGTTAGCTAGTGTGTCGTATTACGGCAGTATTGTCGGCGAAAACACGAAACACTGCTTGGAGACAATTGGCATGGTGATACTGTTCTTCTAAAATGCCATCAACGCCGGCAACTCTGTCTCGAATAGGGTCGTAGCATTATGCTGAGCGATGGCCGTTTTGAGTGGAAGTGAGGCAATTTTACCCCAACTTGTTATTATTCGTGTTGTGTTCGTTCTCCGCGCCATGTTCTTAAAACGCGATGTCACTTATTCCATGTTGAATATGGATAATAAACGCGATGTTTTCAACCAACCAGTGAATTTCAATACACAGTTAAGTTATGTACTAACGTTACTTGATAAGAGACTTGATACATATCATCTTCTTTGAATAGTTCTAAGTTCGACCTTCTAGTTTAGCAAAATGTTATAGAATAGAAAATTCTTAGAAGCTGCCTGGATTCTGGATTATTGCCCAGTATTTCAAGTCTCAATGACATAGTACTTTGCAACATATCTGGTGAAATGTGACTATACAATCACCCTGCCTACCCCTTCATGGAACACCGGCATGATGTTATGCTACCCAACCATCTTTCTGCCCTCAAAATCGGTGTGGGAGTTTGAGTTGCAACACCTACTTAATGATGTTTTGTTTGGAATGGGGTCACAATGAAAATGTGATGTCATTTCAATTCTTAAGAATATTTGATAACGGGGAATTCCGGAATGCCATTATTTTCGCTTTCTGCCATAACTTCATTTTGAAGGTAACAAACGAGCTCTGACGGGGTCCAATTTGCGACTCAGTTCAGCGACTTGTGCCGCTAATTCTCACTCTCTCATATGAAACCTGTCAATGCTGAACTGTGTCCATGTGTATTATTTTTAGGGATAAGTACCTGAAAAGGAAAGAACGGAACACTTATAGGATCGTATCGTTGTCAGACTGTCTGTCTGTTTGTCAGTATGTCAAAACCTTTTTTCTCAGGAACAACGCATGGAGGTTTCACATTGAAATTAATATCACTACGTAAGCCTAAGATATCTTGGAGCTCTAAAAAACCCAAGCTTATATGTCATAAGGCAATATAAAATAAGGCGAGCAGACCGAGTGGATAGGCAGATGTTCGCAGACACTCGCCGTGGCTCCTAAACAGCGAGCAGTGTGGTATGGATAGGTAACTCGACTGCGGTTAGCGCATTCGTCCAGACATCTGTAGGCGAGGGGGGGGGGGGGGGGAGAGGCGTCGGTTAGTAGGTACCAGTAGGCGTCTGGAAGAACCCTGAAAACAGCGCAATGAGTTTCAGGAAAGATTCCCGTAACCCCAATCCATTTCGTGCAGCGATTTCCTGCTAGGCAGAAGGTGCCTAAGGCAAGCGTGCACATCGCAGTGGTTTACAATGATTCAGCATTAAGTGAGTACATGGCAACGCCATGGCCGTAGCCTTGAACTTTAGGGGTTCTTATCGTGCATGCGGCGAGACAATTGAGCAAGCAGCTTAAAAGCCAGCGTGGCAAGCACGCCAGCGTGATTAGACAATAGATGGACAGAAGAATAGAATGCACATGGTGAACAGTAGAATAAAATACACATGGTTGTTGCTAATAATTAGGTAAACGAAAACATTAGTTTGCCGACAGCCACTGTTAAAGATTATAATTACACAAGATAGAAAGTGGCTATCGGGACATAGATTAATCATGAAGACACAATAAAGTACTCACATTGAGTACGAAGTGCATACAGGGTGACAGCGTTTATGCCACAGATATAAAATCACTTTTATTGGCTTGAGTTGAAATGACAGCTCACTTCACCTAAGTTTTCCGGTGTCCATTATAAGACACGTAATAATATGAGATTTTGCTTAGCGCAGCGAGACCAATTATTTATTTATGAGATTTTGTTTATCCTGTCTCTATTCTTTGGAACGAATTTTCGAAGATTGAAAATACAATGTCTTTATTTTTGTCGTCTAGTATAATCATAATCAGCCTATAACGTTCCCACTGCTGAGACACAGGCCTCCTCTCTATGAGAGGTAGTGAGCCGTAATCCACCACGCGGGCTCAGTCCGGGTTGGTAGATGTCACATGTCTTCGAATTTTTGGTTCTAGGACATGCCGGTTTCCTCACGATGTTTTCCTTCACCGTTTTGAGAGCAGTGGTGATTAAATTATTTACACAAAGTAAAGCGCCTGCTTGGGTTCGAACTCACGACCTACAACTCGTAAGTCGGGACCGTTACCACTGGGCCACCACTGCTCCTTTTGTCGTCTGTTTTACAAGAATAGGATTTACATCATTACAATGAACGGGTGTGGGTCAAAGTCACGACTAATTGATTGCCAGTCTATCCATTGAGCAATTTTATCTGATATTATGCTTTCAATGTACCACAAGTTGCTAATTAATCACCATGCTTAAAAACAAATAATATGAGAAAAATACTGCCTATTAACATTTAATTTTGACCAACGTAAATGCGATAAATATTAATTTTTCAATAACAAACTAAAACCTAACTCTCAGACAACATTATTTATTTTCATGGCAATCTTTGTTTATTTAGGACAACAAACAGCAAAATTTATGTGAGAAATTAATAGAAGTAACAAGCACACTACTCACAACGTTATCCACAGATTATTACTATCCAATGTTGAATTGTTGAATATATTTACAATAACTGTATTTACCCAGGTGCTTAAAAGTGACATGAAAATGTGTTAAAATGTGTATAAAGTGAAATAATAACTATACAAATTAAAGACACATAATCGACTGTCTATGTTTTCAATCATATAATAATGGCATACTCAAAGGTTAATAAATCATTCTAGAAGGAGGTTCAAGCATTTTTGTCGGCTATGCTAAAACTGAAACACATATAATTATACAGTTTACGTAGATAAGTGAGATAGCTATTAAACCGATAGAGTCCAAACTATTAAAGTTGTAATTTTGATACATGAAGTTTCATTGGATTATTTATATACTTACCTATATATGTAATGAGCAGGTGATGAATATAATGATGTTGCAAAAAATTCAAAATGGCTGACGATGAACGTTCTGTTTTTTTTTAGAGTAAGTTTGCTCGCTGGCTGTATAATTATTTTCTTTTGTGATTTTATTTTCATCACGGTTCTTATCAGCGTCTATTTTACTGTGTTAAGTCTTGTTGATACACTCCTGCGGCGATGATCTTTGTTTTAGAAGCCAAACACTACAACTTTACATATTGACGCTGAAAATCTTTTCTATACAACTTTGTTTGACAAGGAATTGTGAGATGTAAGTAATCACTCGAATAGTTCTCATTATAATTCATCCGGAAGACCTTCCGGACTGTGGGTGACCATCCATTACATACCGATACGAAACGTGCTTTCTTACGGAGAGGTCTGTAAGAAAACATGTTGAGCCGTTGGGGCCGGCTGTAATTTGTAAAGCGAAATCAGTCGAGTTCTGGGTTGTTATGTCTTTAAGAGCCCAAAATTGTAAAAAGGTAACTCAATAACAGAGTTGCGTTCAGATAGGCAGTGGCCTTATGTAAAAAACTGGTATTCGAGACGTCCACTGCTGGACATAGGCCTACCCCAAAGCATCGCCATAATGACTGGTCCCGTGCTGCCCTCATCCAGTGGATTAAGTGCTTATTGCCGGCAATCATTGCTAAAAAAAAATGTGTCAAAGAACGCGCTTACGTGATATCGGTCCCGTAAGCCTCGACCCTGAAATCTGTTAAAGCCAGCACGAAAATTCCTTGAGTACTCAAAATTTCTAATCATGACGTGATTCAATTGTTTCCTGTTTTTATTCCTGCCCTTGAGATAAGGAACCTTTAATGGAATTAAAAAAAAACTTAACTGGAATTAGCATCACAGCTATTTTTCTGTAAGGGTTGGCAGATGTTGGCTTAAGTATTGATATTAATACACCCACAATTTAAGGCGAGTGAATATTACTCGTACTAGTAATTGGATACAAATACAGATACCAGGTTGTTACTAAAAAATAATTTGGGAAAACGCAATAACACTGCGCTGTCACCCACTCTACTGGCCTGTGTCCTACATAATATATGACCATGATTGTAATGCTTTGCATAATCAGCCTATAATGTTCCCACTGGTGAGACACAGGTCTCCCTTCTGTTAGAGGGAGTGGGACGTAGTCCACCACGCGGGCCCAGTGCGTGTTGGTGAATGTCAGATTTTTTCGGATATGCTTCATCACGCCAGCTCGCTCCAATTTCAGAACGTAACTAGTCAGTCTAATAACTACATCAGCCTATAAACGAAGGCGTGACCGTTAGTGATGATTAAAACAGAACGTATTTTAGTATAAAGTTGAACCATAAAATAATAAGATCCGAAAATGTCTATTTGTTTAACATATGGTACTTGTTGACAGGCCTACACTGTCCTTCCATACCTGTTAACACTGTAATTGGAAAACATTGTAAAAGACATATTTTTAAAAGAGTAACCATGGAGTTTCTTGCCGGCTCTTCTCCATGGGAAACGACCAATTGGAACCGTGCACCTAGAATCTGACGTTTCATAAGTGCCCATGTAGGTCTATGTGAAATAAAATATTTTGATTTGATTTGATTTGATTTGAATAAATGCTTATTATCTAAATGAAGCATGCTGATAACATCTTATTATGAACGTCATTGTGTGATCAACAAAGTATTGCAGTACCGTAATAAATAATGGTCTGATGGCCGAAAGCCAACAACATCTCTCGAGGCTTTCGTTATGCAGTTCTCCTCGATAGTGTGGAGATTCCCGTCTTCGGAGCCCTAACCACCAGTAGCTTGGACCCTGCTTCCGAAATCAGTTTAAAAAAAGTAAACGTAGGTTCGAACCCAGACAGGCAGTTTACTTTGAGTTAATTATTTCATAACTACTGCTCTCAAAACGGTGAAGGAAAATATCGTGAGGAAACCGGCATGTCCTAGGACCAAAAATTCCAAGACGTGTGACATCTACCAACCCGCACTGGGCCCGCATGGTGAATTTCGGCCTCCTCTTGATAAGAGGGTCACCAAGAGGAGGCCTGTGGCTGGTTATGCTATGCTTAAATGCTTCTTTTATTATGACAGCGATCGACGAACGGCAACTATGTTATCAACTTATCATCAAACAGTGCTGGTATCACACGTAGGCCCTAGTAATCATTGATAAAACGAATGAATACATATTTGTACGACTCTAAATCCATATAACATTATCAGTTTTAGTACTAAATTGAGTCTGTTGGTTTATTACGTTTCGTTTTATGCTAAACTATCGACGGGAATTTGCTTTGATGTTTCAACTCTCAACTCAGCCTATCGCAGTGCAGTGCTGGACAAGGGCCTCTCTCAGACTGCGTCAAAACAGCCTGTCCTACGCCTTCTGCATCCAGTCTGTCCCAGCCACTATCTTAAGGTCGTCGGTCCATCTAGCTGCAGGGTGACCCATACTACGCTTGCTGATACACGCGATCTCCACTCCAAGACTCGTCTGCTCCACCCGTCATTGGTCCTTTGACAAACATGGTCAACCTACTGCCCCTTCAGCTTGCTTACTCTGCAAGCTATGTCGGTAATTTGATGTTTGGAGATGTTTCCCCAAACCCTGGGGCATTTTTATTTTGAATAGGCGGTGGTAACTATTCGTCCACTTTATAAGGCTTCCTTAAGAGACTCTTAGACCTTATCAACGATGCTACTCAAAAGTAAAATAATCACGATGCTACTCAAATCACGAATTAGTAGTCAGAATGTCGCAGCAATAGTATTGTTATGGTTAATGGTGGTTCCGACACAACTTGCAGTAACTCAGAAAAAAGTGTACCGCTCTCATCAAACACGAAGAAAAACGAAAAACAAATCCTTCCCGCCAGTAGTAACTTTTACCCATATATTATTCATTTCCTTGCTTCTGTCCGCGAATTCGTCTGTGTCAATGTGTGGCGGTGTAGATGCCGCCACATCACTCCCCTCCGGAGACCGGAGGTCGATAGTGGGCTAAGTCTTGTATCTTGCGATGCTTTTTGCCAGTGCCAGCTGAGGTTCCAGTGGGTCGGAACCAGGTGTCGCGTAGTTCGCGGTGAGTCGGAACTGTCTGCGAAGATGCCCCCAGTGAGTCGGGGTGGCGCTGCTTGTACTCCAGTGGGTCGGATGTGGTACAGCGCTGCATGCTGATGGTCAGGACAACTGTTCAAGCCCTGGTTGCTGGCTGGCTGTGTGACTTGCGGGAGTGATAATGATGACGTCACGCTGAAGTAGTTGCACGAAGGCTGCGCTGACGTTCATACTCGGGGTCACCAGTGAAGGGATATGAGGAACAGGGTGTCAAGTTCACTCATACTCTTTAGAAAAGGGAGGATCCTCCGACCAGATGGATGTCGTATCTGGTGGGCAACTGCCCGATGATTGTTGTCGGGAAGTTGTATATATGCTATCTGCGCGGAAAACTCTGCTTGCGCGATGCATGATTGATGCGTTCGTTCGTATGTGGCGGTGTAGAGGCCGCCACACCCCGACCCACCAGCATCAGCTGTCCGCGCTATCACTTTGTTTACGAAATGCGTTCTTTCTGACTTTTTTCATTTTCTTCAGCTCCTAAGGATCATCGCGTGATGTTATATTGCCTATAGCAGGGAAGGCGAACCAATGGCAGACGTGCTATTGGTGGCACGTTACGAAAAAACGATGCCGTTCGTTTCAGGAATTTAGATACCTAAGTCATCTAGTTTGCAACAGCAAAAGTTGCATTTATTTGTTATTTCATTTAAATAAATATAAAATCATTAATTGTGACATAACCGTACAATAACATAGCTATTATTGTGGTAGTACAATATAGTTGCAAATAAAGAGTACCTGTTGTTGTGAAAGGAGGTATACAGTTTTATGGGTTTAGTACCCAATGGGTGCCAACGGAATACTTTTACTAAGCCTCCGGTATGTATGTATCTAATGAACCATTATAGGTAGATAGTTGAAATCAGGTCTGTTTGTGTCACGTCATTTTTTGTTTGTTTGTTTGTTTGGCATCTCGCAGGTCAACCTATGCGGTTGTCGTCTGCTTAAGCGGACTTGCCTGTGGATTCCCTAATAAATTAAGGCCTCCAGCCAGGACTTAAACTTATATACTAACTAAAACTAAGCGACAACGCTAAGGGCACCCCCTGTGGGGTACGAACCTTGGCTTAGGGCGTCGCTGGAAGAGGGCAGCAAATGACTAGCTGGATCAGGATTGGTAATATTTACGGACGAATTTAAAGCTACAGGCTCAGCGGCGCGGGCTGGCTCGAGCAAGGGTCGGGAGGGGCGTCGATTTGGGCTTCGCGGCGGGCTTCGGCGGCGAGGGCGGTAGGACGGCGATCGGGTTTTGGGCTTATGTAGCGTGCTAGTGGCCTTACTACTCTCCTGGAGGAGGGTAGTGGCGTCGTCGGGGTCGATTAAAGTATGCCTTGGTCGGCGAATACTGCTAATGCGAGAGGGAGTGTAGCGGGCGGCCGCTGTAATCAGGGGGATGTCACGTCATGGCCACATTCAATATTTATTTGGAAATTATGGCACGTAGATGTATAGAGCTTCGCCATCCCTGGCCTATAGCATTTCTCAACAATTGTGCTATCAAATACAAAAACCATTTTTAAATCCGACCCTACATACAAACAAATTTCACCTCTATATAATATTAGTATAGATTAATCTTATTTTTAGTTTTATAAGTACCTAGCAGTTGTGATAGGCCGGGCCGTATCATTGCAGCTGACTGCTCGATGGTACATAAAACATTTCAATTAAATATGTTGTAAAACAAATATTTCTCTGAAGTAACACACAGTTTCAACTCCACAATTCAATGGTCTTGTACTAAGGAAAATGTTTCACAAATCAAGTACAATAGGTACCTTCTAGTAATAAAATTAAAGTGTCCATTGAATGTGTATTAATTAAATGTTTCTCAGAAAACAAAAGGAAACAGTTACAATGAGGCGCGATTAGTAAATCATTAATAAGACCAACAATATGGATTTGGCAGCGAGTGTCAAAGACAATAATTTTAATGTGACAATAATTTTAATATTACCTAAATTTTGTAAAACACACACTGTACTGTTGAAACATACATACATACTTAAACATACAAATAAATTAAATGGAAGGGAATGAAAAAACTTAATAATGGTTTTCAAATTATTTTATCTGTCGGAATCTTCACTGGCAGATAGCAGATAGCTTACGTTACACTTTATAACACTTATAAGGAGTAACGTAGGCTTACACTTTTATTTTAGAAAAAGAATTAGGGATCCGCGCAAAAAAAAATAACATGAAAACCAATCCTATAATAATACCTTTGCACGCCTAAACCACTGAACGGATTACGATAAAATTTGGCAATGGGAATAGATGGCATCCTGGGGAAAAACATTTACTTTTTGTACCGGTACCACGTTTCCGTGGAATAATTTCCGACATCCATGCGCGTGACAGGTAGTCTACAATATAATACGAACCATTAATAGTAATATGCATAGGCACTTTTAATGGTTCCTTATTAGTAGATTAATAGATAAAAACAGAATTTCGGTGGTTTTCTAACAACAATGGGAGTCACATTAAAATTCTTTCCATCTTATTCTTCGCGTCAATGGCACAACACTTGTTTAAATAATGTTGGCCCAAAACTTTGCCACTTCCACGGCGTTATCGGTGGCAGCGCAAGGTCACTTTGTCTGCCCCCTCCCGACCCTTGCTCGAGCCAGCCCGCGCTGCTGATCCTGTAGCTTTAAATTCGTCCCAAAATCTCTCCAAATCCTGAACCAGCTAGTCCCTTGCTGCCCTTTTCCAGCGACGCCCTAAGCTGAGGTCCGTACCCCACAGGGGGTGCCCTTAGCGTGTAGTCGTTTAGTTTTTAGTTAGTATTTAAGTTTAAGTCCTGGCTGGAGGCCTTAATTTATTAGGGCACCACAGGCAAGTCCGCTTAAGCAGACGACAACCTCACAGGATGACCTGCGAGGGAAGGATAAGAGATGGAGCATAGTTTTAATCATGGTGATTCTTTCCTAGTTATGTGTGATTAATTTAGAGGTATTCTTTTCAAAAGTAAAAATAAAACAAAAACATCAACTTTATCCGGGTTATCATCACATAAACCAATATATATAACCATTCTTGACATTTATTTTTTAATAATTTCTTTCAAATGTTACGAACAAAACAGACTATTTGCTGCCTGAAATTGAAAACCGTTAGAAGGGTTGGTAGTACTTAGTACACCAAAATATATAAACGAGAATAAAATAAAAAGTGTTAGTAGGTAATTTGTTAGTAAACAAAACAAGTTATCGCTCCTGCGAACAGATGCGAAACGTGACAGGACACAAAGACACCGTGTGTCGCGCGAAGAGCGGTGCCTTTGTGTCCCGTCGCATGCCGCGCAAGTCTGAACGAGCCTACACACAACATTTACTTAGTCTATTTCCTATTCCTGTGTACACCTGCCCAGTACACAGTAAATGGACCATCAATTTTGCATCCATACGTTCTGAGGACAGTGCTGGTGCTACCACGGACCTTATTCATCATCGAAGCAGTTCTTTTTCTAATGACGGCGTAAAAATCGACGATAGATGCATCCGCAAACATTGCGGAAACACTTCAGTACCAGGGCTTTTTCAACACTGCCCTCAGATAATCGTTAAACTAAACATGCAGGGTGTTGCAAGCTCGCCGCGTAAAGGCTCCCCCAAAACGGCGCGTCGTGCTGTGGCATCGCGCCAGTGTGTACGAGACTTAAAGTTGATCCACATAATGTACGTGTTATACGTACAAACTCACATTCTTGACAATTAAAAGCAGTGATCGGATAATCGGGCGCTAATACACCTAAACTTCACTTTTATTCCCACGAAAGAATAATACGGACATGCCTTTCAGAATCCCGGATCGCGGAATAGTTTGAAATTCCTGATATTGCTAAGAATGTTACCTGCATACAAAATGTAGTTAGAACTCGTTGTCAAAATTAAAAAAAAAACATTGAATAATTCTTACATATTTAAGGCAAGCAGGTGCGACGCCACAGCGCGACACAAAGCCACCGGTCGTCGCGTACCACGCTGCGCCTTTGTTTCGCACTGTGGCGTAGCGCCTGTGTGTGGGAGCCTTTACTCGTACTTTAAAGGTGGCTGTTGTAAAAAATAATTGCATTCTTTTTAGATTTAAAAAGCCGATTATATTGGAACTTTTTATTTACACAGAACATTGAACTTTTTATTTACAGAGAATTGAGAACATTTGTTTTAAATAAAACAAAGATACTAAATCAAAATAACCACTGCTATAATTTCGTTAAGTTTAATTTAGTAGCAAAAACTCAAACTCAAAGTCAAAGCATTTATTTTAAATAAACCAATTACAGGCACTTTTGAATTATCAAGGGGTTGGTCAGTCAGAAAGATGAAGCTAGTAGCGTAGTAGGTACCTATGGAGAAGAAAGGGCAAGAAACTCTTTTAAATAGTATTGTTATATGAAATTACATCAGTCTACATCAGTTTACATCAGTCTCACATGTACATACATAAAATAACGTCAGGGACTGTTTTCGTGGGCAAACCCCACATTCTTGAGAATGGTGCCAATTCGGTAATGCGCCGAGTGGATACTATATAGATTTACCTACCCACTCCTCATCATCCGCCGAGCCGATTCCCATCTATGCTGGGATTGGCTTCCAAACTAAGCGGATGCAGCCGTGTGCTAGTTTATTTATTGATTTATCAAACATACTTTAATTAACATCACAAAAATCCATAACAAAAAAAAGGAAACACTACAAGATATACAATGGGCGGCCTTATCGCTTTCTGCGATCTCATTCAGACAACCTTGGAATGGACAGCGATTTGCCTAGACATAAAAAAGGGTTTTCGTTGGTGCAAACAATAATTATACTAAATGCTATAACATATAATAATATACTAAAACAGATATATCCTAAATAATAGATACATAAATACATAGGTACATACTAAATATATAAGCAACAAAATTGAATGAAGACTATAAATAGTTACAGTTTTACGAGAACAAGATCACAACGACAAGTAATGTTCCTTCACAAGTGTTTTAAATACATGTAACGACTGCACGCGTTTTATTTCAACAGGTAATGCATTCCACAAACGAGTGGCCTGGTCCGTAAACGATTGGTCGAGAAAAGTTGTGGAATGCATAGGCATTTTAAGCTTCAAGTTCTCTGATGACCTCAAAAATTTCATGAGGGAATCACAAAGATACTCTAAACGTTTCTTGAGATAGAGAGTAGTAGAAGGGGACAAGAGCACGTTATACGAAAGGGAAAGAATATGAGCATTCCAGTGAAGACGAATTGGTAACCACTTCAGCTTCATACGAAATTCGCAAACATGGTAATATTTGCGCGAACCGAGTTTTTATATGAAACTGCAATCGTTTCCGAACTCCACAACCCAGCTGGGTGACAAGATAGTGTGGAAACCGTCATCGAGCGCATTTGCAAACATTTGCGACGCACTCAAATGCAGCGGCAACCCCAACAGCATTCTGAAAGCATTATTATAATGGATACGCAGGAAGTTGTAGGCTCGTTGCGTATACGGAACCACCCACAGGCCGCTCGAGTAAAAAGATTGGCAATATGCCCTAAAAAGTGTTATTTTTACGTCTTTAGTACATTGAGCGAAGCGCTTTCTATAACTGGGTCATCTTTTATGTCCTCCGTGACCAGATGACCGACATATTTAAAGTTCTTCACAACTTTCAATGGAGTTCCATCGACCATGATCGGAGGCAATTTACTAGGTCTCTGTTTTCCAGCCCAAAAAATCAGTCCCTCACTTTTTTGTAAGTTGAACCTGAGACCATGACCATGCGTAACGTTCACAAATTTTAACCAATTTACTCAGGGCGTTAACCGATGGGGCAAGCCGAATAATATCATCAGTAGCTTATGTTGTTGACAAATGTTCCGTCAATGTAGTATCTGACATGCGTAATACGTAGCTCCTTGATCAACTAGTTTACATATAGCTGCATATAAAAGAGGCCGGTAGATGTGAGGCCACCAATGGCTGCCTTACACAGCATTCCAACTTATATTCGTCAAATAGTGTATCCATACCACCTGGTTAGTAGAATTTAAGAATACGGTTATATTCCGTTGGCATCCCCGTTCCCTCTAGCTTTCGCCAGAGTATGGCATAGGCAACTGTGTCAAAAGCTTTTGACAAATCGAGGAAACAGGCAAATACAAGCATCATCGTTTCTCTCCGTGTAATACCTGACAGTATGCTTAAGGCGTAAAATAGCACTCTTAGTGGACAGTCCTGCCCTGAAACCGAATTGTGTGTCATGTAAATGTAAGTACCTACTGAGACATGGAATGTGTAATTATGTGGAATTATTTCCAACCTCTACCCTGGCGGAACCGCGAGTAAAAACTAGTAATTGAATAAAAGCACATGGTGTAGGTAATAATTCTACAAAGTATCTAAGTATAAGTACTTTCCCCAGAACACCAAGGTTATCTAAGCTACATGTGTTCTAATTAGTTTATTTATCATTTACATCTTCAACGAGACAAAACAATTTCGTTCCTATCAATCACATAGACGCGCAAAGGCCATTACTTCTTATCAGATTAATTATTCCGCATTCAGCAATATTAGTTGTCCTTCTTCTTTATTCTGAAACTAGCTTCAGCACGCGACTTCATCCGCGTGAAAGTGGTTGTTCTCCCCAACTCATCGCACCGCATTAAATCGTCCGCCAACGCTATTACTTACTGCCCTCTTATGTATATCGTGACTTAAAAAACGCAAAAATCCATCCACAATAATCGAGCTATGAAATACAAAAAGAACCAAATCTGACTGTCAATCATGTGAATCAAATCAACTCCAGAGATTAGCGCGTTCAAACAAGAACTCTTTTGCTTTATTAAATGTATTAGGATAGATTAGTATAGATGTCATATGAGACACATGAGTCATGGTGAAGAAAAACATTGTGAGGAATCCTGCACCCTAATTGAGTCACACACAAATAATCCCAATCTGAATCATTCTGAAGGATATTGCTAATCCATTGCTTCAAATGTTCGAAAAATTTAATGCTCAACAACGCAAATTACGCAATGAATATTGTTTTGCTGTCAAAGTCAAAGCATTTACTTCAAATAAGCACATAAAAGGCATTTTTCAACGTCAATATTTAAATTAAAATAGAATTGATTCCGAAAGGCAGTTTCGTATGGAGATGAAAGGGCATGAAACTCCACCGTTACTCTTTTAAAATGTTTTTCAACATTTTGTATACATTCATTATATTTTATATGAGAAGATGGATGCACCCAAGAATAAAAATACTCAGGAATAAAAGCTATTACTACCGCGAGGCCTAAGCTGAGCTTTGCATTTGTGTGAGTATGAGTATATTTTATTACCAATCGCACCAGAGTGATCTCTCACCGCCTCAGGCCGATTGTCCGATTGGCCAATAGCAAAGGACGCGTCGCTGTGTACACTCACGCAAATGCAAAGCTCAGCTTAGGCCTCGTGGACTGTACGCAATTACTCCTCTGGAATCATTGGCCTAATAAATTCCCAGGTAGGGCAGGGTTATAAGGTCTTTCCATAAGGAATTTCTTAGTACGGCAATAGGTTAGCCCCCTATTACATAAGAAATAATAATAACGGGCTAAATCTAGGTGTAGCCTACTATAGGAACACCTCTGCCTAACCCTTCAAGGTTTACATGCGTGATGTTATGTTAAAAGTAACATCAAATCAAATCAAATCATTTATTTTCATAATACATGTTAGAAAGGTGTAACAGGTTTAAAATTTACATTGGTATAACCTAATGAGGTGTGAAAATTAAAATAATTATTAGGTACTTATCGCAACATCAAATATACAGAATACATTTTAAATCAAACAAACGTCGTAAACGTTCCTGAGCTAGTCTACAACAAAGTTAGGATAGGATACAACTAAACGATGACGATTGCCAACAAAATTATAATTATAATTAATGATTATTCTAACTAAAACCCACTTGTATTAATCAGGCGTGTTTATGCCGAAGCGACCGCAAAACTATTCTATTTAATAATTGAATATGAAACAAATGAACCATAAACGTGAACAGCTCCATTTATTTACTTTTTTACCTCGGTATTAAAAAAATTCGTCATGGTGTTTTATAACTCATGATACTCGTATATAACAATAAAAATACTGGCAATAATCCAAACAAACACATTTACAGAGGACACTACAACACAATCTATTCATTTCACATCTATCACACAAGAATGTTGTTTATTATTAACACGAAAAGCATTTTCAAACAAAATTATTTTTGCGGTTGTATCCGAAAATATCACATTACCTAAAAGCTATTGACATATTTAGCAAAATTCAATTTGTTTTGATTATAGGATCCATTAATACCTCATACCTTATGTGTATAGTTTTTTTTTTAATGCTACACTTAATTAGTTTTTCCCTAAATTCACTACACCATTCTTATTTAATCCCTCACCATATGTTTGGTACCCAGGCATTTTAATCAAATTGAATTATTGCAACAATTAAGAAACCGCAACATCGCACTTAACTATTTCATGACTCAGCAGTGAGTACTAAAACTAAGAAATTGACATTATCATAGTAATTATAACACTAAAGTCATCAATTATTATTAACCAATTTAATGATGACAATTTATTTTTCACTATTAATGAGTCTAGCAATACTGGAAAGGTGTTATGATTTGTTAAACAAAATAATAACAACAAAAACAGACTCGACAACAGTTTTAATTGAACAGGGTTCATAAAAAACCAGGAGTTCCGATTACCACAAAAATAAAACTAGTTTAACGTTAATAACCCTACTACTTGGATAAACTCATAATAATGAATTTTATAATGCCAACTTCGCCACGCTGGTTTTCGGAAAGGGTAGGCAGAGATTATTCATTTAGATCGCTGGTAACCATTAGACCAATGAATAGGACAAGTAGGTACGAGCTCAACATAGCATTGTATTAATAGAAGTAATTAATTGTTTTTTTTTTCTTCATTAAAAAAAACACAGCCACATCACATACATTAAACTTATGCTAGAAATAATCTTAATAACTAAAGGATTAATGTACATGACAAATACGGCGTACATCGCATTGATATACAATTTCTTGCAGCCTTGAAATCTAATACACTAAACTAAAACTAAAACAGATTAATGTGATTAAGACTACACGAAACAAAACAAAAAATATATCTATAAAAGTTAAAAATATAAATTTAATTGAAATTAAAAAACAACTTGGCAAGGATAGCGTGATTTTATTTCTGAATATGATGGAGATGATAGTTAAGATGAAGTTTAATATAGTATTATTGTATTCGTTGCTCATCCGTATAATTGGACACTGTAACCATAGATTGGTTTTTACAAAAGGTGTACTAAATACCTTTTTTTTGCCTTTGGGTAAATTCTTGGAACTGCAAAGGAAACACTTTGCAAAAGGCAACTGCACTGTATTTGTCCCTTAATTCGTTTTATGGAAGATGCATAAATCTAGCAGACGTCTGCGATCAAAAGCGAAATCATTAAAAAAAAAAACCTTCCATGTATGGCTTTCAGTTACTGGTATGGTAGTAAAAGTGGTTTTTGAAGCGCAATTCCAGAGGGTTTTACCCTCTGGAATTGCGCTTCAAAAACCACTTTAGGAGACAGCTAACCCAATTGCAATAAATAAACATTGTAATAATCATTGATTAAAAAAAAAAGAATTTGAATGACCAAGACCGAGAGCATAATTGTAGAGAGTTAAAACAGGTACTGTAGCGGTCAATTTGTACTAAAAGATAAGTAAACAAAACAGCATCTTGCAACTGAACTTCGTAAGATATAAAGTCTGGGTAGGTATTGATATTGTTGTCACAAACAAAACATAACCTTAGGCCTGATTCGCTGAAGGCAAGGGTGTACCTATGGGATTGTCATAATGCCTAGATGTGTGTATATTATTGTCATAAGCCTCAAGTTATTGTTTTGGTTTCAGCGCAACAAGACTACGAAGACTATTGGCAAAATGACTACGACGGAAACTATGACAACTACAATGATGCCTTTGATGATAGCAATGATAATACAGACGTAAAACAAGCAGATACCATACACGCCGAAGTACAAGATGTGCCAGAACCAACCAAAACTCAAACAGAATCAAAAAACGATAAATTCGAAGACTATCAAATTGAAGATAACAGATCGGATTCGACAGAAAAAGAAAAAGTTGAGGAAAATAAAGAGGCTGAAGCCGCAGTAGCTGAAGAAACTCCAGCAAGTGAGCAAGCCGAAGAACATAGAGTCTTACCATTACAAGAGCCAGAACAAAATAATGACGACTTTCAAGAACTTAGCCTTGATGATGGCACGCGGGGTGGGGCGGTTAACGACATCGCTCCTCTACCTGTACCAAAGACAGATGACAACAACGACAACAATTTTGAGGATAAAAAAGACATTTTGAACAAAGATCAAGATTATTTAGACGAACTAGATCAGGCACCAGTCGGTGATGATACGGATATGGATAAAATCATTGAGGAAACAAACAAACTTCTGGCAGAAAGTGATGATGCTCTTAATGTAAATGATTATGATAACTCTGATGAACAGGAAAAGAGCGATGAAGACGTGTTCAGTGAAAATAATGATGAAATTGAAGAAGATACGCCTGCAAAAATATATACCGATCTGAACGCTGATTTAGACAAATTGTTTGAAACTCTTGACAAATTAGGTGATGATAGCTCCGATGAAAACGAAGAGACTGATGAGGAAGTAGCGGACGACGTCCAAGGTTATGAAGAAAAATACGGCAAGCCATATAAAGAAGACGTCGTCCTCTCATGGCGAAACGCGGAAGTCGATGCTGCAGTGCCAGAAGACTCGAAACAAAGTGACAAAACTGCTAATGACAATAATAGTGAAGCAGCAGACGAGAATGTAGTCTCTGCTGAAGCGGCGGATGATGATGACTATGAGAACGTAGATGATAGCAATCTATCTAAAATTTTCGCTGAAAATGCCAATGCGTCCAACGAGAATGACGAAAAAGATCCACAAGAACTCGTTGAATTATATGTTAACAACGAAAAAAATGCGACTGAGACTACTGCAGTTTTACTAGAGAAAACCAATGAAGTAAAAGAAGCTGTTGACTATGCTGACAACTATGACGTGCCTAGTGACAGCGAACCTAACGCTGACGATGACATTGACAGTGTTATCAAACAAATATTCGCTGATGATGTCAAAGAGCCCCAGTCGTATGGAAACGATGCTTTGGTTGACGAGAAGCAAACCAAAGAAGAGAACGCTGAAGAATTTGAAGGTGTTGAAATGAAAACTACCAACGCTGAAAAGGACACCACACAAAAGTCAATTATGGTTGATGATCTAAACAGCGCAGAGCTCAGTGATCTCATGACCCAGTTTGTTGCCGCTCATAAAGAAGAATTCGACGTAAACTCTGAAAATTTCGCAAAACACGTAAAGCCTATTCATATAACTCTATCTGTGGATGAACCTACGGTTGTCACTTCACCGGACTATCCTGAGCCCTATCCTACAAACAATATTATTGATTGGGTATTCGATGGACCCGGTATGGGTATTGAATTGAACATTACCAGCTTTGCTGTCAACGGCGCTATCGGCGACTATCTGCTTGTGAAACCAGGTAAATGTTATGAATTTATTGGTTGACATAAAAAGTTCATGTAATAGTAGGCCGAGTCGCACGATGTAAAATACGGCTACGCTGATGATGAGACTAAGAGTAGTTAAATTAAAAGAAGTCACGAAGTAATTTTTAAAAAGATTAATCAGTTTTATTACTCTAGGCTTTATTTTCAATTTTTCGACGTATTCATGAACTTAAATATGCAATAAACATAGGTTTCATAGTTAAATGATTCATGTTTTCTTTTCAACTTGATAGACATTGGTGTCTCACCAACAGTTAAAAGCGTATTTTAAAGTAATTAACACACGAGTTTAATTACCTGTTATGATTCAATGCGTATTATGCTTTGTTTCATTATAAAACTCTGTTTATTATAGTGATTTTTTGAAGTTCATTAACCACTAACCAAGATTCCATGAAAATTTGCTTTTTTTACTGTAATTGTTTACAGACACATGTTTTCAGCTGTATGGTTTGATTGACTCATCATAACAAGCAGTAAGTGACGGTTGTTTGGCAGCACATTTAATTAGATCCTTTCAACCAGGAGTCAATGCATGTATTTTTACTTCTATTAAGCACACCAACAGCTCAGTCACTTACTTTTTTTATACAGCTTCAAACGGAATTTCAGTAACCCTACAAACAATATAAGGCCAACCCTAGTAGGTACTTAAAAAAATGTTAAAATTCAAGCCGCAAACTCATCTCAGCGTCATTCAATGTCAAAAACATATTTTTTTTTTTGTTAAATTACAGGTTTCTTTACATATATTACAGACATAAGCCAAGTTACTTCACGGTTAAAATTTCAATAAAAACAGACATATTTACAATAAAAATTTATGGCTTATAACTATATCCTTGGACTGTTCACAGGTGGTCTCGACGAGTCCGGCAAGGAAGGCCTCATCTTCTCCCATCGCCTGACCTCTGTGAGAAAGTACAGGTTCACTGACGTAAACCGCATGTTCGTCAGATTCGAAGCCAAGCCTGGCTGGCAGTTCCAGAGAGGCTTCTCTTTCAGTGTTAAATTGATCTGTAAATATATCTTTATTCTTTTTAATTAGTTATGAAGAGGTTGGTAGTATTTTGTTCACAATAGTTGGAACAGTTGCCTTTACAGATTTTGTAAGATGGCGTTAAAAACGAAAATAGACTCGCCCTTTTACGTGGGATTTGAACATAACATTGATTTAAACTCCCAACCTCCTACTGACACATTCATCACATGATCTAACCAAGGTAATGTCTGAATTTGAAAAGAGACCGCGACCTATGTGTTTCTTCAATGTTTCGTCTCAGATTACTCGGTTTGGAAACACCGACCTCATATAGTTTAAAATTATTATTAGGTATTTATTTTGACGTAAATGTGTTTTTACAACCAATTCACGGAAATAAAATATAATCTATGAAGTAATTCCAATACCCGACCCACCTCTTGCAGGGCCACTCCCAACATTCGGTGACGAGGTGCCAGAAGCCGAGGCAGTAGCGAAACTTCCCGAAGAGACCCTGACCCTCAACCTAGCTGGCCTGACCCTGTCGAAGTTCAACGAGATCAGGGAGCAGTTCCTAGAGCTGTTATCTGATATGGCGAAGGAGTATATCAACGACAACAAAATTACACCGGGATTGAATACTACGTGAGTTTAATTGTTCTTTTTGCTTCTACCATTTCACATGCTCCATCTGTTGACCTGCCTAAATTGTATTGTTAAAATAACTTTAAACGATTGAGTCCATCCTGAGCTTATTAATAAGTTAGTCTGTATGGTTGTCTTATATTCATGAATATACAAATGATAAAATTATTAAATTAAATTGTAGATTCGGAACAATTTTTAGTAGGTAATGTCGTACGAGTATAAAATTAATGATTCAGGCTGGCTGGCATCAGTAATTCGTTTCCCGTAGAAACTCTTTTACTTTAAGTCTGACAACCACTCTTACCAAGGTGTGGCTGCAATTAATGGATAGCTCGCCGTCCGGTAAGGACCAGGCCAGGGTCTACAGCGTGTCGTGTTCCACGCGGGCCTCAAAGAGAAGTCAGCACTAAATGCATGGGTCCATTAGGGCCGATGCTGTCGGGGCCGCGGGTTGTTCTAAAGAGATACCGTGGGTTTTAGTCAGTTAAAGTCTGACACTCCCTCGCCCTCCCGCTCCAGCCAGAGCGGGAGAAGTCATTTGATGATTTCTCACCCAAAAAAAACAAAGTCTAACCAAGGGGTATCGTGCTACCCAGTTACTGAGTTGTGGACGTTAGATAAGTGGTAGCTCGATGTAAAATACTAGTATTTAGCTGTATCCTATGAACTGGAAGCCGACCGCAATATAGTTTGAAAAGGGCAGACAGTTTATGTGAGGCTCCTGCATACCCTTTTATGTTTGTTGATAGTTAAGTGTAGAGCAAGTGTGTGCCATCAATTTTTTACGAGCACAGGCTCTCTTAACTGGAGACTGGAAGAACTTTCCGAATCCGGTAATGGTTGCTCGATGCTGCGGAAGTTACTTCACGGTTAAGACTTGTGTCAGAACTGGCAGACCTTATTTGACTTCGAATAGCAGACAGTGGGACATTCACGTCATAACTTTCTGAGATATCATGCTCTGTGTGGCTGAGATGACTACGCACACACTACACAGACACAATCCTCTTTATCAGCGGATTCCTGATCAGATCTGATGATGATATCAACGTCTAAGAAATATTTATATTCAAAATGGATGACATCCGGTTCTTTGCCGAATTCCTAAAATGTTCAATGACGAATTTACATCTAGATAGCTGATTAATTATAGGTCGTAGACATTACTCATAGAAACAGCAACAAAGTAATAACCAAGTTACGAAAACACACTACAACATGAAAAATTACTTTAATTTCGAAAGTCGGTGTCTTTAGTTTTGTATTTTCGTTTATTGCCACCAACTTCTGAAAGAAATTTTTTCATTAGTGTTTTTTTTTTTGGAGACAATTGGTAATGTTTTTGTTGTTTTAATATTTAAGGTTTTTATTTTTCACTTTTAAGTTGTGCTATCTTCTACCTTACGTAAATTCGCATAAGACCACTATTTGCTATGTGAATAACAGTGCACACAATACAATTTATATAGGAACACCGCGCGGGATTTCCAAACCAAATAAAAAAAACATGAAAACAAGGAGAACTCAGTGTATATAGCATTGGTTTGATTAACATAGATGAAAACTTTCATGCCACACGCTTCATCAAAATTCAACGCACTTAGAAATAGGATTGGTAAGCATGGTTAACGCACTATAATATTTTTATTTAGTCAAGTCATTTGCTAGTTAATTATTATCATGCGTGATACAGATTGTATGGGGTGCAGGAGCATGCAGTGGCATGCGGTGGCCCAGTAGTAATAACCCCATGACCCCGACTAGATGTAGGTCATGGGTTTGAACCTAAGCAGGCGCTTTACTTTGTATAAATAATGTCATCACCACTGCTCTCAAAACAATGAAAGAAAACATAGCGAGGTAACTGTAATTTCCTAGAATAAAAAATTCGAAGACACGTGACGTAGACCAACCCGCACTGGGCTTGCGTGATGGATTATAGCACACTCCTTCTCGAAGAGAGAGTCCCAGCAGAAGGGAACAATACAGGCTGATTATGCATGCGTGATACTGATAACTCACATTCTACAATCAAATAATCTCAATCAGCAATGAATTAAAATTGTGTTTTTGTTAGATCTAACCGATATAGATTCAGGAATTATTTTATCGATACAAGAAATCAATGACATCGAATTCTTGGTAACTTCCTAAAGTACATTTTTGTGAAAATACTATCAGATAAAACAATTAACACTGAAAAACATTTAAAAGTAATTGAAATTTTAAAAATAACCTGTACTTAATTGTCTAACTGAAATACAAAGACCTCTTTTCATACAGAGAAGAAACAAGCATTGATCACCTCGCTTGCGCAGGGTCAAATTAAACTAGCTAGCCAAACGCAGACGTGATAGATATAGATATAAATATAGAAAAGGTGACTTCGACTTTAGAACCACCTCCTTTTTTACGTCCGTTAAAAAGGTATGGCTGTGGTAGGTTCTTTCCGGATGAACTTCTTCACAAAGAGCTCTACTACTATGGTCCTTGCAATTTAAGAGCGCACATGATGTGAATTTTATGTCATTAACATAAGATTTAATTTGCAATGATTGACGCGCGTTCGTGAAATGTACCAACTAAACTAAACTGGGTTGTTCACTGTTCCGTGTTCATTTGTTTTTTCCTATGAGCTTATTGGCACAATGACAAGCCCTCTTTGGCGACACGTGGCCCCTGACATGTGTCCCCCTATGAACGCCTGCATTGTTTTCTATTCCTATAATGTTCACCGACCGTTGATGGTTAAAAATAACAGTCTCATAACTTTGCACGTTTCAAAGCGTAATTAACTTGAAAGTGTTAATAAATTTTCAGAATTTTTGTAGCTGAAATTAGCTCTAGAATAATGTCTTTAAATACGTTTTTGTACTCCAAAAAACTATTAGTATCCACAACGTCTATTAGTTAGTATAGCGCAGTTCCTATAATATAGGTACTAAAGGATCGTTTGCAATACTCCCATAAAAAAACACTTAAGCTGATGTTTTTTTTTTCGTTTTTCTTCAGAAGGTTAAACGATAAAGTTGTCAAAGTGACGAAACAATGTTGCTACTTATTTAATTTCGCTGATGCTCATTTGTTTTGGTGGCGTAGGTAACTGAGTAATATGGTATTAAAATTATAGTCGGTATTAAAAAATAATTGTGTCGTGATGGCGCATTGATTAAGGCCTCAACTTTTATGCACACGTTGTTGGTTCAAATCCGAGCAAGTACCAAAATCACTTTCTTTCATTCATAATTATTACTATGTTTTATCTTGGACATTACTGACATCGGTGGAAGAAAATATTGTGAAGAAACCTGGATTTATAATTGACATAATATGTCTGAAATTGCCAAATTTTCGGCAATATTTTCCATCGTTTCTTTTTCTAAAAACCGTTTTCCGACAATTTCAAAACATTAAAAAAATAAAATTAACCAAATCGGTCCAGCCGTTCTTATGTCATGCGCTTTTCCAACGAACAGCATTTCATTATAATTTTAATTTAATTACATATATTAATTAGGCTTAACAGGAAAATATCTGAGTTACGTGTGTGTTGTTTTACCATTAAAGTTATGTGTAATTCGTACGGCATGTTGAATATTTCGATTCATCATTAATAGGTTATAATAATATAACCAGTCTATTATTGCTCTGCAAGGCAACGACCTCTTCCCATACAGAGAAGGGCCGAGCATTGATCGCCACTGTTACTCATTCTTAACTTATGTCATCAATTCATTAATAATTAGGTGCTTTAAGCAAAATTGCATTATAATACAATTATTTTTATAACAAACTACCATGTTTCTCTTAAAAAATCTTTCTATGCTTTTTTGAAAATCAGTAGCGTTAAGATAAAATGAACTAATTATTCTAAATGCGGAACTCTCAACATTGTCGCATCCAAAGTTGAACTATGCGCTATACATACGTAACATGTACATACTGACAAGAGTATTTCTATTCTCGTATCTTTACGTCATACTGACCCAGTTACGTATCATTTTGACTAACAATACCTTTTCACTGGACGAAATGTACAAAGAAAATCTAAAACAGTTACAAAAATCTTTTAAGAAAACAGAAAAAAACAAATGAATGAACAGAAAATTAGGGAGTTCGTAATTCTTGTTCGGGTGGTGCAAGGTACGCATGCGTGAATCGGAGCTCCACGCAAGCGCGGTATAAACGTCAAATCTATTTCAGTAAAGCATTAGAGACGAGCTTATGAAACCGATTTTAAACGGAATAATATATTATAAAAAGTAATTGTAAATACACTAAAAAGATAACAGTGCGGGAAGTGTTAAACGTGTATAATGTGCACAGAAAAGACTGCAACATGTCAAGAATAAGAGTGATATTCCAAAATGCAGCATTGCGACGAATCGATTCGAACGTTCCCTGATGCCAAACACAGAATTTAGTGTCAAATATACAGAATGGAGCCTCTGATAGATAGGAACAACTTCGCTATAAGCGCGATGGTCACAGTGGCTATGCAGATATTATTCTTTACTATAGCCTCGCTGTTCCAGAATGATAAAGTAACTGACTTCACTGGCGGGGCTAATTTTATTATAATAGCCTTGCTAACCTTCTTTCTTGGTCAGGGTGGCTCCCACCTCAAGAGTTATGACAGCAGGCAGCTAATGGTCACTGCATTTGTGTGCCTCTGGGGCGTCAGACTCTCTGGCTACCTCATCTACAGAATCTACCATATAGGTAGAGACAAACAGTTCGAGGATCGTAAGAGCAATACGCTAAGGTTCGCAGTGTTCTATACGTTTCAGGCAGTGTGGGTGTATATTGTGAGTTTGCCAGTTATTATCATGAATTCGCCGCATCACTCTTTCCCTAAGTCGCCGAAGACGATGACGACTTTGGATTCGGCTGGCGCAGGAATTTTTGTCACAGGACTGTTGATCGAAACGTATGCTGATTTGCAGAAGTTTGCGTTTAGACAGGAGCCTGAAAACCAAGGAAAATGGTGCAATGATGGACTTTGGGGACTGTCAAGACATCCTAACTACTTTGGTGAAGTAGTTCTCTGGTGGGGAATTTTCATAATATCTTTAAATGTTATAAACGGCGTCGAATGGATCGCGATACTATCACCATTATTTACGACAGCGATCATACTGTTCTTATCTGGCATACCACTGCTCGAACGATCCGCGGACGAAAAGTACAGAGATAACCCAGATTATTTGTATTATAAGGCATCGACGTCGCCCTTGATACCGATACCACCTGCAATTTACGTGGAAGTACCAAGATTCTTGAAGTTTGTGATGTGTTGCGAGTTCCCTATATATGACTCTACTACTGACGAGTTTCCGGCTCCAACTATCGTGACTGAGACAACCAGCATCTCTATGGTTCAATCTCAGACATAGCTAACAAACGCCGCGCGCGATCTCGCCGCGGCTAATGACCAAATAATCAAGAACCCTGATCAGAAACAATTGTGATACACAGCCGAGGACAGACAACACCGGCTGCCAAACTCGTTGCCACTCAAACAAAATAACACTGTAGATATGAACCTTCACAATAGTTATATGGAAAATATTAAGAAAAGTAAACACATAGCCTTAGGACTTATAGAAGAGACGAAGGATTATAGCGCTGCGACAACACCTGATAATGATATTGAAAAGAGCATAGATTTAGCTGTGCCCAGTACTAGTCATGCAAAACGACCTACAGAAATAGTTAAGTATGGTAAAATTACTTTTAACACGACAGCGATATTGCATCACTATCCTCAAGTATCTAATAATGAATTGAAGTTACACAGCACTAAGGGTGCCAACAAGAAAACAGACTTGAATCTCCAGGAGCCTAAAGTAGATAATAATAATGAATCGACTTCAAAAGAGGTAGTTGTTGATATTATAAAGAAAGATAATTATAATAATAATGATACAGCTAAGGTTGACTTAACGACTGACAATGCTATTGAAGTAGTGAACCAACCGGTGAAATTTACAGAAGAAAAGCTTGTATGAGATTGGGAGTTAACTTTTTACTCTGTACATTTTAGATTGTGTAGATTTTGGCATCAATACTTGAAGCCTACATGGACATATCGCGATGGATGTTAAGACTGGCCACAGAGAAACAAATGTATCAGAGAGACAATTTAGATGTGATAAGTGTAAAGTCCTCATAGCATAGATGGAATCCGTCTCATTTAGTATAAATGTTAGATTAACAGATAAGAATAATGTATAAAATATTTACCTAGAGGATCTAGAAGAATGTATTATCGGTGAGTTTTTGACACTTTAGCATGATTTTCTAATTTCATCTGATCCACAAAAATCAAACATTGAGCACTCTGTTCATTTGTTTTTTATTTATTCAAAGCTTAATATGTTTTGTTACAGCAGCCTTATCTTCACCAATTTGTAGTGCAATTAGTTTAACATTCGACGTATTTCTTATCTATCACATGAAACAGCACATTAACAATAACGACTGCGTTTAGGTAAACTTATTTATTATAGTTTAAGTAGTAAGACACCACTTTCTCCTTTTCATTAAGTGCTTTTTTGCCTTACTGACAGATGGCTTGCCTGATTATCAGCCCATTAGGCAACTCAGCCAGCGAGTTACTGCTGGGTCTTTTCCATGTTACGCCACGATACTCCGTTCTGTTTATTAATTATTTCTTCTACAAATAGCTTTCAGTCTAATATCTATATATAGTTAATAATATTGTTATGTTAAACCGCGTTACATGAACGTGCCTTGATCTACGTGATATCGCATTGCGCCTATGACTCAGAAACATAGTGGAAAAGTCTTAAGTGCTTTAAATTTAACCGGCACTTGTGCCCTTTCGAAATTAAACACAGCAACGGTGCTTTGCGGCACAAATGCTACATAAGCATTTGTACCGCACCACCATACGCCATAGCAAAGCTGCGTATTATAAAGGAGAAGCTATTTCTGTCTATATGACCGTAAGTGCAGTTATAACTCGAGAACCATTTATTCAATTTTAGTGAAATAAAATTCACTGGTATTATCTCTGGCTTGGTTTAAGCACGTTTGTTTTCGCTTACGGAGCTGTTAGTAGTGCTAGTCTGTCATAGGTTGACGCGTCAAAATCTTGGAAGTATCTTTCACACAAAACATTGGAAAATAATGTCGTAAAGTAATTGCATATTCATGTCATTGAATTGATAAGCACCAAACGAATGATAAGAACTTATTGATAAACTTGTCTGTGATAAACCATAGGAATAGGGACCTTGTATTAGCGAAAGACATTTGGAGTGATAATATCATGTTATTATTGCATGTATGATAAACTTTTTGGCGTCATCGATTTTCGGAGAGAATCAAAACGCGTAAAGGAGAAAACAAAGAACTTCATTCGTGACGTGAGTAAACGTAAAACTAGGAGAATGAGTTACAGCATTATACATAGGGAAAACTTGCAAACTTAAAATATGACGCGTTCTTGAAAATAAATCAGTCGTAATACAATTAATCAAAACACAGCAAGTAATCTGCCGAACGACGCCGGAGTTGATAGATATTAAGTATGCATATTAATATATGTATTCAAAAACAGTGACGAAGATCTCTTTTAAATACTGTAATGTTATGAATGTGTTCCATAAAGTTGAATTTTTTACTCTTTCGGAAGTAAATAGACCTGAGCTGTTACCCGAAAACACATGACCTGACTTACTCATAACGATACCACTTAAAAATAAAAACATCCTACCAAAAATTTATAATGTGTACGGTATGCGGGTTGCAGAATATTTAATACCTTTTTTTCTTAATAAACTTCCAGAAGACTTGCAAACGTTATACAAAACGAGTTCGAAAAGTTATAAGTACAAATCAAATCGTTTCCTTACACAACACTTCTCATAATGTTTTAAAGCGTGTAAAATGTAAAAAATCAAAATATAGATCAACGGCTCGCCAGTAAAAGATAAACCCTCAGAGGTTTTCGTTGTGTGGCTAAAACCAATTTGTGTATATGTAAAGTGGTTTAAAAATAAAGAAGGAAAAAAAGATTTTGCTAAGACATTTGGTGTTTATAGAACCCCTGTAGGTACAGTAAATATGACATAATTATGTTAGTACGTACAATTATTGATGTCTTTTTTCTCAAGAAGGTATGCATTTAATCACATACGAATGAAAAAACTGTAAGATATAGATTATCCCGGTTTACTTACATATCATTTGAAGTTTATTTTGAATTAATTTTAATTACGTCTCTGTGCTTTATTGTGCAAGACATGAATATCACTACTTAGTATAATAACCGTGATAATAACGCACAGTCTAGCGTCACTTAATTACTTGCCACTGTTACATAATTATAGACTTTGTAAATAGATCTTGACTAGCTGCGGTTATTTTGTTTCTTTTATTCAGTTAAATATCACTGGTCAGGTTAAGTGAGCAGAAACACATGTTGAAATTGACTAGAAAATTTTGAAAATCAAATCATTGTATGTGTAAACGTTTGCTAAACATTGGCCTCTCAATGACCGCTACAAGTAATAGTCACAGAAGATATTGCTCTCTTTATCTTGTCATAGATTATTGGTGATACTTAGTAGTGTTCTTATTCTGAAAAGTTCACTTCCAACCTTACTCTAGCGCATAATTCATTTGTTTTAAAAATTCATAATCGATAACTCAAAACCGTCTGAATTTTGAAGTGACGATGTATACAGCCAGTAACGCACAGTAACTTACACAAAAGTATGAAATAAATTGGATGCCATTGTGACTTGTGTACCCATGTTATCACTAATCGGATGTTATTATTGCACAATAGCATGAATTTTTTTTCCATGCAAGTGCAAATTACCGATATTTTCAAGCCAGATTATATTTTCAAAGACGTAATTCCTGAAGATGTATTAGAAACATAAATCACAGAACACGACCTTCAAACAGGAGATAAACTCAGATCTATTACAAGATCGGTTGAGCATGTTTATCGACGATTTTGTTTATGTTAAAAGCGCCATCAACTCATATTACGCATTGAATATTTTCCCTTGCTTTTACTTGTAGCTTTAGTTACATAATTATGAATAATAACATTATCGTTGTTAAATTTAGCTACTTTAAATTCATTGCTGGGCACAGGCATCCTTTTTTTTGCCATCAAAGTAGTTCCTGTCACATTCTGGTGTTAAATTCGATGAGTTTGATGTTTTCTTTATTTGTGTTGCAGCAAAACGTCCTACTTTGTCTAGACTTTTTCTATTGTCTTACAAAGTAGCAAAAAATTCGTTTAGACTAAATATGTACAAGGCTAAAGTTATAGAGATACCGTTTGTAAAATAGAGTGCTCTTTCGATCAACGTGAAATAAAAGTCTAACATCGTGGGGGCTATTTTAACCGGCATCTTAAAGCCAGAGGAAATACATTCAAAAGGTTTTTTTTTTCTAAAGGTTTGTGTCATCTTTTCCAGGTTGGAAGTAACACAGATCACCAGAACCGCTGTCTGCAACATCCAGTGGCCTGAATATGAGAACTGCGTGGAGCTGACCTTCGGGGTTCCCCTCCATTATGAGGAGGAGCCGGAAGAGCCGAGACTTAACGCCCAAGACTTGAAAGATATGTGGAGTAGTTATATTATCAAGGAGGAGTTCTCCGAGAGACTGCGTTCGTTGGGTATCACGGTGAGCTTGATTTTCTTTTTTTTTGGGTCTGACAGTTTTCTGGTTTGCTATATTCTGTTTTCTCCAGCTTTTCATTCTGCTCCGGTTATTTGTGCAGGGCCTACTGGCCAAGTACTACCGAAAGTATGTCCCTTAATTTCATCACTTTTTCTGTGAAGCTCGGATGATTTTTTAATGCACCTACATGAGACACTCAGAAAGTTTTGGGAAAACAATTTTTTTTATTATTGTTCTATAGGTAAACATTTTTTTTTATATTTTCAAAGTACTCTCCACTAGCCTCTGAACCAGTTTTCGATTGACTTATTCAAGTCCGCCGTAGATACCTCGTTAACAGCCTGCTCGAAAGCTGGCAGCGCATCTTCTGGCGACGAAAATTGTATCCCTTTGAGCAGATTTTTTATTTTCGGGAATAAAAAGAAGTCACACGGTGCTAGGCCAGGGCTGTAAAGAGGGTGATCCTGGAGTTTGACCGGCGTGCTGTCCAGAAAAACCCTCGTTTTAAGCGCAGTGTGCGAAGGCGCGTTGTGGTGGTGGAGCAGTAGCCCGCGGAGCCCTGTGTTTAGTCGCTTGTTGCTCACAACAGAGAAAACTTTAAAGTTTGATGAGACACGTTAATTTAAATTAGCTCGCAAACTATGTGGAGGGAATTTTTAACATTGGGACGTACCTATTTTTTAATTACAAATAATCATATTTTCAAAATAGACTAAAAATGGTGGTCTCTTGTACATAAAACTTTCTGAGTGGTCTTGTAATCTTGATAACATAATCTTAAGTAACATGAGCACTGTAGCAACACCAGTATTGTAATCATGTGACTGCTGTCTTAAATGTTTTGTGTCTATCAAACTTGACACCGCTTTGTATCTTTCAGCGGCAAATTTAATCAATGAAAGTGTTTATTCTGTAAATAGGAATCTATATCACTTTTACATGTCATATGAAAAATAAATGAAAATAAGCTAGATGGAATATTTCCTTTCTGATTCATTACATTACATTCCCCTGAGAAGAAATAGCGGAACAAACTCAGAGGTCAAAGTCTCTTGAGAAAAGACACATAGTTGAGTGGACCTGTCCAGTCAGTGCGCGCAATTGACAGTTATCGTTTAAATCAACTCAGAGCTTAAGGATCTCAACGACTCGACGAACAATACCAAAGAAATTACATTTGGGTAGGGCGCATAAAGTACTTAAAATGCCGGAACCATCATCCAAAGAATATCACAACTACAGTCTCTTTGCAGTAGGGAGTTATTAATGTCAAATCTACATTTCGAAAACGTTCGTTTTTTTAGAACGTCGTCTTTGATAATCATACTTGTGGGATAGTCTCTTCGAAAACCCGATTGGCCGAATGTCCGATGTATTTTCCTTTGTATCTTGACTGTTATCGTTTGTGCTCCATCTTCACCAACTTTTCTCTTCACTAACCTCTTTTGCTAACATTCCCAGGAGTACGTGAACCCCGACGAGCGCACGGTGCTGATGGTGTGGCTGGTGATCGCCGCCGGGGTGCTGATCTCCATGGCCATGCTCGCCTTCGCGCTCTGGCGGTTCAGCTGCTTCGAGGATTATACTAGGTGAGCTGTCCGAAATTTTACCTTGACGAGATAAAATTAAAGCCAGATATGGCTTGGTTTACTAATGATGAAGATAAAATGACAAGTGATACTGCAAATTACAGAGAAAGAACATTAATAACATCGGTGTCCTAATAATGAACACATTATAAAAATAACCTAGATAGCAAAAGAGACGTTAACACGACGTACAATCACAAACTCCCTTCAGTACCTAAAAGCATTTTTTTTTCTATGAGGCTTCTGAATTATTACAAGATCTGTAAAACTGCTAAACACTCAGTATCTTCTTGTTAGTCCACACACTCTTCATCCGTAGAATCTCAAGTTCCTCAAACCTCTTCATCCTTCCAGAATGCAAGAGTACGGCGACACAGACAGCATACAGAATGAGAAGCGTCACCTGGACCTGTACCCAACCCCGCACCAGACGCTCCCGCCACTCTACTCCGAGAACGACTACAAGTGGGCTGATGACAAGTACGAAAACTCGACCAGAGGTGAGCACAGCATGTGACAAAAACCTTGACCGATCCGAGAAGGGCACAAGTACTGCAGTAACATAGATGATGCAGTTTAACATGGGCTAAGCAGAAGTAACCAAAACCTGCTTCTAGCTTTGGTACATCTTCCATGATCAGCAGAGTCTGTAATACAAATTAGCAAGTCGGATTCGAAGTCGGAGTAGGTACATGTAACTGCAGAATACATAGAATCATATTTTGAGAACATTCATCTTCTCTATAGAGAAGGTGTGAACATTCACCTCCCAAGTTTCTTTCTGCTTTACGGTTTCCTCATATTTTCTCTACTGCAGTTAACAGTAGATTATTTTAGAAAGTAGGTTCATGCAGTGAAAAATTCACTCAAGCAAAGATCTAATTAGGTTCCAATTCTCCTTTTTACCGCGTTATTATTTTGTGTAAATTTTGTGGTAATCTACTCCTCGTAATAGAACCAATATAAAGATTTTCTTTAATATAATTTTCTCTAATTCCAGTGGACATGGGAGGCTTCGCCAACAGGAGTTACATCCGGGATGAGATCTACGACCTCGACTCGGACGAGGATATCATCACCCCACGTGACAGGTACTTAGTGTGATGGTATAAGGTTCAAAGTTGCATGGATTTGCTTATCATGGAAAAACACTAGCTTAGGTACTTTTTCAACGCCTTTAATTGTAAAAAATTTGATACAGTAGACTGAAATTCTGTTCCTAAAATTTGCTCTCTTCATTCTAAATTATAATGTCATGTTGTATCTTTAGGTTTCTTACATAATCAGCCTATAATGCTCCTACTGCTGGGACACAGGCCTCCTCTCTGTGTGGAGTGGGCCTTAATCCACTATGCCAGCCCAGTGCGGGTTGGTAGATGTCACAATGTTTCGGTTCAAGGACTTGCCGGTTTCCTCACGATGTTTTCTTCAGCGTTTTTTAACTCAGTAATAAATTTATAGGAACAGTTTTGTTATTATTTCTATAATTAGTTTCCAATTGCCGCTATTTTTCCATGACAAGTGACTACTCCTTCGTTTTACCAAACACCCTGTTATTAACTAAATGTATGTAAATGTGTGCAACTAACCTATCTCTGTTCTAACCACTAACCTTACAGGTACACAACAAACGTGTAGCCGGCACGGCACCTCACTAGCGCTTGTGCACAATGGTATGAAATCTACTAACAATTTATATAACTTAACATTCCTTTAATTTTGTATACTTTATCCATGTCGTTTATTTTTGTATGGTTTGTTGTTGTATGTTTGAACTTTATTCGTGTTAGACTTCCACCTCGTTTCCTCACATCTTTGATCTTAAACTCGTGTATTATTCTGTCCTTATATTTAAATTCTCAAAACATAATTATTTTCCCTGCAACTTATTTTAGCAGTTTTATTAAAATACCGACACTATCCATTTTCCTTATTATAGTCATCATCATTATTATTCGTCAGTTTTTATTATTCGTCGTTTTCTTCATCAGATTTGCCTTTATTTCAAAACTTTTAGTTACCAGTATCAGCAATCATCATTTTCCTGTCTTATTAATTTATTTGGGGTCAGTCAGCATGGCTTCTTCTTTCGTAGTTCTCATATCACCTACAGGCATAGCGGACCTCTTAACACCAACATGCAGTTTTTTTTTCAAATAAATAATGAATCTGGCCATGAAGTTGGCCAAACAATCTTGACTTAGTGATTACTGGAAAAAAACTATATACTTTCACAATAATACCTTTATTTTTGTACTGTAATTTTAACATTAACAGTTTTATATTTACTTAAATGAAGTTACTGCGACTTCTGCTGTTGCAATCATAGGTACCGAATTTTCCGAAATGACGCCGTGAATAAATTAATTTGTTACGTGCCATTGGTTTGCCATTCCTGATTTATTACATCATAACATTAGCCTAACTTAACCTTTAAGTATTTTTTTTTTGTTTTCTTAGTGGTTGCATGTGAATAACATTTAAAAATATTTACTATAATAACGATGCCAATTTTGTTCATACCTTACTTGCTTAATTATCGTTTGCGATATTCAAAAATACTCTTGGCAAAAACATGTCATAAGTTATTTTCTTATCTTTTCCTTATTTTGCCATTTTCAGGAAAGGCGCTATCAGTCCGAAATACTTCAATAACGCGTAAGAGGCTTACGTAAGGATATTCCAAAATTTATCGATATCGATAAATGAATTGAATTTGTCGATACAATTTATCTTTTTGTAAATTCGATAACATATCGCTATAAACACATTGTGAATGTTATATTGATGAGTTTTGTAAATTGGTTTATCGACATCGATGAGTTTGAATATAAATAATCGTAGTTAGTGTACTGTAAATTTTAACTGTTGATTTTATGTGATTTTTAAATAATGTTAGTTATTTGTGGATACTGTCTATAAAATAATAGTGCGGTCAATAATTTTCATGCAAAAAAACACATGTTGCATAAAATATTGTTAAATTTATTTTAGTGCATTTTAGCTTGTATTACAGCAATTGAATGCTAACTGTTTGGTCGGATTTTATAATCCTACTTTAATTTAAATAAATCTATTTGGCATTCCAGTACCATAATCACCGATATTTTCTTTTTGTTTGAACGTAAACATTATTCACCTTGTTATATTTTATGTGGCAGTACTCTCAAAGTATTTAGCGTAATAAATAGATATTATATCGTTGTATACTTAATAGATATATGTATTAATATACATTTTTGAAGTAACTGTAAAGTACATGATAAAACGTTGTGGTTATATAATTTTTTATATTAAAAACGTTAACATCTGTTGTAAATTATTTTTACTTATCATTTCTTTCTGTTTTAAATTTTATTTACGAATAAATGGTTATTTTTTATTTTGTGTTTTTTTTTCTATTTTATACTTTTCAAATTTAAAATCTTAAGGGGGAAAATAAATTAAAATGAAGTGTAATCGACTTAACTAGTTAGTTTATAATAATGTTTATTAGAAATTATTCATTATTGAATAGTTAAATGTAAAGAAACCATGGTTTTTGTTGCCTAGGGTTGTGTTTTTAGAGTTTATGATAGGGTTGTGAAACATTAACATTCCTAAGATATAGATTTTTCCATTTATATTCACTCTTCTATTGAGTTTGAAGCATTTTATCCAAATTTATAATTATATCCATATATGTACTAAAATAAGTACAACATATTAAAATGTAACATTTATTGCCATTCTCGCCAAAACGTAGCAAATATAAGGGGCAAGATGAAAATACTTAATTATAAGAAAAGTGAGATTATGAAACATTGCTGCCACTTAAGATAATTATCTTTGTTAGCATTGAGCTTAGGTACAAATAGTAAAAACTATTGAGAACATATGTTTCAGTCATGTTAAATAAAATGCAGCTGAAAACCAGATTTTACCATGGTGATTATATTTAACACAAAGTACAGTAAGCCTCCAAATTCCATCAACAAGAATTGATTTAATTGTCTACAATCTTTTTCCTATAATATTCTATCAATGTGTAGCTACGAAACATAATATAACACATTGGGTACTTAATTGTACATCTTTTTGAGGGTACCAATAAAAGAAAATGACTGTGTGACTCTCTTAAAACGGGCAACTTTATTTTTAAACGAAGCAAAAAGTTCAGTTAAAAAAAAATGCCACTCATAAGCAATTTGTTCAGGATTAAAGAGAGAGATACCATGATAAGCAGCTTCAACGATAAAAAAAAAAACATGAAAAGGATTATAACTAAGCGATTGTTTCGTTTACTGAGTATTTTTGAAGGAAGGAAAATTCAACCGAAATCTATTTATTTCCTAGTATTTAAAGGCCACTATCAGATTATTATTTAAATGTATAATATTATGCTAGCGTGTATTGTATTATATTATAACAACCTATAATATGTACAAGGTGTAAGGGATATGAACGCGCACACTGTTCCGTTTGCGCGAATTCAGCAAATGATTCTAAATAAAATCGTTGTGATGTTCCTTACATTTTGGTGGTGTTGGTATTGCACTTTTGTATAGAACTTCTGTTTTTTTTTAATAGTTGACGAAAAATTTATCGCTGGTGGTGCTAGAATCATAACATTGTACCTACTGAATTCGTAAAAACAGTTTGCGAGTCGATATCACTTACACCCTGTATTATGGGCGAGAAAAAACAAAATACAGAAAAACCGTATACAAGTAGTGATGTGGTCACCTCGATACCTGAAGTAAATAATATAGTTCCTAAGGTATATCGTAGATAAATGATATTTAATTCAAAAGTTAAATTTTGTGTATGTGAGATTCCCATGTAAACTGCTAAATAAATTTTTGTTATTCTGAATATATGAAGAAATTCTAAAAAATAAAACCGCAATATTAATAGGTTTTCCCAAAGGAAACTCTTAGGCACTATTTCCTCAATATGACTGGAAAATATATGGTGATAAGTGTAAATTACTAATTAATTATTTAATTTAAATAATTAAAGTCATAAAATAATTTACCGAAAATTTGTAAAAAATAAAATAAAATCTACTGCTATTGTAATCGACATTATTGGTTGTATGCAATTCAGTGAGACGTTTAAAATTATGGCCAAATTAAAATACGTTGATGTCAATTTTTTATGCCAAATTCGATATAATATACCTCGAACGGTTTTATTATTTTAACTGTGGCTAGAAGATACGTGTAAGAGTAAGAATATGTAATTACATACCAATATTAAGCAGCATATAAAAAAGTAAGTATAACATATTAAAATCCATTTAGGTGTCTGAATAAAATTCCTATTGTCAACGAAAATAGGAAAAATCTGGTACTTATATATAAGCTCTTCTAAAATATATTAAAATTATTTCGTAATTGACAACATTATTTGTCTCTTCCTTCTTTATCTAAAAAAATAGAATATGAAATGTTTGCATTATAAGCTTGTGTTCACGATGTTCTTAGTTAAGTAAAAATATATTTTATAATATTATAAGATCTATTAAATGTTTTATTTAGCTGTAAAACTATTATTATAAACTATTTACGTCTTAATATTTATTGTATGTTTTTTTTTCAGAGATTTAGTAATTGTCATTATGCCTGCGTACTTCTTTATTATTTTATAAATATTAATCTAACTGTGTTTTCTTTGCATACAAAGAAAACAAAATTTTGTTTTGTTTTGTTTTTTATTATTTACTTGCTATGAAGCCAAAGTTCAAAATTATACTAAAATATTGTGTGGATAAATTTAAATAATCAAAAATCAAAGCATCATGCTTTTCACTTCATTTTACATTGAGCTATTTTTTGCGAATATTTATTGAATAAAAATATATAATACATTTATGAAATAAATAATATTTACTTTACGGGGCATCCCTATTTTGCCTGTATAACGAAAAACATCTAAATATAAAATGTCCCGTAAAATATTTAACTGGAAAAATGAGTTTGACGCAGGTGTGTGAGTGAGTTTGACAATGAACACCAAACACTATTCTTATTGCATGTGAAATGTAATTATTAACGGGCAATAAAAGTCATGCCTATTAAATGTATCTTTTATTTATTTCCTTATGTTTCTAGTGGCTATAAATAGACTTTCGACAGCCCATCGGCAGTAAAACTATCATTGTAATATTGATACCTAATTAAAAAAGAATCCCATGACTTTGTGGATACTTATAGTGAAACCCATTAGGTTAGGAAGAAAATAAAGAAGGCCGAGAGCTAGACATTGTAACGAAATAGTGGTTTCTATCTACAAAAAGGATGAAAGTTGACTTGTTACATATATTTTAATAAATGAAATATAAAATAGAGGAAGTAATATAAAATAACACAATACGGTTCACGCGACACTGAAGTTAATAGGCTTGAATTGAAGTCCGGAGGAGGAGGTGGAGAAAAAAAAGTCTTCAGGCGTCGAAGGGACACTTTAGAGTGCCAGTCTCCTTCGACAAAGCTCGACGTAAAATCTCCAGGCAGATGGTTACTCAGCAGAGTGCAGACGTAGAATTGATAGGTGTTTGTTGATAAAACCCGGACGCCGTCTTCTCAGGCAGATGGTTAGTGAAACGGGTCCAGACGCAGAAAATGAGGCAGGTGGTTAGTGAAACAGGTCCAGACGCGGTATCCGAGGCAGATGGTTATTGAAATAGGTCCAGACGCGGAATCCCCATCAGGTGCTTCAGACTTTTCTTTTATAGGAAAATATTCCTTTTCCATAATTAATTTTTGATGATTTTTGAAGTTTCAAAATTGTTTTTATTCATTCTGACATCTCATCTGCCAGTCATAAAACCAGCCTGTGTGTTCAGCCAAGACGTATTAAAACCTCCACGATCGAGTATGAGCGTGTCCTTATTAATTATTGTAGATGTCGAAATTCAGTTAGTAATCGGTAATTATATAGAAAATACAATATTTCAGCTAAACCTATTGATAAAAATAATTCAAGTTATATAAACCAAAAAGTAATCTTCATAGACTAAAAGAGAAAATTTAATGACAGTTTGACAATTGACTTGTGTCACAACAATGGAAAATGTAAACAATGAACGATTTTATAAAGATATTATAAAAGAAATCGTTTTAGTACGATTCGTAAAATGCTAGCAAATAAAAGGATATGATACGGGACATGAATGAATGAATGATGAACAATGTTGTAAGTATAAGTAGCATATACTATAACATATACCCTATATTCGGCGTAGAGGCAATTTTTGACAACACGCAGAGTTGAGCATTAATTGGAGCTTTTACGAACAACAGCTATAAATAACAAGAACAACAGCATTGAGAAATACAATCTTGGCATCACGCGGTACATACGGAACAATATGGCTCCACTTTACTCCAGTAATTGGTGTTCATAATGCTTACGGATTTTCTAATAAAGTAGACAATGCGCTTTTATGATTACGTCCACGTCGACCACGTCCAGTTGTGACGTGAGGGTTATGTTACGTGTGTCCACATCTACGTCCGTAAAATATATGGAAACGCGTGTACGTTACAACGTTATCGTGGTCGGAAAATTGTCATCTTCATATTATTTTCATGAAGGTCCATTCACGTTTCATACAAGTTGGGCTCAAAACCCAAAGTAACCGAACAGTGAAAATAAATACACTTGGGAGCAAATAAATCGAGCCACTTCCTTTTTCACGCATTATGGTTATTATTTTTGGTATTATGGAACGCATCGATTCGAAACATATATCGCCTAAAAGGGTATTTAATAACCTTTACAATGAGGGTAGTTAGTTGTCAAAATTTCATTTTAATTAAAGTTTAAAGGGTAGAATAAAATTATCGCATTTAATTTGCTTATGACATTTTTATTGTACTCTGTTAAGAAAAGATTAAATTTGAGGTTTTTGTTAATCATACCCATATTACTTGTTATTGTTGTCTTTATCTGTGTCTGTGTAATCAAAATAACCTGATAAAATGGATACTACACCGACGGAAGCTGCCCAAGTTGTAGCTTTACTTGAGGTTGGACACGGACAACGTGAAGTGGCACGCAGACTTCATTTGAGTCGTTCAAAGGTACAGCGGGTATACCGCAGGTATCTGGAGACTGGTGCTTTTGTTCGGCGACCTGGAACTGGCCGACCACGGGCAACAACAGAACGTGACGACCGCTTTATTGCAACCAATTCGTTGCGCGACCGTGGACTTAATGCTGTTCAGCTACAGCAAGCGTTACGTGACGTTCGAGGTGTCGCAATCAGTAGGTGGACAGTGAGACGAAGACTAAAGGAACGAAATTTAACATCACACAAACCAGCAACTGGCCCAAAATTGACTGTAGCTCATCGCCGATCTCGCTTGGAGTTTGCTCGAGAACACATTAATTGGACGTTAGAAGACTGGCGGTCAGTTTTGTTTTCTGACGAGTCAAGTATCTGTCTTTTTAGCAATGACGGGAGAAACCGAGTGTATAGACGTCCTGGTGAAAGATTTGCCCAATGTTGCATTCGAGAAACTGTGAATTTTGGTGGTGGTTCTTGTATGGTGTGGGGAGGAATTTCTCTAGACGGAAAAACGGAACTTGTCTTCGTCGACCCCGCCAACGATGGCAGTGGTAGACGTGGATTAACAGCTGACCGATACATAACTGACATTCTTGAAGACCACGTAATGCCGTATGCTGGTTTTGTCGGAGAAAATTTCTTGTTTATGCATGACAATGCGAGACCTCATACCGCGCAGATCGGTACGGAATACTTGTCTGCGATCGGGATTCAACAAATGGTATGGCCAGCACGAAGTCCCGATTTGAACCCGATCGAACACCTATGGGACGAGCTAAAACGGAGAGTCCGAGCCAGGGTTCCCGCTGTTTCATCCATTCCCGAGCTTAAAGTCGCTGTGCTTGAAGAGTGGGAGAACATACCACAATATGTCATCGTAACTCTGATCAGATCGATGACTAATAGGCCACAAGAATGCATCAGGGCACTGGGGGGTAATACCAGTTATTAAGAATATTTTTTTTGCAATAATTTTGTTTTTTATTGTTTATTGGACTGTTTTAGCCCTACTAAATTTTCTATCAAAATTACCATTTTTCTTGCAGAGCCAATAATTTATCATTCAATAAGGTTATTATTCAATAATTTACCCTCATTGTTAAGGTTATTAACTTAACTTTTAGGCGATATATAGTTCGAATTAATACGTTCCATATTCCCAAAAATATTTACCATTTTACGTGAAAAAAGGTAGTGGCTCGATTTATTTGCTCCCAAGTGTATGTTACTCTGGTCCGAAAAGTGCTCCTTATATCAGTTTTTACTTTACGTCAAATTCAACTGTTTTTTCAGCATTTTTTTTTTATTGATAAATCTAGGTTTACATATTTTTATAAAACGTTAAACTACCGTTTGATGAAAATAAATGAAACGTGACCAAATCCCTCGAGTGTTCCTAAAACAAGTTTTGCTTACCTATTTTAGTTCGTGTTTAGTCGCACATGTGGGGCGGGGTGCCCCACTTTTTATGGCATCTAGCTTGTCAGCCAAGGAGGTTGTCGGCTGCTTTAAGCCTCCAGCCAGTAGCCAGACACACCCTGTGGAATGCGGACCTTGGCTTACGTAGCGTACGGAAAAATACTTGGGTAGACTTCCCCGACTTAGATAACACCCGTTTTTTATTCTTTTTTTGTATTTTGGGCCCAAAATGGCTGATCTCCTTTTAAGTGACGTCCGCGTCACGACATCATGATATAAACACCGGGTGTGTTACCGTGCAACGCACAATGAGCAGCAGTCACAAACTCTTCAATACGATACCCAGCAGTATATAACCAGCCTATAATGTTCCCACTGCTGGGACACTGTCGCAAGAGAAAGTGGACCGTAATCCACCAAGCGGGCCCAGCGCAGATTGCTGGATGTCACGACTTCGAATTTTGGGTTCTAGAACATAACAGGTTTCCTCACGATGTTTTCCTTCACCGTTTTGAGAGCAGTCGTGATGAAATAATTTCCACAAAGTACAGCGCCTGTCTGGGTTCGAACTAATACGAATGCTGACACTAAAGCTAATAGTAATAAACCGTTTTTTTTTATTTCCTTTTACTCTACGTCAATTAGCAAACACAACTAATGTTTTAATCTGCCAGAAGTCACAACAGCGCATAATACTTTGACAAAATAGTGTAAACATCATGATGACAAATCATGATGACATCAAATAACTTTGAACGACTCCATTCTTTGAATTTAGACGGTTTTCGTATTGTTACCTTATTGGTTTATTCTAAAACTGTAAGTAGGTACGTAGAATCCCAAAAAAATAGGACGCTCAGATTTTCCAGAATGTGAAGTTTTTCACTTTTCCAGTTTGTCTTACCTTATGAAGATAATAGGGATGATAACAATTTATTTTTTATTTTTAACTCAAAAAGTATTTGTTTCCAAAGAGTGCAAACAATATTATAAAGAGCGAAAAAGCGAAAAAAAAAAAAACTAGTTAGAATCGTTTTAAAATAAGTGTCAGACAAAGACAGCACTATCGTAGAGGTAACGTCACGATTACGTAACTTCATACTAAAAAATATGACGTGGAAAAGGATTCTGATTCAGAAACTTTACAGGAGGACATTAACGCTCCCTTTCAGTGGAGCATTGAAAATAAGTTACTCTTCAACATTAACAAATGCAGTGTTATGTCTTTTAGTCGTGCACATAATCCTAGGCATGAACAATACGTCCTGGGCGAGGAACCGATAGCCCGTGTTCTTTGTGTGAAATATTTCAGAGTATTATTCGACCCGAGACTAACGTTTCATTATCACATGAGGACGCTTGCTACTGAATCATACCGGAGACTAGGATTTATTTTTCAAAATGGCTTTTGAACTCGCCATTAAACTAGTTAACATGGCTCTAGTCAGGAGTAAGCTGGAATCTGCTGCAGTGATTTGGAACCCCTATGAATGCACTTACGCGTAACTTCTTGAAAAAATTCAGAAAGTCTCTCTTAGATTTTTTTTTTTTTTTTTTTATACTTTATTAAAAAGAACCAGGTTCTTAATAATTGATTACAATCTAGCCTATACGACTAATAAGCAATTTTAATCTAACTTAATTTGTTACGTGATAATTATTTTAAAACTTAGAAAAGTGCTGATTGAACATTACTCAAGTCCGTTCCACTTTCTTAGAGTCTGATAATTAATGATATAAACACTTTGTTCATGTGTTATTATGTGTGTCACTGTCACTATTATTTCTACACTTTACACTACACTAACTCAAAAGGTTTAGTTCGTTTTAGTCTTCGCACTATATTTGCTTGGTCTAACAGCTGAATTGCCTCGATGTTCACATGTCGATGGAGTCGGTGTTCATGGGCCTCAGCAAATTTTTTGATTATATTGGTGACGGGTTCCATTTTTAGGTCACGATGGAGGTCGTCATTTCTTATATACCAGGGCGCATTTACGATACTCCTGAGTACTTTATTCTGGAATGTTTGTATAATTTTGATATTGGTCGGCTTAGTACAGCCCCACAGTTGGATACCATATGTCCATATTGGCATAAGAATATGCTTATATACTAAAATTTTGTTATGTATCGATAGGCAGGAACCCCGTCCAATCAACCAATACATATTTTTAAAACGCATGTCTAGTTCCTGTCTTTTCTTTTTGACGTGCGCTTTCCAGCGCAGTTTTGCGTCAAGCGTTATGCCAAGGTATTTGGCTGTATTTGCGTATGTCACTTGTTGGCCATTTATGAAGATTGGTTGGTAATCACAATTCCTGTTGGTGAAATCAATGTGTAGTGACTTCGATTCATTCAATCTGATTCTCCATTTTTGTGCCCAGTCATGAATTTCATTTACAGCGATTTGTACCTTTTTGATTGCTTCCGTAAGGCATGACCCTGTAGCCATAATGGCAGTGTCGTCCGCGAAGGTTGCGATGGTATTATTTTCCAGCTCTGGCATATCATACGTGTACAACAGGTATAGGACTGGACCCAGCACACTACCTTGAGGCACGCCAGCTTTAATAATTCTTAGATCAGAAAAGGCATCCTCGTGCCTTACTCGAAACATTCTATCTGTAATGTATGCTTGCAAGATATCGGCAAAATCATTGGGCAATATTAGTCGTAACTTGTATATCAAACCCTTATGCCAAACTCTATCAAAAGCTTGTGCCACATCTAAAAATACGGTGGAGCAGACTTTTTTCTCTTCAAGCGTTCTCTCAATGATGTTTGTGATTCTATGTACTTGGTCTATTGTTGAGTGTTTCTCTCTGAAACCAAACTGATGGTCAGGAATTAGGTTTCTTTCGTTTATTATAGGTTTTAGGCGTTTTAAAAACAATTTTTCAAACAGTTTCGATAATATAGGCAACAAGGAAATGGGCCTGTATGATGAAACTTCGGTAGGCGGTTTACCGGGCTTTGCAATCATAATCACTTCAGCAACTTTCCATGGCTCAGGAACATGCTTTAGCACGAATGCAGCATTGATGAGCCGAGTAAGCTTAACGATGGCTTTACGTGGAAGGTGTTTTAGGATTTCTCCCGTAATAAGGTCATACCCTGGGGATTTTTTGAGGTTAGTAATTTGAATTTCCTTTGCAACTTCTTTCGGGGTCACAAGCTTAATTCTTTGGTCTTGCAGAATATTGGCAAACTGCAAGTTATCTACAGACCCGTCGTTTGGCTGAAAGGTTTCTTCGAGGTGATGTGCAAATCTTAGAGCTTTTTGCTCATTACTTATGGCCCACTTTCCGTTATGATCTCTGATAGGGGGGATTGGTGTAATTGGCTTTTTGAGTAACTTTGTCGCTTTCCAAAGAGAGTATTGCGTTGTATGGTCGCTGCTTAACTGACGTAGGTTATTATTAAAAGCCTCATCTTGAAAAGTTCGTATTTCTCTCTTCAGTCTTTTCGTAAGGTTATTCAATAGAGTTTTATCTTGCGGGAATCTAGTTCGCTGCCACCTTTTTCTTTGAGTCCTTTTTTCATGTAATAGGTCTATTATTTCCTTTGGGTAGGTATTTCCTTTAAATTTTTTCATAAGCTGTGGTGTGTTGTTCCATGCACATTGTTGAATATTGTTGTTAAACCTGTTAACTTCAGAATCAAGCTGATCTTTTCTTTTTAATGAAGTTTTAAGGTCAATAATATTTTCTAGGTCTATGCTAAAACTTTTCCAATCTGTAAACTTGTTAACTAATGTCAAGTAATTTTCTCTCAGTAATATTTTGTCACTTAATTGTAATAATATCGGAGAGTGATCGGAGTTCATGTGGTACCCCTCTTCCACCCTCAGATAATTGATAGAAATATTTTTGACAATGAAAAAGTCGATGAGGTCTGGTAGTTTCTGGCGGTCAGTCGGCCAGTATGTAGGTTTTCCAGTACTTATGACCTCACAGCGCATGTCTTTCACTGCACTGAGAAGCTGTCTTCCCTTAGTTGAAGTTAATCTTGATCCCCAATGAGTGTTCTTAGCATTAAAGTCACCGCCTAATATAAATCTCTGTCCAAGGAGTCTGAAGAAGTTTACATATTGTTCTTTGTTTATCGTGTGCCTTGGGGGACAGTATACAGCCGCTACTGTCAAATTAAATTTATTTGTTTTAACTGATATCGCCACAGCTTGCGTGTCTGGCTCCTCGTATTTACACTGTTCGTAATGACTGATATTTTCTCTAATAATGACTGCACTACCTCCTCGTGCCGTGTTGTTAGGGTGCAGCGAGTGATAAACCTTATAGCCTCTAAAATTTACAAAAGACTGTTTAATGAAGTGCGTTTCAGAGATCAAACACACATCAATATTTTCTGTGTCTAAGACTACTTGCAACTCATGTTGATGTTGCAGCAGTCCGTTGGAATTCCAAGCCATTATTTTAAATGTGTTATTCATGTTGGATTTGTAATGCGCTTGATTCTAATTTCTCTAGTCTCTTGTCAAATGAGGATATGCACTTCAATATCTGGTTGAGCTTGTCCTCAAGACTTGATGGTTTTGGACTTGGTTTTACCGCTTGTGCATATGAGACACTTTTAGATGTACTCGTATGTGCAGTTATTGCGGATGACGATGCAAACTGTGCACTTTGTTTTGCTGTCTGTTTGTCGGCGTTTTTAACAATTTGCTTAATGGCAGGGTTGTTAGGTGGATTGTTTTTAGATTTTTTGTTTTTAATCATTTGCATCTCCTTGGCAACTAAACACCCTCTATAGTTGGCTGGGTGAGATAAGCCACAGTGGACACACTTCGGTTTTTCTTGCGCGGGTTTGTTGCAATCAGCTGTAAGGTGTTTGCCGGTACATTTAACACACCTCGGCTCTTTTGAGCAATACTTTTGGGTATGACCATAAGCCTGGCATCTCTTACACTGCGGTATTATTTTAGACGTTTTCAGCGGGTTTATTTCAACTTTACACCCTAATATATGTTTAATGCCGTATATTTTACTTACATCTTCGTCATTCTTAAACGACAGTATAAACATGTTCAGCGGTTCTTTTGTTCTCCAGCTAAGTTTGTTAATTGCATTTTCTATCTGGAATCCTTGCGACGTTAAATCATCTTTAATCCGATCCGGTAGGCAGGAAGAATGCAATTTTTTTGCCACTACTCTTATTGGCCTGGACTGCTTATCCTCATATGAGTGCCATAAACAGTTATTTTCTGTTAAGCGACGAGCAATCACTCTGTAAGACTCTTCAGTTTTGGCATTTATTTTAACACTATTACCGCTTAACATTTTGGCGGTAAATGTTTCTACTGGCTGAGATTCAGTCAATAAGTCATAGAATGTTTGATAATTCTTAACACCGTCCACTACGATTGGAGGCGGTGCTAGATTTTTTTTAGTAATTTTCTTCTCTTTGTTGTTGTAGCCTTGCTGCTGCAGTGCGCTAGTTCTGTCTTGTTGTAGAGGTGGAGGAGTAAGGGACGTGTTCAACTTCCTTTTTTTCCTGTTTTTCGCCCTAATCCACCCAGTCTCTTTGGCGAGTTCATCCTCGTCCGTGCAGTACTCAACTCTCTTAGATTATAAAAAACTCTTCGGATAATACCCCTTCCCTTGTTTGCCAGGAGTTGAAAGATTTGTGTCATGAATGTTTAAGATTTTGTGAGAAGATGGATGAAAGATAATAATTAGTGTTTAAATAATGTGTATTTTTTTTATTTCACTTGATTGAATTCTGTTTTGTTAATAATTTTGTTATTTTCTCGTGTTTTTTTTTTAAATTCCATTTTAATTAGCCTGTAATGTTATGCATGCCAACTTAAATAAATTAAAAAAGATACTGTTTCCCCAGGGAAAGACTTTCGACGGTCGCAATTGTTTTAGGACGCCATCTTTCGAATCATGATTAAATTATATCATTATTTAAACTTTAGTAGTGTGCTAAGAGTTATTTTTTTAATACAAATAATACATTTTGTGAGGTTATAACCCGCATAAGCACTGGGTACTTTTTTTTATTCCGGTAGTACGTTTTCGTAGAATAATTACCGACCTACCCGCTGGCGAATCGGCGGGTAAAAGCTAGTAAAGAAATATGTGTGAGAGTATAGAGGCATTTAAGACGATAACTCATTGCAGAATTACCCACATAGTCTCCGCGCAAGGTCACTTCAGATCTCGGGCTTAGAGCGCGCGCATCACAATTAGCACAAGATAACGTGATAACAGTGAGATAACGTCAGGACATTAGCGTTACGAAACTATGGAGAGTTTCCTCAGAAAAAATACGTGAAAGTGGTGTTTGGGTTGCGCGATTCTGAATTAGGATTTTTAATGAGTTCGAATTATTTTTTGTTTTGAGCGAGTTTGATTCTTTTGTTGTGTGAATATGAATTGGTTCTAAAATGTGGAATAGTTATTTTGTTGCGTATGTGTTTGGAGTTTTCTTGGTAATAATGTGGAAACAGTGAGTCTACATTTTCGTTTGCTAAAAAATTATAAAAAATTGCTAAATTACTACATAATTGGATAATGAAATAGAGATATAAACAAGATGGAAATCGAAACAAAAGACGTAGAATACGAACAAATAAACCAACTATACGATGAATGTCTCAACTATTTGAAAGACACAAAAAATTACATCGACGACAATTCTAATTCTATAGAAGATCCTGTTTATGATATTATTAAAGACCAAAGAGATGAAGAACAAATTGAGAAAAAACTGGAAACAAAAACAGTATACAAACTTGAAAATGAAAAGTCTACTGAAAGTCTGGATTCGATCAAATCAGAACCACGTTCAGAAAGACTAAGAAAGCTATCAAAGCAGTTACCAAAAATTATTATAACTAAAAGTACAACGAGTTTAGATTTTAAGAAAGAAGAAAGGAAAATGGTGCCTTTACGCAGTCAAAAGTCAAAAAGCGATCGCGTATTACCACGAATCGATCGACATTTACCGAGGAGTGATTTAAGTATGCCACTCATCAATCATCATCATCATCATAAAGTGTTGAAAGTTGATCGAAATGTGTCGACAAATGACCGTGGCTTGGTGCAAGTTGATCGAGTTATGTCGAAAAATGAAATAAGTATGTCGACCATGGATCGTAGGACACCGAAAGTGATGAAGCCTTTCAATCATGTACCCCCAGAGAAAAAGAAAGTTGTGCCTAATAAGTAAGTTTGAAATATTCAGTATTTGTTCACCGATTTGGGAACAGTGGTCGCCCAGTGGTAACGTCCGCGACTTACGAGTTGTAGGTCGTAGTTTCGAACCCAGAAATGCACATAACTTTGTGTGCATTATTTTATTGCCACTGCTCTCAAAACGGTGAAGGAAAACATCATGAGTAAACCGGCATGTCCTAGAAGCAAATATTTGAAGACATGTGGATTACGGCCCACTCCTTCTCACCGAGAGGTCTGTGTCCAAGCAGTAGAAACTTCATAGTCTAATTATGCTTATTTTATGCTTATGCCCAAACCTTCTTAGTCTTTGGGTTTTGAGTATGTGACCTGAAGAGGGTAGGCAGCATCCCTCTTATTACCAAAGGACACTGACTGACTGTGATCAGCAAAATCTGTTTAACAAGGTGGTGATTACAATTTCCGTATGGAACGAATACTAGAATAGTCATAGGAGGGCCAATTGAGGACGCCGACATTCCAACCTCGCCGCCGAGGTTCCTCGCGAAGATCCCGACGTAACTGTCCCCCCCGACCCTTGCTCGACGAAGTGCCAGCCCGCGCCGTAGCTGAGCCTGTAGCTTTAATTTCCCCTGATAATAATAATATAATCCAGATCCAGCCTGTCCCATCTTGCTGTCCTCCCGTCAGCGACGCCCTAAGCCGAGGTCCGTACCCCACAGGGGGTGCCCTTAGCGAGCGTTCGCTTAGTAATGTAAGTAGTTTTACGCCCCTGGCTGGAGACTTTGAGTCCGCTTAGGGCAGCCACAGGATAGTCCGGTTAAGTAGTCACGACCTCTCAAGGTCAACTACGAGATGCCATACAAAAAAAAAACAAAAAAAAATTGAGGATGTGCCTCGATGAGGGAGACTGGTTTTTTTCCTTTCTTTCTTTAGAAGTTAATGTAAAACATAAAATGATTTTGAAATCTGCGAGAGATTATGTTGTAAATAAGAATTATGTTATTACATACAGTACTGTAGTAATATTGTTATCTTGGTATATGTACCTAGTGACACTCAACTCAAATACTCTCAAATTACGCATTTTCGGAATCATAGTAGAAAAACAAAGAAAAGCAGATGATATAAAAATATGTAGAAGAATTTGCACTCTGCTAGGTTTGGACGATAGGCAGAATACACCTTACTTCGAGGAGAATAGACATAAATTTTTGAAAGCCAGCTAATAATTGTGCGCCTTTTTAACCGCAACAAGGTTTCTTCAATGGCTCACAGTTTAATACGCGCGGTTTTGTGTGCATAGTTTATCATAATGAGACGCGGATTATGTCAGATTTGTGTTAAGGTCACTATGTCACATTTAGAACCCAACTATTAACATGGTAAGTAAGTACATATAACATAATGGTCATTTTGATTGAGGAAACAATATTGCAAAGGTTTAACTCTCGGTTAAGTATGCCTATGTTGAAAGATGAGAGGGGGGCTGCCTTCATTTTGTATGGCGGAGTTTGAAGATGGAGAGTGAAGATTAATGACGTATTAAAATGGTTCACAAGATGAACAGAAATCATTTTCAAGATTACTAAATTAAACTGAGCTAAACTGATTAATGTTTTTGAAATGGATTGAGGCCCCTCTAACATATTAGAGGGATTATTTAACACTAGCTTCTGCCCAAGTCTTCGCCCAATTATATATCGATAGACAAAAAGCCTGTGTCCATCCAAAGGATGCCACCTATCTCCTTGCCAAATTTTATCGAAATCCGTTTTAGTGGTTGAGGCGTGAAAAGGTAACATATAGACAGAGTTACTTTGGAATTTATAATATTACATAGTATGGATCAGTATGGATAATGGTAGTGATGTAGCCCATTGTTGAATCATTAGGATCATCAGGTATTTTAAACAGGACAAACTCCAACTCGCCCAGTCCATATTGACCATTTGTTATCAAACGGGATCGCTACAAGATTACAGCGTTCATTTGTTTTCAAGTGGTTTCAGACACCCGCACCGCAGTCGGCCAGGTTACGGCGACCATCCAAAGCGTCTGGTCTCTAAGACTGGCATGGAGAATGTGGCGCTGATCTCCAATGTGCCATTCGAGAGAATACGGCTGCTGAACGATACCTTTCATACTTTGGTAAGTGATTCGATGAATTTCAACCTTTTTATGAATGCCTTCAAGAAACGCTATGTAATGTCAGACTACTTTTTCTCATACTCACAACACTGTCAAAGATCGTGTTACTTCTTATTAGTTTATTTACCGTTCTTCATTATAATTGATGTATTAAGTTTAACTAGTATTTCTAGTGTTAAGTGAATTGTATTATTTTCGGGAAATAAATGTGTTAAACCGTAAGAAGTCTCGGCAGGAATAAATTGTATGGGGATATATAAGCATTGATAGTGAAAGAAGATGGAACAAAAAATTTTTAGTTGATTAGTTAGTAAGTTGTACGGAAGTTGAATTTCTATATATTGTGTCCTACAATCCTTATCAACAGCCTTTTGTCGTGTCATTTTAAAAGTAGCAAAATCGAAACACAACATCTTAAATTGAAACTAATCATAATGCGGCTGGAATTGTATTTGATATTTAAAAAAATAAATAAAAGAATAATCAATCTAACAAATTATGTTTATTATTTACAAGTATCAAGTTACAGTTTTAAAGGAAAAAAAAGGACGAGGTCATCGAGCAAAAAAAAATCGTACACATCGCTGTTAGTGCGAAAAGTGCCCAAAAGACAGGCAGCGTTGCCACGTTGGATGGCAATGCTGTGTGATACTAGTTATACATAGTGTGAAACGTTTCCAGTTTCTTTGCAACTCCCATACGAAATTTTTAAGATCATCGGATAACTTAAAGCTTAAATTTTCCTCGACAAATCTTTTACCGTCCAGGCCGTTCGTCTGTGGAATGCACTGCCTGTCGAAATAAAACGCGCGCAGTCGTTATTTGCGTTTAAAAGACTCGTGAAGGATCATTACTTGTCGTTGTGATCTTGCTTTCGTAAACTGTAATTATCATTTATTTACGTTTCTTATATTTCGCTTATATGTATGTATTTATGTATCTATTCCTTAGGATATGTTAATATGTATATATCTGTGTATCTATTTTAGTTTAATGTATATTTATTCCTTGCACCACTGACAGCCCCATTTTGTGTCCAGACAAATCACTGTCCATTCTAAGGTTGCCTGGAAGAGATCGCAGAAAGCGATAAGGCCGCCCATTGTATGTTTTTAGTATGTTTTTTTTTTTGTTATGTCATTTTGTGGTGTACAATAAAGTATATATAAATAAATAAATAAATAAACCATTTTCAACCCCACCCATTACCTACTTTGTACCTTATTGAGGGGAGTGCTAATCATTAGTGTAGTAGGAGCAGTTTAATTTGCTGGAAAAGTGGACAGTGCATTTATTATCAGTTAATATAATTACATAATTAGTACCTTCATGTATCATGTGGCTAATTTGTACCTTTGTACAGGTGGGTTCTAGGGCGTTTCTATAGCAACACCTTACAATGTTGCATTTGAGGGACCAGAAGCAAATTACATTCATATTTAATTTTGTTTAAAGAGATGTATGTAGTAGTGACTCATGTTTTATAATATACCTACATGCTACACATTTTTCTTTGCCTTTGTTTACAAATGTCATTGGCATCATAATTTGAAAGTCATGATTCTAGACTGATTTGCTTGGTTTTTTATAGTATGAGATTAGTTATAGCTCAGCATTGCTTCTTGTTTATTTGCTACTGTTTATTTAATAGCTGTACTTATGAGGATATAAAACGTTTTGATCAACAAAAAAGTAAGTGTGAGTTTAGGCGTGTGTAATATTTCCATTAAGATATTTTTTTTTTTTTTATTGAGACACTGATGATGATGTTCGACGTCAAAGAATTGACTGCTTAGTTCGCAGTACGCAAATTGCTGCTGTTTACAGAGATGTTATAGTACTTTTATTTCACAAAGCGACTCGCAATTTTCTTGTGTTATCTTAGTCTCAGAAGATAATACACACACGTCCGTCCATTGGCTCGGACCGAGAGCTCCTACGCTTACTCACACATTCACAGCGTGTTTGTACACTTGGTAATCACAAGTAAAGCGCACGTCGCTTCGTGAAATAAAAATACTGTAGCAGCCTGTATACTTAGTTATCTTTATAATTGCACCTGCACTAGTCTTTTAAGTCTCTTTTAGTACTCCTTCACCATTAAACTATTCATTAAAGGTCTCCACCCCTTCTTACCTTTCCTATCTACCCCAGATCAACTTACGTTGGCGTTGGATTGTCATCGGCACCATCGTGGTCCACTTCGCCATCTGGTTGGTCTTTGCCGTCTTCTGGTACATTGCTGCTCTGGCCCACTACGACTTCGAACCTGACCCGCCTAAGAAAACCTGTGTTACCGGGGGGAAGGACTTTGTCACCATATTCTTGGCTTCTGTTGAGGCTCAGGTTAGTAAAATTAGAACTATTTGTTTTCGAACTGAGTCGTTCTCGAGATAATTTTTTTATAATAATATATTTATAATTATTTTACTTATAAATCTGCTTTCAACAAACAATTAGTAAGCATAACATATGATACCTCCCTTGAATATTGCCGGAAATCATTCCCGTAAGCGTTGAGTCTTTCTGAAGCAGTTCATTAGCATTTATAAATGCGAGCAGAGGTCAAAGTCAGGCCACTGGAGTTGACCGGCCGGTGGTCACATCTGCACTTGTAGTCCAAAGGCATTATCAATGAGTCAATTCACAATGAGTTGTATTGCAAATTGGCTAATCTTTCATCACGACATGAAAAACTGCTGTAATAAGGAAGGTAGGTACGAATACGAACGAAAAATGTTTAGAATATAAAACGACGAAGTTAGTACTAAGTTTTTTGTTTTAGTTTTCTAAGGGCCGAATTTTCAATCCTCAGTTAATTCATCGAATAGCTATCTAGAGTATAAAATTATCTGGCTGTTTCGCCTGATAAATCAGGCGAATATTTTTTTATTTTTTTCAATTTATGCTCTTGATCAGCTATCTGAAAAAGAACAGCTATCTGTGGTCTATGCTAGTGAACTTCACACTGTCTATGTGCAAAAGAGATGCACAGATACAGTATTCAACGTGTAAGAATAGCAACAGAACCTGTAAATCTCCAATTGTTACATAAAAATGCCGCCAGGTGCATAGAATCGTAGGGTAAGAAGTAGTTTTTACATTGGCGGCAAACGCAACTATTCCGGGCACAATAAAAATAATGACGATGTAGGTAATGATCTAACTTCATTATTGTAGGTAAAGATGGGGTGCCTAGATATATTTTTAATACGCATTACATAACTTTCTGTTTCCTGTAGTGTTTTATCCTCAATCAACGAAAGTAAGTGGTATCTTTTTTTAAGGCAAATATTCTCAAAAATCCTGATAATTTCAACACATGGGACGACTCGATTTTCTCGTAAAACTCGGTTTTTTTCTCTCAGGTGGGTTTAAATAAATGAGAATTTCTCGTTCTTCTTCGATTGGTAAGTCGTCAATTGTTTCAAACACATCCATCTTAACAAATTACCAGACCTATGTCGCTTCACCAAAAACACAAGACAAATGAAACAGCCAAACATAACCTAAAACGTCATTTATAAAGGAGGATAAAACCCTAACTGGCTCCTAAATAAGTACATAACTTTATTCGACAGTTAACTACTGTCTGAACATTGAAAAACTGACCATCTTGCTATTTATGGAATAAAAGCTATCTGGTTTTTTATCTGAGGATTGCAAAATCGGCCCTAAAACTTCTAAACATAAAGAATAAAATAAAACAAAAACATTTTATTTGCACCTTTAAGCCTAAAATATAGTTTACAATTATAATAGAAACAGGTCACAGGTTAGCAACATTTTATGTTAGAGTTGCAGCCAATACCTAAGCTTTGAACACTTACTATCTAAACAGGACTAACACTGTCTATAATGTTCACACTGCTGGGTCACAAGCTTCCTCTCAGTTAGGGAATATGAGCCATAATCCAGCACAGGAAAATGCAATAAGCCAAGGTCAGAAGCCGCAGAACAATATAATATTAGGGACAGAAACAATTGCCCTCGTTCTCAAACGACAGATTAGTGGAGATTGCCAGTTATTGCATTAGCGCGGATTTACTTCAGTCGCCCACTGCACATACTTAGTATCAAATCACATTTTAAGGGCCGAGATGGACAAGTTATAAGCTGCAAGAAAAAATAAAAAATTATTTTGCACAGACAGGGTGGCTACCTCAGATTGGGGCGGACCATTTGCAACGCATTTTTTTTTATCCTTCTTCGTGACTGTCGTACATTTTCTATGAAACAGTGCACAATTGCATTGAGTTGTGATGAGTTGTTTACGCATGCAAAGTGCGCTTGGCTTAAGGGTACTACAGGACCTAAACGCAAGTTTTAAAATGCCAAAAAGTATATGATTCAAGCCAGTAAACAAAATCAGAAAAAAACATGATATTCTATAGTGTGTTTAAATCATAATACAACTAACTTGATACGATAGAAAAAAATCACGAAGATACCTCTAAAAAATCGTTTAAACGATTCAAAGCCATACTTACTACTAATA